>NIBX01000108.1:1200000-1800000 GCA_002718315.1 Agaricales sp. HM26-F1 | reverse complement strand
TCTCACTCGTAGCGGGAGTAGGGTGGGTTTTGAGGATAGCACCAACGATGAAGAAGCAGATTCCCATTCCAGCGGAAGAGATGATGAAGGAAGGTTTGCGACCTAAGGTGTCGACTCCGAAGAAAATGAAGAGAGCTGGGCATATATCAGCACCGATCTGGTCTGAAGACAGAATAGGTCTACGAACCTGTTGAGACGACTTTTACTATCCCATAGATACCAGACGCCAGCAATTTATTCTTAGAGCCCGTGTACCCAATCTAACGGGAGGGCATTAGTGAACAGGGACCGAGGATCACAGGATTTAACCCACAGAAGCGAAGATTTGAGGAGCGTAATAGTTGACACTGTTCTGCCCTCCCCATTGTTGCAGGAAGAAGATGACGAAGGCGATGAGGAAACGGATCCAATTCCCTTTACCCAAGAAGGCTGTTTTCAGCCCGACGCTTGCACGAGCCTCTTTCTCCTCCTTGACGGCTGCCTCTACCTCGGCTAGTTCGTGCAAGACCTCTCCAGAGGTTTTGGGCCGCCTGCGGTAATAAGCAAGATTACGATGCGCGTCTTCGATGCGCCCTCGAGAGACAAGCCAACGAGGGGATTCCTACCGCGAGAACGAGTCAAACTCTGATTTTATGAGAAATTCACAAATAGTACGAATACCAACCTTGACAGTGAGCAATCCGAAGAACATGATTCCGGCTGGGACAAGCTGGAAGCCAAATGGCAACCTCCATACCTTCGGTGACTGGGCGATAGAGGGATGCAAACTGATTCCGTCTAATGTGGAGGACGAGAATGAGTCTGGATCAAGCAAGGCTGATAGAGCGGAGACGTACAATTGATGAAGTAGGAAATCATGACACCAATGGCGACCATGATTTGGAACATTCCGGTTACCCTGCCACGGACCTCTTTTGGAGAGCATTCTGAGACGAAGGCGGGGGCTACGGCTGAGATAGCGCCAATACCGATGCCAGAAATCACTCTTCCAGCATAGATCTCTGCCAGACCGTTCGATCCCCCAGCAACAGTGGTCAAGATCTATGTTTGTGACTTGTCAGATACTTTCCAAGAACAAATCCAGATGACTATAGTTACAGCTCCAATCAAGAATATCACACTGAAGCTGAGTAGTGTGAATTTACGACCGAATCGCTCTATAAAGGACCAAACAAGGGTTACGCTTTTCAGTTTCGCTCCAATAACTCCGAAGAAAGATGCGATTCTCACCAGTGATGGGAATACTCCCGAGAGCCCCAAAGAAAGCGCCTGCTTGAAGAACGGAGACAACGTTTGAGGAGACATCCGCTCGCCTCTTCGCGTTGTCATCTCCTGCGATGCCAAAGTGCTCCTGGAAGTAGGTCTGGCTTACAACACCGCCGGCCACACCGCTATACAGCAGGAAGTTGAGGTGATATCTTCGCAGTAATTCTAGTGGGGTTTGTATCACTTACGTATCGTATCCAAACAAAACGATACCCCAGTATGCTATAAAAGCTAGCCCTATAGGAGGTGTACGCCAAGTAAATCATTTGTACTTTGAGGGAGCAAGGGAAATCAAGGCTGACAGTACACTCGAATATCCTGGAGAAAAGCAGCAAAGCTGAGAGCACGTCTGTCTTTGCCTTCGACGCTGTGCGTGGACTTGGCCATGGTGGTGGACAGAGGGAAGGAGGACAAGTGGGGTAGAATGGCCTTGTGGTAAACCTTGGTCTATATAGTTTGATCTACGGCATCACTCCTACCGGCGGACCGTCTGGTGACCATCGTTTAGGCGCGGGGGACAAGCATTTTCAATCATCCGAACAACAAGACTCTAAGGAACCAAAATCAGGCTCCGATGGGATCACTGCACTCTATTCAACTTCAATTCATTCAGCGGGGGAGGGGAAATGATGACTACCCAGGAACGGTTTAGTGAATGTGGACCTCAGCCGCACCGTTAGTTCTCTTATACTGAACCTTACAGTAAGCTCAAAGGAAAACGAGTCGCGTAGCACGTTTCAGCTCTCCAAGTAAAGATTTTTTAACCATCCATAGCTATCAAAGGGCCGGATAAGGAAATTTTAACCACCAGAAAGGCTAGGCGCATGGCATGGAACAATCGCCCTATTCTTTGGCGGTCCGCGAGGGAGAAATGTCGGGCTCTGAGGTAATGGTGGAGAAAGATGTGAAAGCACAAAGCAACCAGCCAGTTGTTGGACAAGGTAGGAACTATTGAAATGAGCTGAGAGTCAACCAATAATTACCACGACGGCGTCGAGCAGTGGACAAACGACCCCAGGAAGCGCTCTCGAGGGTCAAACCATGAAACTATCTCCCAGTCCACCGACATCATCGATTTCCATACCGCCGCTCTCGCCATTCAAAGCCTTCATACTCCTAGCGGCAGCCTTGCGAGCCCTTTTCCTGTCCTTCTTGAGTTCTCTGCGGTTTAGAGGATTGCTTCGACCCATGGCTTTCAGAGCGTGCGCATCTGGAGGAGCGTTGTAATCGGGTACGTCTTTATTACGTCGAAGTCGCTTAGGTTGACGCCCGTTATGACCATTGTCAGCATGAGTATTGTTGGCCTGAACCGCGGGGATCGTAGGCTGAGAAGTTGGTGTCGGAGACCGATAGCGTTTCAGCGGATTCGATGGCGAAGGACCACCGCCTTGTTGCGTTTCTAGTCTATAAGATAGGTAGTCAGACAGGTTGCCAGTCATTAGAAACCTTGGGGAATCAAACAACAAACCCCTGCATCCCTTCTTCGTCGCCCTCCGTAGCATCCCAGAACACATCGCCATCTTCGTCCATCATAGCTTCGTCATCCACGTTCATGCTATTGAACGGGCCGGAGTCGAACAGACCATCCAAAACGAAGGGCTTGGAGAATTCAGTGACTATTTGTGCTTGGCCAACAGATTCAGCACCCGGTGCGATCGAGTCCGACACTAGTGAAAAATCCGACAATTAGTATCAACTGTGAAGGCAGGCCAAGGTTGTGGGCATACCCATGGATGGCAGGAGAGATGGATGAACTGCAGGTGGTTCAGAGTGATATGGTATCTTTTGGTGATTCCAATCCATGAGAACATGCCGTGCAGTCGAAATCAGGTCTGGTGTTCCACCCTAATGATGAGAGGGTCAGATACCAGTTACCACGCTTTAGCAATTAGAAGTCAGACAACCTTGAGCAGCCGACCACTACTGAGGGCAAGCATAGCCAAAAATTCTAACGTTGTGGTAAAAACCGGGAGGTTGTAGATCCGCTGAATGGTCTCTGGAGGTGTCCTATGGAGAATTTCTTCCACTATGAGCGAGAAAGATTAGTGATAAAAACAGAGTAAAATTGCAAGTAAAGGACGCACCAACTTCGATGGGATCATCTATGTCTTCCACTTTCACGACATTGCGAAGTAGTATACTGCTCTTCTGCCTGCTCTTTCCGTCACCGAGGTCGTCGTCCTCGTCGAACACAACTCCAGGCGAATCAACAATCTTGATACCTCTCTCCAACTGAATGGATTGTAGCTCCCTGGTATGCCCTGGCTGAGCTGCAACAGCACACACCTAGTGTGACTATATCAGCGAAGTCCGTAGACAAAGAGTCGATCGGTGCATCGACGAACTTTACTTCTCTTAAGGCTATTGATCAGACTGCTCTTCCCAACGTTGGGAAAGCCCACGACACCGACCGTGACGCTGCCTGCCTTGGGTTTATATGCTTTCAGCAACTTGAGAAGTGTCGGAGCAGTGTTCGTTGTTTTGGTCGTGACAGAAGAGTTTGAGCATTTGAAGGGAAGAGTGGGAGTGGAGTGGCGTAGGTATTTCAACCATGCCTGGGCGTTTTCTTTGGGTATAAGATCTGGAAGGCGAAAAATAATTCAGTAGGGGAACTAGAGCACCAATGAACGGAAACGACCAACCGATTTTATTCAACACAAACACCAATCTCTTGCCTTCCGCCTCCCTTCTTCTCACCTCCTCTTCCACCAGCCGACTCCTACATCCCTCTGGATCTCGAGCATCCAACACCAGTATAACAATGTCGCTTTCATCTATGACCTTGTGTAACGTCTTCACATAATACCGACGTATCTGCTCTTTAGATTTGTTGGAGCCCGAGGAAGAGCCAATTCCAAGATCGTTGTCGTCTCGCTCGATCATAGACTGCGACTGGGCTTGCGCTGCGAGAGTAGAAAGGGTAGGCTCAGCAGCCATAACTGCATCGTCATTCTTGCTGTCTAGGGGGGAATGAGACTGAGACTAGAGAAGAAAAAGATCGTTACGATGAAGAGTCAGCCTCATGGCCGGAAGTGATGAATACGTTGGGGGGACTCACGGCTCTAGATTTTTCGATATTCTTCACTCTCAAGCTGACTAGCCTTGGCACTCCGGGATCCTTCTTCAACTCTGACAAGAACAGTTCAGAGAAAACGGTCTGTGCGGACAGGGCGAGAGGAACAAGCCGCACTAGATTTAGTCGGTACCGCCGGTTTCTTGGTGGATCCTAACAAACGAGATCACAATATGAGCTAGGGATGTTGGAGTCTCTCTTGGGAGATAACGTACTGTTTCGTCCCATGGTCATCGTGAAGAAAGCAAGACAGACCGAATGAACGACGCCTTTATGAGATTGAAAAGATCAAGCTGTGGCCGCACTTGTCCAGAGGCGCGATCAAAGCGAGCATCAAGCGCTCCGATCACGATCATTGACTAAATTTCGCAACAATGAATGTGGCTAGCTATAGGGGATAACGAAGGTGTATAGGGTGAGGACAATGAACACTGTACAGATAACAATGGAAGCAAGCAACGCAACGCGTATGAGATCGTCGCGACTCCGGGAGGGAAACAAGGAATGAAGAATTATGCGTTATAGTTCACAGTAATACCATCTTCATGAACCGCTGCGCCGCCCGATCATTCAGCCTAGTGAGAACATCGCCAACTTCTCCAAGTCCCTGACCACGGCCATAAGCTCGCAGTCCTTGAACCATGAAGGAGGGTAAAGAGATTGTCCGTATCCCAATGCATTCGTTCTCTACTGATAATGTACTATTGTATCCATCTTGCTTTGCATGCATCGTGATCGCAGTGGAAAATAACAGAACTGGATTGAGAAGGGACCGTTGCAATAGAATGCAGATCCACGGTTTGCACTATGGTACCGTGGGCTAGCAACCAAAAATAACAGTTTGATTTGTCAGTGGTGATTCGTCTCCCCACTGCATCATGTAGTTATGGAGCTTGCTCGGAGCCTAGTCGTGGCTAACGTTTATCCTCAAGAACTTGACTTCAAGGAAAGAAGGTGGAGTGTGTGAACGAGTACGATCAAATTAAAACGAAAGCAGCAACCAAATCTCCGAGAGCTCGAGAATGTGTAGGTCGATTGTGCCAAGTGAATGAAGTGAAGGGACTCGAGGTGTCGAGTTCAACTGTCACGAGAGATTCCAGAATTTGTGCTGAAGCAGGAATAGCCTGCAGACCGGATAGATATTTCAATCGAACTCACACCAACCACAACCAGAAAAACTCAAATAGAACATCAAAACTCGTTATGTTAGGTATACCACAACCAGATCCTGGGACGATACAGTTGGAATAAAAACAATTTCAAGATAAGCCCGTCTTTGTCTAAAAGGCACACTAGCGCCCCCTCGTTGAGGGGGTAACTCGGATACGTACGACAATGCACAGCAGAGTACAGCAAGGGGGTGAGCTAGGGTTGCATCAAGAGCCTACCAACCAGTAAAATGTCAAAGAGATTCCCAAATATAGTTGCGTTAAAACAAGGGTCACGGTCAAATAAAAATGAGAGGAAAGTCAAAATGGATCCATGTTACGTCTACCCAAGAGACCCATGGACCGAGATACATGAAAGATGTAGGGTATATATAGATGGGAGCGTATGATAGAGAAGGATCCAGTTGGGAGGATCCGGTTGGTGATAAACTTAAGACAGGAAGGTCCAGCCGAGGTCAGTGGGCTGGCCGCTGCCAGACATCAACTGGTTGAGGGGGTTGACGTTGTACATGTCGTGCATGACACCTAAGGACAAAGACTGAGAGGGAAGACGAGCAAGAACATCGTAGAACATACCGAAGGGGAAGTAGGTGGCAACACGGCCATCGTTCTCAGAGAAGTTCTTGATAGACTGGAGGAAGCTGAAGACCTGGCCCTTGTCGCACTGGTTGTTCTTGCCGCTGAAGTCCTATGAAAGATGTTAGCTCTAATATACTCTGTAGATCTTAGTTGAACGTACCTGGCAAGCAGCTTCGGTGATCCAGATGGGCTTCTTGAAGGTCGAGTAGTAGTCAGTGACGTGATCGATCAGGCCCTGAGAAGAGGTGCCGTAGTAGTGGACAGCAACTCCATCGAACTAAGGGGTTCAAAGTAAGCGGGAGCTCGAATATCATACGACGAAGGAGCGCATACCGTGCAGCCAGAGCAAGCCTTCATGAAGTCTTGCATCCACTGCTTGCCATCAGGGCCGTTGGTGCAGGCAGGGGAGATAAGCTTGTAACCACGTTTCTTGAGGGGCTGAATGTACTGCTTCCAGACGTCCGCAGCGTGGCTGGGGGACATGTTGGACTGGCTGGGCTCGTTGGGCCTACAGAGCACAATCAGATATAAAAATATCAAGATAGGGGTTCCAGGCAATACGCACTCGTTCATTCCCAAAACGTAATCAGCGTAGCTGTCAGGTCCGTTGACAACGTTCTTAACGAAGGCATCGATGTGTTTATCACCCCACAACATGGGAGCGCATTGGAAGCCGAGGTCCTTAGCACCCTGGGGGCACCAGGGACTCCAAGTGTAGATGCTAATAAACGAGACTTGATTGAGAACCAACAGAAAGATGAATAAAAGAAAAACAAGAGATTTGTTACGAACAACTTGGTAGCGGCAGTCTTGTAGAAGTGAAGACTGCCGTTGTCCTCGGGGCCATTGGGCCAAGCAATACCCATCTTGCCGTTACCAGTACCGGCGCTGGATCCTCCAGAGCTGGAACCAGAACCAGAGCTTCCAGAGCTACCGGAGTTGGAACCGGAGTTAGAGCCAGAGTTGGAACCAGAACCGGAGTTGGAGCCAGAACCAGAGTTGGAGCCAGAGTCCTTGGTGGGGGAGGGCTTGGGTGGGGAAGAGGAGCTCTTGGAGGTAGTGTGAGCCACGGAGCTGGTCACCGAAGCAGAGGGAGCTGGGCGATTCTTGCAACGTTTTTGGACATTGGCACGCTTTCTCTTCGCGATCGCATCATGTCCACGAGCGACATGGTGGATATCATGCCCAGCAGAGAGGGCTACGACACCAGTGGAGCCGAAAGAAGTGGTGAGAACGGCCAGAGTCGAGAGGGCCATTAAATTGAGAAGTTTGAAGGGAGCCATTTGTGGGATACTCGTGAGCGAACGGGGATGGAAAGGAAAGTGGGAGAGGCAAAGCCTGCAAAAGGAGGAAGATGGACGTTGATGGTTGAGGGTAAATTTGCCAAGTTACCAGTTGGCGTGCGCTTTTGTAACCTAGTTGCTGACGTAAGTGATACTAATTTCTCTGACGGCCAGTGGTAACCGACTGATGTACTGATGGGTCCTTGCGCATGCGTTCAATCAGAAAGGCCCAGAGATTGCTGAGTTGAGTTGACAGCTTGGGTTTTCGCTTAGCACTTGTAAACAGACCGTTATCCATGAGAGCGGTACTGCAACAGGATACGACAGAAGTACTACAGTTGTGTTGGACTCCTTGTATGGGCGTACCTCTCTGGACGATGGTTAGCTAATACAGGGGCATCCAGATCCTTTGAAATGATTGGCTGGGACACTCGACACGTGCCACCAAGATCAGCGGAGTTCGAAATTTATGGTGAGCTGTCTCCAGGCGTGATTTGAATTTGTTTCCTGAACCTCCAAGACTCGACACGAAAAAGCGGTTCAAGTGCTCATCGTTCTCCCCGAAACCCACCAATTTCCACCACCAGTTCATACACTGCTCATCATGTCTGACGCCCAAGCCGCCCCGACCGAAGTTGGCGTGCCCACCGTTGTCGCGCAGGAGACCCAGATCGACGAGACCCCAGGACACAAGGTCAGTCACCTCTCCTAATCAGGATCATCATCGTCGTTTACCCCCTCTCCTATCTCTTTTTCAGGTCTTCGTCGGTAACCTCGCGTACTCCACCAACGATGATGGGCTGAAGGCACTTTTTCAGCCTTTCCAGTCTGACGTGTGAGTCCATCTACCTGCCTCGTTTTTCCATCACACACCATCTGATCGCACTGCTGCATTCTTACTCAATCCATCACCACACCTCTAGTCTCTCCGTGCAGGTCATCAAGCATGGTCCCAAGTCGGCTGGTTACGGCTTCGTCTCCTTGTCTACCCCCGAGGCGGCTCAACGCGCCATAGAGGCTCTCCATACAAAGGAAGTCGATGGCCGTCCTCTTGTCGTTGAGGCAGCCAAGGCTCCTGAGCAAAAGGAGAAGGAGAAGAAAGAGAAGAGGGCTAAGAGGAGACCAGGCAGGCGAGGTACCAAAGCCGTCCCAGGTGAGGTCACCGACGCTGAAGCCAATGGCGAAGCTACCAAATCCGATGCTGCCCCTGGCACGGATGAGGCTGCCAAGCCCAAGAAGAAGAAAAAGTCCGGCAAGGTAAGCCTGCGTGTGTTATTTCTTTGCGCATTTAATGACTGTTCTTGTCTTCTACTAGCGCAAGCCCAAGCGCAAGGCCGCTGAAGGCGGTGAGGCAGCTGAAGGTGCTGTTGCTGGTGGCACAGAAGAGGCGGCGGCTGGTGACGCCCCCAAGAAGAGAGCTCGTAAGCCCAGAGCTGAGCGTACTCCTCGTGCTCCCGGCGAAGAACCCGTCGGCGAGCCCTCTACGACCGTTGTGTTCGTTGCCAACCTGGGTTTCAACATCGACGAAGCTGAGCTTCGCACCCTTTTCACCGATGCTGGAATCAAAGTTACCTCCTCCCGCATTGCTCGCATGAAATGGGGTCGCCCTCCCAAGAAAAGCAGGGGTTTCGGTTTCGTTGGTGTAGAATCCGAGGAAGAGCAGAAGAAGGCCATCGAGAGCCTCAACGGCAAGAAACTTGGCGAACGTGAAATCGTTGTCAAGGTCGCCGTCAATGTTCCCCGTGACGATGAAGAACCCGCTGAAACCCCCGCTGCCACTGACGGCACCGCTCCTATTGTTGATGCTGCCTCTGCCTAAATTTCCCGCATGATCCATTCACGTCTTTTTCTTCTGTCAAAGTTCCACGCTGCTATCAAGCCCATGATTGTTTTTTTCCCAGAGCAGCTGTGCATGCCTTTGTGATTTTCATTTGGACTCATGTAACGCCGCATATAGAGGACACCTTATCAAACTCCAGGTTGCTCCGCGGTATATATGTTACATAGTTCATAGCTTTTTCTGTCACCGTATAGTCAACCCCAATGTTCATGAACGTTCACGATCTTTGCTTGACTTTGTCGGCGTTTGGAATCGCTGATCAAAGTTTGAGGTCCTTGTATGCGTGATCTTGACGCGGTCATGCCTTGTCTGTGGTGAACGTCTCTCATATCTCCACATATGTCGTCCGGTGACGAGGAAGATTACCTCTCGGACAAGTTTCTCCTTGAGGCTCCTACTACATCCGCACCTAAAACTTATTCTCAGCTGCGTAAAGCTGCCGCTCAGGAATCATCTATCAGGAATGAACAGAACCGACGCAAAGGGAGGCGTCAGATCGAGCAGGAGAACCGAGAAGAGGCTCTGAAAAAGAGTCTCTTCGAACGAGAGGAAGAAGAAAAGGCTCTAGGCCTTAGCTCAGGTAGCAAGGCGCTGTCGATGATGATGAAGATGGGCTTTCAGCCTGGGCAAGCTCTAGGGCGACAGGACGACGAGCCTAGCAATGATCTCACTGGCACCGAAAGGAATAGTTTATCTGGGGAAGGTGCGCCGCCCTCTGTGGCGACAGATAAGGTTCCATCGCAACATATCAAAGCACCTATACCTATTCACGAATGGTCTGGTAAGCTGATCTCTGTATCGACTGTATCGAGAACACTACGATTAATCAGGTTGAACCCAGGCAAGAAAGAGGCGGGCATAGGCGTCCGAAAACGCCCACCCTCGCCCATGTCGCAGCAACTCGTTGCTAAAATGGCCAAAATGGCAGAGACCAGAGACCAGACAAGCTTTCGCGACCGGGCTCGTGAGGAGTACCACGAGAGGCGAGCAATCGGCCAGCTCGCTGCGGCACAACGTACTTGTGTTACTCTGGACGAGAAGGCGGGTAAATCGGTGAGCAACGTTTCCATCCCATTCTGCGTCTCCTTGGATGCTCCTTAGTGAAGGAGTGGTCTACAGTCGTTAGACTGGCCCCTCCTCCTTTGAGTAGAGGGGACTTGTTTCTATCAGCAATACACCCTGGCCTTACGGCCCGCTTAGGCTGTTTCTTCTGTCCGATGTATCCTTGGGAACCAGCTGAACTGATTCTACTGTTCTAATCTTTTTTGCAATAGTTCAGCGTTCTCCATCTCAACCCCGAAGACGAGCACACCTTCCCTCCCGGTTTACTGGATGCGCTGTTGGTCGCCTCTAATCCTAGCGATAGCGGCATTGGTCACCATACGGGCCCGCTCGCAGGGACAGGGTCCATTCATCCACAACATTCTCAAAGCAACAATCTGGACAACGACAAGGACAACCCACCATCTGCTCGACTCTCTATATCCTCTACCAGGGGTGGCATTGGAATCAGATCCGTGGAGGACCGGCTGAGGCAGCAAATGCGCGAGGATGCTCTCCAGCCAATCAAGCCAGATCTAGGGACGGGCTCCGACTCAGAAGAAGCTGATCAAGATGCCGAGGGAGCACTAGAAACGCAAGAAGCTTCGAATGCTCCCGCTGCCTTTACGCCTGGCCAGGTAGAAGAAGCGTTTCAGTTTCTCCGATTGAACGTATGTTCTCTTCCTCGTATTTTGTTTTAGTTACTTTCTTATGGCGCGTTTTGTTTACCCTGAATAAACGCCTTGGGATCCTATAGGCACGGGACAGACTGACGCTAGTCCTCTCGTATCTACGCAACAGATATTTTTACTGCTTTTGGTGTGGGGCGCAGTATAAATCGGAAGACGAGATGGGGACAGATTGTCCCGGTGAGTCCGAAGAGGATCATGATTAGAGCGTCGCGTTGTCCACGTCGAAGGGACGTCGTGGGTTTTACCCCCCTCGTGAATAGCCGTAGGAGGCCTCCGGGTTTTCTCGAGGCGTTACGGAGAAGGGAAGGTGCCGGGTGCGCTGGTTGGTCTGGAGACGATCCCCTTTCCCCCCATTATTTCCCTCGCATACAGCCTCATGATATGGCAACCTCAGTCGGCCGACTGCATCCAATGACGACTGCGGGATCTCAACCGTCTCCCTGTCATCTCTCCCCAGTTATTTCGGGTTTCCGGCTAGCTCAAGCTGGGAGAGAAGACCCACTCGAGAGAATATACCGGTGTAGCAACAGATTGTTGCTCCCAGCCCGATGTTTGAGGCAGATCGAGGCTCGGGACGGTAGGCCTTTCAGGTACATCGTATGATTTGTCGATGTATATCCATGACTGTGGCGCATAGGAATTCTCGAGCTCTGTACCTTGCATGTATACTATTCCACTTTGTCGCAAAGAGCATGCCAAGTATGCATAGTCTTTACCTCCCGCACAGCCGCTCTCAGGGCTGAGAGTAACAAGACTTCAACATTCGTGGACAAGGTCGGTAGCATTCTCTGGAAATGGTTTGGCTCGTAGTATAGTGAGTGTGGGGGGGTATCTTAGTGTGGTATCATTGCGAAAGTAAATTTACACACAAAAGGTAAAGTTACATCTGAAACGAGCTGCAAGTGAAGGAGGGAGGATGAGAGGGAGGTGAGAGTAGCACGAGAGCGGAGAGCATATATACAAATAGATAATATGGCACAGTTAGAAAGCGAAGGAAGAATTTAAAACGGGAAAAAAGTAAAGGAGTGGAAAGTCCATTGGCCCATTCAAGACCCGAGAGACGAGAGATCGAGACGAGAGAATCTGGTAGTACATCGCAACGAATATAACCTGTACAATGTCCATGCGATAGTCCAGTAAGAAAAGGAGGGAGTGTGGAAGAAAGCAGGTAAAAAAAAAACCGGGGAGAAGGAGAGAGAGGCTGTGGGAGGTGCTACGACGCATCTACCCTGCCGTATCTCCTAATTGACTCTATCGAGCCTGATATTTTAACGCTAGTTGTATGCCTCCTTCTCCGTACGGACAAGGGCACTGATGTAGAAGAGTTAGCCCTCTGAGAGTCAAGGACGACATCAGGTTTGGAGGAAAGAGGAGGAGCAGAACTGAGATGACTTCTCCCATGATGGCGATGCGGATGATTATGATGATGATGATCCAGGCTGAGAGACTCAGTAGCAGGACTGAGAACACTGGTATCAGTAACAGTCACAATTTGATCTGTATCGGAATCAGGTGTGGGAGGGAAGGAACCGCCGGATGGTGCCACATTGCTGCTATTCAGGAAGAAGGGAGGAAGAGTGGGGAGGACGAGAGGTTGAGGCGAGGAGGAGGAACGCCAGTCTGGAGAAGACGACTCTGACATGTTATCGCCGGTCGCGGAAGAAAAGTCGGAGGATGTTGGCGAGGCGCCTGGAGTGCGTCGACGGATGTAGGTGGAGATGGGAGTGTCGGCGTTAAGATCGGAAGTAGACTCGTACTGGTTTACGGTCAGTCTGCCCCCGGCGGTACGCCTACGAAGAGGTTCGAGACGAGGTGATGTAGAGAGTGGCTGAAACGTAAGTCAGTAACTCTATCTCTTCCTCCAACTGGCTGCAGGCACTGAAAACCTGCAAATAGAGAGGGAGACTTACCCTAACGAGGGATTTGTTGTCAGGCGAGAAGGTTGATGTAGATGAGGTACTCCCGCGTCGTGAGGTGGACTAGATTGTGTGAGTTAGATGGTTGATGACGATGATGCAAGAAAGAACGCCCGAGAGAACATAGGACATACCAGGCCAGAGTAAGGCGAGTATCTCGCTACTCTTGGTACACGAGAGCCGTCGTGACGTTCTCGTAGGGATGGTTGGGAGCGAACTCGACTGACTGCGTCTGGAAGTTTGCGGTGGGCGAATGCAGGTGAGGTAGGTGATGAACGAGGTGAAGGAGACGATTGCTCGGACTGATGCGCCGCCTGGTCGAGGCCCAGGGATGCCATGAGGTCCACGAAGGATGGGAGAGTGGTACTAGACATCTTAAAGGTGTGAGAGAGAGGAACAGAAAGAACGGCAGAGAATGGGAAGGTGAGAGAAGAAGCCAGAGGCAGGCACAGAACCTGGGAGGGGGAAACCAAAGATGGATTGGAGGGGTTTTTCGGATAGAGGAGATTGTTATATAGCAAGTGTTGCCTAGAAACAAGAGCGTGGATATGAGATCTTGTCACGGATTATCGTCGTCGCAGCCCAAGGGATGATGTTGATAGATCACAAATTGAAGGAGCTCGTAGTAAGGCGGACTTGATCACAGAATACTGAAAGAGGATCAGAATTGGTTGACAAGGAGATTTCCACAGCTTCAGTAGTGGATCCAAGTTGGGATGGAGGCAGAGAAGGGAACAACCGGTGAATGGGACCGTTGTTTTATTTTTTGTTTTTGGTTCTGTTCCTAGGCTCGTAAAATTTTTGAATCATCATCAGCTTGAGGCACCGGAATTCGAACCGGAATGATCGAAGCAGAGTTTCGATGTATGGCATGGATAATTATTGTTTTGTTGGATGCGACTGCGCAATGAGCGCTGTGTTTGGTGTTTATTGAGCGCTTGTAAGTACTTGGCCAAGGACCAAGCGCATGAGAGATGTGATATAAGTGACAGGTTATGGATGCGTAGGAAAAGATTGAGTCAACGTTGGACAGCCCGTGGAAATTGTGTAGGGAGAAGGTTGTCAACGATGGAGTAGCAACTGGCAGTCGCTGGAGTGATTCCGTAGCACAGCAGAAAAAAGTTCATTGACAAGACGCTCGATCTCCTCAAATCCCCATAGCAACTCTACTCCCGACCTTCACACTGCTGACATAATCAAGCCGTCCTCTTTGCCATGAACAACGGGGCGAACAACACCAGCAACAATCCCCAAGGCTCAGCAGGCTTCATTTCCCCACCAAGGCAGGAGATGGAATATATCTGTGCAGGCAAGAACTGGACCTGGAATCCACTTTGTATCTGTTTCATAGCACGCTTGCTGATCAGCCACCAAAACAAAAACCAGATTGCGGTGTGAAAAACGAGATCAAGGCAAGAGAGCCGATACGGTGCAGAGAGTGTGGACATCGTATAATGTACAAGAAAAGGACCACCCGAAGTGCGTGTCTGATATCTGTTGTTGATTGAGAGGGCTATGGTTTATCAGTGCTTTCAAACTTCAGTGGTGCAATTCGAGGCTCGGTGACAGCGGTCAATTCGCTCAGTGAAGACTCTCGTACTGGAGTGTGCTTTGTAGCTGTGCTTGTTCTCCGAGTCCTAGAGGTTGTTTGCAGTGTCGTGGTCAAAAGTAATCAGTACCATCGTGGAATGCCAGTATTACTTTTTTTTTTTTCACGAAAGAGAGATGAAGTGGGGCGAGTCAGTAAGCGCGTGCCGAGGGGACTACGCGTAGGACCCGTCGGCTCGGCAGCTTGTTTAGTTACTGTAGATGTTTAGTCAGTAACTCCGAATCCGTCCTTCACGCCTTGAACAATGCCAGCGACCCAGGAAACAAGACTGCGCAGCGAATCTCACGATTTCGACGTACTTTTCTCCCTTCTGAGCCCTTTGTAACCCATCTAATCCCATTTTCCTCAAGGATTCTGATGATTCCGACTCCCAATCCCTCTCCAACAAACCTGGTCGTAAGAAAAACCCAAAGTGTGTCATGATTCCATTGTCATCCGACACTCTTCTCGTCACACCTGCTGACGTTCTCGCCTTCCCCTCATTGCTTCATCTATCCCGTAGCTCACAGGCGGCTCGACGAGATCAAAACAGAATAGCCCAACGAGAGTTCAGACTAAGGAAGCAACAAAGAGTACGTTGACCATCCCTTTGCTCATCGACCTTTCCCTTGTCGACCCCCTTGTTTCTACTTTCAGATCCGGGATCTTGAGGCTCGGGTTGAAATCCTCTCAGGTGGCAAGGATGAGGCTATGGGTGAGATGCGGCTCATCCTGAAGGGTATGTTCTCGTCGCCTGTTTATTCCGGTGAACGCGGTTTGACGTACGCATTTTGCCTAGATCTGATGCAGGAGAACATGACCCTCAGAAACCTTCTTCGAGGCCTCAGCACCTTCATAGGTGAAGGCGCTGGGGGTCTACTACCTAAATTGGGCTGGGATGCATCGGATTTCAACAATTACCTCAACCGTTCTGAAACGGATACGGCCTGGGAAGGTTATCAGCGTAGAAAGAAGAACGGGACCACCGCCGCTGCTACAATGGGCAACGCTAATGCAGGTGGTAGTAACACTGCCGGGTCCTCTTCTGGGGGCCCTGGGCCCTCTCTCAAACGACCTGGAGACGGTGACTCTGGTTCCTCGAACAAGAGGCAGAAGAATCGAGAAGACTCAGAGCATCAGACCGAATACCCTCTTTTGATGTCTATGAACGGCCTCCCTTCAGACTCTCCACAGTCCATGTACCCACCTAGCGGTGGTCGTAATTCCTATGACAGCGTCAATTTCTCAAACATGCTCCGCACCACCAATGGTTCCCCCTTGTTCATGCAACCCTCTCCACCCTCTACCACCGCTCCAACCTATGCATCTTCTATCCCTACTCCTCCTGCTGGTGGACAACGATATGAAGACGGCTACTTGCCTGGGATGAGCATGAACAACGGCTCTGCGTCGGGTTCCCTCTCAGGTCTCTCGTTCCCTTCCCCACAGCAAGGGCAGCAGCAACAGCAGCAAAACAAAGCCCCCGCTCCAGCGTCAACACCACCCAACGATGACGATTCCGAGGATTCAGGCAAAAACGAAGCATCCAAGCTCATCCAGTCAGTCTCCCCTTCATAACACCTAATTTACCTTTTGAAACATGACAAGGAACTGATTGATCTGCGTTTCTGGTGCCTTTTTTTTCATCAGCTACCATCTCGACAACTATAAACGTAACACTGCTTACTGTTTGCCATCCTCGCTCAGGCCAACACTTGTTCAGAGGTAAATGCACTTTCCCATTCTGTTGAGTATTGTTTTCTCACCCTTTTTTTTTTTTTTTTTTTCTTAGAACAGTACCGCATGGTAGGAACTCACAGCTCGTGATCATTACTCAACACTGGTATCGCTCATACTCCACACAGAGAGTGTAATAGACCGTATCTTACATCCAGAACTCCGAGATCGTATGATTCTTCTGCGAGGTAAACACGTTCCTGTGCCCCTGATTCCCAAGGAGAAAGGGCGCTCTGCAATCTCACATTAGTTACCCGGCGACTGACACAAAACCCTCTTTTTGGATAGGTCGTTTCGACTTGGTGGACTGCCTTCTTGATTACCGTAACGCCGTCGTTATCCATGGTGACGATGTCCTGAATCATGCCAACTGGGAGATCGGAGAGAAATGGCTAAGGCAATACGGGTACGTTGTCGTAGGCTTGGTTTCGTCTTCTTCAATCGTGGGATCTATTCGTTCTGTTCTCTCCCACCCTTTGTCGTGTGGGCTTGATCCGTTGCTACACCTGTTCCGCGTCGCCTTTGATCTCTAACCATCTCTTGTCTTATCTCTATCACGGATACTGACAAGAACATGTCTAGGTTCCTGGTCGACCAGGCGACACTGAATGTGACTAACAGATGGAGAAGAGAGCGTGGAGAATCAGAGCTGAAACTGACAGACTTTGCGACCGCTGAGCAGAGCCCTTCGGCTTCTGTCGGTACTTCGTAGTCTTTTGAGAGGTCCACAGAGAAAGGCCAAGTTTGCTTGACGCTTCCTGATTTCATCTCCTGTTCTATTGGAATTTTTTTCTATGGATTTTGGACTGGGGGGACTTTTTCGCTTCTCGCGCTTTCTGAGATCTCGGCGTACTGGTAGTCAAATTCAAATATTGTATATCCTTATGAGGTGTTCTTCTAGATCTAAGTATGATAAGTATCTCAATCAACACAGTCCCCTTATTCAGTCGAGCTCCTAGTATAATCGCGACCTGGGGTGAATGTGAACTGGGACTAGTATTTCTGTGGTTTTGATCCGTGCTTGAGATCACTGATCGGATTTCTCCCTCACGTGCACGTGCCGTGCTGTACCTCATGCCCCTCCCGCCCTCTAATGTCGACGCTGGGCAACAGAACGCTAATCCAAATGCCAACCCCATAGACGACGAGCTCGAAGCTGGACTCCAGAATGCAGGAGACCAGCCGCGGAGCTCGATACCCTCCTTTCTTTTCATAATATTCATGCTTTGGCTGCTCACCTCCCATAACGGAGAGGAATTCTTGGCCAGACATCAGTATCAGGACGCGCTGACGTCGCTCAAGTACCAGAGGGCAAACTTTACTGCTTGGATGAACGGTACAGAAGCGAACTTTACTATGGTGTGTATCTGATCGTTGGGTATGGACTGCGTTTGTCGCTTTATTGATCCCATCGCTTTGCGTTCTGTCATAAGCCAGATTCAGATCCTAACCTCGAGACGCTGGTCCCGCATTTCCTCAATTTCACGGGAGCACCACCAACGCATCTGTCCTCTTACTATCAGAACGTCACCGCTTTCATCCATGGGGACTCGGTTTTCCATAACATCACACCTGCATATTTGGCTTCTGATACGAACATCACCTCAAGTCCATGGTTGGACGATGCGAGCAACTTCATGAGCCACCCTAATGCTACGAATATGACAGAAGTCTTGTCGTCGCTGGGTACTTGGAATTGGACAGCTTCGGATAAGGTTGCGTTCAGTTTTGTGGAGAAGCGGGACCCTGAGGTAGAGGAGAGCTCAGACCCAGTGCTGATACATGTGCGGATTTATCTTATTACTGGGTGTTGTCTGCAATGCTGATGGAGAAGCCATCTCTAGGGAAGGATAGAATTCACAGACAGCCAAATAGCTCAAGATTTACGGCTGGATTTCGAAGGTGTCCATTTCATCTCGAATGGTACCATCTATGGGTTCGCCGAACCGACTGGGTAAGCCCCTCTTGGACGTGCAACTTCTATCACTGCTAACATTCATCAAGCTTGCGCCGACTGGACATTCGCGAACTGCCTGCAATCGTTCCGTCTCATCTAGTCAACGATACTATCAAGCTCGTTGAGCCTGAATTGACGCAGCGAATCAAGAGGATTGAAACGTTCATCGACGACGGGAACACTGAGCCAGAGAATCCTCTCGGTGGGTGGATTCCTATTCTGTCTCTCGTATCAGTATCCTTCTCATAGTTCTGCAGACGAAACAGAGAAGACAAGATGCCCCTTTATTTTCTTTGGACAGATCATACCATCTAATATACCCGAGTATTATATGAGAGAGATGGAAGAAGAGCTCCTTCATCCCACTGGAATATCAATGTCACCTATGCCAAAACTGAGCATGGACGGTGCGCTTTTCAGCAAGGAGTGCGGTCTCGCGTTTCAAGTCAAGGACACGGAGGGATTGAGGTCAGTCTTTCTGTGCTAGACTGTCAGCACTGTTCTAAAGCTGGTTAGGTCTCGAGCATTCTTCCGTAAAATGACGAACTGTTCGTTCCTTCACGGCTTGTTTGGATTTCATTACTTCTCACCTTTGTTTGACCTTGCAGACGCAGCCATGGTGGGCTTCACGTCCCTGACCCTCTTCCTCTTGTTCAACCGGCAGATAAAACACTCTCAAACCCCGGCTGGTATCTCCCGTGTCAGCCGATGGACGTTCTTCTCCCAGGCCGTCATCGACTGTCTTTCGTTTGCAGGACACATCACGTTTGCCATCCTTGCCGAGAATAAACCTGGATTAGCCTTGATCGTTCCAGCGTTTTTGGGTGCTGCCTTGTTCATGCGCGAAGCGGTACGTGATTGTTGTTTGCACTTGCCAACTTTGAGTGCCCATCTCATGATTTCTTTTTAGCAATTTGCGATGTTGGTGGGCGAGTTCCAGAGTCCAGAGGATGCAGCAGCAGCAGCTCCGCCCCCAACAGCACGAGCGGTCGCTCCGGCCCCCCAGACTAGTGCAGTTCCACCGTCTGTCCAGGAACCCGCCCCATCTAGCGTGACCTATCCTCCTCCCTCACAACCCTCCCCTACGACAGGAGGACCACCACCAAGCGCTACTAACGGTGATACACCCAATGCCACAGGGCAAAATTCCCCACCAATATCTCCATCCTTCTGGGTCTTCTTCTTCAATCACATCAGAAGGGATAGTCAAGCTCGTTTATGTGGGATCCTCCCTCCGCTAGCTGCCGTTGGATATCGTTTCACTGAACCTATTCCATGCTTACAGGGCTTGCAATATTCTTCTTCTTCACTGTGATGTTGAGGATTGTCTTAACGCCTACGTTAGCATTGTTGTTTGTGGCTACGACCTACTCGTGCTTCTGGCTTCCGCAGATCGTGAGATCTGTCAAGAAAGGCAGGAGCAGTGGCCTTCAGAAAGAATACGTGATTGGCACAACCATCTGTCGATTGTCAGTCTTTCTTTGTGAGTCTTATACTGCAGATCCTCACCCGTAAACTCGTTGTGACATGTACTGGTAGACTTCTTCGCTTGCCCTAAGAACGTATTGGACGTGACACCAAGGTGTAAGTCTTTACTCGCAAATCTGTATTCTATCCTCATGTACGCCGTTCTTCATAGCTTGGTCTTATTTACTTGCCGGTGTTGTGGTCCTTGAAGCTCTTGTGGTGATACTGCAAGATGTCTTTGGACCGAGGTTCTTTATGATCGGTCAAGTAAGCCCTCTTCCAATTGCTGTCTCGTTTATCCCGCTGATTGCCCTGGTTTCTGTAGTACGGAACAGAAAAAATATATGACTACCACCCACCCATGACCTCGGGCGTGGACACTGAATCCGGCGGTGAACAGAACCTAGGTGACTGTGGTATATGTATGGAAGCGATCAGATTGAAGAAGAGGAGGAAGTCCGTTGACGAGAAAGCTGATGGGCTGGTCCTGGGCGAGCACCGTCGTACTAGGAGTCGGACCGCTACTAATGCGGGTATGAGGTGGTTTGGTCGGGCGAGGGAAGTGAGGGATAGGAAAACGTACAGTCTTGCGCCCTGTCATCATCTCTTTGTGAGTTTCCTCATCTCATGCTGCCCCTGCTCGAACTCAACGATTGTGTATCTAAGCACACCGATTGTTTAGAGAAGGTAAGTCATCTTCATCGACCAATGTCCTTGACCCGATACTGACGCAAGCTTTTCGCCAGTGGCTTGCCATCAAGGTAAAGTACTAGCTCGATTGCCCCACTATATTCCTAATATTCCCACTAGAATATATGTCCGCAATGTCGGCGTCCGCTCCCTCCCCTATAACCCCTTCTTGTCTTCTGACCACTCTAGTTTTTTTTTGTTCTTTTCTTTTTTGCCTTCGTCTTCGTCCGTTGACGAAGGACACCCTCTATTCTCGATGGACAAACTTGGATAGACTAATTACCCATCACGATTCTATTGTGTACCCACAACTGTATATATATAAACCCCTGCACCATTATCATTAATGAGTAGATCCACTGAACACAATTGCGAAAATGAACTGGAGATGCTTCAATGAGCGGCTAGATAGTAGAGTGAGAAAAATCTGTGGCGCGAGGCAGCCTCCCCTTCGCGGGATGGGCGCGCTTTGCTCTCCGCCACAATGTCGATTAAGCTCCCTCCCACTGTCAAACACCTCTTGACCCTCCGCAATCCAAAGTCGTTGCCCGGTCCAACCCTGTCTAGGCTTGCCCCTGTATTCACCAAAACCTATCAAGATGCCCAACAGCGCAAAGCAGAAACTGGCTGGCTAGTTCTCACGGTCCGTTTCAGCAGGCCACCTACGTTCCATGTTCAGCCATTCAAGTTGATCTCTGGGCATTGACATTAGACTTGTACACTCCTTACTGCTAACAGACCGGAATCTATTGGGCACCTCTATCGCTTCCTCACCCGGTCTGACGCCAATGCACCCAATACGCGAATTGGCTTGAGTGAATCTACGACCAAGGCCGCTCTCATGCGGGAATCTGCTCTGAAAAGCACCATATTTGTGGGGGTACCCAGAGTATGTACTGTACTATGCTGTTCCTGAACTCTCCCTTTCGCCTCTACACGTTTCCGCTAGTTGACAACACGAGTCTACGTCGATTGATAAGTCCTATATTTAGGTGATCATATCCCTGACTGCTCTACACGAGGCCTTGGAGGATGATGTGAAATCATGTTTGCGCAAAGACTCAGTCAGGTCAGTTCTCATCTATCGTCTGTTTGCTGCGCCTTGTTAATCCTGCCTTACTGCACCCCTTATTCTGTTCTGTTCATCGTGATGATGTCATTCTTACCTGTAAATCATACCTAAAACCTCGATCCTTAGGACCGCAACGCCTGGAAACATCGAGGCGATACTTCATAGGGGCCGTAACTTGTGGGACGAACTGTACGAGCCGCATTCCGATAAACTTTACGCCAAGCTAGGATCTTTCCATCCTGATTTCATCGGTGAGCTTCGTGTTTTGTTTTTCCTGCGATATCGGGAGCAAAACGCAAACGGCGTGCCTCCGTTGTATTGTCACAGTCCTACCAATTTTGGCGTCAGGACCTCAGGCCTCAGGGAGCCCATTTAGCCTCGTTTTGAGTCCCGATATCCGATCTCAAGGCTCGTGTTCGTGCGCTACCGCCCAAACCCAAATTTTCTATGTCTCCCCAGTCTCGTGGATTCGTCCTTCTAACTGAATGCGTTCCCGGTCTCTTTTCTCTCAACAGAGTTCATCATCCAAGCCTACGGGTCCGTGCTCTCACCTTTACCCACAGACCCCTCGGGTAATTCTGTGCAAGGTAATTTGAGTAGGGCGCTGGGATCTGTGGTTGGCACTGCCTGCCTCCGTTCCGAAGGCCGAGTTGGGGGCCAGGAGCTAAGCCATGTCTTTGGCCTGCTAAAGGCCCGCAAGGTATTGGAAAACCAGAGCGCAGAAGATGCATGGCTTTCGAGCGATGAAGGCACTGAATGGGTTATACGTACGATAGACCAGGTTTTGGACGTCACTGAGGACACAGACGGTTCGGGTACGAAGGCTCGATTATGAGCGTGTTCATTAAATCTGCAACTCGTATTGTAGAAGAGAATTTGTTTTTCGTCCACAGATTTGGTGTCGCGTGTAGCGTGTTTACAACCCCCTCTACGTTCCCTCTAGAATGCAGTTCACGACTATGCAAGTATCAGCGTATGGTCTCAACTGGTGTGACAGATCCTAACCCCAAACAGGCCGCATACACGTGTATCTACTGCAGGGGATAATTTCATGTTGAGGATTTGTATATGCTATAATTTTCCAACGCGCAGTGTGCGACGCCCAGCTCATCTCGTTCAGTGTGACTGAGACTACCAGGCGCTGCGGCCTTGGGTGCTGATAGGGCTTGATCTAAGAACGCATACACCAAACTCGAGGCTGGAATAATTTCGATTGTTAACGCATTCACGACTGAGATCGATTATACAACACGATATTGTCGAGAATTACAGAAAGAGATGTGTTTACATGTGTCAAGAAGGAGAGAAAAGTCCGGCTCTCCTGATCTTGAGAAATCGGTGATAAATATCCAGAAATACAGTGGGGGGTATAAAGTGCAATAAAGGGACTACAAGCCATATTTGGCGCAAAATCGGTAGAGCATTGCAGAGATGGCGACCATGTCCATCACTGGAGGGTGAGTCTGCAGAATATTCGCCAGCTGTGAGCAACTTGTAGATGGAGAGGAATGGGGACTACATACCACTGTGCCTCTACCAGCGTTTCGAATGAGATGAAGCTCTCCATAGACATCAGCAGGAGGCGAGGAGTAACGAACAGGTCGGATTGGTCGGTAGAACGCGATAACTTCCCCATTCTCATCATACAACTGCGGGTAAAAGAGATGAACTCAGCTTTTTAATCGTTTCAGGGGGAAGAAGCCGGGCTTACTAGAGTTTCGGGACCACGAGTACTAGGCGACCAGCAGTATTTCGCCCCGTTAGGGGCATAGAAGACCCGTGTTGCCTGGTAGATCATCGGTGACAGGTCAGTCCTTCTGTACAAGCGATATCTCCGACAGAAGAACTCACGATATCATGTGTCTCCCGGCTCACTAGGTCTTGCATAGGCATAGTGCTCTGAGACGTAAAATCATAAGAACCAGTTCGATTGAATGTTGATATGTAAATCCATGCTCATGCCTCACCTTGCCAATGACGACGCGACCGAGACCACCGTTGCTCGCCCATTCGAGCTTGGCAACACGGTCTTCCTTATTAGCACGGATGGTACGCCAGAGAGTAGTTGTACTTTGGCCGGTGGATGCAACGTTGGTCTGTCGCCGACGGATCGTTAGTTTATATTAGTTGAAGAAGTTGGTGAGGAACGAACCTGAAAACGATACGCAGGACCGTGAGAATTGAAGAGCTGACTCTCTCGTGGATCTTCGTTGGACCAGGAGAAAACGTCGCTTGGGGATGTGGCCTGGAGCATGGTGATGCGTAGAGGGGATGTGGGGGATTAACTGGGGTAGGCAAGTGAGTACGCAACTGCTTGACCAACGGTAAGAAAAAAGCTCTGCTTTTATATTGCAGGATGGATGGAGACCTATCGTAGATCTTGAAGAACTCGATAGGCGAACGACAACGTGTTGGCACCGGCCCTCTAGCAGTTCCTCTCGTGAGTTGAAAACGTGTAGATCGAGTTCCCAGGCCAATAAACTTTTCCATCTGCGATGGAGTGACATTGCGATGCACAAAAGTCATCGTGGTGGACTCGAAGGATCAGAACTGGTGGCCCCTATCGGGAAAAAGATGTCATGCCTCTCGGAAACAAATCGCACGAAGAACGTGTATCCCGGATTTCGGTCCTTAAGATTTCAACGTGTTGAACGCTCTATATCAAGAAGGCCAGACCTGAAAATCAGGGAAATTCAGGAAGTTGCCCCTCAGCTACAGCGAAAAACAAGGGCGACCAGAGTTACGACAGTCCCACGCCCCTTAGAGGTCACGCCAGAGGCACAGAGATCGTGGATACCAAGAAATGCTCAGACATTGTTCGTTCTGCTCGAGTGTGATTAGAGGTGCTGGAGCAAGGCGCCTGAGAGTGCCATCGATCAACCTGGTAAAACCGCGAGATCTCACGGAGACTGAGATAAACGCGCATATTTCTAAAATTCCCATTAAGATCGAATAATATTGTAAGTGTCAAGCGCTCTAAGGTTTCGAGAGGAGGGGGAAAGTATCTTGGTCATGATAAGAAATCAATAATTCCAATACTCAAGGAATAGCGCACGCCACATACCTAGCTCCGATGGAACGAAGCAAGGTCATGGAACGACCTGGATCCCCAGCGTTTTTGCCGATCCCACAACACCTCGAGCGATTGTTTCCAGGCTGAGGTGCTTCATGTGCTCGTCCGTCGCCTTTATTTTGGCAATCTCGTATATGTGTTTTGCGCTGAGAGTGGCAACAGTCTCGAACCCAGGTTTGCCAGTACCTTTTTCAATCCCTGCAGCCTTCTTGAGGAAGTAGGTGACGGGGGGAGTTTTCGTGACGAATGTGAAAGTACGGTCGGGCTGGATGGTGATCAGCGTGGGTGTTGGAGTTCCTGGCTCTATGTGTGCTGTTCGTGCGTTGAACTCCTTGCAAAAGTCCATGGACTTGACGCCACGCGCACCGAGAGCAGGACCAACTGGTGGTGTCGGAGCAGCCTTTCCGGCTGGTATGAGGATGCGCTGTGAAAGTAATTGTGAGATGGTGTGAACGGTCAGAATTCCGCAGAAGATGGAATAGGATGTACCACGACTTGTGCCTGTACTACTTTCGCCATGGGTGGAACAGTCAAATTCGAACTCGGTCACGTTACTCGTCCACCTGTTTGAAGCGCGTCGTCGTCCATCACCAGACTTGTCTGCCTTATTTTGCTAGCGTTACTACCGCCTGCTCATGAAGGTTTACTATCTCGTACTCATGTTCTGAGTCGCCTGATTCTCTCCTAGAACTTTTTTTTCTATACCAGAATCTTCTCTTTCCGGCCCCCACGTTGGCTTCTTGGTTTATTGATCCTTGGTTGCCTCGAGGCGGATCTCTGGAGCCTTTCCTCCTCGTATATCGAGTTCCTATCCGTTAATCCCCTGTAAGTGTCCCATCGAGTCCTCGCGTTCTCGTGTGACTCTATTACTCAATAATCATTTTCCTACTCATTCTACTCGCGCGAGACGCCGATACAATGTACTTCGATCTTACATGCCCTTGCCACAACAGACTGTGGCTTTAGCCTTCCATGGTGAAGCCTGCCCCTCGAATCAATCACCTGTTGATGCATTCGTCGACGTAGATTGCACTATCTTCAAGATCTCGCACTCATGACCGCGAGGGATGGGTATCTGAACTGGAAGCTACCGCCGACTTCGAGGTCATTATCAGTGTCCTCCCTCAGGCTAACGCCACTGGGAACAGGAGCTTTCTGGAACCCTCAGCTGTTCAACTCATCCGAACTCCTTTTGCTGTACATGTGAACGATTTCCCAGGTAATTGACTAGCTTATCCAGAACTTTCTCTTCTCCTGACCCCAGCGCTTCCAAGGCTCGATGGCAAAAATCCCACATCGTCAACGGAGATTTCCTGACCGATGAAAATGTTTTCTTCACAGTGGTGAACTGTACTGATATATGGATGACACGACACACCTATGATTGAGCCGCTCAGAGATTTACGTCTTCACCCACGCTTTCTACTCCATACGTCGCCTGAAATCTCATCTTCCCAAAATACAAGGGCCACCTCATCGACTCAACTCAATTGCTGATAACATCGCCCCGGTAAACCCAGTCATCTCCTATCCGGACCATTCAGTCGGAGATCAGGCTGGACTCGCGAGAAAAGCTCTGGCATCCTCTTCTCGCCTGAGATACTTATGGGTTCTTTCCCATCTAAGCGCCCAGTACCAGAGAATAGGCATATCAACTGGCGAGCCTCGTCTAACCAGCCGGCTGAGTACGAAATCACTGCTACCGCGGTTGTTCTTGGCTTAACTTCACTTGAATCTTCTCCCGATATTTTCATCTCCATGAATACCGCATGGTGCTTCGTGCCAGCACCTGGGCTTCGAGAAGGAGCAACATCTCTGCACCTTCGGTATTCAACTCATTACGAATGTCCTTTTCTCTTCCCACCGAGTGACCGAACTCTCGAGAGGCGAGTCTCCAGAGCTCCAGCGCCCACTGGCCATTCTCGTCGTGCCTGTTGATCGCGGTCCCCGGCACGGACAGCTTCGGCTGGCAAGACCTTCATCATCGCCTCTAATGCTTGCCAGTGAATAGAGATCCTCGCTCTATCAGCTTCGTGCCCCCCGGCCGAGTCTTCTTCAATGTGGCAAGAAGCTTAAGCTTCATCCGTGTTTAGTGCCTCTCGTGCATACCTGGAACTATATTGGAGTCCCGATCAGCACGAAGAAACCAAGAGAGGGCCGCGGGTACATGGTTTCTTCTAAAGATTCGGGTGGCTGAGTGAAGGTTCGAAAAAGCTCCGTGTATAGTCGCGTTGGACAGAGTTCCTACAAGAGCGTAGGTAGATTAGATTAATCAGAACAAAGTGCACGTTGTGGGTGGTTGTGGGTCATGCTTGCCCCTGTTATCCAATCAGCTCTCACTTGCTTTTACACACCCATGTCCACAAGCGCCGCCACCAGGTCTCGGATGGAGCAGGGTACGTAGCATCTCTGCTTCTTTCGTCCAACGATAACCGGTATCGTCTCTCAAGATGTCGAGACCGCCTATCAAATACAGTCAAGAGCGGGTATTCTAGTCAGTGGCTCACTAATTCTCACCGAACCGTGGCTCATTCCGGTCAGGGTATGATTCGTGGAACGACAGTCGGCTTGAGCCTGGCTGTCATTGCACATTACTCGTGGCCAACGTTCAGGAAAGCCTAGCCCTCAACTTCGCGAGGCTGCACGATAGTTTCTTATCCTACCCACTCCGACAGGCGCCAAACACTTCCGTTCAAGGCATTTCTAGTGTCTGCTTGTGCGTGAAACACCTCTTGCATATCGGGAGTTGATTTCACTGAAAGGGAGTCCCACTTTAGTCACTATGAGCGGGCTGGTGTTTGGTATGAGCTACAAGTTGCCTTGACTTCGCAGACTGTTTGCTGACTTTACACTGGCAGAGGCCGAGCGTGCGCTCATGAAATACCAGGCCATCAAGCGCAGAGACGAAAATGCTATCAGACGCGAAGCTAAGATTGCCCTAGCTAAACAAGGCTTAGTTGGGACGGAGAGCGAGATAGCACGCTGGAGAGACGCACAGGAGGCGCAGAGTCGCGAAGCTTCAACATCATAGCCTGCACGAACAATCGGTCGGTGCCATAGATATAGATGAGCTTTTGGGACTGGGTGTGCAATACTCTACTTTCACTCTTCTCTGCTCGCAGCTGGAGCTATACAAAATTATTCCGGCCTGGCATCTTTCGTTTCAGATTGTTTAGAGGCCAAGTTCTTGACTAAACTCTAGCTAATAGCAAACACAAAAAATTATTGGTAACATATCTAACATAGGTCATAGAATGCGGTTGGACGAATAAATCTGCTAATCGTGATACATCGTTCGTTCTCGTTAATGAAATACTCTAGCTCCAGGCAGCTTGGTGAATGGGGGAGTTGTTGGTATGAGTTACCCAAGGAACGCTGTCGTCATATTGCTCTTGATACCGATCATCGTATTGACCGACCTGGTGCCCAGGAGGAAAAGGTGGTCCTGAGGCTTGCATTACTGACGATGAGGGTTCGGGGAATGAATTTCCGGCATGTTGTTGATATTCCGAGGCAGGAAGAGGGGGAGGGGGGATAGACTGGTACGCGTTCGAGACACGGTGATATTGACCTTGGTTGACCGGTGGTTGTGGGAGGCTGGATTGCCTCCTGGCTGGATAACGGGTCGATGTCGGGGGCGGGGGCGGAATACCGGGGTTGTGGAAATTTTCATCCATGGAATGAGAGTGATGAGGCTCAGGATGATACAAGGGATGCGAGCCTTCTTCCTGTGTGTATTGCGGTTGCAAAGGAGGCGGGGGTGGTGGTGGTGGGATTGACTGGAAAGACGAAGCTGTTGGAAGCATTGGACGAGAATGTGGAGGGTTTTGCCCGTTTACTGGGTTGTAATGCTGCTGATAGCTACCAGCAGGGGGGACGCTGTCTAACCTAGGGGGCGGGGGAGGGGGCGGGGCGTAACTGTGAGGATAAGTCTGTCCCTGTTGTGGCATCTGCACCTGGCCCTGTGGAATGGGCTGGGGCGGTAAAGGTCTGGAGGAAGTTCCTCCTACCGATACGACACTTGGAGGTGTAGTTCGTTCACGGGGTGGTGAAGGTGTTGCTGGCGAGGGAATCGACGGATGCGGACTGACAGAAGATGGTGGAAGCGGAGGTGGTGGTGGTAACGACGGGGGAAACGTCGTGGACTGATATGGTGGATAATACTGATACGACTGAGACTGAGGAAAAGAGTTCATGGACGAGGACGCGTGCAAAGATGGTTGAGAATTGTAAGATTGAGATATAGTGTTTGGAGGCTGCGGAAGACTGGTTTGAGATGAGTAAGACTGAGGGATGGAAGACGGATGCTGTGGAAAACTACTCTGAGCTGACATTGAAGAAGGAATGGGAGGGAATGATTGGGGAGCAGGTGTTCCCGAATGCAAGGAGGGCGCAATAGAAGTTGCGAAACCAGAAGGGATCCTGGATGCATAACCAGTATGCTGCGGAAGGAAGCCAGATGGTTCTGAGGGTCTTGAGGCGAGAGGCATGAAGCCAGAAGAGGTGGCGGGCAGACTATATCTAGTACTACGACGAGGGTGTATAGTCGATGGGGGTGGCCGAGATTCTAGACCGTTGAATGGCATGGGCGAGACAGAACGGCCACGATACGATGTGGGAGGAGCATCTTGTTGATAGTCATGGGCATAATACGAACGGTCCAGAGTAGATCCATACGGTGCCGAAGATATCGACGACTGTGATGACTGGCTTTGCGGCCAGCGGTGAGATATTTGACTGCCAGGGGGAGCCTAAGAATTTATATAGTGAGATGGAAGTACTGGCGTAACAGTTCAAGAAAACATACAGGTAAGCTCTCACGACGGTTCTCCTGAACACCGATCTCGCCGAATTCATTTGTAAGGTTCTCCATTGAAGATCCTCTCGCTCGACTTTCGTACGGCGGGGCGTACAAATCAAGTTGCGCCATGGATGTTGATGACCTCAAATGCGTCGACGTGGGATCTGAGGGGTGTCTGAGATGCTCGTTCAAGCGAGTCATAGATGCAGCATGAGACGGGGCGCGTTCTTCGCCATTGGGAGGAGTGATGCTTCCTTCTTCGAACGGGACAAAGGAACCAGAACCACCGTATTGAGGAATGCTGGGTGGTGGTTTACGACTCTTCTTCTTTTCGGGAGCTGGCTCCTACATTGAACGGTCGGTTAGAAGAGACCGGGAGGATAATCAAGCGACGAACATTGGACCAGAAGGTAAGCTCCAAGTACACCTCTCCAGCATACTTCTCCTTGTACATGAGAGTGAACCATTCTAGGTGATCGCGCTCAGAAGACACATTTAATACTCAAGATTATACCCACCATCTGTTTCGCCCTTCGTGAGAACCTCGGTGAGGTCGACAACGGTCTCCCCAATAAGATCTGGTTCCCTGGGATCATCCGCGAAGCAGAAGAGCTTCATCAAGGTTCCTCCTTTCACTTTCTTTGGACCTTTCTTTTCTTCCTTGGGCGGTGGAGGGGGTGCAGTGCCATCTGGATGTGCAACTATCTCGAACTCATCCTCCGAGTCTGCTCCGTAGACCGTGAACCGAACCTCCTCGTCCCACTCCGGATGTTGGCCGCCTTTCTTTATAGCCTTCGTCCGTCGCTTCTCGCCATTAAACGATACTGAACAGTAAGGACTTTGTTTCCCAATGTGCCGCTTGTTCGGCAAGTGTTTCTGTGTTGATATAAACTGGTTCAAGTCCTGGTCATCGACGTAACTGCGGAACTTACAGCCTTCAGTATGACAACTATGAGAGTTCCGATTGCGCGGGGTGTTGAAGACATTAGAGGGAGACAAGAGAAATCGTGACGCAGAAAGAAGAAAAGAACAGCTGGGTCGAAGTATGAAAGCAGAAACCAGAACAAAGCAGAGAGAAAGCTGTGGTCTTCCGGAGGCAACGTTGGGGAAATGGTGGGCCACAAACTCAAGGTGGCGTGGCTCAGGGTTGCTGCATCGATCGCGCGGCCTCCCCGATCAACAATGTACAAACGTTCGAGTTGGTGGGAAAGCACAAGTGCCAACAATCGTCACCCTAAGAACGGGCATTCAGGCTAGCAGAATAGATAACTGTACTCGAGTGCTTTTATAGCTAACGGTACCAACTACATCTCGCCCGTCATCGAAATTTGCCTGGAATATGCGGAATAGGCTTGGTGAAGATCAGTCTTGGTTTGCACCGCGCAAGGTCAAGCATTATCGTCCTCATTAGTTTTTGCCTGGTACATAGGGAACAGGCTCGGTGAAGATCAGTCCTGGCTTGCGCTGGGCCAGATCGAGCATCATTTCCGCAAAGTAACTGTTGGCCCAGGCAAACCAAGGCCTGGTGTAGGGGTTGACCTGGTCATCTCCCTCGTAAATGGAGACTGATTCGTGGATGAGACCGAGCCCGTTGGTGTTCTAGAACAAGATAAGTTGAGGACTTAATAGACAAGAATAGATTCAAGGCTCACCTTGGCAATCAAACCGAGAGAGTTCATGATTTCCTTGTCATCGTCGCTACCGAAGATAGCTGAGATATGGGACATTGGCCTAAGGTCTGATTAGCACAAGTTATATTCAACACGAATCCATAGGTACCATGGGTGCCACGGGTCGACATGAGGTCCTCTGCGGGAATGTGAGTGTAAGACTGAGATATCCAGTCACGATGACATACCCAACACCATTCCAAGACTTTCCAGCAGCGTAGTAAGGATTTTTCCTGGACATCAGGACTTTGCGTGTCTTGACATAGGCTGGGTTGTGCTTGTCGAGGAAACCAAGGTAGGGTAGAGAGAGGAGCGACTGTTGGAGAGAGCAATGGGTACTTTCTCATTATTCGCGAGGCTCGGGACTCACGGGAACGTTGGCGTCATCCTTTGGGCGAGGGAAAATGTTATGAGCACCCTTGTCATACGGACCACCGAATCTCAGAGCTCACCATAACATAGCGACCACCAAAACCTGATAGGACTGTCAGATCAGCGCATCGATGAATAATCAGTATATTGCTTACCGTTCGTTTCATAGGCAAAGATATTATCAACGACCTGGATTCATTGAGCTGAGAGAACCACGGAATTACAGGGCAAACGGCATACAGCAGTGTCCCAGATAGCCTTCGAAATCCTACGGCTCCATGTTCTGGCTTGACTGCTGAGATCTTTGTTCAGTTTAGCGGCATCGAGCATGTCCGCAAGGTGACCAAGTTCGACGCTCAGCATCGCATTCGCAGGGATCAAGAAAGCTGTTATCGTGAGTACCTTCAAGAACCTTTGACAGAAGAGAAAGATCAATCACCGAATGTGCTGAGATCGTCAGATGGCCTGTGGTGGGTACCGACCAGGCCGGTATAGGCCTTTGGCTCTCCGTTTCCACCGTTGGGGACACGGGGAGACAGCGCGCCAGCAGAACCTGGTCGGCTCGTTAAGTTCGCGTCCGCTCGCTATGGTTCATTGAATATTCAACATACCAGTCCAGCTGCAAGAAATTCCTCAACATTTGAGCCGGGAGCCAGATATGAGGGAAACCGTACTTGTAGAACGAAATAAAGTTGAAGTCATCGTCAAAGCTAGCCTGAGATTGCTCGTTGATAACGCGGAAGACCTGTTTGATAGCGGCGTTCCCTACAAAACAATGGGATCAGAGATGACCTACATGTAAGAACAGAAGGAAGATTTCACAGTTATCGTTGATGAACGAGGCGTCCTTGGTGGACTGATAATACGAACGGGAGAGCTTGATGAAACCGCAGAGGGAATCGATTTCATACTAGGACGAGTTTGGCTTGTGAGGGAAACGCATATGCTAGCAAAAGGATAGGTTCCGTTACCTTGCACTCGAAAACAGTCTGGTTGTTTACAGGCCTGTAGTGACGAGAGTGAGATCGAGGAGGTAAGGGAACTTGAACAAGGGAAACACACGGGTTAACGATGACATTATCGGCCCAGTCGTTATGTGTTGGGGCCAATCCGCTCTCAGGAGGAGGCTGGAAGGCACCGCAGTATGGGTACTCGGAGACATAACGCGCTTCGTTATTGATCACGCCCTTGACCAGTGTGGCAAGGTCCTTGTCCATGCCAAGAAGGCTGTGGTAGTGGGCGAACTGAACAACAGAAGAACAATCAGTCTTGAATCGAGCGAAGGCGCAGCAAGAGACAACGAGCCTGGTTGGCAGTGTCCCTCAGCCATTGGGCACTGTAAAACAAAGATGAGCTTCTTAGGGCCGGTGAGTAGACAGTATCACTGACGTGATATCCTGAACATAGATTGAGAATGCTGAGTGCCAAAGTCAACTGGAGAAAGAAGACAAACTCACACCCGTGATGATGAAAGCCAAGTTCTCAGTCTAGATCCACAGAACGAGGCTCAGCATCAACTTCTGTCAGTGGACCGAGGTGCGGACTTACGGCGTTGAAGTACTTGACCGTGGTATCTATGATCGAGACCTTTCTTCAGTTGTATCGTTATATATAGAGGAGAAATGAGTGCGAACCAAGTGTGTTAGGGAAAGTGTTCTCGAAAAGACGGGCGAGGTCAGGATCTTTCAGACGAGATTTCATATCCGTGATAACTTTCTATGCAGAAGTCAGTGTAAATACGATAGCCTCTCATCATTGCGACTCACCTCAACGCTAGAACTGTTGAAAGTACGACACGCTTTTGAATAGAATCAGTATCATAGTCTGTGTGAGGTGAATCCCCTCAAGGCTAAATACCGGGATCAGGACGCATGTACGGCAACTTCAGGGTACCATTGGATACAGGATCGTGAGGTTTCTGCAAACGGTATGATAAGGGGTTCTCATTTTTCATTGCCAATCTGAGAAGACGATCTTGACACACCTGAGCATAGTCAGTATAGACGGGGCAGTCTGCCTGAACAGAAGTCGCCACAGCTACGGCGACAGTGAGCCATTTCCAAACGGACGACATCATCTTCTGCAAAGAGTACCGAAGGGAAAAGGTCAGGAAAGGAACCTCTGCGTACCCCGCTTGAATAGGGGAGGTAAATATACAAGAGGCGGGGTCATGCGATGGCATGTATACCGTCCATGGTCCCTTCAGATCACCGTCGAATTGGAATAACCGTCGTTCACGGGACCCATCGGTAGCGTCGCTCGTCCTTCGCGCACATGTGAACCCTTCACAGAATTCAATTTATAGCCAATTTGCGGGATACAGGGCCTTATGCGGATGACGACGCCGCCAACTGGGCACCTTATGGATGCACTTTGGTAACTTGGGGGTTGTGTCTATGCACCGATTCCTAGTACAATAAATACCTAGATTCTGGAGTTCGCGCTTCAGACATGAGTCGTGACCTTGCATTCCAAAGATCATGCACCACCAAGAGTCGATAGCAATGATGGTACATTGTGAACGAGCGAGAGGGCGAAGAGAGGAAACAATGTGATCGGGCAGTAGAGTACAAGTCATTACAGTAAAGATCGGTATCCAGGAATAATAATAAAATATGCGGTGGTGAAACAGACTATGAGAAGCCGAAAGTGGGCCTAGGACGGGGCAAAAAAAATGAAAAAGAGTAGGTAGAAGCAGTGCAAGATGCTGGTGGTCGGACCAAAATGAAAGATGAGAGTAGTCAGAAGACATTCAGGTGTATTCTGAATAAAATAAAAAAGGCAGATTAAGGAACGAAATAGGAGATGAACGCTGAGCTCTGGGAAGAGGACGAGGTCATCAGAAGAGAATTGGATATACACGGCGCCTTATGAAACAAGAGAATCAGCATCCACGGTCTTGTCGGAGTCAGCGCTGAGCATTTGTCCCGTTCCGCCCTCGGAAGCTTTTGCGTCCCCCATGGGGCGTAGTTGAGCAGAGATAGTAGGGGGAGAGGGTGAGTGAGGTAGATCCCCACGAGTGGGCTCCTTTGATGGCGATTCCCGTCCCAGAGCAGCAAATTCCGATGATAGGATATCCTCTGTGTCCCTTGAAGGAGAGCGCTCTTTCCCAGGAGTAATATCTGCAGGGCCTACCTTCGGGATAGGGGACGACGGCATGTTTGGCGTTGCTGGGTCGATCTCTGCTTGTGGGGTAGGAAAGTGATTCAAGACAGACCCAGAGGCGATGGAGTCTCTATCTCTGTGAGTATCACCCTCCGCCGCGGGTTCCTCCGTCTTCGTCCAGACGCTCAAGTCGCGAGCAAACGAAGGGGTCCCAAGAGGTCCGCGCGCGCTCCAGCGACTCATCTCGCTCTCCCAGCTACCTCTTCGTGAACTACGAGGTCTGAGAGCCCTAACACTAGCATCCACATCTCGATCATCCAACCTCTCGTCGAACCCCATCACGTATTGACTCGTACTTTCACCATCAAGCATGCTCCCGGCTCCAATATGTGACGTAGAATCGCTCATTCCAATCATGGACAGAGGTGCTGAGCGCAAGCTAGGCTCAATTCTATGCCCAGCGCTCGACACTCCAAATGCCGAAGAGGCAAGGGTGAGAACAGATGCGTTGTCCATCGGAGGCGAGGAAGGCCTTGGATTGTTTCGAGGATGGTGAGTAGTGTGTAGAGGGGCTTGTACAGAGCCAAGTGCTGCAGTGGGACTCAGTAGCGAAGAAGGTCGGGAAGAGGGTTCCGGTGAGGTAGCAGGTAGCTGAGAGAAGGTGATAGATGCACCGCTGCCTATAACGCCTGAATTTGTATGAGTTGAATTACTCCTGGCATGATTGTGCAGACGTGATAAGTGCGTTGTCGGGCTCGTTGACTGGGCTATATGAGCCATACCACCCCCTCCATTCATGTCGAGGCTGATAAGAGTAGTAGGCTTGGTGCTCGCTGCCAAGCTTCTGAATGTGCGTGGGTCGGACATGTAGGACGACGACGAACGAGAAGGCGATGGCGAAGGAGGGGAGCTAGGGGGCAGTGGCCGCATCGACGCATCTTCGTCTGCCTCTAAACCACTGCGAGAGGATGAGTTGTCGGAATAGTGGTAGGAGGAGCCATCATCATGACGACTAAAAGGGGAAGTCCTACGCTCGTCGTCATCGTCCAACAAGGAGATGGTATTCTTCCTGGCTGTTGACTGCGAATCTTGATTTCTCGAGCTTCCGTGAACAGAGGGGGATGGTGCAGAGACAACTCGAGTGGATGCACGCGGTAGTGGCCTGGCAGAGGGCCCACTGCCGTTTGGTATGACACCCGGCTGAGAAGAAGGCTCAATTCTTCGAGCCCGTACACTTCCTACAATCTTCCTCTGAAGCCAGTTGATGATGGGTTTGCTAGAACGCCGTGATATCTTCTTTGCGGTGGTAGCGCCTACAGAATGCTTCATGAGGGATGTTGGCAACGTCTCATGGTTGTGGACCGGGATGTTGTCGCTCTTAGATGATTGTAAGGTGCTAGTAGGCGCCATGATGGTAGTCGGCAAGGAGTAAGATGCGAATAAAAAGGAGAAATCGAAGCCTTAGTAGTTCTATGGCGTCAAGGTCGAGCGGGACCCTTGTGGCTTGACAGACTAACAAGGCTGCAAGAGAGCTGGAGAGTGGCACAGGGGATTGCCACAGCAATGCAACCGACCTCGTATCCATCATTCTCTTTCATGCGATCATGGCGAAAACGGCAACAAAGGTGCTTTGAGCTCTTCCTTTACACTAACTCGTACATGTATATGCAATACTACAGAATGTAATGAAATCTACCAATCGTTTCTCTTGACTTTCCTGGTCGACACAGGTGGAACCGAAATCTTGGAGTCCTTATACCCGAACCCATCTAACCAGGGCCAAACAGTGCTCCTTCTCTCCTCGAACGAGCCAATTGCTTCGCTCTTCTGTAGGGTTAAACCGATATCGTCCAGACCGTTCAGCAAGCAGTGACGGCGGAAGGGATCCGTCTCAAATGAGAAACCAGGCTTGCCATTAACACGCCTGATTTCTTGTTTCTCTAAGTCAACCTCCAGTTCCAAACCCTCCTCCGCATCCTTCGCCAACTCTCGACATTGGTCCTGAGGTAGGATAACGGGCAACATCCCGTTCTGCATACAATTGTTGCGGAAGATATCAGCAAAACTGGGGGCAATGATGCAGTGGATACCGAAATCCTTCCTGTTGTGGCAAATCAGGGAAACCGTCTTGTAATAGAGGGGATAGGAACTTACAAACTCCAAGGTGCATGCTCACGGGAGCTGCCGCAGCCGAAATTGTTGCCAGTTACAACCAAGATCTTGGTCTTGTCATAAGGTTTCCGATTCAGGATAAAATCTGTTTCCTCCCCGGTTGTAGGATTCCTGCGAAGAGTGTAGAACAACGCGTTTCGAAGGCCAGTTCGCTTTAGGGTCTTGAGGAACTGTTTGGGGATGATCATGTCGGTATCGACGTTCTCGATGTGTATAGGGGCAGCTAGCCCTTTGAAAACTATGAATTTCTCCACGCTGGAGGGGGTTTCGGAGGGAGGGAGATCTGGAGACGCGGTGGTTTTGGAGGCTCCTTGGGGTTGTGGAGATGGTAATACCTCGTCCGTCAAGAATTGGCTAGCACTGATGATCTTCAGTTTGGCAGCGTTGGGGTTCTCCACCGATGCTCCCATGAATTTGCGCACGTCCGTTAGTCTCCCCGTCATGGCAGCAGCGGCAGCCATGGCAGGGCTGACAAGGTGTGTCCGCCCACCAGAACCCTGTCTACCTTCGAAATTACGATTGCTCGTACTAGCACAACGCTCTCCAGCTCTCAGTTGGTCCGGGTTCATGCCCAAACACATGGAACAACCGGCTTCACGCCAATCGAACCCAGCGCGCTTGAAGACGACATCGAGCCCTTCGGCTTCTGCGTGCTGCTTGATAAGGCCAGAACCAGGGACTATCATAGCAACGACATTCGGTGAAACCTTGGCCTCGGGTCCAGCTGCGAGTACGACTTTGGCAGCGGAACGAAGGTCTTCGATACGACTGTTGGTACAAGAACCGATGAAGACCTTGTCGACGGGGATTTCCTCCATGGGAGTATTAGGCTTCAAGCCCATGTAGGCAAGAGAACGCTCCGCAGAAGCCTTCTTTGTCGCGTCGGTGAAGGTCGAAGGGTCTGGAACAGAGCCAGTGATAGGAACGACATCCTGGGGAGACGTACCCCATGTTATGGTAGGAATGATGTCAGCCGCGTCGATATTGACTTGAATATCGAATTTGGCGCCCTCATCGGATTTGAGTGTCCTCCAGTACTCGACGGCACGATCCCAGGATTCCCCTTTGGGAGAGAGGGGTCGGTTGCGCAGATATTCGAACGTAACCTCGTCAGGAGCAACCATACCAGCACGGGCACCAGCCTCAATGCTCATGTTGCAGACGGACATACGGGCCTCCATGCTGAAACCACGGAAGACAGAGCCAGCGTACTCGATAACCGCACCCGTGCCTCCAGCAGTACCGATCACTCCTATAATGTGAAGGATGACATCTTTGGAGGTAACCCCTTCCCCGAGAGTGCCTTCAACCGAGATTCGCATGTTCTTGGCTTTCGATTGTAGGAGGGTCTGCGTTGCTAGCACATGCTCCACCTCAGAGGTTCCAATGCCGAAAGCAAGGGAACCGAAAGCTCCATGTGCTAAAAGGGATGGTGGTATCGGTATTCAGGATCATTTTTGCAGCAGGAAGAGGGGCTTACTTGATGTATGCGAGTCCCCGCAGACACAGGTGATACCAGGCAGCTGAAAGAAATGGTAAGTTAGATAATGGCAGTTCGGGGTTATCCTTCGCAACTTACCGTAAACCCTTGCTCAGGTCCGATGATGTGCACGATTCCTATGTCAAAAGAGAGACTTTAGGGAATGATCACAAGTCCTACAGAGAAAGATTATCGCACCTTGGCGTCTATCTTTCATCCCGAAATAAGTGACACCGAACTCCTTCACATTGTCCTCAAGGGCCATGCATTGAGCTCGGGAATCCGGTTCAACGATGAAGGATTCCACGTTTGTCATGGCTTTGCGAGATGACGTTCTGGGAGATATGGGAGATAAGCATAGGTAATCCTGGCGAAGGCTTCGCGATACTCACGGAACATTGTGATCGACAGTGGCCAGAGTGCAATCCGGTCGACGAACAGGGCGACTGGCATTTCGTCTGGGTACTGGTGTGAGAAGGGTTCACTGCATAGACTTGACGGAGCGGAACTTACAATCCCTCGAACGCTTGAGGACTTGTGACCTCATGGACCAAGTGCCTTTTACACAATCAGCACACGATAAGCCAGCAGAGCCAAACCACGTACCTATCTATGTAGATCAAGGCGAGTCCGTCGCCTTGAACGTCGCTGCAAGTATTTGAGTAAAATCGAAAGCCGACCAGATAAGTACAGTCTTACACGACGTGATCATCCCAGATTTTGTCGTAAAGGGTTCTTGGAGGAGTTACTGGAGCAGGCATTGTACGATGTTTGTTTGGATTGATAAAGATGAGAGTTTGGAGTAAGCAGTACCACCTCCTGTCAGTGTCATCGCTTTATATCTTGCTTTCTGAAGAGGTTCAGGGATAGGGAGGGTCGGCCGACTCATAATCGGTCGGGTCATCGGACTTGTCGGATTTGGGGCGGACCAATAGGAGGGCTCAGATAACCCGTAGGATCAAAACCATCCAGGTCAAGAGCTCATTCACTCTGAGTCCGACGCAACTTATACCAAGCTGGAAATCTATAGCTTTCCATCCAGCCGTCTTCCCTAACTTCCCTAGGCGAGTCATACGGCATGGTACCCGAGTACATGCATTACCATAAAAGCAACTTGAAGGTTACGTATACAGTATATATACTGTCAATCCGGACCCAGGAAACTCGGCAAGATGGAGCACACCTAGTTCTGTATACAGCGGAATGCTCAAGCGCTCAAGCTCGAGCTCTCAAGGCTTGGCTCGAAAAGGGAAGACAAGATAGTTGAATAGGGGACGCGTATTGTCTAATTTCTTTGAGGAGAACTTCCAAATCGCGGTGCCAAACACGTGATGGGAAAATTACACGTGGTTCTGTACAGTTGCTCAGCCACCCTGCCCGCTCCTGTGGAAGCCAGCGTGCTGCCCGAAATCCAGCGACCTCAAGACTCCTCAGCATTCCGTAGATATGGCCAAATCCAAGAAGTGGGACCGCTGCCTTGTTCATCATACAGGACTCTGCTGATTCCTCCTTTCTCTGCGCTTTCAGCCATACCAATCATAACCAGACCAAGAAGGCCCACAAGAATGGTATTCACCGGCCAGTTCGTCACCGGACACGCTCGCTGAAAGGAGTGCGTACATTTATCTATGGGACTGGTTTATGTTGAGCTGACTTTGATCCCTTGTATCAGGTTGACGCTAAGGTTTGTTTAGATACCGCTCAGAATAAGTGATTAGCCCGGTCGAGCCTTATATCTTTATCTAGTTCCGTCGTAATGCGAGATTCGCTCTTGCAGGCTCGGTAAGTCCTCGCAAGCAGTCTCAGACGAAGTCACACAACTGACAGCGCCTCACTCCCCTAATACAGAACCGAGCACGGGCTGAACAAAAGGCAGCAGCGTCATAGGCAACCTCTGCTGCTGTACCACTATGATAACGGCTCCCAAGGTGGACATCTGGTCAGGCCGGGGCTAATTCGCTGTGTATCGCTATGTTTATGCAACCATCCATGCCTATGGGTCCAATTCACATACAGTCTTTCGATCAAGGATAGAATATGACCCTGTCCGAGGCTCTATCTTACGTTCAGCAATACACCATCCTTCGCACTGACTGCCGTGTCCTTTCTGAAGAAGCAATCGGGAACACCACACTATGAAATCATGGAGGAACATGATCGCAACACTAGTACTACGAGGGTGGTGGTACACTATTCGATTTGTCTTTCTTTTGCAACGCTGCGCGAAGTCGAACCGCCTGTGATCCCCCATAAGCGCAAGGCCGGGTTGATAGATAAAGAAACCACTGACAGCAAGCTCTTCTGGCCTCTGGGCCCCTTTAGCTCTGTTGTGTTTGGTCAGGCTGGTCCTCAAAGTCTTGGTCGTTGGGATTGCTTTGTGCTGCTCCTTGTCGTTGCAGATCGCGAGACACTCCTCGTCGGTCGCGATGTATCCCTCCAGCAGTGCAAAGAACTTGTGACGGAGGATGTTCTTGATACGTTCTAGCGCAGATGAGGCAAACCATCCATCTTTTTCCTATGATCGAGCTTCAGTACGAGGATAATTGAAGTGACTGGGACTTGCATGACAAGTTTCGCGGATTACGTTGGGATCTTCTATCATCCCTTTCAGCAATGGATCCGTTATATCGCATAACTGGAAAGCGGCAGTGTCTTTCGTCAGCGTTTGTCCGTCAAAAGTATGGGACATCCTGGGCGCAGAACTTGAGCCAACGACACTGGAATTTGAACGGCATACTCACTTTCGCTCTACGTCATTCTCCGTGTTCCATTGATTCGCCGCACGAATCTGCGCATTCTCAATGGTACGATCCTGCCTTCGGCTCATGACAGAAACTCGTTCTATCGGGTGATTTTGATTTCTGAAATACATTCTCTGATATCTAGAGAAAGTTGAGCCCTGGTGACGCGCAGTGAGGATGGTGTTCGAAAACCAACATTCGTGCTTCAGGATTTATCCGGGGGTCGTAGCCAAAGGCGACAAGAGTATCTCGCCAGGGTCCGTCAGAAAATATATACGAGACCAGAGATAACAGTATTTTGGAGCTGCGGTCTGATGAGCGTCGTAAGGGGGCCATTGGGGGTTTTCTTTTTGGCTCACTTGAGGATCTCCCGTGCTTCAGGTACGCTGAACTGGTTCATGAGAGCCACTCTTGTCCATACTGGCCGCTCTTGAAACAACTGTTTGCAAACAAGGATGAGGAACGAGTCGCTTAGAGTGCACTGAGACTAGATATACCTTTTGAAGTTTGGCCAAAGTGGGCTGGTGAGCTTCCTTGCGATTGCTTTCTGCGTTGAGTGGTGGCGTGATAGGTACCTATGATGAAAATTGAGACAAGTCACCGGACAAAATTCAGGCGTTCCTGTACATCTGCATCAGCAAACATGATAGTGGTAGGGCCATAGCCCTTCCATCGCATTCTGTTAACCAGTCGCTTCTTCTCTTCTCCCGTATCATTGTTGACGATGGTCGTAACGATGGATGCAGGGTTTGCCTTGTAACTGGAAAGCTCATACAAAGGTCAGAGGCTGCCTCAGGAAGAGGCTGAAATAATTGAATCCCATACTTGTAAATCTGAGGTATGGATTGCCGGCTGAAGATTGTCGGTGGAAAGAGGCGGAGATTGCTTCGCATCTTGTAATCTGGTGACTGAGTATTGCTTCCGGAGGACCCGACTAACTGAGGGTCGGGGTCTACATCCATGGTATCCAACTGAGACGATCTGGGAATCCGGTAGTCTTCACGCTCTTCCGGCATCTCATAGTTTAGGATTGTTTCCACTTGGAGGGCCTCAGCAAGACCAACAGACATCCCTTGCGTGGCCCAACGCACCGTCAAGATTCTGGAGTCCTTCTCTCAGCTTGCATAAGGGATCGTTCACGTCCGGTCGGAACTGGTAATCTGCCATACCTGTCCAACGCCATAACTCAGTATACACTCTACATGGAACGAACGAATTACCCACTCCTGAATCTCACTGTTTTCGGTATGATACCAGCGACTTCGGCTGTGTAAACTCCTACAGTCCCGTCCTCTGCGGGCTTCTTTCGTTTCCTCTTGACTACTTTCAACAAGATACTATTTGTCGAAACGACGTCCCCAGGTATTGGATGAGAGAAAGGATCGTCTGGCCTTAGCCTCAGCTCTAGAAGACTGTCGACCTTAGAAGAGCCTCGACTGAAGGCGGTATCAAGAGCATTTTGACCACCGAGACTGCGTATTGCCTGAGGAACAGAGGTCTCTTGAACGTAGCCAGGGTATTCAACGGAATAGTAATGTCTCTGTGAGAGAGCGTACTCTGGGGCAGCGCTGTAGTTATCTTGCAATGCATCAGGATTGGAGGTCAGGTCGGTTTGCATTGAGAGTACTTTGATCTTCAAGCCGAAAATCAAATCGAATACACTGAGTTCGAGTTCGACCTAATCGTTCCAGTTCAAATGGTCTTTACTTCGCCATCATGTGATTGAAACTCGTGGAAGTCGTACTCGTAGCGCGTTTCCCTTCAATACTATAGGTTATGTACCATGAATGTCTACCTGGGTTTTCCCAGGTCATCGCACCATTAGAAAACTCTTCCCTCGGGACTGCGTTACCAACGCGTACATTGTTTATATTTGAACTATCGTGTCTGGCGTCCCTGGGTACATTCGAAAGGTTAGCCCGTCAGGGACTAGATAAAGGCGCTCTGCGAAGAATTGTCTGGCAACTCAAGTATCCAACACTCAGCAACTGGTTTACGACTCAAAATAGGAAACTGGTGAAATGGCGACTAGAGGGCTTTCTCTGACTGACACCGAAGGTCTGAATTTGAACCTTGAAGAGTTGAGGGAGCAAGATAATATCAGAACATTAGGTAAAGTAAACACTGTTTAAACCATGGAAGCGAAAGAGAACTAGCTAGAAGGTTCACTGCTTCCGCTGTTAGCCTTGGCCATAATCGATTTCATTTCCTCCTGGACTTCCTGCAATATAAGAAGATAAATTAGAGGACATAGCTCTTCTCCATGCAGAACCAGGGGTCAGAGACCAGGAACGTACCGGGGAAGTCAGATCGACGCCAGCTTTCTTCAGGCTCTCCATGACCTGCATGAACTCCGTTCGGATCTGCGTGTTCATCGCCAACTTCATGAGCTGCATCTTTGTTGGAGGTTGACCAGGGTCAATACCTAACCACCGGTGATTCAATGGAGCGACAGGTTACATTAGAAGATGCCTGATACTTACCAGCGTCCTGGAGGATCCGCCCCAGACGTGTTATACTTTCCACGGCTTCGGGAGAGGTCTGAAGTCTGTGAAATAAGGAAGAGCTCCTGACAGCATCCATAAGCGGGCCGTTGTGCTCAGAAGCTCTCATAGGCCTAGAAAAACTGAAGGTGCGTTGACATATTACAGTACGATACGTTTGTCGTGTTGTTGTTGCCACTAGAGATCTCGCTAGTGTACGACATCCGGAGGAGAACATAGTCATGGTGGTGTCGGTGTCAGGGAAGAGGCGTTTTCACACGTGATGACATGTAACTCTTGCGAATACCCCATGGCGTCGACGACGAAGACGACGGAGGCGACTACAGATTCTACCTCTGGACAGCAGACCAACAAACTTGCGGCTGACGAATCTTTCTTCGCTAATATCCTTACCCCGGGGTCATCGCTTCATTCTACGTTCTTGACCATATTGGACTTTGTCTTCACTATCTTGCTTTGCATCCTTCTCAGCTTAGTCTACCTGACCTCTGGAAACCTGCATTTCTTGATTCTCATACTGATCGAGTTCGGACTATGGGGCAGTGTCAAATGGTATTTGCTTCACCTCCTTTCCTCTTACAATTTCTCTGACCCAACTGTACGTAGGGTTGTGTACGAACTCAAAGCCGCTAAGCGGGCCGAAAGCCTCGCACAGAGTGCAGGAGAATCGAAGAAAGCTTCTTAAAAGTTGCTTCTATCCGCACTAGCACGGCATGCAACGCCAACAAGTGTCTTGGATTATACTGGTACGAGTCTTGTTTCTCAAATCGTTTCCAGGCCTGAAGTAATCACTAGTGAGGAGCTGAAGCCCAGAAGGTGACACCGAGACTTCGATGGTGAATGGCCTAGAGAAGCGATGTGATTCGCTGGAGTTATGGAAGATAGTTGTTGTTCTGAACGGGGTAGAGATGGCAAGACTTTCCAGGAATATAGCATACAGCTCACAGTATTCAACTACCCACAGAAAAATGCACACCTTGTAACAGAACGTACTGCTGCATCATGACCCCACTACTCCCAAGGCATTAGGGGAGCGCAAACGCCTCAACAACTTCATCATGACTCTTCCGCCTTCTGGTCCCCATCTTGAAAGATAAAATAAGCTAGTATCCTTGTCGTTATGGATGTTTTCACTCACTCTCCCGCAGCTACCTCACCGCAGCAGGTCTCAAATTCGGTGGACACAGAGACTTGATCCCACTTCTCAACTACATAGTCCTAGAAATCGGGCCTCAGGACACCTGCGGCCTTCAAAGTAGGATCAGCACTGACCTCTACGATGGTCTGAATCTCATCCCACATGGACGATGCGAGCAGAAGCGCAAACCCAGTTTGAGGGGTGATAGTCGACATCATGTGTTCCAAAGCGAGGGTAGCTAATGTGGCACCATCAGCCTCATACCCGTCAAGTCAGAGGCGGAGACAAACCAAGGTTTGGCATGGCATAACGATGTGCTACGACATACATGGCTAATGCAGAAGCAGGCGAGGGCTCTGGAGTGGGATGAGTGTGAGGGTCTATATTTATCTGGCGTTGAGAGTGAGGAGAGAGGGGGTAGTGACCAGTCCCATAACCTGTCTTTGAGGTCGAAATTGGTACGGGCTTTGAGCGTGCATCGGCTGATATGGTCGAGGAACCTGTAGGTCGCCGAGATACATTGGAGCCTGGAGCGGTGCGAGCCGAGGTTGGAGAGGTCTTGGGCCCTGGCTGCGTAGTTCTAGTTGTGGTATTTGTGGTGCGATTAATCGAGGGAGAGGCAGCGATTCCCGGATAGACCGAGCTCGCCTGAGCGGATTGGACACCTTCACTCCCGTCGCCGCTTGTCGCGCTTCTCGAGTCAGCGTTAAGATGTTCCTCACTCTGAACCGGCACGATAGGTTTCCAGTCCCATTCTCCAGCGCCATGGGCTAGCCATTTGGTATTCCAACCTGCGCCGATCCCTTCTATGGCCAGGCGCGGGTCATCAACGTCCTTGAATTTGAGCCAGTTGGCATAACAGAACTTGAGCAGCCAGTAGGTTGTCTCAAAATCAGCTTCTTCTACTATGACAGTATGAATCTTCCTCCCTTCGGGGTGAATGCTGGCAGCCTCTGAGAAAGACGAGGAAAACATAGTCGCAAAGTAATCGGATCGCTGAGAAAGAATGTTTGAATGAGCCCATATTACTCGCTTTCTAGCCAATTTTTCCATCGCAGGAGCCGAGGATGCTGAAGAGTGAGTGCTCGGTGCAGTGGGAGATGGGATCTCTACTGATTGGTCACTTGGAAATCGCTGCAAGCAGACGAACTTCACATCGCCCGTATCTGCGGAATATTCAGCGATGATGGGATAGTTCAACATTGGGGCTCTTACTTGCGCTATCAAGCAGAGATTCCAGGCCCTCTAACAACTCTCGCGGCACATAATATGAGTGTGGTTGTTGCGGAATGAAAGGGCCGGTGGGAGAATGTATTTGAACACATAATACGAAAGAATCAGTCGCAGTGATCTTATGATTATCCAACAAGCTGGATAGAGAGGGAAGAGGGCATTCTTCATTCGAGAATTAGATTGGGCATGTAGTGGCACGAGAGTGTCTCACCCCAGACCTCACTTCCTTCCCTGAAAGACCAGTCGTTCTGCCAATGCTCCCAGATCCACTTACCAGCCCGGGCTCCTCTCTCACCTATTCTATCATCCTGGCATTTGATAGCTACCATGAGAGAAGCAGGAATTTCGTAGCCGGTATGTGGAGCATCGAGCATCAGAGATGTTATCAAGACGGAAAGGTTTGGGGATTTAGAAAGCTCATCTGCCCCTTCACAAGAATGAGCGTGTGTGGCGACTTCCAGGTTGAACCTGCCGTCCCCGAGCAATGGCGTTTCTCTCAAGACCTCAAAATCCTCACGGGTTGGGAGGTCAGAGTGTTCTTGACCTGAGATACCGGCTTCTGGTGTGTCCTCCACAAAGTTCCGGAGTTTGCTCACATCACGCACTAACCATTCAAAGCCCTAATGCGCTTTTCAGAACTGATAGCGGTAAGAGTGGCCTTGAACTCAGAAATACACTCACGATGAAAGACCACTGCCTCATGGTTTCCTCCTGGTGCAGCAAGTAAGATCCGTTGAGGTTCTGGGTTAAGACAGACTGTGACTGCCAAGACGACGAGATATTCTGCAAAGGTGTACTCGCAGATGAAGGAGGTAGCCTGGAGTCAAGGCTGGAGTGCAATGGCTGGGATGAAGTAGATGCAGTAGAGTGCATGGAAGAGCTCGAAGCACGATGCGTGTATGTGGACCAAGGCCAGTGTGGTCTAGAAGAGAACGAGCTAGCCCTACCAGGAGAAGAGGATAAGGATGCAGACAGAGGAGACGCGATTCGTTGTAGTTGGTCTGCCATTGTCAGTGTGTAGGAATTCACCGAGGTGTGGCACGAAAACAGGGTGCTATAAGTCACCTGACCCCATATGCAGGTCGACCACAATTTCATCTTTGCTTTCCCCTCTGCTTCAATTAACCCCATTTCTGCAAGGAAGACACACATCAGGCGACTTTATGATATTCTGAATGTGTGCTTGCATTCAAGGGACTTACAGAGAGCGCAAAGGGCTTGGTGCATTCTCGTCCGATGTAAGGAAGTCGACTGGATGAGTCTCTGGCCTACTGCTTTGGCACTTCTTGGTCATGACCTTAAGCGGTCTCCTCGTCAAGTCCATTTCATACGCAGCCTCATACTTCAGTATCCAAGAGAGGTTTGTCTGTCTATTTGATGATGATATCGGTGAAACAGTAGACTCAGATTTCTTCAGCGAGAGAATCTCTTGAAAGAACTCATCCTCCATCTAATTTCTTTGGAGCGCTTCAAAGAGGCACTTGACGAACTCGAATTGTATGACGTCCGTGAATTTGCATGTCGATTCCTCTGACAGTACACTCGCAGATACCTCCCGTCGTTTCCCTATCAAGACAACCCAGTCTTCCACCTCTACGCGGGGCTATTGGCTTTTTACCTGGCTCAAGGCACTGAGCAAGGTCAGTGTTGACACGAAACTATCACTTTGCAATTCTCTCAATCAGTTGCATGCTGCAGGTTTATGGAACACGAGTCAACTGAGCAAAGCCCGTTCATATTTTGAGAAGGGATTGTCTTTGGCTCCTGGTAATGACATGGCCCATGCTTATATCGAGAAGGTCAGAGACAGCCAGCTCCTTGCTCTGTTATGGTTAACCTGCATACTGAATGCGTCATAGACCTCCCAGCTTATTGCAGGCGAAGACTCCTCGTGGAAATCCGACGAGGGTGCCCAGAGGCATGAAGATTCTGACTGATCAGGTTCTAGACTAAGTCAGGACAGAATGATATGTTGAACGCTCAGCTGCGCAATCAAACACAGGCCTATTCTGTCTCGAATGTGGCCGAGAATTTGAGGCGCCAAGCTCCATGCTTCAAGGGTGTTCAATAGGCATTCTGGAACAGAGCAAGGTCAACGATTGAGGCATTACGGACGCCAAGAGCTTATCTCTTTCAGCTGTACCTGCGTGCAGTAAGTATCGCGCCGTGGGGTCTTTACTAGCGAGAACTTGGTTGCCATTAAACTAACTGAAAATGAGATTCATCGGTGATGAAAGTCAAAAGAGGAAATTTATGGTTCCATTTCTGTATCTACTCTGAATCTGAATCCGTGTCGTCGTCGATCAACGGCATTTTCTCGTCATCATCCGGCGCGTGAGTAGTTTTGATAGCGAACGATGTTGTTGCGGTTGCGCTGGTCGATTGGACATGTGCCGTTGGTAAGCCTTCAGGCGGTTGGAAGCCAAAACTCGAAGGAGAAGCGGAGTGAGCAAAAGGCGTGTCTATTTCCATGCCCAGAGCAGTCGGAGGATCTGCCTCCCTTACTTGATAGATGATTTGCGTTTGCGTCGTGTAGGCTGTAGATTGTACTCTATCTGGGAATAATGATGCTTTCGGTGTCGGTTCCCTGACACGGGGCTCTTCGATTGCTTTATCTGCAGTGATCGACATCTCTGACGCAGCTGAGGAAAGACCCATTTCGCATCTTAGATCTGCCTCTTCACGGCTCTCTTCGGATTGAGTTAAGGCGATCGCTTCCGTCCGCGGGAGACTGCGAACAAGAGGGGGTAGCCGAGGGTGGAGAACTAGTTCCAGCTCTTCGTTGGACGAACTCTAAGGTTGACATTCAGTGGAAATAGAAATGAAAAATATGGGTGAAGTTGTGCACACATATATTGCTGCTGAGTTAAGCATTAACCCGAGTGCCTTGCTTTGAGCCACTGAACTTCCCAGACCGATGTTCATGGCGGCACTCTGAACCTTGGCTAGCAGTTTTGTAAAGAAGTCATGCTTGGACGAGAGTGAAGATGGGAGTGCATGAGGGAGTGATAAGAGAAGAGAGAGGACGACGCGAGAGACGAGGGAGCGAACGGGAAGAGACAGATCTGGTTCGCGGACCAATAACTGGAGCACTGAAAAGTGTTAGTTTTTCCAATCAATGTCGTGGGTGAAATTACTTACGATCAAGACTCGAGAGGATGCACTGCTCATCCTGGATTGTGTTAATGGCAGATCCAGTATTTCCGCGAAGAAGCTCATCTCCCTCAAACGCCCGAGAACGTTTCTTACTCCTGTTGCTGCGAGCGGTAGTTGGTACATCTCCAGTCTCACTCCTACTCTGTGAGTGGGAGACTAACGGAGTGAGGTGCGGCAAAATGGCTTTCGTAAGTCGGTTGGCTAATAATGATGAAAGAACAGGGTGAGAACAGCGGATGACAGTCTGCGCGGCCACCATGAACTGTATCTTCTGAACACTAAGGAAAGGCAACAGAGGCCATTCATGAGTCAGCAAGCACGATTCTCATGGCAGATGGTGTACCTCGAAGTTTTTTGTTCTAACTGGAAGGCTATCACTGAGAGAAGCTTGGACGAGCTAGGTGTCAAGTGGCCTTGGACACTTGTAATCGCATCCCCTCAGTGATGAACGAAGTGAAGCTCAGAAGAACGTACGAATTGTAGAGTGCCTCCAAAAGGGAGCAACCTATGTTCCAGATCTCAGGTACGATCGATAGCTCTAGGGATCGGACAATTGGGTCTGCGTGGGTTTCTACCTGCTGAGTGACCAGGAATTGTTGAGAAGCTTGCTTGAGGAAAAGAGGGCAATTTACCTGTTCCTCAGTTGAGGTACTCAACAATGACAGTATAAGTGATTGCAATTGTCCAATTGGAACTTGAACAGGCCGCTGAGTAGTAGCTCTACGTTTCGTTAGTTAGACAATAGCGGGGTTCAAGAGTACCCTACCTCAGTAACTGTGATATCGTGGTGGTGCAGCATCTTAGTCGATCAAGGTAGAGGAGCGTCTTGGACAGAGGATCCTGCGCAGCTTGATCTATGGTTTGTGCTCTACCTGGATCAAGTTAAAATGTGACAGTACGAAGAGGAAGCAAGAATTGAGACCTTCGGTAGGGAATGTCGTACGAATCTCCGTGAATGCTGTTCTGGCCAATGAGATCGTCTCCTCCATTGATTTCTTCCAGAGATTGCTAGAACCAACTTTTCCACCGGTAAGAGGAAGTGCAGCGAACAATCCAGCAGCAGAGTTCAGAAGTAGGGGGTGGATGGGAGTGGGAGTTCCTCCGTTTAAATGTTTGAGAGATAAAGACGATATGGGTTGGAAGTGTTGCTTGAGTAAATTGGGATGTGCTATGAGGAGGTCACGCAGGGTGTCCATAACCTGTACCTGGAGGTTTTTACTTCTGTTAATGACTTCACGATGTAGAAGTATCAAGCCGTACGTGCAAACGTTGGTCTCTTTCCTTGATAGCGAGAGACAGCAGGGCACCAACAAACTTTGGAAGATTTGGTGTCAAGACCTGTCTTTGATATTCTGACTTGTATGTGGCGAAAGTTAGTAGATATTGCAGCAGACGAATTGCAGCTTTCCAGGTAGGTACTGGCTCTGGTTTCTATGATAGATTTAGAAACAAATCGCGCGAATTGGTACGGCGTACCCACAGAGAGCATAGGTAGAGACACGCTGATCCAACCCTGAGAAGAGTCTATCATTATGCTTTTCGACAACTCAGCAGTGCGTAAACAGAGGCATAGTGCGGTCCAACGAGCGGACGGTTCCTTCGAGTGAAGCAAGGAAGTTAAACGGGCAGACCATTTCGGGATATGAGAGCTAGACTCCAGGTACTGTTCCGTTAAGACAGCAAGCACGTAGGGAAGATGTGTGGTGGCCAATAAATCAGTAGCAAGCTGATTCTGCAGTAGAGACTTGAGAGGATGAGCGTCCATCGCAAAATTCTGAAAATGAAATATACAATTCACATCTTATCATGTGATCGAAGATAGGAACTGGAGTTGGTCAATTGGCAATTTACTCAATGCCTCCCAGACCGCCGCCATCCTCTGCACCGTCCTCTACACAAGTCGACCCCGCACTTAGCCCACTGCTAGCACTGTCTGCCTTTGAGGTTTCTCTCCTTTGACTAGGCTGATTCTGGGTCTAAACTCTGTCTACCAGGGCAAATTCGATGTTACTGACTTCATTGGCTCGTGCTCCGAGAAACTCATAGCCCAGTCCAATGCTGATACTGGACGTGAGTAATCGCTTCTGAAGTCACGATACTGGTGCTGGTTCACATGTTTCGACCTAGCTTTCGATCCAAAACCATTCATACAAACCTTTGAGGCTGCAGTGGATAGGCTGATCGCAGTGCGAAAGGATGTGCAAGCCAAAACGGAACAGATGGAGAAGGTGGTTCGTGTCGCAGAGCGAGAGTACTCCAAGAAGATGTCGGAACTGAACAGGGGGTTCGAGGCTAGTATAACTGATAATTTCGACAGTGTTGTATCCTAATCATCAATCGACTTCAGACCGTGGGCCAGTCCTTCGCCAGTATGGAGAGTAAGATGAATGAGGTATCGGGTACCGCTATACGAATAGGTGAGACCTTCAACATTCACTTACTCTGTGCTTCACTCAAACCAGACGAAAGGTGATCAGCTGGAGAGTGTGCACATCGAGCGACAGCGTGCCCAGGCAGCGTATGACTTGATTGACTATTATAACCAGTTCACGAAGGGAGACACATCTCGGTTAGATGCCCTCAAAAAGGATGGCAAGATCGGTCGTCGTCAAGTTGCTGTGGTACTACGGAGGCTCAACACCGTCGCGAAGGAAGTTGACCTACCGACTGCGGACAAGGTACGAATCCTCTGAACCAGTACTGCCCTCTTCTGAATAATACCCCCGTAGGCGCGGGAGAGTATCGACAAGTATTGCGAGAAGTTCGAGAAGGAAATGCTGTACCTGTTCGACCGGTGTTACAGGAAGGGGGACCCAAAGATGATGCACGTATGTTGCAGTGTCTATCAAACATCACCTGCCCTCTTAACTAGCACCACTCCTCTAGCATTGCGCTCAGACGCTACTCGACTTTAACGGAGGCGCGTCCTGTGTTCAGATATACGTCAATCAACACGATTTCTTCATCAATCGCGTCCGGGAAACCAGTGAGTCAGAAGATCCGCACGTGTGAGTTTCCTTCCTCTTTCCACGAGCACATTTGCTTATCGCACAGTTCAGTTGGGAATCCCTACCAGATCCAGATGCAAGCCCACCTCAGACCGAAACGGGTTTGACCGACCTTTTCAAGGAGATCAGATCAACGGTTGACCAGGAAATCAGAATTGTCAAGGCTGTGTTTCCGAATCCTGCTGTAGTCATGCAAGTTTTCCTTCAGCGAGTCTTTGCTCAATCTGTGAGCAATATTCTTGTCGCCTTAACAATCGTACACTCAACACTCCCTTAGATCCAACAATACCTAGAGCAGTTGCTCAATAAGGGCAGCAGTATATCTGACCTGTCTTACCTCCGGATGCTGCAGCTTGTACATTCACAGTGTACCACCCTTGTAGAGGACCTAAGAGTACATGAACTTCCTGTCACATCACTCCGGTCTTCTTCCGATGAGTCCGAATTTCGACGGTCTCTCACTGGAGCTGTCGTCGCCACCGCAGGAGCACCTTCTACATCCATGAGTGCTATGCTCGAGACTGCGATGGAAGAACTCTTTGTTCCTTACACTGAAGGCCAGCGCTATCTTGAGCGGGAAAGCAGGTCACTGGGCGCATTGTATTCCTCGCTCCTCGCTAACTTTGCGCGATATCATGTTCGTTATTGCCTAATTAAAAGGTGGCTGCGTTAATTGCTAATTCATCTTTTGCAGGAGAAGTCCGTCAAAGGGAAGTCTTCAGTGTTCGACCGTATGGTGACTCGACTGGAAGCCGCAGCGGGAAGCTCGACCACAGGCACTTCTTCCACCTCTGCCCAAGCTGCCGCCGCTCTCATGCGATTTGGTGGGTATACCTCAGAAAAGGTACCAGAGAAACCTGGCGAAGAGCCTGTCAAGGAAGAAGACGGGCAGCTGAGCGTCGCAGTCGCCGAGAAAGTCCTCAAGTGGCATGCCGAAGCTATTGGGCGTTGTGTAGAGCTTAGTCCCTCTGGGGACGTGTATGTACTCGTTGCTTCGAGCTTGTCCTCTCTTGACACTTTGAACAGCGCTAAACACACATTTTCTCTGCTTCGCGTGCTCACAGAAGCCCTTAGCAATGCCTACATGTTAACTGCTATAGAGACGTGAGAATCCTACTGTTGTACGGCTATCTGATCTTAAACTCCCTCGTTCAGAGCACATTCTCGCCTTGAGGCGGCTGACCCTAAACTGGAACCAAATCTACAAGCATTGCAGGTCATCAAAATTGCAGATCTTATATGCCACCTGTGGCAGCAATACGTTAACGTTGCTATACTCCCACTCTCAAGCTCCTCTGTAACAATACGACGAGAGATGGTCGTTTTCAACAATCAAACCGTCTCCCGCTTAGAGGGAGCTACGAATTCCCTACTTCAACGAATAACCGATGGTACTTGTTTCTGCAACTCGTGCTGCAATAATATGTTTTGACTATGAAATACGCTCCTTCTAGCTGTAGTCTCATGGCTCTCTACGCAACTCACAAAGCAAAAGAAGAATGATTTCAAGCCAAGGAATGATGATATCTCTTTCGCGCGGGTGAACACTGAACCTTGTGAGTTGTGCTGTGACCAACTGGAGAAAGTCAGAGATGCGGCCAAGCAAAACCTCAGCGGAAAGAACCTGGAAGGCTTCTTGACGGAAATTGGTGTTTCGTTCCACAGGTAAAGCATATAATACCTGTGAATGCTGCTACGTGTTGAATTTCTCTCAGTTTGCTCCTTGAGCATCTACTCAAGTTCCCGGTCAGTGCGACAGGTGGCCTCATGCTTGCGAAGTGAGCCGGCTCTTTATTCGAATGAGTCTCGACCTCACATTTCGTCATTCGTAGGGACATCAAGTCCTATCAGGACATAATCAGCAGCTTTGGTATAGAGTCATTGAACGAACGATTCGAGTTCATACGTCAGCTAGGCAACGTTTTCTTGGTTCAGCCAGGAATCCTCAAGAGCTATATAACGGAAAACTACCTCGGTCGCATCGATGCAGCATTACTCCGCCCATACCTCGCCCAAAGGAGCGACTGGGGACAATTTGAGAAAGGTTTCGATAATGATAGCGGTGCTAGTGAGACGCTAGCTGTGGAAGGCAGAAACGGTCTGCGCGATAGATTTGGACGGCTCAGCGTTATGATGCGAGACTTGGACGCATTGAAGCTGGGCGAGAACATGAACATATCATTAGGTTTACCACACATACCCAGTGGCCTGGTTGGTGGCTTTAGCATCTCTTCAAGAGTTGGTGGGTAGTGGTTATTCATCACTACTGATTTGAAGCTTTAGAGAATATCTATTGCATAAATATGGCGGACCACTATTGGTCTCTCTAGTGCACCTCTTCATCATACCATGTCCCTGCAGTCATAACTTACTCCACACGTCTGTGGTCGCTACACTTGAAGAGGGGCTATTTCAAACCCTTCTGGGGCGTTATCATATATCCATTTCATCTGTGGCTATAGTAATGCAAGAGAAAAAAGTGAGAAGAGTGAGGTCGTGAGCAAGAACGTTTGTCCAACAAACTTACCCCATCACCTGCTCTCTTGATGCCCATCTCATGCAGATGGCGCTTCCAATGACATCCAGCCATAAGTTCAAAGGCCTTTAGCAGCTTCGCATCACGGGTGATGCCTTTGCGAAGCCAATGTTTTTCAACATCTTTGGCCATATCGCGCTCCAACCCAAATTGGATCATCTGCTCTGCATTGAGCTTCGTGAAGTCAATCTTGAATTCGCACTTCTTCTTCGTGCCCCGTGCGAGCGGGCAAGACCATACTACACCGTGAGTTGGCAAACGGGGGTTCTGGAACAGCGGAAGGGGTATTCGATTTATGACATCCGGATTAGTGGGCTCAACTAGCTGGAGCTTAGGACGGCGTGCGGTTCTCTGCTCAGTGCCGTCCTCGAACTTTTTGTGCACAAATTCATAGTCTGATTCCTCAGAAGATGTTTCACCGTCCGAGATGTTTTCGTTATAGATGATGCGGCTGGCGGTGGGTGGTGGCGGTGGCGTAGGTGTATTCGCGTACTCCAGGAGAGACCCATCGTCATCCTCTTCTTCTATTGCATCTTGTACTATTGGGTGATCTTGTAGCATAGCTTCATTATCATCCGAGTCGAGGGATGGTTTGACATCTTCCTCGTCCGAGGAGTTTGGCACAATATTTCGTTTGCGAGTCTGAGCAACACAGTAAAGTTGAGAGGAGGGACTATAAGGTAAAGAGATACCGCTCACTGAGGGGGTTGCAGAAGTCGACGAGTTGCGAACCGGACGGATCTTGTTGTAAATCAGCAATCACTGTTATGTTGTAAGCTAGTTTAGGGAGGGACTTACCGACCTGCTCTCGCGCAGCTTTTCTTCAACAAGGCGATTCTTGGAACGATTCTGCCTGGCAGTGGCTTGTAGCCTTGAGAGCCTTTTGGTGAACGATTCTTTACTTGGGTCAAGACCGAATCTGGAAACATCGATCTGATACCCCTCTTGGCTCTCCATCTCTAGATGAGCATTGATCTCTTCTTTGGTGAGATTAGGTTCCCATCCCCATCGGACCTGGTGTGACCAGGCTTCTCTTCTTTCCATCCTCATTTTGCTAAACCAAGAGAACCATTTCACGATGTTGATGACTCGCACGCTAGCTAGCTTCTCCATCTGTTCGGCGAGGAGCCATTCTGAATGTGCGACAAAATGAGACCTGAGTTCTGCCTTGGAGATGTGTCTAGGGTGTCGAGGCTTAGGAATGTTATCTTCCTCGCTTGAATCCTCGTCGGATGGTCTTTCAACAAGGGCTTGAGAACGGTCGCTGCTGAAGCTAAGATGCTGGCGGTACAGTTCTATGAAATGATCTGGGGTACGCAGCTCGTGTATTTCGGGCCACCGACGATTCAGATACTCCAGGGTATCAAGGAACTGGTATCTGGCAAGGAAATTCCGACTTCGCGAATACGTCTTGACGCAAAGGTTTTCCACAACCCAATTATTGTGAGGATCAGGTGCGTGTCCCCCAGGGCGCACAGATGTCAGTCTAATCAGGGCTCGTTTGTCGGTCTTCTTGACTATGGCATCAAAGAAATCGATATCGGCCGAGAAGCAGAGTTGAAGTAGGATAGAATCTAGTTACCTTTGTCCGAGCCCCTCATGTTATAAACCGCAGGCTTGGCTTTGGTAAATTGCACTTGCACGCGTATGAAGAGGCCGGCTTGTAAGACCTCGGCCAACGTTTTCTGACCTTGGAATGAGCTGAGCATGTATCCCATTACATTCAACTCTGAATTCAAATAAGTACCTCGCGGGTTTGTGAGTTTATCGTGATACCGCTTGTTGATAGCTTTGTCAAGTACGCGGATTCCATCCGGATGGAGACCGAACTTGTCCTCGAGCTCTAGGGTTCCGACGCAGATAACAGGTCTATCATCGGCTCCTTTCGGAAGACAAGTGATGACTTCAGTGTCGTCGAGTCCAATATGCTTCTCTCCTCGAAAAAGCATAAGATCTTGCAAGGGGACCTGCATATTCACCCTTGGTTCGAACAGTGTCTGCTCCAAGTAAGGCCCGAAAGGCTCTCTAAGCCAAGGTGCCAGCGTCATGATTCTGAGGAGTCGCGTTCTCAATTTATGAGATGATGTAGTCGAGAACGATGCAAGAGACGAGTTAGAGCTGTCCTAGTCAGCAGTCAAGGAAGGCACACGGTAACATGACAAGTAGCATTGGCGGGATATAGTATTAGGTGTGGTTGGTCGCCGTGAACAAAGGATTGCGCTCGTGACTTGCCACTGACTGGTAGTGACCGTCCACGCAAGACGGTAAGGTAACCTCACACAAAGCACACTCTTTTACAGTAAGAGCTGAAAGAGACATCGAGAGATAATCAAGGTGAAATATAGTAATATCGCCGTGGGTTCAATTATGTGGCTCCTGATATTCGATCATATCCATCAGGTCTACCTACAACTTCTGCCCACCGATCGCGATATCTACATATACCATGGGATAAGTTGTAACATATGAGACTGGGCCGGGCAAAGGATTTCGCTCGATGTGAGCCATCATTCGCCCAAGAAGACTGGCTTTCGCTTCTCTTTGAACGCCTGGAGTGCCTCGATACGATCCTTGCTTTTGAGTAGAACATCGTAGGTCGCTCTCTCAAAGTCTAGACCTACAGAAATAAGATGAACTGCCTGAGGAAGAGGTCAGAAGCAAGGATAACCGTACCTGTTTCAAGAGAAAGATCTTCTGCTCTCGAGATTGCCTGCTTGGCTGCTCGTAGGGCAAGAGGAGCTAAAAAGATATTCTGTAAGAGTCGACCACGGTGAAAAGAAGTGATACATCTCACCGTTCACGGAGATCGATTTAGCAAGCTGTACACTGCGATCGAAAGCAGTTGTTCCTTGATCAGAGACGTAATCCACTAAACCAAGTTTGAGAGCGTCCTCGGCAGGAAGCATCCTTCCAGTGAATATGAGATCCTTAGCCTAACGTATCTCGTAGTAAGCACGTCCGTTTAACAAGAATGGGCTCGGATGTACCTTGGAGACTCCTAGTAGTCTGGTAGTTCTCTGTGTGCCACCAGCTCCTGGAATAATGCCTAGAGACGTTTCCGGGAGTCCTATCTTCTTCACGTCATGACCTATAGGCGCGTTGAGTCGCAGAGTGACCAAATAATGTAACAAGCGCGTACCAGCAACCCGCAGATCACACGCAAGACTCATTTCCAGACCACCACCCAGAGCAGGACCATCTATAGCGGCGATAGTGGGCATGGGCAGGTTCTCCAGTTTTCCTAGAACCGAACGCAGGTCTGACAAGAACTTGACGACTTGCATAGGCGTCATCGTTCTTCTCTCGGCGAGGTCCGCACCGGCACAGAAAGATCCTGGTGTCGTGGATCGTAGAATGACAACCCGAGTGCTATGGACCATGTCCATCAGAGAGGAATGGACATGATATAAGCTCGAGCACTCACTCCTTATCGAACTGGAGGAAGTTTACACAGTCATTGAGCTCCTACGTCGGGCCAGTATGCCTCAGAAATATAATCGTGATACCAAGGCCCAGCAATTACCTCTAGAAGCCGGAGAGAGATAGCGTTCTTCGTCGAAGGACGGTTCAGCGATATGCATGTTATACCTTGCTGCCCGTCTGTTGACAAGGATTCCAGAAAGGCTTGAGAGTCGTGCTTGGCGGCATGAGACTGTAGTGCACGATACTGCATGCGCGAGCAAGCAATCGTAGGTTTGCCCTGTATCACGGAAAACGAGAGACGAAGAGGCTGCCTGAACATTTTTGTAGGTATTAGATTGACTGGGTCAAGTTCGAGATGCAGGTTCTGGTCGGCGTCGAGACGACCAACTTGGTTCTGGGCGGATCATAACAACTCTCCGGATAACTTTGTGTGGGTAATGACGGAAGCGCAACCGGCGCCAGACGGTCGATATCATATATATTGTGCTGACCACTTCACTTCTCGGGCCTAACCACTTGTGAGTAGAAACCGTACATTTTTCGATAGAGTGGTCTCCGACATAAGACAAATCGTAAACTATCGATAGTGTAACAACAAGAATAAAAGAATAAGAAGTAATAAGGTTAACTCGTGGTGAATCAACAAGTCCGCCAATGAACAGAAGTTCGATGAGTGTGAGAAATATGTCAGTCAAGAGGATACAAGGCCAGAAAGACCACTACACGGCGTAACCGCTATACGCCCGCTGGCCGTCAACGCCGTAGAACGAATCAAGAGACGGCTGATAGGAGCCTCTCTCGGGTGTGCTACCATTAGCGTCGAGGAAAGGATTATTCGAGCGGCGACGAGCGGGCGGAGCATCAAAAGGGTTGTTGCTCTGCAGCTGGCTAGAGTTTTGTGAGTTGTCGTAGAAACTATATGGGTGCCGTCTCTGTGTATAATCCTGTTCCTGCCCGTGTTGTCCGTAAGAGGTTTCGACGGGTGGATAACCGACTATGCCAGATGAACGATACTGTGTCGCTCCGTAATCGATTGGAACAATTTCTGCAGGAACGATATTGTCGTAGTGGATATCGCGGTTGGGGTATGCAGACATGGGAGTCTCATTACTGAGGTCAGCCATATTGGGATGACCGTCTCCATCTGGAGCAGACCCACGGTCCAGTGAATTTTTGCGCGGGGTATGATACCTTTCGAAGTATTGACTGTTGGTTCTCCTCTCAAACTGCTTTCGCCTGACCCGGATAAAAATGAATGCGCCTAAGCCGAGGATCACGACCGCAACGCTGATGAAAGTTCCCGCAACGGCGCCTTTGTTTTCCCAGAAACTGTTGAAGAATGTTACTTAGGTGACCAAAGAGAGTCCAACATAAAAAGCTTGCCTAGAAGACGCGTTGCTGCTGGTGTTAGCGATAGCTGTTTCGCTCGGAGTAGGGTCATTGCCGGCGTCTTGTGTTGGATTCGAACTACCAGTACCAGTACCAACACCTATTGTAGTCTGAGGACTCGCAACAAATCCAGGTGCTGTATTGGTCACAGACGAAGAGCTCGTGCTGGATATAGTACTAGAGCTGTACGTAACAAAGATGGATCAGATTGATGAAGTATATCCTAGAGGCTGGGAAAGCCAGCTCACCTGGAAGAGGAAGCAGTGCTGGAGGAAGTAGATGAAGTACTGCTTGTGGTACCTTGTGATGAACTTGTAGTCGAAGTTGTCGAGGGACGCGAGGTTGAAGATGAGGTATCAGAGGTAGATGAAGAGGTTTTACTAGATGAGCTGGAAGTCGAACTAATAGAAGTCGTCGAACTAGTCGATGATGTAGTAGAAGACGAAGACGAAGACGAAGAACTAGAACTAGAAGAAGTAGTCGTTGTTGATGATGGGGAATCCGTGTCCTCTGGAGAGTTGGTGGGGGTACTAGATTCCTGGCGAGGGTAGTGGGCAAGAGTGGCTCGTTGAAAAGAGTGGCGGTTAATCTGCTGTGTGCTAGCAGTAGCAAGACTAAATAGAGCGAGAACCAAGGTAAACAGAAGGAGTATACGGGCGTGAGCCGTACGGGACGGCATGGTAGCCAGGGAGAGGTGGTAGTAAGAGAATGAGTTTAGAACTTAGAAGTGCAGTCAGGAGGATCGGTTGTTATAACCCAGACTGATTCTATCAGATCTACATCAGTAAAATCACTGATGGGGCATTGATCAGATCATTTGGAGGTCACTGCTATCTGATCCTGGCAAGTGACATGGTTTGTGATGGGCAACCAACTTGGCCAGAGCTGGCTGTGAGAAAGTTCTTATCTCCAGGCTTTTGAGTCAACCATGTCCCTCGCCAGAAAGCTCCTAGTCGATGTGCATACCCATGTATACCTCCCAAGATACGCCAATCTGCTCCGTTCCAGAACCCAGTAATTCTTGTCCTATGTCTGTGTTTCATGAAGCTCACACGAACTGGTCGGTTCGAGTGTACCTCGAATTCTGACAGATGCTTCTGGCAATGAACGACTGCTCATTCTCCAAGATGAACCTAGTGGCGGTAGGCCAGTTGGGCCGCAGGTTCTGTCTCTCAAATACACGTGTTTCTTGCTTCTTATACACACAACAAACTATAGTACTGGGACAGGGCACAAAAACTTACATTCATGGACATGCATGGCATAGACATTTCGCTGGTTAGGTATTCATAGTACCCTTCGTGGCGGTTGCAAAAAAAATACTCAGGGTTTACGGTTTAGCTCAGCAAATCCTTGGTTAGATTTCCTCTCGCCTTCTGCTGCCAAAGCAGCCGCTGCAGAGCTCAATCAGGACTTGGAGGAGTACTGCTCCTCTGCACCGTCCATCAAGTCGAAGGCCTCACCAGTCATATTGAGCAGGCTGTATGGCTTTGGTCTCCTTCCGCTCGTACCGGGTATCAGCTCAACTGCTGTCCTTGATGCAGTGAAGCAAATCTCAACGCTACCTCATCTCAAGGGTTTGATCCTGGGTACTCGAGGTATCGGAAAAGGACTTGATGATCCCGCTCTTGAGTCTATCTGGGAGGCTATCGCAAAAGTAGGTCTGGTCGTGTTCCTTCATCCCCATTACGGAGTCGATGGTGGGGCATGGGGCGAAAGAGACAATGGCCACGTCCTCCCTCTTGCTCTTGGGTTTCCCTTTGAGACCACAGTGGTACGTACCGTCCATGCTCTTTGCCATTCTGGAGTTTATCATCTCAACCCGCATAGGCAGCAACTCGGATGATCCTATCTGGCGTCTTTGATCGTCACCCAACGTTGCGCTTGCTCCTGGCACATTCAGGGGGCACCCTGCCACAGCTTTCATCAAGGTTAGCGTCGTGCATAGACCACGACCCTATCGTAGCATCCCGCCTGAAACACGACGCCCGTTACTATCTGGGGAAACTTTATTTCGATGCAGTAGCCTATGGACCAGAAGAACTGGGTTTTGTTAGCGACGTCATCTCTCGAGCAGACTTCTACGCCGCTGGGTCGATTCGAGGGGTTGCAGATCGCAAAGCCGGCAGTTACCGGATGATGTTTGGGACTGATCACCCTTTCTTTCCGCCTCTCAGCGCATCTGAGAAATGGAAGAGTGTAGTGGAAAACCTAGAGGCAATCGACAGTGTTCAGGGCTGGGGCTATGATGAGAGGGAGGCAGTGCGCGGAGGGAACGCTCTTGAGTTGTTTGGTCTGTAGCGCGTTGGATCCACTTCGTTGATAAATATTGATAATGATACATGTAACATCTCCTACTGGGGTTTTTGTATCTTCAAACTGAAATCTATATGGGGCACTGATTGGTGAACAGCGCTTGTGCTGAGGATATCTACCTCTGAATTATGCAAAACCTATCAACACAAGGTCACAGGATTGGCGAAGATGAAGTTCTTACCGTTGATAGCTCTCTCTACCAAGTTCTGTTCCGTTATATTACCGCTCGTCTCGAACATAAAACGTTTTCTCCCTTCCCATTTCTTCCTTAGTCTCGCGGCGATATCGACTAACTGCTGGCCATCGATATTATCCAACATGATGATATCTGCCCCTGCTTCGATGGCCTCATCAGCCTCAGCCTCAGACTGAACCTCAACATCCAATCGGAGACTAAAGCCACCAACAGCTCGCGCTTGCTTGATCGCAGCAGTTATAGAGCCTGTGTGTGTGTGCGCATTGAGATCGTCCAGTCTACTTGGAGACATGCAGAAAGTATGGATTCGCACCGGAAGACCAGATATGATTATCTTTGAGCATGATCATACTAGATAGATCATGTCGATGAGGGTCTATCCCACCTACGAGCATGCCATATTTCTCGACCAAGCGGAAACCTAGCACAAAATCGTCAGCAAAGTAAACTAGATCCTCAATCACACGCACCTGGGGTTGTCTTTCTCGTTCCTGCAATGGTCCCTTTGAAACCTGCTTCTTGTGCGATATGCTTGAACTGTCTGGATCTGGGGACATACATTCGCTCAACACCATTGCGTTCTTTTTCGGAGAAGTAAAGTTGTCACTTGGTCGCGATTCCACTGCATCTTGCGAGCAAGTTCAAAGCTACACGCTCCCCAAGCAGCAAGTGTCTCGCCTTTCCGCGGACGGTAGCGACATGCTTGATGGGTTCGAATGTCGTGCCCTCATCTAAGTGCCATTCAACTCTGTAGGTATTCTTGATGAAGTCAATGGAATCTCGAATCAAGTGAAAACGTACGTGCACTCTAATTGGTGGAATACTTCCGTAAAGAATGGCGATCCAGCAAGTATCGCCGCCTGCTTTCCCTTGCCGAACAAGAATGCCTCTCGTTCCACTTCACCAACCACAAAGCCCGCGTAATCGAACGAGGGAGTGTCTTCTGCCAGCCAGGCGGTGACTTGAGATTTCCAAGACGGCGGCAAGAGATGTTCATAACGGTTTTCCATCGTACCAAACAACGAGGGACTCAGATAAAGTGGTTTATCAGCTGGCGAGCGTTCCGTGAGACCGGTCCGGTGGCATTTTGGCGGCGAACCAGGTTGCTGCAGGTCGATGGCGTAAAAGCTGCTCGAGATTATGTAAAGATTCAAGGTAATCCATATATCGATTTATTCTAAAGCGTATTACAGCTGAAAGACGAAGAGAAAAGGTAGTCCACCATTGACAAAGAAAGGGGAAGAACCGTATGTGACTCAAGATTTGATCTAAGGAAGAGAGCTACACAACGAAATCGGCTGCCCTACAGCAGAAGTGAAGCGATCATAACAAAGGCGGGAAGAGTAACTGCATAGTTGATGGTGATTGAAGAAGCAGCAGCACCAGTTTGGCCACTCTCAGTAGGATTGCTTGCACTGTCGGACGCTGAGCTGTCGCTAGGGGAGACCAGATTTCCAGTTCCAGTTGAAGTAGGACTGTGCGTAGAGAAGCGTAGATGGTATAAATCAACTTAGGAATAGGGAGGAAATCAGTAAACCTGTACGTACGAGGTGCTAGAACTGGATGGAACGACTGACGGAGTAGTCGATGCAGAAGCAGAAGAAGACCCAGGTGTGATGTTGAACTGGTCAGACTGCGCATATATATTGTCGAGCGAGTCGGAATCCTTGACAAGGTTAATCCTGTAGCCTGAGCCGACCTCCCAACCTCCACTGGGTGGATCGAGAGAAATCGACCCAGCAGATCCCATTACGTTCGATTTGAGAACGACAGGTCCGTTAGCAAGGACGCCTGGATTCACCTGGCAGTTCGGATTGACTCAGAGAGGCGCCCAGAGCAGTCTTGACAAGAAAAATTTACTTGGTTGTCAAGGACGACAGCGAAGGTGCTCGCATCTGTGTTGACTGTCTTCCAAGTAAGGGTCTGAGGACCAGAGCTAGTCCATCCTTTCTTCTCGGTGGGAGACGTAACTTGGAAACAAAGAACGGAGGTGAAAAGAGTGGCAAGTAAAAGAACAGAGGTTCTGAGCTGCATGTTGGTTGAGGATGGTGGTGGGAAGCAAGAAGCAAAGTAGAAGCGCGGACAAGGAATACCGGCGCGTCGCGAATCCATTGGGCAAGTCACCACGTGATGGAGTTCCAGGAAATATGGAGGAAATTCGATGGAGTCTCACAAGGTTGCAACTAGATTGAGACTCCGAGCAAACAGGCACAGATGCACAGTGCAGACATACCATTCCAAAAAATTTATTGATAGTAGAGAAAGCTACGGTTTTGTTGAGGAGGCGAGAGCCGACTCTACATCCATCCATAGATCTGACTGGACCCACACGTCCGCCACTGCGGTAATGAGGATCCAGCACGATTGCTTGGTCATAAAGGATCCACGGCTGGAATTATCATTTTCCTTTTGTTTTGAAGAAATTTGTTGAAGATATGCAATGCAAGCGCGGGCGAGATGTCGGAGTAGATTCATATCGTCTGCAGAAAGAAGATCATCCAATCTAGTAAGCAGAGAAAATATCCACTGGGCATGCACTTCTGTGGGACAGGAAGACGAAGGTTTTTGCTGTAAGTAACAGTTGATCCAATGAGTGAAGTACATTATAATGTGAAGAGAGTATTTCTGGAAAGGGGATAACTTTGATCAGTAACGTCAATGAAAGGGGTGGGGGGGGAACAAAACGGCAACGTACGTGGTCTATGTGCTGTAATAATGTAGGTGTAGGCTTGCGATGTGGACGAGAAGGAGAAGGAGGTACATTAGAGGAGAGAGGGTTGGGTACAGCTGGTTGGTCAAGCGAAGGAGATGCAGGGGATATCTCCGGTAACAGTACTCCAGATGCGGGTTCAGGCAAGGATTCAGAGAGGCTGGCAGCAGCACATGTCTTTTCAAGCTGTCCTTCGTCATTGATCTGCCAGGTCCCTCCCGGTGTGTTATCATAGGGAAGATCCATATGCTCATAGTGGTCGAAGTCGTCGGTGTCCTGGAATCCTCGCATCCCCTTTCCGAATGAGTTCATCTGTCTAGAATCCTTCTTAGGGGCTTTGGGCGGATTCCACTCTGACTCCGGCCGGCCTTCGATAAATGCCCACCAGTGGTCGCGTTGTTTCTTCTCGGGCAGCAGCTTTTGCTGAGGCTGCAGAGGGGGGGTCGTAACATGAATCGCGGGTTGTGTCAGGTTCTTTGTGAAAGCATTAGATCGTGCTTCGTTGTAGAGCAGACTATCAACGACATACCCGTCTTAGATTCTTGAAATGAAACACGAAAGACTGCCGCCATTCGGAACAAGGTAACACGGAAGATGACGAGGGAGATTCAAGATTCTGTGTCTCGACCGAGTCAGGTAAACCGTACGGATTTGGCACTCTTGTTGTCCTCGGTAGTTTGCGTGCATCGCGCCTGAGAGAGTCAGAGTCAATTAGATCGCGAAGGGGAAACACGGAGATCCTCGCTTACCTGACGGTGAAGAGATATTCCAATCCATCTACAGGTTCCCCATCGAAATCCTCGGCCAAATTTGCTACTGGCAGTATCTGCCTGGGCAAAGCCATATCGTCTTCAGAGTCATCGGCAAAGCTGTGGTCATCGCCTCTCTTGCGTTTCTGTCCCCGGTCCATCTATTCTGTTGAAACGCTGCTGGGAAGAGTAGAAGGGAACGAGACAAAACGTGTAGGTGGGTGAACAGGATGTTCCTACAGCAAGCGCGTCTTAGCCGCCGGCCTGCGGCCAAATTTGATCAGATGCCCCCTGCCAATTTCTGCTGTAGACCTCATCGCTCATAACTTGCATTCATCCCTACAGCTCCTGCTGCACTGCTGCAACGGTTATACTACAACAGAACTGACATGCGTGAGCCTAGGCAGCACGATGATGTCTCTACGGAGGCCCTGCAGGCACAGTTCGACATCTCCATGGGACTCATACATGACTTGGCTTCATCTTGGGTACAATCTATCCACCTACCGAAATCCTCAACGGACTCGGAAAAAGATCTACAGGAATATCTGCGCAGACCACCAAGGTACTTACTTTGTTCTCTACCGGTGTAAGCGGCGAACTGCGTATCCGTGAAGCTAAAATGGTCTCTAGACTTGGTGTAGGTGCTCCCGCTCCTGAAAGTTCCACCTTATCCCGTGAAGGGGATCGTCTGAGGCATCGCCTCACCCAGAACAATACAAAGAAGCGTTCTATTGAAGATGCGCACGTCAAACCCCCGGAGTCTCATTCCAGTGACGAAGGGGAGAGCAGAGCGGGTGCCATCCGGAAACGTCCCAAGTTAGGTGTTTTCGATGCGAAACGGCCTTCAAAAAAGAGGAACAGAGATCCAACACCTACCTCCACCCTTGATACGCCCATGGCCGTCACATCTATCGATGAAGATCCCTGCATTGATCCTTTGGAGTTTAGCAAACCGCACCTATCTAGTCCCTCGGCAACTCAAGCGTGCAATTCGAATGCTGAAACGACGCCCACACATAGCAAGAAGAAAAAGAAGAAGAAGAAGGAAAATAAAAAACATCAGCATGGGGGAAATGGAACAGAGCCTGTCTCCACGCCGTTGAATCAGTCGCTCACTTCGAACGCTAATTTTGACGTTAAGTGTGAGACGATATCGGACTCTATTGGCATACTACTCAAATATGGTGAGCCCTACGCTTAGCTGCGCCTTAGCGGCTTGCAGGTTCTATATGATCGTATACCAAACCAACAACTGCCTTCCTTACAGCAAATAATGTCGTAGAGCCTGACTTGGAGGATTCAACAACTCTATCGTCGAGGTCTACAAGAATCCTGACTAGCTCTGATACCTCCTTCTCCCCTCCCAGTCAATTGCTTAACTTGTCGGGGCCACTATCAATATCTGATCTAAGTCCAGATAGTAAGAAGAAGCGTAAAAAGAGGAGGAACAAACATAAGAACAAAGCGTCCAAGACTACTTCCACTGAGGGATGATGTGACCATGTTTGTTATACATTTGCTACCAATTCTGAACTACTCATACAATCTAATAAATAGTATCACTGCTATACAAGAGACTTTCTCTCGTGAAATGTGATCTGAATACCAGGTTCGCGGTCTGGTACAGATAGGAACGCAGGAAAGGGTAGTTGAGCTACAGAGACAACGCCCCGGGCATACTCCGTCACTATCAGGTGGTCCGGCGCCTGCTTGTATTAGGCCGCCCTGAGCTACGTTGTGTTGCTCTCGAGCCTCGTCTGACGGGTGGATTGGTTGTTCGTCGAGAGACGGGAGGGGGTGGTCCGCGACGAGAACTGCGTGTGTTCTGACGCGATACGGTACTGCGACCAGTATCACGTCGAGATAAGTGTCGTTGAGGAGGCTGTCGTTTCTTGGTTGAACCGAAGCTAAGGAAACCAAGACCTGTCTTAGCACGACGCTGTGCAGTGCGCTCTCGCTTGATCCTACGGATAGCTTTAGCTTCCCTCATCTCCCTCATCCTAGAATTCACCAATGTTCAGATCGTGAATGTGAACTGTATACCTGCATGATGACGTACCCGGCAGACCTCAATCGTTCGTTTCCTAAAAGCGTCCCGCGCATTTTGGCTAACCAGCCGTGGACCTGTAGTAGACCGTTAGCACCGTCGTTGACAAGGAAAGGTTGTGCTACGTACCGTTGAGGCTTTGGGCCGACTTCTACGCCTGCCGTCAGAGTGGAAATCCTGGGTATGTGATCTCATAAGTAATGGAAGACTTAGTACGCAAAAGGGAGAGACTTACGGAGTCCCATTCGATCTTCATGATAGCACAAATAAGATAGTGGTGGTAGAATGCAAGGGAGATAGACCGTCTCAAAGCGAAATGAGCTGCTTAAGTCCTGGATGTACCTAGGCAACGAGTTTGCAGCGTGCGAAGCCAGGCAGTGAGATGGATGGATCAGCTGCATGGCCACCAGCTGGTGCACTTGGTTCCTGCAGCCACGTTGTGGCTCGACCAGTCTGAAGTAATTTCTTATTGTGTTCCCGTCTCATGGCCAGCTTTGCTCCTCTCGTCGACTCTCCATCGCTCCTTCCAGCGTTGCAGATGACTCGTATACAACATCAACTGCTGCAACGGTCCCGGTGCATAGTTGGCCAGTCTTAATTCTACTTCCGCCGGTGTTTGCTCCTCCGGCCTTTCCCCACCTTCCCAGAATTCAGACTAGGAACAACCTGCTTTCTTCTCATATTGTCATGATCGTTGCACCGCATCCTCTTAATCTTTTGTTTGACCTTCTGGAGGTTATCTCAAGATCTTGATTCGGTGTTGGTACCAACACTCCAAGTCGAACGCCCAAGCTGCAACGTTCGCACCAAGCCCTTGTATTCCTGCTCGCATTGCATTACGCGTCGACGTAAACAGTTCAGTTCCTCATGTTTCTGGTTCTTTTGAACCTCCAATGCTGTGCATCTGGCGCGAGATAACGAGATGACTGCTCGAGCAATCTTCACGCCTTTTGCTATTGGCACTACAGCAGTGCTACCTGGGCCAGCGCTTTCCCATCTCAATTTGTCCCAACGACCTCGGAGGGCTGTTGGTTCGTCGCCACGTGCCTGTTCAGGTATTCCTTCGCACCCCGCTCGTTCTAGGACGGATCCGGAGAATTAGACACCGACCCAGAAACCGCAATGAGATCATTCCGTACGGTCTGGGAGATGAGAGTACAAGTACCTCGACTCGAATTGCTATGGAGATTTGTGTCGGACCAGCACTCTCTGGAACCTCAAGAACCTCTTTACAGTTATGGGCTGGAGGAACATCAATACTATTGTGGAAGATCAGCTGTATTTGGGCAAGTGAGTCTAGCTCGAGTTTTGATCTCTCTCTATCGTCAGAACAACTTTGACGTCCCCTCTGTTCCAGTATCACGGCTGCTAGGTCTACCAGGACTTTGACTGAGCGTCGAATCACCCATATCATATGTTCGTCTCCTCTCCTCTCCTCGCCGATGAGTGCGCAGTCATGATTTAGCCGATTAATCCCTAGCTTGTTGTCAAGATCCCATTCCTGCTGAGCTCCCGGAGAGGTCGGATTATCCTATGTCCCGCACATGCTCTTGCTCTGTTCTGACGTACTCCTCTGCAGTGGCATAACGCATATGAAGATTCCGGTCGAAGATGTGGATTACGCGGATCTACTTATCTGGTTACCTAGCGCCTGCGCATTTATCGACCAAGCATTGCGCTATGGTGGTCGAGTTCTTGTTCACTGCGTCCAAGGCCTGTCCCGAAGTGCAGCCGTCGTTGCAGCATACCGTAAGCTGGAGATCTTGTTTCTTTCCCGTTCTACGTTCACCCATCCGAACAGTGATGTACTCTCGGCGGCTTACACCGACGCAGGCCATGGAGCGAGTCAGGGAATGTCAGTTCCAGCCCACATTTCCGAGTTCGATATTCACTCTGACTCTGAGTTTAGCCCGTGATCAGGTCTGGTTCAACCCAGGGTTCCAAGAACAACTAGTGCTATTCGAGTTGTGCCAATACAACCCTAACCCATCGTCCGGAATATACGTGAACTGGAAAACTAAACTCCAAAGGAGACTCGCAGGCGGCAGCTCGACACCGGCTTGGTGATCCATAAGGTCTGAAAGTTGGTCTTCTCCTGGTGGGAGGGCGAAGAGAAGCATGGCTTCCAGTGTCACTCTTTTGGACGGTCGATGATTTCGCTCGGTATTTATTTACTAATATCTAATTCGTTGTACTGTTTGTTGCACGCTGCTGCGTGCGATTTCCCTTCCTTTGCTTCTACAACACTAGAATACAAGATAATAACAATTCGTGCCACTCTTTCAAAGCCACGGTGTTCCAATCGCTATCTTTGCTCAGCAACAGGGAAGTGTCATCTCAGAGTCAGAGTCATCTCTATTCTCCAGCACACCGGATACGTCAGTCTTTGGCTTTTCATCCGTTCAGAGTGTACAAATAGGGAACGAACACGTTTTATCGATAGTGGAAGGGCCAAAGTCAAATATCTTGATGCACTAGAAGGGGGCGGCTATAAAAGGCAGGAATGGGTCCCCATCAAAATCCGGCAAAATTTATTCATCACACCCTTCTTACAGCTCATCCTCCTACAACCAACTCCTCGTGCTCAACCTTTCCTCTTCTTACTCTCTCATCTTCAACGTCTTTAACGTCTTCAAACAATGGGTCTCTCCGTCTCTCGTCTTTTTTCAGGCCTTTTCGGCAGAAAAGAAATGCGTACGTCTTCATAGTCCTTCACCAACAACAACCATTGGGCTCAACAGTTCTTGCTCCTCCTAGGTATACTGATGGTATGAGTCAAGCCAATTGGACGCCAACACGGTTACACTAACCACCGGATTAGGTCGGCCTGGACGCTGCAGGAAAGACCACTATTCTGTACAAGCTTAAGCTCGGAGAGATTGTGACCACCATTCCCACCATTGGTACGAGTCACCGTGCACCATCTATCCCTCCAATGAACCTCATCTCTGTCTAGGATTCAATGTTGAGACTGTCGAATATAAGAACATTTCGTTCACGGTGTGGGATGTTGGAGGTCAGGACAAGATTCGTCCCCTGTGGAGGCATTGTACGTGTCCATTTTTCCAAGAACGGAGCCGAATGGCCTGATTCGTTATGACCAATAGATTTCCAGAACACTCAGGGTATCATCTTTGTTGTCGATTCCAACGATCGTGAACGTGTGTCTGAGGCTCGTGAGGAGCTCCAGCGGATGTTGAACGAGGACGAACTTCGTGACGCCCTCTTGCTCGTTTTCGCCAACAAGCAGGATCTGCCCAATGCCATGAACGCCGCAGAAATTACGGACAAACTTGGTCTTCACGGGCTCAGACAACGAACTTGGTACATCCAGGTAATGTCTTCTTACTTTGGTTCATTATCATTGGCTCATCAAGTGCGTTTTATAGGCCGCCTGTGCAACCTCTGGTGATGGTCTGTATGAGGGCCTTGAGTGGTTGAGTGCCAACATCAAGCGTCGGGTCTAATGATACATCGAATGGATTACGTTCTCTTCCTTCCTATCCTATTGCATCACACGTTGATGAACCGCGAAAACTACACGTCTCTTCATGTCTAGTTTTTCTTAGTTTTACGTCTTTCTTTCCCTCCTTCTCGTACTTTGTCTTATAATCGGAGCAGCTCCCTGGTCTTGGTAAAGTTTCGTTTCCAGTCTGACTGGCAAATATGGGACGCTGCCTACCCGGGCTCTCCATCAGAAATGATTCAGCGCCTTGAGGGGCTATGCTACGCGATGTATCATGATTTTGAACCTCACCGGGGTCAACTCCGGCTTTCCCCTGGGTATATTCTGCTCACTGCGTCAGCCTCCTTCCTACGTCTCTCACCAGTCTCTCGTGAGGTGGCATCTCTTTGGGTCGACCCATATTTGGCCAATTTGTCTAGTAATAAGGCCAGCTTCTTGGGTTTCACAGTTTGATAGGACGCCATCCGGGTTGCTGGTGTCAGATATTGATGAACATTATCCTCCAACACAAGAGATATGAGCTGGAAATTATGCTCAGACTCAGGCTCAATGCTCCCCTCCCAGAAGATTCTGTTGAAACTCACCGAGCGAATCTCAGTAAAGCTTACAGCTAAAGTGGGTCGTTGAATGCGCTTGAATTCTTGTTCCAAGAAGTCGATGTCGATAAGAACGTTAGACAGCGCATTCTCGTTGAGAAGCGGGACGTGTGTTCCGCATAAGTACTCCTGATCAACCGGTTCGTTAGCGTCAACCATTGTCGGCATACGATGAAGGACTTGCCACAAAGCTGTCGCCTAAGTAAGCTACTGCACTTAGGTAGGCATCATCCTTGTACGTCTCCTTGATGACCATATCGTCCACTACTGTGGTCAGCCAGTCCACCAAGCCGTAGAGGTACATGCTTGGGTCGTTTTCCTTTGATTTAGGGGTCCAGTCGTACTCGGCGACCTCGAAAAAGTCATCAAGTTTGGACTTAATTAAGTTCTGCATTCGAGCAAGGGCATGACTCAGGGTATCAGTAAATGAGTGAGCTGCTGTCAATCGTATCGTTCCTCCACGCTGAGACGAGCTGTACAGGGCCGTGTTCAGGAATTGCAACTCCAATCTGGGAAAGAGAGGCTATACCGAAGGCTGGTCAATGAGCGTTCCAGCTGTATGCAAGCGACGAGGAAATGCTCGACATTGGTGACTATCTGAGCCACTTGGGAAAGTGTCGTGATTTGATCCAGCTTCTTCTTCATCGATTCACTGATGCTCCGTATGAGCAAGTGATCTAATGACTGAGATACCAGAATGGACAGGTCAGAAAGAGCTGTATCGCCAACTGAGTTCGCCTGACCTTTCCCAGTAACTCATCGATATTTCGATGATGTTGTGATACGCCTTCCACGAAGTGATAGAATTTCTGAATGAACCCTCTTATCTACAGACCTGTCAGTAGTGGCCTGTTGAGCAAAGTGTGACATCTCACATCTTCGCAGCAAAGGTAGAACGACTGAGACCATGGAAGATTCGTTGGTAGCGAGAACCTGGTGGACAAGGAGCTGAAGTATTCTCCAATACAACCTCTTTCCGGACTCACTTCGTGATCTCGTCTTTCTCGTTGAGATTGAGCCATACTACATCAAGCACAGCCTGAAGCTCCGTTGGTTTCTCAATATGCATAGGAAGATTGTCGTCTTGGAAGATGATCTAGGAAAATGATTGACCTCAGTAGTGAAACAATCTTGTAGAGGACCACTGAACTCACACTGGAAAAACGCTTGGTAAACTGTGCTTCTAACAGTGTTGCGTATTTCTCGAAAAGAACAAGAATGAATGTGTGAAGTGACGTCGTTGAGTACAACGGGCTCTGTGAGATCCATTTAGGTATACAGTTGGTCGTCCATTGTTTCAGACTTACCTCAAGAGTCATTATAAACCCTAGTAGACATTCTTTCACTTTAAGGAAAGCTTCAGGATCCGATTCGTTTCGTAGCGCTGTATCGATCGCGCTGGATAGACGTGTGGTCATCGCGTCCCATAACTCAGCCACGTCCGCCTCAGACCGGAAGTTATCCGTCGTTTCAAGAACATTCGACTCGATGATGAAGAATCCTGATATTTCTTGAGTAAGACTAGGTAGCATCCCTAGAGGCAGTGGTTCAGGTAGGATGAGGTCTGATTGCGCCTGGACTGAGGGTCAGAGACGGAGCAGAGTATATACTTTGACCCATACCTTGCGATCGGCTTGATACGACTTCTGTAGCTCTGCTAATGAATCCAAGGCTGTGTATATGAGAATGCACTGGAAGAGAGGCTTGAAGTCGACTTTGATCTTGTCGTTGTCAAGGACATTGGCTGAAAGTCGACGTCTCAATCAACGAAGCAGCACAAATGATGGTGCGGAGTGAGCTTACTCTCTGTCCTCTCATATGTTACGAGCTCGACGGCACTTCCAACGCGACTCATCCGCAGTAGTGGGTCCTTCTCTCTCCTTGCTCGCCAGCGCCGTGTCCGGGTTTCCATTACTTCCAGGGCTAGTCTCCCGACATCGCCGCTAACTGTTCTCACCATTAGTAACCATTGCTTCATGGAGGCCGTGACCGCGTCCTTGATTTGAGAACGCAGGGATGGTAGTGACGAGAGAAGATGTTGGTAGAAAGGAGTCTGAGATAAAGAGGTCGCGGGCATGTTTTGAATATCTTCTAGTGACTAGAGTAGCAAAGAGTGTATGCGCATGAGGTTTGGTATACACAGAGGAAGAATAAGGACACCAACCCGCAGAGCGCTCCAGTATCTCCCCTGTGCGATCATCTCCCCTACACGGTTGACAACGTCCAGGACTCGCAAGCATGCCTGTAAATTATCGATAGCTTCGTCCATGTTCCCCGCAGTTTTCTTCAGCTGGAGAACAGTACGTTTCTTCTCCACAAGACCTCGGCCTAATTGAGAGACACTAGAGTCAAGACTTGTGATCTTGTCCTTCATTTTGGTCGTGTAGTCCTTCACCGAGAATAGAGTAGAGACAGACGAGATAAAGTCCTGGTAGTTCTCCGCGCATATCTTCTCTATCTCCGCGTCCTTAGCCTGAATAAGTCCCTGAACTGTCCGTAAGAAAGCATCTTGCTGTCTGTTAGCATGTATGTGCTTGATAATTGGTCCTAGCTTGGTACAGATGAGTCGGGAACAGGATTAAAGCAGACTTTGCCAGTAGAGACCTGTTCTAAGTTTTCGGAGGAAGACGAGGGATCAAGTAAGTGGATTTGTTGCAGCTGTTGATCGACGTTCTCTTGTGTATACTGTTGCCGTTTCCGTGGATGCATAGACCAGTAGAGTAAGGTGGACAAGGAACGCACTGAGCTAAGATGTAGCTGAGGCTTGGGATGGACTAACTATAGATCACGAGTGACCATGAACCGACCAGTTCCAGCTGGATGACCGACAAACCCTAACCGGCCTGACCCATCGAACTCCGAAGACTCAAGAAATCAGCCCATGATAGTTATGGGGCCTGTTCATTGACTACTGTACTCTTATATATGTTGCGCACACTTAGTCAAGGTTTGCTAGGAAGTAGTCCTCAGGATTAACGTTGCACCGCCAGAAAAACACTAATGACCAAAATCTAGAGACTGAGGCCAAGATTGGATTTCATGCAGACTTTATCGTAATAGGGAGCGTAAACAATGAACAAAAAGGAGGAAGAAATGAGTATCAACGAGGGGAAGAGTATACTGTAGCTATCGTAATTCCAAGTCTGAAGCATCAAAGAAGAGAGGGTATTTTCCAGAGAAACATCGCGCTTTTAGTACTCGCCTTCCTCCTCGGCGTCGGCCGAGTCAGTGCCAACTTCTTCATAATCTTTCTCGAGAGCAGCTAAATCTTCACGGGCTTCGGAGAACTCACCCTGCAGGATGAAATGAGTAAATGCTCTCAGATCAGAAATATCGTGTACGTACCTCCTCCATACCCTCACCGACATACCAGTGCACGAACGCACGCTTGGAGTACATGAGATCGAACTTGTAGTCTGAGAATGAAATGAGAAATGGATGCTTATAGTTAATTGTAGGTTTACTTACCAAGACGACTCCAGGCAGCGGCGATAGCAGTGGTGCTAAGGGTATCTCATTAGCAAACTCATATTTCGTATTCATTGCCAGACACCTACTTGGAAAGCATGCAGAGACTGCGAGTAGTCCTGGCGAGATCACCGCCTGGGACATAGGCAGGGGGCTCGTTACAAACACCGAGCTAATAAGATTTTTTAGTAATAAAAAGGAGGAAGATCAGTAAGAGAAAAATACCTTGAAACCGGTTGGGCACCAGTCGACGAACTGTATAGTACGCTTCGTCTTGATACTGGCAACGGCAGCCTGAGTGTCCTTGGGGACGACGTCACCACGGTAGAGCAAGCAGCAAGCCACTATAAGAGCTTGAGATGAGAGACAATCGAGGCAGACTGATAAATATACGGACTGTATTTGCCCTCCTTGGGGTCACACTTCACCATCTGGTTACCCTGCTCGAAGCACGAGAAAGTCATCTCGGCAACCGAGTTCTGTTCGTGGGTGGCCTTGTCGGCAGACAGCAGAGGGGCGTAGGTGGCAAGAGGGAAGTGGATACGAGGGAAACTAGGACCACTATAAGCATTGATCCAACTCTGATGATAGTGTGGGGCTTACGGGACAAGATTGGTCTGGAATTCGTTGAGATCGACGTTGAGAGAACCATCGAAACGGAGCGAAGCAGTGATCGAGGAGACAACTTGAGCAATCAACCTGTTCAAGTTGGGGAAGCTGGGTGTTGGAACACCAAGGCTCTTCTTGCAGATATCGTAGATGGCCTCGTTGTCAACCTTGAGAAATTGACTTAAAAACGATTTCCGTTGTTAGAATACACCATGGCTGACTCACCATGAAAGAACAGTCAGAATGTTCCAGAGTCGTGTGTGTCGTGAGGACGGAGTTGTAGGGCTCAACAACCGAGCTGGAAAGCTGAGGAGCGGGGTAAACACAGAACTCCAGTTTCGATTTCTTTCCGTAGTCGGTGGAAAGGCGCTCCAAAAGAAGAGCACCGAAACCAGATCCAGTTCCACCACCGAAGGAGTGGAAGACGAAGAAACCTTGGAGACCAGAGCAATTGTCCGCAAGACGACGAATCTTGTCCATAACCGGATCAATCAACTCCTTTCCAACGGTGTAGTGACCACGCGCATCTGAGGTCAAAGATTCTTAAGCGTGTTGATGGGACCAACGAGGCATGGATAAGACTCACAATTGTTTGCTGCATCCTCCTTTCCAGTGATCATGGTCTCTGGGTGGAACAACGACCTGTAGGGACCGGTTTTGACATTATCGATGACTCCTGGCTCCAGATCGACATAAAGAGACCGTGGCACATGTTTCCCGGTTCCAGTCTCCGAGAAGAAGGTGGAAAAGCCACTGTCCGTGGCAGAGGGCGAGCCCTCCATGATGCGACCGTCAGGCTGAGGGGAAAAAACGCGTCAGGATGTGAGCTGAGAACGACGTGGACAACAATTGACTCACGCTGAGTCCATGCTCGAGGGTGTAAAGTTCCCCTAAAAAGAGGGTTGAGCTGAGACAAAGGAGACGAGAAGCGTAGGATACTCACAGCAAGCATTACCGATTTGGACACCAGCCTGTCCAATGTTGACGGAGATGACTTCACGCATTGTTAGAGGAGGTTGAGGAGGAAATCAATGTGGTTGGAAAAGAAAAGTCCGACTGCCTTTTTGTAACGCTCCTGTGACATAAACTGAAAGTGGCGTGACATTCATCAAATCAAATTACTACATCGTAAGGGCATGCTGCAGCCAGGCAGAGAGGGTAACGGCTAAGGCTAAGGTATAATGACAGAACGCTTTTTACGAACTCAATACTCCCCACCCTCCTCGATCTCAGCAGTGTCGATTCCAACCTCCTCGTAGTCCTTTTCCAGCGCGGCAAGATCCTCACGTGCTTCTGAGAATTCGCCTTCCTCCATACCCTCGCCAACATACCAGTGGACGAAGGCTCGCTTAGAGTAGAGCAGGTCGAACTTGTGGTCAAGTCGACTCCATGCAGTAGAGATGGCAGTGGTATTGGACAGCATACACATACTGCGCGACACCTGGGCAAGATCTCCCCCAGGAATGTGTGCTGGAGGCTCATTGCAAATGCCAAGTTTGAAACCAGTGGGGCACCAATCTACGAACTGGATTGTCCGCTTGGTCTTGATAACAGACACAGCAGCACTGACATCCTTGGGTGTAACATCCCCACGGTAGAGCAGGGCACAGGCCACTGAATGACGTGTAAGCAAGGCCCCGCTGATAATAATATTCATACTTACTGTACTTTCCTTCTCGTGGGTCGCACTTGACCATCTGATTACCCGTCTCAAAGCATGAGAACGTCATCTCAGCGACCGAGTTTTGCTCATGGTGAGCTTTGTCGGCGGAGACGATTGGAGCAAATGTAGCAAGTGGAAAATGAATGCGAGGGAATCTGAGGTGTGATATATTCGTCAAGTTACGGAAATGATAGACGCCATTGGAAAAGACGTACGGGACAAGATTGGTTTGGAATTCGTTCAAATCGACGTTCAAGGAGCCGTCGAATCGGAGAGATGCAGTGATAGACGATACCACCTGGGCGATCAGTCTATTGAGATTGGATAAACTGGGTGTACTGATGTTGAGATTCTTCCTGCAGATGTCGTAAATAGCCTCGTTATCTACCTGAGGTATTGTGAGGTAGGTAAGTTGAGAGACCGTGAACGAACGTACAAGGAAGGAGCAATCAGAATGCTCGAGAGTCGTATGAGTCGTCAAGACAGAGTTGTAGGGCTCTACAATGGAATTGGCCAGAGTAGGAGCCGGGTATACGCTGAACTCCAATTTGGATTTCTTGCCATAATTGGAGGAAAGGCTCTCGAGAATCAAAGCTCCGAGACCAGAGCCAGTTCCACCACCGAAGGAATGGAACATAAAGAAGCCCTGAAGACCGTTGCAGTTATCCGCCAAGCGACGAACCGAGTCCATGATGATGTCGATCTTCTCCTTGCCGATGGTGTAGTGACCACGAGCATCTGAACAAAGAACTTCAGCCTCAGAACTGTGACTACCTTGCAATGCAGCACTTACAGTTGTTGGCCGCGTCCTCCTTTCCAGTGATCATGGTCTCTGGATGGAATAGTGTTCGGTAAGGACCGTTCTTGACCTCATCGATCACGCTCGGCTCCAGATCGATATACAGGGAGCGAGGTACATGTTTTCCAGAGGAGGTCTCCGAGAAGAAAGTGCTAAAGCCTTCATCTTTTCCGGTAGAAGCACCCTCAGCGATACGTCCGTCAGGCTGTTGAAATCAAATGAGAACGAGTAGCGATCAACAAAGAGACGCCTATTCACAGTGAGGCCATGCTCAGCAGTGTAGAGTTCCCCTGATAACGAACAATGGTTAAGTCAGTATCGAGATACAAGCACCTAAGAAAGGGGAGACCGAGGAAGAATGATCATTTCTCGCAAAGACACGACCCTAGTGCGTGGCAGCGACGAGCTTAGATGATACTCACAGCAAACATTGCCGATTTGGACACCAGCTTGTCCGGCGTGGATAGAGATGACTTCTCTCATGATACAAGATAAAAGTCTTAAAGTTCATTAGGTGAATGCAAGATCTATGCGGCAGCCAGGTACAAACGCGCTTACTGACTGAAGTAGAGAGAAAGAAGAAAGGAGACAGAAATGAGGCTACACTTTGGACGCGTTTTATGGAGAGGACCCTTGAAGCCACGTGTTCGAGTGATCTAACCGGCCCCGAACAACTCTCGTCAGTATGTAATCCGCCAGATAACCGACCACCAGAATTCTCTCTTGCCATCCTATCTCACGCTCAACCCCCTTCGCTTTAATCATCCACATAACTTATTGGCTTGATCCTCTTAACTTGCTTCTCAAGTGCTTACACTTATCCAAGGGCTCAGGTCCCTACCGCATCTTGGCATCTGCAACCTAGTGCAGGATTCGGACGTCACCGACTCCTTCACCCAGGTTTCTATTGCCAAACCTTCAACCTTGCATGACCTTGCTCCATGGCTACTTCAAACTCAGAAACTTACAGGCCTTCAGAACTGCTTTGCAGACTGACGCCTCCCCTCAGGATCGTGCTCACTCCGGCTCAGCTCCCAGCAGCAGTGGTGGGAGATCATGGCAAAAACCAAGCCCCCTCTCCTCACTCAACGCAACAAACGGTGTAAATGCTCGGGACTCTTTTGGTTGTACTGTTCTGCATCTAGCGTGCGCCTCCACTGACCCCCGAGACTTGGAATACGTCCGGCTGCTTCTGACTCACCCAATGATAAGCGTTAACCTCTATGACCTTGAGAACCATTGGACCGCTCTTCATCGAGCCATGTACAATGGCAACATACCTGCTACGTTCGTCGCGTTAAAGCTCGATATCTACTTATGTTTACCCCTTCTTCTCAGACTTCTGCTCCTTAAACGGCAAGATATGGATCACACTCTCAAGGATCTAGAAGGTTACACTGCGTTCGACCTGTACAATTCAACACTCGACGGCACCAAGCCCAGCGAACATGGAACAGCCACATACGCTGATTTATACACATGGGGAACAAACAGGTGTGGTGAAACTATCACCCCGCTTCAATATTTTTACTGAACCGCATCCAGCAACTATACGCTTGGCTTGGGAGATGGGGATGATAGAACATACCCTGAGAACGTACTCCTTCTACAGGATGACGTTCCTACCTCGTCTCCAATAGAGTTAAGATTCAAGACCCATCGCGTGGCACGAACCGTGATGTCCAGGCTTCATACCGTAGTCACAACCTCAGAAAGCCCCCCCAACCTCAGGCTATGTGGATTCGGAAGCGGTGGTCGGTTTGTGTTGATTCCATCCATGACTCATTCTTCTATATTGATGGAACGGATCGTAGCCTCGGGCCAGGACAGCATACGCAATACAACCTCACACCTCTTCAACAGTTCCCCTATAAAGTAGATTCTGTTGCGCTTGGACAGGATCATACTCTCGTCCTCACTTCCACTGGGGAGGTCTTCAGCTGGGGACTCAACCGCTTCTCTCAACTGGGTTACATCGTGGAGACTACCACCCAAGGCAGACTAGACGAACCCATACAAGTCACTCCTCGTAAAATTCTCGGCCATCTACGGAAGGACATCTTTGTTTGTGGTGTAGCAGCCTCTAAGGTTTCGTCTGCCTGCTGGACATCACAGGAGGTTTATACTTGGGGAACAAACAATGGACACCTAGGTCAGTCCTAGATCGACTCATCCGTAATACAGTTTTTGAGTGTCATTCAAGGATATGATAAGGCAACTGCTGCCACGCAGATTTTGCCACGGAAAGTCGCGAAACTGGAACAGCCTGTCACCTCGATAACCTTGACAGACTTTGGTATGGCGTGCTTATTACTGTCTCGAGACGTTGTTCTGTTCTGGAACGACAGGCACTTCAAAATCAAGTCAGTTCCTACCTCCCTTCTGACTAGCGCTAAGGGTGGCGTCTAAGGTTCATTGACATAGCTTCCCTGCAAACACCTTTCCCTCTGAGATGACTGTCTATCGGCCTATGAGAGCGAGCAATGACTCACGGATCGAGAAAGTGATCAGTTCCGAGAATAACATGGCAGCACTATCGGCGAATGGGGAGCTATTCATGTTCAGCGTTCCGGATCCTTCGTCTCCTGAGGTGGCGGCTTCTAAAGAGCGAGCACCCATTAAAGCCACGAGAGTCTGGGCCCTTCGCAAGCAGTTCAGTGCCGTCAAGGCAAGTAGCTTTTCAGAGACCTCCTCTACACCCTCGGCTCATGGTTGGAGTAGGACGCTGCCCTTGGTGCAGATGGATCGGTCGTCATCTGCACCGACTCCGGCCACGTTTTCGTGCGTTCTCGGAAGGCGCAAGGAATGGCGCCGGTGTCTGGAAAAACGATAAGGTTCCAACGCATCCCATACATCCAACGGGTTATCGCGGTTTGTGCCAGCAGCGCTGGTGCTTTTGGTGCTCACCGTTTGGACTTCAAACCTCGACACATCCAGATCCAAGGGAACACAATTGCGGAGGATCTTGCCATCATGCAACCCTATCTGTCGATGCTAGACTCATCGACTGATTGCTTCGCTTCGCCCCAGACAGCCGTGCCGAAGGCGATCTCGGGGGATCTTGACGCTGACGACGCAGCAGATCTCGACGATGACACGATTCTACAAGATATCGATAGTTTAAGGAACCTCTTTCAACTTTTATTCAGGTCATCGCTTCACAAGTCGCGAAACGATGCCATTGGCAAAGCAAAGGAGAAACACGGAGCTGATATATTAGTTCAGCTCGGGGACAGCGGATGCGTGGCTCCCTGCCACAGAGCTATCCTAGGCTCTCGTTCTCCCGTCCTGCGCGAATTGGTCCTAGGGCTCACGAAAGGGAAGGCCGCACAGTCAGGCATATCGATATTCTTATCCCCCGCGAAGATATCTGGTCTACCCCGCCTAGTCATCAACGGTGCTCATTCGATTACAGTGCTTATCCTTCTGTTTTACCTCTACTCAGATCGACTTCTTGCTATCTGGGATCGCCGGCTGACACAGCCTCTTGAGAGCGAACTCTTCTTAGCGAATATACGCGCAGACGACATTCGTGGTGGTTTGCAGGAGCTATCCAGAGTACTGCGTCTTCAATCTCTTTCAGACGCTCTCCAGTTCCATGTTAAAACGGCACCCGCCCCCAGGATGAGCCAAGATATGGCTAGCCTTGACAAGGAAGCTCAGACAAAGGCCACTCTCACCAAACTTCTTCCAGATGTAGCCTTGCAGTTCAAGGACCACCGTGTTGCTTGCCATTCGGTCATACTTCGTGCGCGATCTCCGTTCTTTTACGATTTTCTGGGGGATCCGGATTGGCTCGAGAACAGGCGAGACTTGAAAGGCGTCGTTACTGTTGATATGAAGCATCTAGAATGGCGCGTCATGAGTTATGTCTTGCGCTATCTCTGCCGAGGCGAAGAGAACCTATTCACTGTCGTCGGTAAGATGAAGACTCTATCTTTCTGGCTCCTGCTGACCAACCCCTTGCAGAAACTGTTGACTCAGTTGACGATTTGATAGAGCTCGTTTTTGACGTTATGGCCGCAGCAGTAGGTGTTGCGTGATAAATCATTGATCTTGGCTCATCTGCACTGTCTAGAACGAGCTCCTACTCGACCGTCTCGTCGAAATTTGCTCTGCCTTTGTTCTACGCTATCTGAGCATCCATAACGCCTGCTTTGTCCTCGCGGACTCAGTGCATTTCAACGCAAAGCAGTTGTCTGATCGTGTCCAGCAGTACATAGCCGTCAATCTCGAACTATTCTTACAATGCGGACTGCTCGATGATATACCCATTGTACTCACGAGACAGCTCTCGAAATTTGTTCGCAATATGCAGATCAGTAAAGCTCCTCAATCTAGGGGCGATAAACTCACGTCTGCTGCCCTTCAGAAACATTCAGATTGGCTGGCAACGGAAGACTTCCCTCAACCGCTGATTCCTTCCGGCAGAATTAGAAAAGAGTCAAACAAGCTTTCGCCCAAGACCCCTAGGATCCAAGTTTCTACTTCTACAACGGATATACTGCCGCCAAGCCCGTCCATACGTCCTCGACGAGGTGTCCGTCCTCAGCCCTCTACGGACGATCTGTTTATCATGGAAGACGATACTTCACAACCCGCCTCCAATGGAATCAGAAAGAAATCCGTGGAGTCTCTTTATCCTTCGAAACCCAGATGGGGAGAAGTATCCACCGTGCCAAAGTTTGTCCTTCGATCCTCATCTTCTATATCGATCAGCTCATTCATGTGTTGTAGATTGGGAATGTCGGAAATTATGGCCGAAACGGCTCGGCAGAAATCAAACGGGCCTAAGGAAGCATTGGGTTTGGAACAGCTCCTGCAAACGCCTACTCGACGCCCACCACAGCCCGAGTCGGTTACTTCAGGGAGCCCTTCGTGGAGGAGGCCCTCTACGCCTCAGGTACACCCCTCTGTGCTGACATTATCTGGAACACAATCGTCGTCTACACGCCAGGGCACTGTGGATCAAAACACCCAATCACGACCAGATACTAACCAGCTCCCTTCTGGATCACCCGCGGTCCAGGCTTCACAGTCGACTCCACCACGACCAACTATAACAGGCCTCGGACCTGTTTACACGCCCACGAAGCAACGCGCTTCTGCATCACACCGGGAATCTGGTAGTTCACGGAGAGTGTCGTGAGTGTCCCAACTTGTGCACCAGGCTTGAACTCCTCTGATTTACCTCTTTCGTCGTAGATCTGGACCGGTATGGAATCAACTCCCTTCTCGACCTGCCCCAGAAAAACTGTCCGCGAACCCTGTCAAGTCCTTCGTAGCGATCCAGCAACTGCAGATCGACGAGGACATCGTTCCTCCCAAAGCCAAGCAATCTCTACTTGACATTCAGGCTGAGGAATATGCCAGACAGGAGGAAGCTGATTTCTTACGCTGGTGGGAGCAGGAGGAGCGCCGCGTGCAAGCTGAAACACAAGCCGCGGCAGAAACATCTACTAGGAAATCTAGACCTCGAGGTGAAAAGCGTGGATCTACTGAGAAGTCTCATTCAGAACAAACACCCGCTGTGAAGAAGAAAGCGTCGAAAAAACCAAAACAGCCCCCAAAGGCGGATCCGATTGCCACCCACACCCTCGCTGGTCCCAGCAAGAGCTAACCCACGTTTCCTCGAGCTCTCGGCTTTATAATGAAGACATCCAGCTCGGGGGTCAACCCATGTTATGTATCATGCTAACTTGAAGGTTTACTTCTTCGTTTCCATCGTACCTCTACGTTTCAGTGGGAACTACGAGATTCTCATTCAGATAGATATATGCAGAACTGATATGAGAGTGCTATTGTTTATTTGTTTATGTAGAATCTATGCAATATACTAATGCGGTCCTTAGGAGTCCTGCGCAAGCAACTGTATGCGATATGAATAATGAACGTGTGATAGAATGAGTCTACTGTGTCCGTTGTATACCCGGTAGATAGCTAACTGGTAGACTTTATGGGTGCGACGAGAGAGGATACCTGTGCGCTGGCAGTGGACGCAAGGGCAGAGACCCCATCCACAGCTTTGGCCGAGCTTTTGCGCATAAAGTACCTGTGTGAGCGACATGAGATAAAAATAACAACACCGTTAGAGTGAAGACCTACCCGATGATCGAGTCCCACATCTTCAAGCCATGGACCGGAATCACCTTTGTCTTCACCTGCTGCTCGGAGGCAGACTGTCTCGGTGGATGCAAAGGATCATCGTCGGGATCGAAAGCGGCACGGATGGCGTCCCCTGGCTTGACCTTGGGTATCATCATATGCGTACGGGGAGCTGTGTGGTAGATATGCTTCTTAATCAGTGCATACGCTTCGAGCTACGAGAAAAACGATATGAGTATCCTGGGCTGTATGCCGTCACGACAACGTAGGACGTACAGTATCCCTTCGACCGGCTATAGCACTCGGAGGAGGTGTCTCCCCTTCGAGATCCAATGGGCCCCATCGCCTCTCTAGCTGAATGACACCCTTGGTATCATTCGAAGCCTCCCGGGATTTTTCAGGATTTTCACTATCCAATACGAAACCCTCGCTTCTTGCATGGTCGAGTAGCCGCTGCGTCTTGGCCGCGATGTTGCGTCGTTTCTTTACCGCATGCTTCGCAGCCCGATGATACCTCCTATCCCAGTCCGATTGACCACGTTCCCACCGTTGAGCAGGAGCTTCTTTGATGAGCCCGACTTCACTCGATCGAATTTTGAAAGGTCCTAGCTCCTCGTACGGTTCCAAGGGACGGACTTCACCAAATATGTCGACGCGTTCACGGGCCATAGTCGAAACATGGGTAGAACTGCACGCTGAGCCGTTGAGTTTCCTGGGATTGCTGTCTGACGAAGAGCTAGCTGAACTGCCGTTTGGATGGGTTGAGGAATCTGCTTGAGAGTCTGAGACTGGATTCTCGTCCTGGGAGCCAGAGGTGACGCGCTTGAAGAAGTCGGCGATCGAGTCGTATGCGTAAGCCGCCTAAAAAGTATTCACTCACAGAGATATGTGCAGCGAGCAAAGCAACTTACAGAGCGAGTGAAAGTGAAGACGGTCAAGACATGACACATATCTGCAATGTTAATGAGCCGGGATGCTGTTCACGTTTCTCTCCTTGCTGACCATCGAATATCTGTAACTGAACCTGTCGAGGAATATAAGCCAAGGAAACGGGATATGTGCTTCAAGTCAAAGACGGACTTCAGTTGGTTTTGTGAACTTTTTGGCATTCTCCTTTTGACGATGCCCCTTCATAGCACCCTTGCGTACTGGAAATCGCGCGGGATCCGCAGCACGATGAGCAAGGTACATGATCTCGTCACGTAGCACTTCCTCGTTTCCTCCAATGATATAGAGAGGAGGTAAATTACCAAGCGAACTCTGAAGGATCGGAGATACGAGGGGGTGTGTCAACTGTCTGGGGAATTGATTAATTTCCTAATAGAGGTATTTGTCGACCTGAAGAAATAACGTACTCGTTGGTAGCATATAGCTGGATCTGGGACTTGATTTCCAGAGGCACATCATCCGGATTCTTCATGAGGATCTAGATATCGCGCTCAGCACCCTGCACAAAAATGGGAAATCGGTCTATCAACCTTAGGCGGCTTGGGTTCCCACTGCTCAAGATCTATTTCCTCTGCTTGCAGACTGACGGCATCGCTCCCGCCTAAAGAAGAAATTGATTGAGAATGCTGGAGCATTTTCTCTTGATTCTCTAGCCGGGGCGCTGGCTCATCTTCCTGCTCCATATCGCTTGCTACCCTCTCGGCAGTGGGCTTGAGGGTATCAGCGTCGCCAGGAAGTGGTGGGACACCAGTCTTTGTTTGCGTAATCCTACCACCCTCAGGTGGTATGAGATCAACGGGCCACGTCGGGGAGGGCTTGTAGATAAAACCGCTATTGGGGATGATATCCTGTCATGACATATGAGTCCATGACCAGGGAAGGGTATCGTATGAACACGATAATTACTCCGTCGGTATTCTCCATGACGCTTGGAAAACTATGCGTGAGGTCAACCCAGGGGCTGATGAGAGCAGCACCCGCGGGTAAGGGCAGCCCGAGATCTCTGAGAATAGTGAGAACGGTTATAGAGAGACCTCCCCCAGCAGAATCGCCTGCGAAAACGATACTTGAAGGGGGTATAGCTTTGTGCAAAGCACCGGACGGAGGGTCGATCAAATAGAAATCTAGGTGGATTCAGTTGCCGCAAGTGACACCATGTAGGTATTATTAGACAAACAAGCAGCGAGGACATCTTGCAACGGGCAAGGCCATGGGTATTGAGGAGCCTTACTGTATTCGATAGCTGTGAGCTGAGAAGAACCGGCATAAACCGTCCTGCACAAACCGATAATTGACAGCGAAAGCTCTGGCTTTGATCTTCTTCGCTATAAGTCGTAGGTTCGGTCGGAAAACAATTGTGAAAGGGGGGCGGAGTCTACACACCATAGCGTATAATTTGGTATCGATGGGTGTCTGCCAGAACTCTGAGAGATTCTAACGAATGGGTAATCAAATAACTTACTGATAGAACCCCAAAAGTAACCTCCTGGAAAGAGTTAAGCCCATCGATAACAGAACAGGTGAGCATGACCTTACCGCCATGAACATACAACTGCGAAGACATGCTGGTCACTGAGTCTGTGTGTAGTAAATGAGGGGGATAAAAGCTCACCATTACAGGCATATTTTCCATACGCAAGATATTCCGGTCTTCTGTGGATAGTTTGTCTGGAGTAGAAGTAGGTTCCGGACCCAAGAGATCTTTCTGTGTGACCCATTCGGCATCTAGAAAGTCCATTCCGCGAACTTGCCACCAACGTTCACCTCCTACGATGTGTTTGAGCTCATTGGGTCCAAACCACTGATTCAATACGTCTGCGGCTTTGTTACATGATGCAAAGGGGATTTTCACAGGTGAAACTGCTGCTGATGGAGGGGCCGGTACGTGCGTGTTCATGAATGCTTGGGTCGATTCTACTGTATTTCTCGTTGTCATCTCGAGAAAGGCTGAGCTGATTTGTTAGATCCATGATCTACGAAGCTAGCTCTGATTCCACGTACATTTGACAATGGTGAATGCCCTGTACCACGACAGGTTTAGTAAAGACCAGAAGTAAGCTGTAGACACGATACGGACTCGTCGAAGAAGATATCATCTTTAGCCTGGTTCTCTGGTAGACTGTGCTTTAGTTTGTGGGCTTTGCGCTTTCCGTGCTTGAGGAATGTATCGAGAACGACTGGAGTAAGATGAACAGCAGCGGATACGGTCGTAACTGGCATGAAGGCAGGTCGTTGAAATCTAGTCTTGGACTACTTTCCATGACGTCAAAACCAGTGGTGGGCAAAACCCTCGGAGACTGGAGTTGGACGCGATGATCAAGTGTGGACTTGATTGCACGTGCTGTGTGTAATAGTAGACCACGTGCATTTTCTCTGCCCGGAGGACCGGACCGCTTGTGGGCTTGCTGGAGGACGATGATCACCTTCAGGCCATTGTCCGGGGCAGCCCAATGTTCGCCGACTGCTCCTCTCTGTTTTCTCCTTGAGGTAGACGACGTCAGAATCCTACTGGACTGTGGATCACCTGACTGGTCTCCCGAGTCTCAACAACGACCTTACCAATGGGAACCTTACTGTGATGCCCTGAAAGAGTGTGTCACGTCCGACTAATTGCACCGGCCTGGCCATTCATCTCGCTCTCTTCTCAATCTAGATACGCACAATCCGTAGATCTCGTCTTGATCTCCCATGGCGATCTCGCTCATTCAGGCCTCTATGCATATGCTTATTCCCATTGGAATCTCCACGCTCCAACCTACACCACACTACCCGTCCAAGCAATGGCCAGAATCGCTACTATGGAAGACATAGAAGGCATACGGAGTGAGGAGGACCTTGGTGGCCCCTCTAGCTCAACTTCAGCTTCACACAGATCACAGTCCGACAGTGGTCAAGAAGCAGAACAAACCAAAACCGAAGAACAGCCCGTAGATCCCAATACATCTGGTAAATATGTCGCGACGATAGACGAAGTCCAGGATGCTTTCGATTCTATCAACACCTTGAGATACTCTCAGCCTACCCACCTTCAAGGTCATATTCCTTCTTTTCTATTCCTTTTAGCGATGCTCACGATATGAACTAGGCAAATGCCAGGGCTTGACAATAACGCCATTCAACGCTGGGCACACTCTCGGTGGTACAATATGGAAAATACGTTCTCCTTCTTCCGGTACATTCGTTTACGCTGTCAACATGAGCCATATGCGAGAGCGACATCTTGATGGCACAGTTCTCATGCGCGGCTCTGCTGGAGGCATATTCGAGTCTCTCGCCAGACCTGACGTCTTCATCACTGACGCTGAGCGCGCCGACGTCACCACAGCTAGGCGTAAAGACCGTGACGCCGCTTTCATTGGTACGCTCTTCCCTCTCTCCCCAGTAGACGCAGGTCTGAAGAGACCTCGTACAGACACCATAACCGCTACCCTATCCTCCCGCTCTTCCCTCCTCATTCCCTGTGACGCAAGCACTCGAATATTAGAACTCCTAGTCCTTCTTGATCAACACTGGTCCTTCTCCAAATTACGCTACCCTATATGCCTTCTCTCCCGCAGTGCAGAAGAGATGTTAACATTCGTTCGAAGTATGATGGAATGGCTCGGAGGAACCATCAACAAGGAGGATGTGGGAGAAGAGAGCGGCAATCGTAGGAACAAACGAAAAAGGGACGATGAGGACGAAGCCCTCGGTGCATTTGCTCTTCGGTTCCCGTAAGTGTTCGGAATTCAATTCTCCTGCAGTGCATTTCACCGATACGACATTTCTTAGCCACGTAGAATTCTTCTCGAGTCCCCAAACGCTCCTCAGCAGGTATTCCTCTAAAGACCCGAAGCTCATCCTTGCTGTTCCAGCCTCCATGTCGCATGGCCCCTCAAGGAGCGTTTTCGTGGATTTCGCAGCGCTTCCAGACAACGTCATCCTACTCACCGGTCGATGCGAAGAAGGAACCCTGGGTCGCGCCCTCTTTGAGCGGTGGAACGACTCACAGAGGCAAGAAGATAAATGGGACAAAGGGAAAATAGGTAACAACATCATGCTGGACGGTTCCCTTAAACTCCGGGTACGGGTTCCGCACATCGCTCCATAAACAGAGCAGAGTCCACTGAAATCTGCTTGGCAGATAAATTCTAAAGTACCACTTCGAGGAACAGAGCTAGAGATCTACGTTCAGAAGGAGAAGGCCGCTAAAGAGAAGGAAGCTGCCCGTGCAGCCGCAGTGCAGCGCAGCCAGCAGATCCTTGAAGCCGATGCAGACGACAGCGACTCTGACTCTGACTCTGATTCCTCTGAAGATGAAGATGAAGCTGAGGTCCGAGAGGCTCTAGGTGCCGATGATATGGATACCTCCCAAGATAACGCACTCTCTCAGCCACCGCCATCCAAGAGAAAGAAGAAAAAAGGAGAGGATGGAATGGACCAAGCCGACTGGGGAAACATTGACGATGAAGGTCTTACGAAACAGCTTCTTTCCTACGATATCTATATCAAGGGTAACGCCTCCAAATCAACCTCGTTCTTCAAGAGCTCTACCCCATCCCAACGGTTCCGCATGTTCCCGTTTATTGAGCGTAAACGGAGAGTAGATGAGTATGGAGAGATCATTGACGTCGGAACCTGGATACGGAAAGGGAAGGATCTCGAAGCTGATACGGAGACCGAAGATGTGAAAGACTTCAGAAGACGCAAGCAGCTGGAAGAAGAGGCCAAGGCCCGTTTTCATTTCCCGTAAAGGGCCATCTTGGGCTTATTCAGATATCTATAGGCTCAGCAAGAACCACCCTCAAAGTATATTTCCACCCAAGTCGAAGTCCAACTAGCATGCAGGTTACTATTCTTGGACATGGAGGGCCTCAATGACGGGCGTGCTGTTAAGACAATAGTGCCACAAGTCAACCCCCGGAAGATGGTTTGTCTCCTACCTCTATTCGAGATGCAACGATTCCCCTCATCAAACCTCTCTAGATCCTAGTTCGCGCCTCTCCTCAAGCAACTGATGCATTGGTCCAGAGCTGCGCCAACATTCGCTCTATGACTCAGGATATCTTCGCCCCTGCGTCCGGCGAGACCGTTCAAATCGGTCAACAGATCAACAGCTTCTCGATATCGATAAACGACGACTTGCTGAAGTCCCTCAGGATGTCTACTGTAAGTGCTTGCATGATTTCCACGCGTCTGGTGTTGCCGGCTCATCGTGATATCTCATTAGTTCGAAGACAACGAGATCGCTTACGTGTCTGGTCGGATCGTCGTTCACTCAAACGCCAGCGTCCCCACTCTCGAGCCACTGCTTTCTAATCTAGCGATAACCGCTCCAACCCAACCTTTCATCCCTAAAACGTTAGGCTCAGGGCCTCCTGTGAACTTACCTCAATCTTCAATGATCGGCGAACTCAAGCTCACGGCTCTCAAAGCTCGGCTTGCTACCGTTGGCATCCAAGCAGAACTGATTGGTGAGGGTGTCCTCATGTGTGGCACCGGAATCAAGTCAGCAGACGGCACTATCTCTCTTGACAATTCTGTGGCAGTCAAGAAAACGGGCAAGGGCAAGGTGGAGTTGGAGGGGAGCGTCTCGGACGTCTACTATGCCGTGCGGAGGGAGATTTACAATCTTCACGCCCTGGTAGCTGCGCAAAGCTAACATTATCGCGTCGTCGTTACATTTACTGTATAGAAACTGATATAATCTGGTCAGGTACTGGCCTTCCCAGAGTCCTCCTTCAGACTGACGATTCGGTTGAGTACGATGTGTTCACCCTGTTTACGAGTCGCTTCAACGCCCTCTTCCAAGCAGCTGAGACGAGTATCTTTATCCAAGGCGAAATATGCAACTCTGAGCCCCTGGAACCGTATGCATTCGGGACCAACGAGCTGAGCTGAGGTGGCATGAGGAGTATCATCCCTCGTTGAGCGTTCAACTTGTTCTGTGTTCGTCGAAGCCTGTTCGGTCCTAACTTTGCTTTCCCGACGGGCGTCGCTCATGAGCCGCTGAGCAAGAGAGAGGAGGCCAATCTCAATCATAGCCCCTTTGATCACTTGCAGACTGTCTGGGTTCAGGTCCGACACATAATCAGCGGGAGGTCGATCGCTCTTGAATAACCGATTGAAGATCCTAGTTTCGTCAATAACCACAGGACTCCCAGACGCCGCATGAGCAGCGACCCATTGGATGAAAGCCTTAGGTTTCTTTGGAGGGCCCTCATTTTCGAGACGACAGGCCAACTCTGTGACCTTGCCAGTTTCTGGATCTGTTTTGTACGAGGTACAGGTAATAGGATGGGGCGCTTGGAAGAGACCAACGGTCTTTCCGGGAGCGAGCCTGAAGTAATCCTTCGAGTCTTCCAGGCGGAAATCTTCTTCGTCGATGTATATCGTACGAGTGAAAGGAATGGTGGTAGTTCCAAGAGCGGGCACCTTGGGATGTAGGGGTTTTTCTATCATCGTGATGTAATCCTCGGAGAGGTTCTCGATCGTCACTTTGAGTGGTTTGAGAACCATCAGCAGTCGAGGCACAGTGTTCTCTAGGTACTGCCTGATAGCCTGATCAAATCGAGCTACTTCTGTGCTCGAAGGGGCTGTCGACACGCCTAGTGTACTTACGAACGAGGTGATAGCGCCTGGTGGTACGCCCCGTCGACGAAGGGCAATGAGGGTATAAAGCCTGGGGTCGTCCCAACCTATGACGTGCTTATCCCTAACGAGAGCCAAAATCTTCCGTTTCGACATGAGGGCTCCTTCTATGCTGAGTCGTCCATACTCTGATTGTCTGGGCTTATAGACCTCCACAGCATCGCATAACCAGTCGTAGGATTGGCGAGAGGCAATGAACTCAACGGTACAGAGGGAATGCCTAGAAGCTAATTCAGCACAACTGGCACGAAATGATACTCCGTAGAGGGGTACCCACGAGATATTTTCAAAACTATCCACTAGACAGTGTGTGAAATCGTAAGTTGGATATATCTTCCACTTGTCACCGGTTCTGTGATGGTGGGCATCGAGGACTCTGTACGCGGTCAAGTCCCACATTTGAGGGTTGCCGTCTTCAAGGTCTTGTTTCATCCGCAAATTGGCCTCCTTTGGACGATAGTGACCATCTCTCATCCTTTGAAATTCTGCTAGCGATTCCGAGACTGGTCGACTTCGGTGCTCGCATGCTCTTCGTGCACCTGGTTTAACTCCTTCACCAAGGAAGCCTCTATCAGCCTTGATCTGCTCCTCTAAGAGCGGAGGGATCTAATGAGGCACGGTATTGAAAAGACGTACAAGGGTACTCACGAGTGCAATGGCACACATAGGCCTTATCCTTTTTGATCAGCTCTACCGCCAAATCATACAATTGATCGAAGTAATCGCTAGAATACGTGATCTTCCATGGCTCATACCCAAGCCATCGGATGATCTCGAGGATACTCTCAACATACTGAGTATCCTCCGCCTCTGGATTCGTATCATCGTATCGCAGGTAACATTTTCCCCCATGATGAGCAGCGTAACCAAAGTTCACGAATATCGCCTTGGAGTGGCCAATATGCAAGTAACCGTTTGGTTCTGGCGGGAAACGGGTGTAGACCTGGCCTTTGGTAGCAGCGAGGTGGGCAACACGAAGGTGATCGTGTATCTGTGGGTTGCCTCCGGGTTTGTGCAGCGAACCAAGAAAACCTTCCTCGAAGACTGACTTCTTGGGAGCAGAGCTCGAGGACGCGGCAGTGTCGTCGGGTTTGGCTGCAGCTTTCTTTGCTGGCTCCTGCATACCATTGAAGGACTGAATATCAGGTGTGTGAAGTGCAGGAAATAGATAACAGACCTTTGCCCTGGGTTTCGCTGTTTCCTTAGGACCAAAGCTCTCTAGGAACGCTTTCTCGACCGCGTTCTTTAGTTCCAGAGGGTTCGCCCATCGCAGCGTTGGTTTCCCCTTCAAAGCCGTGATCGTAGATCCTAGTCCCGCCCAACCTGCTACAGCAACGGTCGTGATATAATCTGTAACTATGGAATAGAGATCTTCGGGAGTAATGCTGAAGCCTGCCAGGGTTTAGCTGGGTCATTATCTACCCACTTGAGAATAGATGTGAACTCCTGCTCACCGACGCCGCATTCTGAATCGAATTCCTTATCGTCGATAGGAAGCGTATGTGACTCAACATACTTAGTAGCGGCTATAGAAAGCTGCTCAGATCGACCCCATGTAAGAGAGGCACTGCAACACACACACCGGTAACTTGATCTGTCGTTTTCAACCTCCCGCTCAGAATCGCGCTGACCACATATCCCTGCTTCGCATCCGAGTCCAGCCCACTCGACTTGCTGAACAGAACGGCGGCCGCGGCGATTAAGCCTGCTTGCTTCTCCTCCAACGGCGGTTCCCTGCTTGCGAGACCATAACTTGAGATGAGATTCTGGAGAATAATGGCGCTTTTCGGTGATTTGGCTGCCTCTGCAGCTTTAGCTTGAGATAAGCCAATGGACTTGAAGAGAGATATTTGTTCTGTCGTCTCGGGGGAGGGTACACCAGCGGATGGTTTCGGGGGCATGTTGCTGATGCAGAAAGTGAAAGCCGGGTTAGAAGATGGCTTTTATGCTGCTTCTTATGCTGGTTCGAGTCAGCTTGATCCCTGATGTCCATCTTATCTCTCACTCAGCCGTCCCCTTTTCCACTACTGGCATCTTAGATCCGGAGTGACTACATCGCAAATCAATATTCCTTCCGTTCAACATGAAAATTCGACTACAAGGACTACAAGTTACACCAGTGCAAATAACATTAATTTACGATGCTTTTCAATGTACGATGCTTTTGAGAAGTTAAGAAACGCAGGGGAAAAAAAAGGGAAAAAATCTTGATATCGACCCACAGTGTAATCAGTGTCCCCTCGTCTGGCGAGTGTTATGACCACTGCTACTAGACCCTTGCCCATTCCGACCATACATAATACTGTTAGCATACTGCTCAGCAGGTGTCATTGGGACTCTCTGGTTGCGCTTTGGACTTCTACCTCGGCCGTCCAAATCTACATCAGTTTGACCACGGAGGTCAGCTACAATGACGTCGTCGTCACCGTCTACGACCATTGTATCCATGGGAATCAACTGGCCCTGCTGTGGCCGACGTATATTCTCATGAAAAACACGATAGTCATTATATCGAGGATCGCTAAGGCTCCGGTTCTCAGCGAAGATCATAGGTCGCAGGGTGCTGCTTCCAGATGCCCCAGAAATTGAGTTTCGAGGTTGGCTGATGTGATGCAGATTCTGTGCAATGCTAGGAGCCGCTGCTCCCCTTCCATGGCCAAGCTCTGCAAAATCAAGATCGGGTGTCAAGACACCGTTGCTCCGTGAAGACGACGGTAGATTGCCCTCCTGATAGTTGCGAAAAAACCCAGCGCCGTTTGAGGTGCTGCTGCGATTGGAGGCGATGTCACTGTAATGAGGGGAGCGAGGAGGGGATTGGGATGGTGACACCTCCTGCACGGGAGATTGTGCAAACCCGCGAGAACGTCTAGAAGGGCCGGTGCTGGATGATGCACTCGCTACGAGCTGCGCTGTCCAGCGATTCGGATTGACGGCTGCCTGTTGCACTGGGAATAGATTCGGTGATTGCCTCGTACCCCTTTGAACAGTGACGGTGGGCGGGAGATTGAACTGCTGGAGCGGCGGGTTCTCCTCCTCTTCCTCCACTACTTCATAGTCATCTGTTTCCATCGGCTCTGGTGCGTCATCTTCGTTGTCGTTATCATTATCGTTCTCGTACTCGTCGTCTTCATACTCTGTATCATCAGTTCCATTGAGCTCAGTGATTTGGTCGAACAGCTCAGTCAAGTAGATCCTCAGATCTGACACGCCCTTGCCCGAGAAGACGCAGAACGCAGCTCGCTGGCTGACATTGAAATCCTAGGAGCGACATCAGAAGCTTGAAAGTAGTTCCGAATAAAGACTACGTACTGGAGGTGGCGGCCGACAAAATTGTTGCAACTCCTCCTGTCTAAACGCAGGTACTCCCGTGAGACTTAGATGTGTAAGCTTATGGAGCTTCTGGAGCAAGAAATAAACCGCCATGACAGTAATTTGGTCGCAGTACGAAAGGTGAATGCGTTCCAAAGTCGCGTGCCGATCAGCCAACGCGTACACGGATTCGTCCGTGAGATTATCCACCCGAACTAGACCAATACGGCGAAGCTTGGGAAGCGAAGCCAGTTCAAACACAGACATGTCGGACAGATTGATGCAATCTGTGGGCGGTGAGCATGAGGCTATTGTGAACAGGATAAGATTGACTTACTCGCAAAATCCACATATCTAAGCCTGGTGCATGAACGTGCTAGACCACGAACTGCAGTGTCGGTGATCTTGGCTGCATGACCCAGGTGGAGGTAGTGAAGGTGTCGTCCCAATCTGCTGATCGTCGTCAAAGAAGCGTCCGTCAGGAGCACACATTTGGACAGAACGAGGTTGCGAATCTTCGGAGCATGTGAAATGATGCCCTCAACAGCATCATCCGTGATGAGAGAACATGCGGTTAGGTCGAGCATCCTGAGATGCTCAAAGGAGCGGTTGATGATAAGTGGCGGGAGCTGGTCCAAATTTCTGTTGGAAGTGAACACGGTGGCCTGAGGTTGACCATTGGGCTGCAGAGGTGCAGGGAAAGCGGCGTCCGTCAGTTCTGGGATAGAGGACAGCCGCAATTCGCGCATATGAACCGAGTATGACCAGATATCACGAATGGAGATATCAGTGATGAGTTTGCATTTGTTAAGATCCATCTCAAGGAGCAGAGGGCAGTTTTTTGCCAACGCACTGATGGGTGCATCTGTGAGAAGTTCCACGCCGCTGAGCTTCACTCGACGAAGCATAGTGCACCTCTCTGCCAAGGCGAAAACCCCGATGTCAGTCACATTCTTGCACCCTGTGAGGTTGATTCCTTGGAGCCGCCTGGCGGTGGTTGCGAGGCTCATGACAGCGCGATCGTCTGTGTCAACGACCGAAGTGAGGTCAACCGCAACAAGGTTCGGGCAACGAGGGAATATGGATGTGAGGACATCGGCGCTGAGGGAGCTGCAATTGACCAGGGTAAGGCGCTCCAATCTGTCGCAGTGACTGAGTCGGGAGAACATGGAATCTGTGAGATCTGGTCCGAGGGCCAGAAAATTGAGACGGCGGATGAGGGAGGCATATTGGAAGGTAGGGCGAGGGTCGTTGAGGACCTTTATCATCTTGATGAGGGTAGCCACCCCTAGGATATTAGGTTTATGCCACAGGAGTTCTACTGAGCACTGGCACCAAGTCCTTGATACGCGCAAGACGCTATATATGTCTCTGGGCGAGTAGAGATATCTGAAGACGAAAATGAGGAGTTCTGGGGGTATAAGTGAGACTGGGGAATAACGATGGCTTGTGAATGTTGGGGCAGAACGATGAGAACGGTGAGAGGACCATTGTGCTGGAGAACTGAGAAGAGGAGCAGAGTGGGTAAAGGTGATCTCCTCGTCGAAGTCGTCGGACTGGGAGGCGATGGAACGAGCAGGAGAGGGTTGCCGGTACTTCATCGTAGCAGAAGACAAGAAGGTGGTTGAGTGGCTGTGCGTTCACCCATGAGCAACAACCACCAGGATGAACGCAACGATCACAATCGTGTCCCCACAGAAGATTCACTAAGTCAAATCTCAACTAGCACGGATTCATATGGCCCTGAGTTATATCATGCAAGAAGAGCAGCTTGGACAACCCCAAAAGCCACTTCCAATCCACTAGATACCACTCGACCTCCACTAGCAGAATCTCAATTCACCCAACGGCTCGAGCAGCTCCTTGGTGGCCCCGAAGATACCTGGAACAACAGCCTGGAAACCATCTGGAATGGTTTATCTAGAGGAAACAAACTGAAGCACACTCTGCCTCTGAGTACCGTGGTATGTGCTCAGCTCAGATCATTAGCGTCACATCCCCATCTCTAAAGCTATCGTGATTTCCGTCGGAACTTTAGGTTAGAATAGTCCATCGCGCATGGATCCACGACAAAACATGGCCCGTCGGGGCCAAAGCTGCTGCTGACACGGACGATAACGATGTATTACCAGCAACCACCTCAATGTATCAATCATTCACTGAATCTTCACAACAAATGATGGCAAAGGACACGAGAGGTCCTCAGGACATTTGACGCGACAAGAAGTGCACCATTAACTGTACTTATCTGTAGTCCAGAACCGTAAGCTAGAACGCAGCGGGTCATTGAGGGAGCGTGGTGGATGGAGAGCACCATTTTAGCAGGTTCAGTCAAGGCAGGTATATCACTGCGGACGTATATCTAGAATTTACATGGGAGGATGAATCCTCAGACTTTAGACTGCCGAAAAATATATTGGCAGTGTTGCTCGTGCAACTCGTTCGCAGTTTATTCTCACGTGCGAGAGGGGGGAGATACCTAGGAAAAGAATAAGACTCTGGAGTGTCCAGCGTCAGAGCAAACAGACGTACCAGGATAACGCCATCACCCCGTACGAACATCATGTCCATCTTTCTCTTTGCGATCTGTATACATTGTGAGCAAACGCGCCTAAGATGACGCTTGCAGAGTACATACGTTCACTATTTTATGGCCATCTGGCGAGTCGTCCGATATGTCAACCAGCATGATCGTCTCCTCGACATCGCTCAGAATGAGATTCATATGGCCGTCGTATGCCTTCAGAGGACTATGAGACGAGGTTTTCAAGTGACAAAGCCGTAAAATAGACGTGCATGGAGCACACCGGTGAGCTGTCTGTCTCCGCGCAGCTTGACGAAGACGCGTTCGCTGAGAGACAGGCGTATTAGATCGAACGGTTCTTGAATCGAGGTCGACATGCAAGGCCTTAGGCTGAGGAACTGTGCACGTGACTCGTACTTGCCCCGAATTTTGCAACTCCGACTGCTTGGTGCTCCTCCCTTCCCGCCTCCATTATGCCTGTAAGCCCTTGGTACTATACTCTCCAAAACTCTACACTTTTCTTACGCGTTTCCATTACAGAAACACTACTGTGATTACTGCGATGTGTTTCTGACTCATGACTCCGTCTCAGGTATGCTGATCATACCGTTTAGCGTTAACAGCGAATTCTTAGCCAATATGACATCCCACCTCAGTGCGCAAGGCGCATAACAGCGGGCGAAATCATCTTGCCAATGTTCGGGACTACTACGCATGTGAGTTCAGTCTTTGCAGTCCATTCTACTCGCTCTGATCTTGTCATATGCGACCTGTAGCTCTCGGCCACGATAAAGCACAAAATATTATTGACCAGATTACTGCTGCCTACGAATCCGGTGGAGGTCCCCCTCCGGGCGGTTTTGGTTTTGGGCCTCAATCATTAGGTGGTCCAATGCCGCCACCGTTTGGCAATCCAATGGCAAACGCCCCTTTCGGTGCGTCTCATGTGATATGTTTACCAGTCCGTATCATCCTTACCAGTACATCAGCTCGTCCGCCTTTCCCTCCTGGTCCCGGTTTCGGTGGTATGCCACCTTTCCCACCACCCAACGGCATGAACGGTATGCCACCACGTAAGTAGTGCCGCTATTTCCTGCCGCTTTCGCAGTATACTCATTTTGATTCTACAATGTAGCGATGCCTCCTTTCCCTCCAGCTGCCAATGGTGGTCCTGGTGGCCCGCCGCCAATGGGGGGCAACTTCCCACCTTTCCCTCCTGGTGGTGCTTTTCCTCCTGGTGGTCCTCCTAACGGAATGATGCCGCCAGGAGGTCCTCCAGGTCCAGGCAACGGATCGTTCCCACCTGGTCCTCCAGGTGGTGGAGGCCCTCCAACCAACGGTGCTCCTCCAAGCGGTGGTGCTCCGGCGATTCATCCTGATAGGTTACGGATGATGGGTAACGGTGGTCCATAGTTGTAACTTGTAGTAGATAATTTTTTTTTTCTTTCCCCTCATTTTATCGTACTCGTTCCCTTGCAGCCGCCACGCACCAGCACGCACCCGGTTTTCTGGCTCTGGAGTTCTGGATAGAGGCACAGATTAGGTAAACTGATGGTGAACCAGGACGACGGGACCCAAGGTTAAGTATGTCAGAGGTGGCATGAACTTCGATTTAGAAATGTTATTTTTACGTTGAAGCCGAGGGAACGAAGGAACAATACAGTACGCTTGTGAACATAGCTCTAACAAATTTTGAGTGACGCACGTTCGTGGATGATCTAGGCTGTTGGGAGTGAGATTGACAAGGGACCGGAGTCTAAAGCATCTCTTGAATTCCTGCCGTCACCAAACTACAGTCAAGTTCTTGACTCTGTTCCCTCTCCAAATCTTATTACCACATGTCTACTCAGCCGCTCTTGCAAAGAACAGCGTCGAAGCGAATCGCCTTACCAGTCCGCGTAGAACCTAAAGTCTCTTTCGCTAACGAACGAACCTTCCTCTCATGGCTGCATTTCACCGTCGTCCTTGGCGGGTTGGCAGTCGGATTGCTCAACTTTGGTGATAAAGTACGTTTGTTCTGCTCCACTTCCCCCCCTTACTACTACTACACGCTATGCACGGCATTGTGTAGATCCGAATTATGTTTGATCTTTATTACCTTTACTTTACTTACCCCGCTTTCATTTCTTGTCGCTTGGCATGGTTTAGGTGGGCAAAATCAGTGCAGCTATGTTCTCTGTAGTCGGTGAGTGCTATCGCGTGTTGGTCTTGGTTCGGGGGTCCTGTCCTTATGCTTTGTTAGCGATGGCTATTATGGTGTACGCTTTGTATACCTACCATTGGCGTGCTGCTTCGATTCGTCGTGGAGGTCGTGGACCTTATGATGATAGACTGGGTCCAGTATGTCTTGTTTCGCGTATATCAGTTGATTTCGCATTCATTAAACCCTCTACCCCTTCTCTCTAGACCCTGCTCTGTCTCGCCCTTCTCAGTACGTTTCGTGGTCTGAATTATAAACCCTTATACTGATTTGTTCATGTTACAGTCGCTATTGTTGTCAACTTTATCTTGCGCTTTACAGAATCATAAACACCGTCTACCCCACCCAACACAGACACATTGCTATTTTGAAACGACAATGTCATGATTGCGAAACTAGCACCCTAGCCCTACCAAGCGAAACCACACATCTGTACCTATGCACTCTACGTCTTTTTCTGTCTCTTGACGGTGCCTCTGGCTGAGCTCGCTTCCACCGAGGACACGGACGAACGTCGACTCTACAGTTTTTTTGTTGTTGTTACATGCAATCAGTTTCCCTTTTGCTTCGTTTGTAGTACGTTTCAATCAAATCTCACCTGTTTTCTACTCCGTGTGCTCCGCGCACTCATGACGCTCTGAGCCCGACCATCTTCATCAGCCTCACCATCACCATCGCCGTCCTCCGCGTCAACCTCCATAGCGTTCCCCTCGTTCGACGGAGCCTCGCTAGCCCGTATACCCAGTCTCCCTTTCGCAACGCGGATATCCTGCTCCACCTTATCGACCATCTTCTTGAGATCGAGGAGGTTATTGACAGAGTCGAGGAGCGCCTCAAAGTGCGCGATGTTCTCGCGCGTGTAGATGACCATCCTGCTGTGCGCTACACCGAGCTCTGCGAATGCCTGTGTGACTTTAGGGATTTGGGCACCCTTTGGTTGGGGGAGTCTGAAGGAGCGGAGGTGGGCGGGGTGGTGTGTGGCTTTGTATGTGCCGGCGGGGGGCTCGGTTCGGTAGATACAGTTTTGGATGTCTGCAAAGGGGAAAGTTGTGTGAGTGAGTGTGTGAGCATTGAGAAATTGGGAAAAGGAAGGGTTACCTTGAGCGGTCAATTTCTCTGAAGGTCGCTTGACGATCGGAAGAGGGGCTGGTGCAGGGGGTAACGAGATCGTACTCGGTGTGATCGGACTATCGACATCCATATTCCCCTTCTTCTTCTTCTTGGGCTCGATAGCAGGTACACTCCCCCCACCGAACGGTGAATCGTCGTCCACCACGTCTGGTAAACCAGACTCGATACCAGCCAGGGTTCGGAGGAGGTTATCCCTCTCCTTCCTGAACTGGCGCTCGCTCTGCTCGAGTCGTTTGATCTCGATGTACAAAGCCTCTTCTTCAGCGAGCTGCTCGGGCGTGCGGGTCTCTAGCCCTTGGACATATTTCTTACGGGCGATTTCGCGCTCTGGAAGGGATGGGGGGATGAGCGAAATGAACAATGTAGCTGAGCATGATATGGTTACTGGGTTACCTTTATCGAATTGGAGAGTGGCGAGTAGAGCGGTCCTGCCCGCTTCATCGCCCTCCCAAGGTCTGTCCTTGATGAGTTTCTTGCACACGACGCAGTACCTGTCTTTCAGATCCTGAGTTTCATAGGAGGTCAGTACCAAAAGAAGACAGGGCCTTGGTGGAAAAGGCAGACCTCTATGGACCTTGTCTTGCCAGGAAAGTCGTATCGGTCGTGGAGGACGTACCACCTGGTGCCGAAGTCCTTGAGAAGAGCGAAGAAGTGATCTGTCTCTTCTTTCGTCCAATCCGGGTCTGAGGTCGTATTTTAAGTAAAGAGCGCACAGAGAGCCATCAGAGAGAGAGAGCAGCTGACCTTGCAAGAGTCGTGTATATTCATCGTCGGTGTAAGAGTAGGTGGGTGAGGGGACGTTGTAGCGGGAGAAAGGGTAATCTGCAAGTGGAGAGTGTAAGAAAAGAGTAAGAGAAAAACGAGAAAGTCTGATAATATACCTTGTTCAGGATCTGTAGAAGCCTTGATCCAGTGTCCCAGCTTGAGTGTATCCGAGCGAGCCCCGTTACGAAAAGCTCTCCATTCCCTGAGTGTGACTCTAATAGGTATTCGCTACACGCAAAATTGAATAAATAAAGTACCATTTTGTCCTAGTCTCTCCAAGACCAAACTTTGGCTTCTGCTTCAATCTCGGTTTCTTGTTCAACTGAGCAGCTAAAGTAGGGACAGAATTGCCGATCAAAGAGTACAATTCACGAGATACACCGTCTGGTCTTCGTGTGGATTGTGTCTGAGGATGTTTCTGAGGAAGAGTAGATGCAGATGATGGCCCTGGGACTGCCAGAATCGCACGCAAGTCAGCTGCAGTGGCCATTACAGTAACGTAGTAGTAGTATGAGAGAGGTGGAAAGCAGAGTACGGATCAACGGGCCGAGATTATGGCATGAGATATCGGCAAATATTCCCACACCCTACTGACCTTGTGGCTGAGCGCACGCTCAACTGCATCATTTAGCGTCCAACGTCCCAATCGCAACATCTGGTCAACTTCCTACTTCCTACTCTCTACCGAAATCCTGGTTCTCTCGTTGTGTTCCCTACCTTATTGTTGTCTAGTGCATTGGTAACATGGGCTTAATATTATACTTTTCTCTCAAATTTCGCGATAGGTTATTTATTAGGATGTTGTCCGGGTTCTTGGAGTGATGGCGGATCATAATATCCATCAGTCAACCCCATCACCTTGATCCGGAGGTCTAGAAGAAAAACAAGAGAGCCGGAGAAGGACTTATTGCCTCGTCTAGATGAGGAGGGTGGTAAAGGTGTACCAAGCAAAATGAAGGAAAAAGGAAAATCCCCCAAGGATATTAAGAAGCCTCCCAAGAGTGAGCGTCGCCGGGAGATGGGCCCATTGATGATTAACAGCAACTCATCCGGGCAGCATGAGCTCTTCCCATATTTTGAGGGATAAAATCAACCATCGCATGCCCATCAATCATGCAATATATGTGATATGTGATATCATTTTTCAGAAATGTTTGCCTGTATTTTTATTCCTCCAGCAGATGGGCAGGTACTACGGTAGAAGATAGAGTAGAGAGTGCAATGTTGGAAGTAGAAAGTTGATGATGGCGGCCGGAACATTGATCGTTTGATGGTGGACTTTGTAAAAATGCCGAAAAATCATCTCATACGAGATACCGGTGGACTTTTGATGTGCACTTACCGCCGCAGTCATGATCAACGGGGTTAACGTTGCCTCAACCACGCACTACTCACTGTATCACCCGAAGCGCCATGCACAACCGTCAAGCACAACCTCAAGAAGACTCCTTCGTCAACGTCTGGTTTGGAGAGGAACCTACTTCTGAAGACGAGCAGCCAAAGGGAACATTCACAGACCAATGGATGCACCAATGTAAACTCACGGCTTATCTACCCCGCTACGAACAACTAACACCATTCATCCACAGCTTCTGCGAGGCACTCTTATCCTCCCACTGTTGCCTACGATGCCCTGCGTAAACTTTACCCGAAACATTCCATAGTCATGACCGGGGACTGGCGGCTCAACTCTGCTCTACTCTGTGAGCAACCTAGGTCTTCTAAACCACCTCGACGCCTGAGGACTAACTACTAGTACCTGCTCATAGCATTCCCCGGAGCTATCGCTGTACCATTGGAGAGGACACCCCTCATGACCAACGTCCTCTTCGCTTCCCTACCTCGCCGTAACGGCGGCGGTGTCCTCGGAGAAGAGGTCGACTTTGGTGCTTTCCGCATATCCTGGAGCGTGAGTTCAACCTACCTTCAGAGCTTGAACGCCCGCGACTCATGCATATATATCTCCCCGCCCCCACCAGAAATACGATTTCATCACTTTCCACGTCACTGTGAGTAGTACCCGTCACATCATTCGCTCAGACGCCCAGACTCTGATCGAGGTGCTTAGTTTACGAGTGGATTCAGCACCTTTCGCTACACCTACGTTCTTCATGCCGGTCCTCAGGAACCCGCTCGTTCCTTGCTCGTCGCAGCAGGTACGTTTATCTGCCTAATTCATCATCTGGATAGTCTACAATCTCGGCTCTCTACTGCAGGTGTCTGGCAGAACGAGTTGCACAATGAGATCTGGGTCTTCAATCAAGGCTTTTGGAATAAAGACCACGCCCTGTGGCTCGATGTTCAGAAAGGTAGCTGTCACCTTTATTCGTTGCGGGTATCTTGAACTTAGATGTCTGCAACGTAGGAAACTGGAAGGACGTCATCCTGAAGGAAAAGTTCAAAACCGCCCTGAAGAAAGACGTTTACGGCTTCTTTGATTCCGAGGACGTCTACAAACGACTTGGGATTCCTTGGAAGGTAGTAACGATCCAGCCTGATGAATTCTGAGTCGCACTCATATATATATCCCTTCCAGCGTGGTTTGATCATGTACGGTCCTCCCGGTAAGTGATGGTACAGTCCCCGTAGATGCTGTTTGTTGACGTTTTCAGGCAACGGCAAGACCATCAGTCTCAAAGTCGTCATCAAGACCTGCTCAGACAAGGGTTTCAGCCCTCTCTACGTCAAGTCCTTCCAAAGTACGCCCTGTTAAATTAATCCCTAACAACACCACTGACATACCACTTCTTTTCAGGCTGGAAAGGTATTGTTCCACACACCTGACTTCCACACTATCGTACTATTCTGACTTGATTCGCATCAAAGGTGAAGAAGGTGCGATGCAAGACGTGTTCAACAAAGCCCGTGAATTATCACCTTGCGTGTTGATCATGGAGGACCTGGACAGTCTTATCAACGACAGGAACAGAAGCTTCTTCTTGAATCAGCTCGATGGACTTGTAGGCAACGATGGCTTGCTGGTAATCGGGGTACGAGTCCAGTATTTGCACCTCCAGATCCCCACCCTAGGCTGACTGAATCCGATCGTCCCTGCGAACAGACGACCAATCATTTCGACAAGCTAGACCCTGCTCTATCTGGACGACCAAGTCGGTTCGACCGGAAGTAGTAAGTCATGAGCACCCTTGGCGAGACTGGGTGACATAACACCATTGACTCTGGAACAGCTTGTTCGACGACCCAGACCGTGAAGAACGTGTCCTGTACGCGCAGTATTGGCAGAACAAACTCAAGAACAACGATGACGTGGTGTATCCCGACTCGTTGGTATTCGATATTGCTGACCACACCGACGGCTTCAGTTTCGCGTACCTGAAAGAAGCTTTGTATGTTTCACTTTTGCTTTGATCTAGAGGCTAGGAAGGGCTGATATCTCTCTGTAGCGTGTCTTCTCTCGTCATTCTCGCAGGAGAGAAAGATAAACCTACATTCGAGTCCGTGGTCATGGAGCAGATCAAAATACTACAAGATGCGCTGGACAAGTTACCTAAAGATAAGAAGGACACCTTCGCCTCTGCTACGTTACCCATCCAGAGCTCTACGCGTACACAATCTGCCTCTGCACCACCCAGTGCTGGCTCACCGGACTCGGACGGCTTGTTGGACCTTGTTCAACGCAAGTTTGCGGGCCTGGCTACCTACTTACCGGAGCAGCGGCACTACGTTGCGGGCGCGGGCGCGGGGTTGTCGCAGGAATCTGTGACGCCAGCTGAGTTTTGGGTTGCGCAGCCTACGAGGTCCGAGTTTAGCATTCCTTCGTGGAGAAAGAGTTCCCCAGGTGCTCGTCCTGAAGTCGTGAAGGTCGACTCGAAAGAGGAGGCGGCGCCTTCCACCACCACGACTTCTCGTAAGATTATCGACTCGCCGTGCGTTCCTGCTAACAATGCACACGAAATTATACGAGGAAGTTCTTCCGGTTCCGAGGATTCAGGTGCACTCTCGTCACCTACTTCTCCAGCCGCTGAACGCCCGAAGACAAGTTTCTCCTGGTATCGCCCGGAGATGCATAGTCGCAGACGCTGAAAGTTTTGTACTTGTAGGGAATTGGTTAACTGTGTACAAGAGATTGAGGATTTTTTGGGTCACTTATGATATTTCTTCTCTTGAACTACCTATAAAAGAAAAGAACTTGAGCGAGCAGGAGAGATCATATGGACTCCGAGCAGCCCGACAGGCACCGAAAATGTTTTAGAATGTGTTTCTCATCTTGGCGTGATTCCTCGAAACCTACATCCCGAACCAACGGGCACAATCGGCTGATTTGTCCCTCCCACATTTGAGCGCACAGCAACGGTAGTTGTGTCATCCCCAATGCTCTTCTCTCTTCCTGACTCTCATGGTCCTTACAAGGTCGGTGCGACTACGTTCGTCAGCCCCGTTCCAACACCTATTCGGATTGGCTCGGCGAGGATCAAGAGCAACTTGACTGAGCATGCACGTTCCAAGTCTAATATCCTCGCGGATGCGGGGGCGAAACTGGAGCCTGCGCTGGTGTTAAGAGATCACGTCGTGTTCACTGCGTATTATCCTTGCTCGCAGAGTGCTAGGAGATCGTTGGGGCGTATGGATTGGTTGATTAGGTGTGGTTCTATGGGTCTCTTCAATATGAGTGTCGACTGATTTATGGTTGGGTCTATCCGCGTAGACCACTGAGAGGCTCCCTAGATGGGTACGCCAAGTTTGCTGGTCGGGCTCGTACTCCTTTGATCTTGCCTACCCAACTCTCTGACACGATAAGGAAACAGGTTTCTCAAAGATGCTGTTATGGCCAATCATCTACCTATACGGCGCCATGATCAAGGTCGGTTCGGAGTTCGGTTTGATCACATCCTGAACCCGATCTCACACTAAACGTCGAATTAGGTCCCGGTAGCACAGATCGCGCCCCTGCTTTCACCGAGCGCGGCAAAAGCGGATTCGTGGCCTCTGGTCATCTTCAGCCATGGTTTGTGTGGAGGGAGAACGGTGTACAGGTAAGTGTTGCACGGCCTATTTTTCCTATGGAACTGTCCAGCAATGACTGTGTCTTCAGCCAGTACTGCACGCGCCTAGCGGCGTCCGGTAGAGTCGTACTCGCGATTGAACATGGAGACGGGACTGCCCCGTTAGCCGCGAAGTGGATCCGCGACGGTATACGGATGAAAGTCCCGTCGAATACGTTGTATCTCAATGAGAAGGAGGTCGTGTGAGTTTCGATCCTCAGTCTCTCGGGAACCAATTGAAGTGCTGATTTCCTGTAATGTGAACAGCTGGGACGGGCCTGGGGAGGTGGACGATTTCAGGCTTCGTCAAGACCAACTGGAGTTCCGTCGGCATGAGACGTATCTCGTCTACTCAGCTTTCTCGTCGTTCATCAGCGGCTCGACCAATCTGGAATCGATAGACGGCGAACCAATACCTACGGATAGCTGGCAAGATTATCAATCCAATTCTCAGACTGTCAATTGCAGTAGCGATGTTACTTTGGCCGGCCACTCATTTGGAGGAGCGACATTGGTGAGTCTGCTCGTTTCTTGTTCATGGTGCGTTTGTCCGGAATGTTCATAGCATATTAACAGCTTTGTTTGCTGTCTCACGATCCTCCCTCCAAAGCGTATCCACGGATGCCTGTATCCAAGATGATCTGTCTTGATCCATGGCTTGAACCTCTTCCATCCATAGATCCTATTCCCTTACCATCTTCGACTCAGGGAGAAGGTTGGTGTCTCTGTCTTTCGTATCACAAGCATCGTTCCTGATACTTTTCTCATCCCAGAGGGAGCACCTTTGCACACCTTTGTCATCAATTCCGAAGGATTCACCCTGTGGGACTCGCACTTTCAACGACTGCAGCGGATACTGCGAAACTGGAACACCACCGAGTTTTTGACCATAGGTATGTATGCCCCCGATCGTCTAGGTTCCTCGTATCCGCCAGTACCTTACCCCCTCATCTAGTCAAATCAACGCACATATCATTTTCTGACTTCATGGTCCTCCCTCTTATTCGCAAACGGGAAGCCGTGACATTGATGAATATGATCTGTGATCTCTCCCTTTCCTTCCTGGACTCCAGTTCTGGCCCCGACGAGCCACCATCCTCGTGTACTCCGAGCGTCACACCACAGGATAAGTTAGAGATCTATCATACGGACAAGACAGTGAATTATGGAGAGGGTCCGAAGAAGAAGAGGGCCATTGTGGGGGAGCTGGGAGATGTGATTGTGCATTCGGTTGGGAAAACGTAGGGTGGACATTTAGGATTATATAGCGTTTTGTTATATCTAGAGATTTCACACTATCTACTTGATGGATATATAATAGTTTTCTGCCTTATGGTTGTGGACGACTCTAAGATCTCACGAACGAATCATAGATCCTGCGTCTTCACTCGACGACGATGGCGTTCTGCACGTGTCCATCTTCTCCTCACGTACCATCTCGGTAGACTTGCAAAGAGTCTAGTCCGGTCGCCCTCAAATCTCTACTCAGATCGTCAACTTTCACCTCTAACTCGCTAACTCGATCATAATGAACATCCGTCCAGCCCGCGTACGCTCCTCCTGTTCTTCGTCCAAGGAGGATTATTTATTCAAATCCCCAGGTAGACGATCTCATAGGTATGCAAGCATGTAACTTGCAGAACCTGCCAGAGAACTACACCATGAAGTATTGTGAGATTTTACTCTTTTTCCCCTTCTTGATCTGTTTTTCTGTTACCCTCACTTTGTGGCCTTCTTCGTCGATGTTCGCTGACACGGGGGTATGGTGTATGTTCAGATTTATACCACGCCTTGACATGGCCTGCTTTATCCTACGTCGCGGAAGACGACAAGGGGCGGATCGTGGGGTATATCCTAGCGAAGATGTACGTCTCCTATGTCTTCCCTCTCCCCTCCCTCTTGTGTCCTCATTATTTCTTCACGACTAGGGAGGAAGAGGCGACAGAGGGTGAAGATCCTCACGGGCACGTCACGTCGATATCTGTGCTACGGTCCTACAGACGACTGGGAATCGCGAAGAAGCTCATGATTCAATCCCGTTCGTAAACCCCTTTCCCCCCTCTGCTTTTTTCCCCTTCACCTTCCGCTTCGTCCGCCCATGTGCTGATTGACCATTTCCATATCACAGAGGAAGCTATGGCGACGATATACCGCGCTGCATATGTCTCGTTACACGTCCGGAAGTCCAACAGGGCGGCGTTAGGACTATATCGAGATACCCTTGGGTTCACGGTGAAGGATATAGAAAAGAAATACTGTGAGTAGTCTGATTGATTGTAAACGAGGGTACTCTCTTCGTAACGTCTTCTGATACTGACTGTTTCCGTTTGATTTTGTAGATGCGGACGGCGAAGACGCATATGCGATGCATCTGTCATTGAAGTGACAGCGTATAGATATGATAGATACTGTGTACATTCATAGAGGAATAAAAATAAAGATAATTCTACTCTCCCCCGTGTTCATCTGCCTTAGCTCTTGAGTTGTCCTCTCCTCATAATCCCCACCGCCTCCCTAATAAATCCTGCTGTCTTCAAGCCCAGTTCATAGAAGCCATCATTGGTAGACCCCGCAAACATGCCTGTATGAGCTTGGATTTCGTCCATCGCTAGCCCGTTCTCCGCTGGTAGGAAGTACTTGTAAGATGGTGCTGCGCGGGGAGGCAAGACGACAAATGTCCGGGACGGTTGGAACGAGGGAGCAGAGGGTGGGATAAGGGTGTAGAACCTTCAGTCCAGCGAAAGAAAGAAATTATCAGTTCGAGAACAGACGCGAGGAAGAAAGTCTCTCTTACACTCTGAACACGACCCCTTCCTCCTTTTCGACCTCTATCAATCTCTCCACCCTCTTCTTCAGCGCATTCTCATCCCACAAGGTACCAACGTATTTCATATGGTCGTTCACCCACCCGTAACCCACTCCGATGTCGTTACGGTTGTAGTAAGCAGCGCTCGCAGCGGCTGCAGTCAGCAAACCCCCGCCGACTGCGTAAGCCGCCGGAGCCCATTTCCCCCAGCCAGATTTGGGCGAGGAAGTGTTGCCAGTTTCAGGCGTAGCGGGGGTCGATCCAGATGTGACCATCTTCTCCGGTGTGGCGGGTTGGTTCGCTTGACTCGTAGCTCGTTGTGCAGTGAGTCCAGCCAGAGACCCGAACAGACCACTTGCAACCGTTCGTGCTGTATTGACGTGATCGGCGACTTTGGTAGCGGAATTCTTGAAAACGTAGGGGTGGACACCTAGATACTGAATCAGAGTACGTCGTCAGTTCGCTATACATGGTGCTTTGTGCCTGTAGGAAGCAGGTGGGAAGCTTACTGGTGTGTCGAAAGCTAAACAAGCAATAATCTTGGGCCACAGTGGCCCGCTGGAGTCAGGTCGAGATCTTACAAACTCGAGAATACTGTCCGCGATGAGCAGACCTCCCATACTACGCAAAGGGATCAGCAATGATAGGGCTGGTAGTCAGGCAATGATTGCTTGGAACAAAGACATACCTATGTCCACAAAGGATTACTTTGGCAGACCCCGCACCCGTACCATGGGAAACTTCTTTCTCCACCACGAGGGTAGTCAACCAATCCGAGAAGCGGACGACAGCTTGATTCTAGAGAGGTCGATGATCGACCATGAGTTTTGGGTGCGGTATTACCAGGAGAAGGGACGCGCACCAATTCGCCTTTAGTCTGCAGTAAACAAAGGGTACCGTAACAGAATTTAGGAGTTGAGCTGCGACGGATGATCGTGCAACAACGCACCTCGTAGGCTGGGAAGACTAGACATTCTACCCTGGCTTGGTCTATTGTCTCAGACAGAACGTGCCTCAGTCGTTCAGGGAACTCTGCAAAGGTCGTGTTTGTGCCTTTGAACCTGATATAATAGATACCAGAGGGAAAGTCGACCGTTGAGGATACGTTGTTTAGGATATATATGACTATAGCCGAACGGACCCATGTACGAATACGACCAAGAGTAAGTCATCTCCTGATGCAGTAGAGTTTGCTTTCAAGCTGGCAGAAGGATCAGAGGTGCTCGACTTGGAAGATGGAGTTGGAGATGTGGAAGAAGAAGGAGCAGAGGCCCATGGATTGCTAGTGTCGAGGTGGTCGTTCATCGTCAGATCATCGCCCTCAGCGCCTCGGGGATATCGGCGATGACTGCACTGCTACGGTTCTACCTAGAGACCGTCTATATACCAGCAATGTCGAGCTCACCCTCAAGCAAGAAAATTGTATGTATTCTACCTCACTCAAATCCACGTCCCTTCAAGCATCATCCATACCTTCTATCTCCCTTTGTCTCCTCGGCGAACCAATCATCCAGCCTTGTCTCTTCAGCGGAGGCGATATTGACGATCGTCGATTTGCTCTGCGTATCTGTGCGATATAACGTAAGAGATATCTCAGTGCGTAGAGAGACAGAGACCTCGCTCACAAGCATGATACGCCTCTACCCCATTCTCCCTTCCTATCCCGCTCTCTTTCATCCCGCCCCTAGAAATTCAGGTCAGCTCCCTCCGAAAACAAGAATTTCGAGAAAATTGAGATCAAGTAGGCTCACCAAGGCGAAGTGGGATCATTCCTATGATGAGTGTTGACCCAACACAAGCCAGCCTCGACTTCACTCGCTACCCTGTGAGCGCGTGAGAGATCCTGGGTCCATATTCCAGCTCCAAGTCCGTATTTGCAGTCATTGGCTAATCGAATGGCTTCATGTTCTCCCTAAAAATACAACAGAAACTGTTTTAACCAACCTTTTCGATGGGGAATGAAAAACAACTCACAGAGAACCTCTTGACAACGACGACAGGCCCGAATATCTCCTCCCGCCAAAGCACATCGCTTACCTCTACATCTTCAATCACCGTCGGCGCAAAGAACGCACCGTGATCGAAGTTGAAGTCGTCGAGGCTTGAACGGCCGGTGAGTCTCTGACCGCCTGTGAGGATGCGGCCGATCGTGCTTTTGGACAGGAGGGACTCGATACGGGATCGGTGAGTGAGGGAGATGACGGGGCCAAGAGACGAGGCGGGGTTTGTTGCTACAGGTAATAGTGTGGATTCGTGACCATATGTTTGAATACGAAACGAGAGTCTAAGGTACTTACGACTCCCGATACGCCTAGCGATACCTCTCACCTTCTCCAATAATCCACTCATGAACTTGTCGTATATATCAGCTTGGACGAGAAGCCTGGTTCCGGATACGCAAGTCTGCCCAGAAGCGACGAAGCATGCAAAGGCCGTGCCAGAGATGGAGGAGGGCAGGTCGGCGTCTGAGAAGATTAGGATTGGAGCCTAGGAAGTCCTCTCAATGAGATGGATATAGTATGATACCGGGTGGAGAATATAAACATACCTTGCCACCCAACTCGGCGGTATACGAAGCCAGATTCGCGCCGACGATGCTACCTATGTCTCTACCGGTGCTCGTGCCCGCCTATACCAAAACAATGAACAATTCTGTTGGACCGTGTTCAGAGTAATTGGTTACATACAGTGATATCAACCTTGCGTATGAGAGGATTTGACACGATGTCCTTCCCCATTGTCGAACCGCGACCAGGGAGGACGTTCAGCACACCTGGCGGAACTAGTAGCGCACAAACACACGACATGATGGAATAAGCCAGATATCCGATACCCACAGTAGAACGGTCATACGTACCACCAGCTTCTTCAGCTATCTTTGCGAGCTCAAGCACCGTTATCGGCGCTAGCTAGGGTCGTTGAACGGAAAGCATGGGTTGAGCTTAGGAAAAGATAAAGATGTAAGCAAAAACAAAGTACCTCGGATGGCTTGACGACGATAGAGTTCCCGGCTGCAAGAGCAGGTGCAATCTTCTTGAGAGCGATGAGAAGAGGGTGGTTGAAAGGCTGATCCGCAGAAACGTTAGGATCATAAATATCAGGTGCGAACTGGGCAAGAAACACGTACCGTTATCTGTGCGACAACACCGAGGGGTACTCTTTGCACGTAGTTCAGCAGTTTACCCTGTGTGGGTGCAACGAAAGCGGATTCGGTGCGCAAGAGGGCAGCATAATAGTCTCTACCAGACGCAAGAGTTCCTTCAGTCAACCAGCAAGCAGAACTTGACATATGCATTCAACTCACAACCAGTCCCCAAGCCTTCCCACTTGGGCTTTCATCTCCCTGACAACTCTCCCTGTCTGCATCACCTCGATATTGACCAACTCACTTACCCTCTCTTCCAATAGTCTCGCGAGCCTTGATAGGACACGAGACCGGTAAATATGAGACGATTTGGACCAGACGCCAGAGAGGTAGGTTGAGTGGGCATTGTGAATAGTTTCGAATGTTAGGGCGGGTGTCGAGGAGGCGACACTGTCGTGAAATGTATGAGGATTAGTGGTGGTGGTAGTTCGTTTACATATAAGGAGATTGCTGACTGGGTGATGGTCTCTCCAGTTGCAGGGTTTGTTACGGGGATACTGAAGAGGATAAGGACTAGTTGAAATGCAATGGGCAGGGGATCTGCGTACGTTTCCTCGACATGGTAGGTCTCCTTGGATACACTGGGTGCGTGTGGGAGGTAGAGACTCTGGATAGAGATGCAGCGTGCTCCTGTCTACGACAAAGAGATTCTGAATATGGCAATCTCATATACGCAGCATTTTCAAGAGGGATCTTACAGCAGACCTCGCACGAGCAACTAACGATCTCAAAAGCATAGAAGGTGAGGCCATGTGAAATTCATAGCAAGTGGTTCGATCAGTCGGAGTCGCCGGTTGTTACATGACATCTAATCTTATCAGATTACATAATCCCCCCTGCCAAGTTCAATCCTGATTCAACCACCACAGTCCGCCGTTCATGTAGGTAGCGTAGGTTAGCCATACGCAGTAGGGCGCAAGGAAATACGTCGTTTTGGATTCAGTTGCTTTGTGGAGAACGCCCTGCATATGTAAATATTTCAGCATGGAGAAAGAGAAAGAAACTGAACTAGTTACGCACCGTCATAGTGTAACTAATCAATGTCATCGCGGTACTGTCCGCCAAAGACCAGCCCAGCTACAGACAAAAGTAAATTCAAACCCGAAGGAAACAGGACCCACGAGTACATACCTGCTGTGCACCCAGGAAAATGGGAGTATAGATGAAGTTGAGTCCGAGCTGGGCATAGTACAGAGCCAAACCGCGCTTGAGTTGACGCCTATGTAGCAGCTTCTCAATATAACAGTGAAGTAGAAAGAGGGGAAAAGACTCACCTATTCTTCGACCCTTCCACAGGCTCTTTATCGAGATACTTGACAGCCAAATGCGACGCGTATCCCACACCTGGATTCATGCACTGAGCCTCTCTTTTATCCCCCTTCCCAAGTTAGTCGTCAAACACTTACAAGTGTACATCAATCCCCAACATATCGGCGGCAGAAGCTTCCCTGGTCTGCCTGGAGGGTGCTTCAGACTCTTGTACCACGGTCCATCCAACGTTCCGTGAGAAGGCCAGCCGCTGAACAGGCCAAGGCACATGGGAATGCCGATTGCGGTCACCGGGTTGCGCGGGATCCAGAGCAGCAGGTTGGGTAGGTATAGTTCGGACGGCATTGTGGGATATGGCTTGCTACTCGCTTGTCGTATGTAAAGTGCTATGGGGTGAAGGAAACGAAGGGAGTTTATTATGAAGCGCTGGGGAGTAGTCGCTGTGGTTATTTATCCGCGGCTTCCTCCGACCCCGGCCTGGAGTCTAGATCGCTGCCATCAAAGTTACTTCCAAAGGACGGCGGGACAGCACGCGTTCTCGTCGACATCCAGGTCAACCCAGCCAAACGCCAAACGGGTGTACACGGGAATGATACATACAACATGCAACACATTCGTCTCGTCGTATAACATCGTAAGACCGTACATTTACACCACTTAAGCTCTCCTTTGTAACTTGCTCAATCCTCTTTACTCACCCCTCTCCCTTTGTTCAACCACCAAATGGATCCGTTCAAATACGTGGCGAACGTCAACCAAGCACAGTACGGCGCCAAGTACCATGTCGTCGCTCCATCCGTCGCGTCGTGCAGCACCTTCGTCAGATAGAAGGTCGTCCCGGTGAGGAGACTGATGTTCGTGAGCGCCAGGCCGGTCTGTTCATTGCCAAAATTGCAAGATGAGTTCGTGATGAGGGAACGCGAGTATTTAGATATCAGATCGCTTGCCTGCTTAGCCACGAAGAATAGAGGCGTCCATGCAAAGTTCATTCCAAGCTGCGCGTAGTACAACTTCAGCCCAAGGTTCAAAGCAGACCTGGCAATGACGACACGGGGATCAACGTTCAAATTCGTGCAAGATTAGAAGATTCCGAGCGAGATGAGAGGAACGCACGTAGTTTCATCCGAAGCAGTCGCATCGAGTGCTTTAGCGGCAATATGGGACGCGTAGCCCATCGCTTAGGAAGCTCATGTTAGTACAGTATCCTCTCCAGGTAGCTAGTCGTTTGGTACCACAGACCCGAATGCGGGCGACTCACAGATATATAACAACGGCCATACGACAGGGAACGTCACATTCGGCGGCTGACCAATCGGTTTATGCAAAGTCTGATATTCGTACACGCCTCAGATTCACAGGAGCCGCGTACACTCGAATGAGGAGAACCAACGTACCCTCCACCATAGGCCCTTGACGACTCTAGACGTAGGCAAACCGCTGAGTACACCGAGAGTGAGTGGGATACCGATGGCCGTGATAGGAAGACGAGAGAACGTGAGGAGGAGATCTGGGACTACCATCGTTTGGACGGTGCTGAGTAGAGGAACGAGGAAGTGTAGAATGGGATCCGGGAACAATCAGTGACGGCGCATGACGTACTGTATTCGAGTACCTTGATGGTCACAGATTCAATGTTCACCACGTTCAGCTTTCGCAGACAGAAAATGCTGAAAGCCTTTGTTGAGGCAAGACGAAATAATCGACATACTAGTGTAATATACATCTAAGGCGATAGAAACGTGGGATCCAAATCGAGAACAAGCAATCCGTTACAAAGACAATAACAACTAGGCTCCTAGCTAGTGAACGAATGGAAGGTGATGCCGTGATAATCGTGTACGACGAGAACAGATAGAATAGAGGGACGAGAGCAAAAGGGAACAACAAAGACGAGATAACTGTATCCACGAGATGATAATGCCGGGGGAGATCGAAAGGAAAAGATACGAGAGATGACGCTGAGGCGTGAAGGCACCTAAGCAGATATATAATGTTCGATGTGCGATGATGTCTAATTCCTAACCATGAATCTGTATGTCGAGTATCCTCCGATGAATGCGAAGGTAGCGAGGCCAGCGATGATAGCTATGAACCAGACGTAGCCCTAGATATTGCAGTCCACGTGAGAAATGTAGTGGATGTGATTAGATGGATGCATGGGCTGACCTCTGCTTCTTGACCTGGGACGTGTACGTTCATACCCCACAGACCTGGAAATCACGAAGAGTCGTGCGTAGTCAGTACAAACTCTCAAGAGGTCACAGGAACAGAGCACGGTGCCGAAGGGTACAAGGGGCATATACTAACCGGTTACCAGATTCATCGGAATCAACACCGTACCCAGCGCGGTCAGCTTGGATAACACGTCGTTGATCTGGTTGTTCGCGTCTGTCATTTCAATGGAAATCTGAGCTAGATAGTTGGAGTGTGATCTAGAAAGAATCTTTTCGTAGTGGTTGAGATTTTGGGTCATGGTGATCAAATGGTCCTATGAGTGAGGGTAGATGAGCTGCTTGTTAAACAAAAGTGTAAGAAGCAAACGGAGATACCTGAATATCAGATAAATACAGGCCGATGTCGCTGGTCGGTGCAACTCTCCAATTTTCATTACACCTCTTCGCAAGCCCCTTGACTACATCCGCCTTGTTGCCCATCAGCCTTAACAAACCCATGACCTTCTTCCTGCACGTCCCTATTCTCCTCAGCATGTCCGTTTGTTCTGCGTCCTTGATGATCAACACCAATTCATCAATAGAGTCGACTTCGTATTCGATGCTTTGAATTAGTGGACCGAATGCATCGGTGATGTCATCGATAAGAGCGTAAGAAATCCAGTCAGAGGTGACAGAGATGTAGTCTTTGAGATGCTTTATGCGGCGACGGACAGATTGGGGGTGAGGGGTTGGTTGAAAGTGAAACTAAGGGATGAGAGAAAAGCTAAGTCTCCTTTCCTGAACAACACATAAGAGAAAAGACTTACAGATAGTATTCCCTCTCGGAAAACAATGATGTACATGTTCAAAGGCTCGAGGTAAGTTGGACTGTATTGGTCCTGTTCGAAACTCCGGAAACAGACGAAATAGTAGTTCCGGAAAAGCTCGATTTTCTCGCGAGTTTCTTCCATTTGGATATCTTCCGTTGTGAGGGGATGGATATTGAACACCTAACGCGTTTCATTGACTATGAGTAAGATGTCTCGTTAACTACGGGTAATCGTACCTTGGAGAGCATCTTCATCTCTTCATCAGTAGGAGAGGTGACGTCCAACCACCAAGTTCCCAGATCGGCATCCTTCGGAGCCACCATCCCGGGTTTCATGCCGTTCTGGCTTCCAGCCAAAAAATAGTCATTGCCGTTGTTACTCTTCTTTAAGATCGACTCTGGTCTGTTCATGTTCGTGCTTTCCCTCCAGCCCGCCTGGCTGTTGGGCCCACCGAACCCATTCGTGCCACCAGACCCTGTCCTCGGGATGCCGCCGTTCCCAGGATTGCTATTCGTAGCAGGAGAACTAGAATCTCCAATGCCGGAGAACAATTCTTCGAAAGTCTGACCTTCACCCGGCAGCTCACACAAGCTCCTCGCATGAATGGTTGCACTGAGGGCATTGGAATAGAACGAGAACCTGTACGGCCTGTCATGACCACCCATTGAAGGGTGGTTGTAATAGTTTCTCGCTCCCCCGTCTAGAGAGGGCTCGCTCCTTTGTCCTAAGAGCATCCCTATCCGAGCGGGTAATGGCTCGTTTGCGTGAGACTCGAACAAGGCAAGCTTGGCACCGATTCCCTTTTTCGGTGGACGAGGAGCGGGAGAAGACTGGGAAAGTTTGCGCTGGCGAGTATGGCTGAGGGTGCTTGGGCCAGGATCGGTCAAGGACCCTTGGACAACATCGTCAACTGCGGAAGCACTTGAGTCTCCCGAGGCGAGGTCAGCTCGTGCTCGTTGAGGTGGACTGAGTACGAAACGAGGTGAAATGCCAAGCCTAGTTTTTTCCTCTGCTGCAAAAGCTTCCATGGTGGAAAAGTCGAAATCGGAGGCATGAGTAGTTGCTTGATACGCTGGGAGACCGCCAAAGCGCAGATCTGTATCTGAAGGAACACGGCTGGTGGCAAGGAGTGCTGGGTCGTGACCCTGAGCGAGATGAGAACGAATATCGATAGCTGATGATGATTGAGTTGCATGGCCCAGAGGAGTTGACGTGCCGTCTATGTGATCCTGGAGGATGATTCCGCCGACGTCTGAGACGTGCCCTCGAGCGATATCGAGCTCGTGCTGTTCCTGAGGAGAAAAGGCAACGATGTTGGGAGAAACGTTGTCTGGTTGGGCTCTGTTGAGACTAGGAGTGCTTTGAGTGATTGGGGAGGAGATGGTCTCTCGACGGGCTCTAGAGAGCTGAATAGCCATGTCTACGTCCATGGTGCGCTGTCTCTCCCTGGACTGAGGGTCTTCTGGGTCGTAAGAGCGGGTGAGGGTTGGTGAAAGGCGTGGACGGGGTGTGGACTCTGCATGGTCGCTGGGAGTCCCGCTTGGTCTACGACGGAGAATGGGGGAACTACGGTCGTGGATGGACACTGGGGACGTCGAGAGCGTCGTGTCTCTTGGAGGAGAAGCCATGGTAGGGAGGCGAAAAGAAAGATGTCATCAGTCCTCTGACCAATCATTTTTCGTAGCCTCCATCAGATCTCAGATCTCAACGTCTCGGATCAAAAGATTAAAACATCATCCAATCGCAAATTGACTTTTATAGAAATCTACGCTTTCAAGGGAACATCTGCGAAAAACTCATCCCAGATCTCATCCAAATGAACCACCGCAGCCAAATGTCCTCCACTCAACATCTTTAACTTGGAGTTCTTGTATCGCGAGTCCAGCCAAACCGCCATGTTCGGTGGCGACGCGTCGTCCCTGTCAGCCGCAACAATAAACACCTGCGCTTTGGCATGCTCTTCATCCAACTCGTCCACTTTGAACCCCCAGTCCCCGTGCAGTTGAGCCGAGGCTCCTAAGAATCCCGCCCACGTATTCTCGGTGCTCTTCATAACCTGTTCCACCATCTCTCCAATCACCTGCTCCTCCTTTTTACCCTTTCTAACCTGCCACTCCTCAAACTCTTGTTTGTCCTTTGCTGTCATTTTGCTGGACAGCATGTTCGTCATGAACACCCGAGCGCTGGCTTCGTCCTTGAACTTGCTTGCCATCACTTTCTTTGTAATAGAAGGTAAAAAGGGTAGATACGGGGCGAGAGGCCCTACCCCGAGGTAATTGGGCCAAGTGAAGCATTTCGCGTAGTCCCGGTGCTGATTGAACGGGGAGAATGGGCCCATTATGAGGACTCTCGAAATGAATTTTCCATAGGGAAATTGAGAGTATGGTGCTCCGTACAGGAGTTGAGCCGGTAGGGTTCCGAATGAGCCACCTGCGATGTACAAGTGCTTGGGGGCTACAGGGCGCGTGTGGTCCAGTAGAGCGGTCATATCGCTACATAGCAACGTAGGGTAGGGCTTTCCGGGAGGATAAGGCGAAGACTTGCCCCATCCTGGGAGTGTAGGGTATATCTGATGAATGGACTTGTCCGTGAACACAGGCGAGGGCGTCTTCGTGTCTATCTTGCCGTAGGTGAAGAGGCCGTGGACGTAAAGAAGGACCGTTTGGCTCTCTGGGTCGCCTGCTTCCTCGTAGACGAGACTTCGATCGTCAGGTAGGATGAGAGTATGTTCCATGTTGTAAATTGCATGTTCCGCAGTAAGCTAGCCAGCACATTCCCAGAGGACAAGCGTTCTTGAATACATATCTAAATGACACACATCGACAGGTTTGATGGCACTGACAGAGAGGCCAAGGAAGGCACGACAACGGTCACGTGTCAACTCAACCATTCTCGAGGTCCAAGTCTACTCAACCGCTAGCGCTGCTTTCGTCTTATTCGTCGTCGTCGTCATCGACGATGATCTCCACTTCTCCACGCAAGGTTGTCCCTTTGGCCTCAGGAGATGACTACTCACCCAAGAGCAATACATACGGAAATACCACCACGCGCGCCTTCTTCGCTGCCGTCGTCGTCGAGGGTGCAGAGAACAACGCCCCACTCGATCCAGACGTTCACGACCTCGTCATATCTCTGGGGAAAACTATAGATAACCCATCCGCTTCTCATCCATCTACTGAACACTCTGATATCCCTTCCAACGCCCCGCCGAAGATCAGCCATGATGCCTCCTCGAAGAAACCTTTACCGCTCGTAGCAGACTCCGACGCTCTATGGGACAACATCAACGAACTTGTCTCTTCAGAACGCGAGTACGTTCGCCGGCTTGAAGTTCTCAAGCAATCCTACGCAGATCCGCTTCGCGCGTTCTCGAAATCCAAAGAGACATACATCATCTCTACATATGAAGCTACTACCCTCTTCGGAAACATCGATCACTTGCTCCCTGTCAACCAGGCGTTCTTGACGGACCTGGAGAAGATGATAGGTCCCAATGGAAGTAAAACTGTTGGAGGTGTGGGCGATGTCGCCTTAAAGCACCTCAGAGATGGTAAAGGCTTTGAGCAGTACAGACACTATTATGCCAAGAGGGAAGCTGCTCAAGCGATCTTTGAGACGGAACTTGGGAGGAGAGATGGGAGGTTCGCTAATTTCATCGACGTAGGTGCCTTGATTCTACAACGAAAGGCGACCCTAGGACTAAGCCCCCATATGATCTCACAGAACCAGAAGTATCAATCCACCGACCTCTCAAATCGCGTTGGCCTACGCGAACTTCTCATGGAACCCGTTCAGCGGATCCCACGATACACTCTCCTCTTTCGCGAAATGATAAGGCACATGTCCCCCACGAACCCACAACGCGAGAAACTTGTCCTCGCGGACAAACTGGCCTCCGCCATCGCCAAAGCCGAACCAGCCGAAGAAACCAAGAGGGCGGCAACCCTCGCGTGTTTGAACGCTGCCATCCAAGGGTTTCCTGCGGATATGATCTCGAACAAGAGAAGGTTCGTAGATTGCTTGGATGTCGAGGATGTCTTGAGGCCTGTGTTTGGTCCTGCCGACGCGTCGATGAGCAAGGATAACGCAACGGGACAGAATCTGCACTGTACCCTGTTCTTATTCGACGATAAGCTGGTTATTGTCAAGCGGCCCAGCAATGGTGAGAAAGGTGGGAGGACCTTGGCGGGCTTGGATGATATCGAGAGGACGAGCAACAAGTTGAACCCGAAAAGGAAGGGCCCGATGCTATTCAAGGGCGTCTTGGATGTATGCGATGTAGTCGCTACGGATGTTGGCGGGGCTGGTTAGTATACCGTTCTGTTCCTTCCTTGGTCTACACCTCTTACACGTCGTCGTGCTAGATATCCACCTCTTTCTTGAATCCCCACCTCTCGCACCGGACCTCTCTGAGCGCTGGGCCAATCGTCCCTTCCGATGCCTCTCTGTCGTCAACCCTCCGTCCTCGATCAACCTCGACCCCATCCGGACGGAAGCGGACAAAAAGAGGTTCTTAGATAACTTATGGACCGTGCAAGCAAAGTATCGTGCCAGGCTCGGTCAGAGCGTAGTCCTTTGTCAGGACGAGGTGGAAGTGGAGAATAAAGGGGGGCGAGTGACGAGGGCGAGGACGTGGTTCAACATCTATCAAAGGATGGCGTTCTTACAGGAGCCGAAGAAGGTTTGTTGGTTGTGACTTTGATATTCGTTTGGTTGCTGATTTCTCCGGTGCAGACTAAAGTTGTCGTGCACATCGACGCACTTGGTGGGGCGGATAATGTACCGTTTGGTGTACCATCCACGTCTCCACCATTGGTGATCATCCGCGTTCAGCCAATGCCGGGCGACCTCTGTCGTTACACAGTGACTTGCAGCGATCCGAACGACGAAGGGGAGGAAGATATCGTTCAAACCAACCGAGTTCCAGCACGAATCGTTCATACAAGTACGTAAATGGCTATGTTGGAATATAATATCTGCCGTCTTTGCTCATCTGTTTTTGTTCCTTTCTAGTCCATCAGTTCGGTGTGTTCAAATTCAAAACTCACATCCCCTCCCGCCCCTCAACACCAACCGGCGGTTCCACCCGCTCCCGCGCCGCCAAATTCGGATTAGACGCAATATCGAAGACTCTGTTCAGTAGCGCATCTCGCCCACTCTCAACGTCTACATCTCTCAAGGACTTCGGATCGATAAATGGCTCGTCGTATCACAAACGAACGAAATCCACCACCAGCCGATCGTCAGGGTACGGTAATAGCACAATCACCAGTGCGTCTGCTGCCACCACCACGACTGAGGGAGAGAGCGTGGCCAAGTTCTCATATAGATCGAATTCAACGGCTGTGACAACGATGAGCAGTATGGCTACGAGTCGGAGTAATGGTCGGAATCCTGATAAAGACAGCCAGGGACACACACGTGGAAATTCCCAGACTCAGACGGACGGCGACGATGACGATGACGACGAGCGTTTCTTCGCTACCCGATCTGCGTCTAAATCATCCAAGCAGAAAACCCGTAAGTTGATGAAAAGGGGCCGGTCTCCTCACGACAATGAACGAGGATCTGATTCCGAGGGTGTCGGTAGCGGGGCTGGGGGTGCTGGGGGTTTGTTCAGGCGCGCGAGGTCGATAGGACGTAGTTCTATCAACGGTTCTGTGGCCTCGCGATCACGGTCTCGAACTGGATCCGTCTCTTCTGCGCGATACACCTCTGATGAAGAGGACCATGATCCGTATTCAGAGCGCGATGACGACGGGCAGTTCCTTGAGGACCAGCAACGGAGACTAGCTAAAGGGCATGAGATCCAGAACGGGAAAGGTAAGGTGAAGAGGAAGGAGGTGGATAGGTCGGAGATGGAGTTAGCCATGCGCTTGGATCTTGCCAGACGAAATAGCAAGAATCAACATGGAATTCAGCCAATGAAGATGGATGTTGAGAGGCTAGGAGATACTATATACGAGGGTAAGATTGTTTCATGTCCTTTATTCGTGCTAAATCATCGTACTTACCACCATTGATATTTGTATTCGCGTAGAAGACTCCCTACCAGCGCGTCCAGAATCCCGGGCCTCGAAACAAAGCAGCCAACATACAGTGACGCCTTACCGTCCTGACTCTCGAGCATCTGCTCGGCCTCCATCCCGAGCTTCTTACGCTGAATCTCACACCCGTCCGGAGTCAAGAAATCGAGGTCGCTCAGATTCAACTGCGACTGGTACAGATCGTAAACCCCGGGGTCCACGAAGTCCATCACCGCTCCCACCTTTGCCTACTAGCCCAAGGACAACCGCGCTCGCTGATCCAGACTCCCCTGACGGACTGGATTTGGAGAAGACCCTTATGGATCTGACTGGGGCAAACGGGATGTTGCGCCAGATTCACACTCCTGTGCCGAAGGCCCGACGACAGCCTTCTTTTCCGACTGAAAGTCTTGGCATGGACTTCGAAACAGATATCTCTGCGGACATGGATATCGACTCTGGTCTAGGGTCGAGCGATAATGCCGCGAGTAGTACAGTCGGACAGACGCCCAAGCAGTTCACTGCTCTCTCCTCCATACCAGTGACGCCAAGTCAAGTGCAACCTCAAGGAACAGGCAACACCATCGAACCTCTCTCGATCAAGAAGAAGAGTTCTGTACGCAGCGATCATTACACTCCTGGTGTGGTCGGGCAGAGTAGCGCAGCTGTGACAAGGAAGAATTATGTTCGCAATTCACCGCTTTCGAGAGGATCCTCGAGGATCGTTAGTCCGAGGAGAGTCTCACCGCAGATACAGAGGCAGGTGAGGGTCAGTGGATCGATGAGGATTGATGAGGGGATGCTCGGTGTCATGGTGCAGAGAGCTAAGGCTACGAAGACCGATGTAGGCCTCTCCAGTTTTCTCTCTTTGAACCATTGCATTCTTACTGATGATGACCTTTCCTAGGTGGACTCCGCTAGACGTGCGATCAAACGTATCAGACTTGAAGTTGAGAAGTCTTCCACTACCTCGAGCGCTACGAGCTCGCGACCGTCTTCACCGGAGAAGCTACCTCGTACGCCTTCTAAGGCAGGTACACCTATGGTGCGCACACCTCCTTCACGTTCGCACTTTTCCACCACATCTCATCTTCTTTCGTCTCAGACCAAGGAAGCTTTACAGCGGATGGAAGAGATGCGTCAGCTTATCGGTCGACGTAGCGAAGACCTTACTGTCTCAACGAGCACACCTACTAGATGGCGCCCTACCACTGAGACTTTCCAAGCACGAAACTCGATCTTTGCTAGCGGTGGTATTGGTACCCCCGGTATCAACGGAATCGGTGACACTGACAAGGCCTTGCTACGAACAATCGAGGAGTTGGCCGCAGACGCCGACGGACATCTGTCGAAGACGACCGTCAGCGTAGAAAAGATTGAGAACGACCTAGAAGACTTAGTCGGTGATCTGACCGCGGTGAGTGCGATGTTTCCATTCAATGGAGGAGAGGCGAAATTGTATTTTTGGCTGATTGACTTATTTTTTCTCTTGTGACGTTCAGAGGTTCTCCGAGTTCGAGAGAGCAAAGGTCGAGCTTCAGAATGTTAAGCGTCAATGCGAGCTCGTGAAGTCCCTTTTAGCAGACGCCACTGCTGAAAAGGATATCATGTACGAGGTCAGAGATTATTCCTTCTTTTAGTTCTGATCTGCAAAGCCCCCTGCTTATCGCTTTTCCGTCGCAATAGGCCTTCAACGAGGAACTGGACGCCATGTACAGAGATGTCAACCTCCCCGAAGACGAAGCTTGGGACTCCATGTCGAAAGACCTGCAAACGACCAAGGAGTCAAGGAATACTCTCAGCAACGAGAATTCGTAAGGATCCGTTGGCTTATGCATCGTAACATTGTTTTTGATGGTTGCACCCTAGTAATCTCAAACGCCAGCTTGCTGAAGCTGAGTTGCAGCGAGACCAGTATGTGTTACCTTGTTCTCTGCTTGAACTATGTCTTACTTCGTTCTGGATAGGTGGGGAGATTTACTGCGATCTCACGGTTTGATACCATGATCTTACTGGCGTTATGTCGATAGTGCACCCTCTTTCTTTCTTCTTTGGTCATTTCCTTTGATCACCTCTCCACTGATCTTATGCTACTGCTCGCATCTATGTTGTACAATTATCGTCCTCACTTTACTATTCCCGTGCATGCAATCTGTTTTCGCTGTGATCTCGCTATCTCTATCTCTTATCTCTATGCTGTACGAATTACAATAGAAACCATTCTTCGATCGTCCTAAGACCGGTGAATACCGGCCTGGCGCGGTGCCATGGCCACTGCATGTTGTAGTTCAAACTCAGGTCAACAGAAGCTTGCCAGTGCAAATCCAGATTACAGTAAGTACTGATATTCACTACTCGCAAGATACTTTTATCCGGAAACTCTCGTCCTCTAAGCATCCCTGGAGGCCATTCATCTCGTCTTCGAGCTCCTGGGGCGAACACTTCTTCGCCATCTCGAAGTCGACCAAAACCACGTCATGCCCTTCCCGCACAAGAAAGTTGTATTTGTTGGTATCGCCAAGTTTGTACCCAAGCTCATGTAATCGCCCCAATGCCTTCCTACTCGTACAGCCTTCGAGGTCTCCTGGCCCGGCAGGTCTCGCATCTTGTACCCACTCAGAAACGAATCCAACCACGCGCCCATTTTTTCCCTCAGTAACGTGGGCGAGAAACCTAGGCCCGATGCCTTTGTCGCGGATACATCCATAGACGGTGGTCTCGGTCTCCATGCGGCCGATTTCCCAAGGCCAAACGGCAAGTTTGGTAAGAACAGGCTTGCTGCTATTAAATTCAGGATGTGTTGAAACACGAACACCTTGCCTCACGTGTTCGTGTTCTACGAAATCCAGCTCGTTCAGCCTCACTGGATGCCAGAGGTTTTCCACCCCGGCAAGGGACTCTGATTCTGTCTTAGTGAAGACAACTTGTCCTGTTTCGGGATTCTTGGCCACATGGCCTTTGTTCCAGCTTCCGGGTGGAAAAGGTGGGAGGAGCTCGCTGAGCAGGATGGGCCCGAAGGTCCAATCGATCTCATCTCCGGCAAGTGTTCCTGGTGCTATGGTCACGTATTTGAAGTACTGCCCGTCAACGAGGAAGCGGTAATCGCTGTCATCTGGGTCGATCGCCTCTTGCGACTCGACGGAGCATGCCAGGAGTTGAACGTTGACATTGTTTGATTTGGAAGTATTCATAGGGGAAAGGGAGAGTCCGCTATAGCTAAGAGAAGCCTGGTGCGTGGTCGGCTAATCTAGAAAGAGTCTTCTTGGTTAAATATGATTGTATAAGCTTGACCCTTTCAGACGACGGCAACGGATCGATGGTGCGATAAGTCAAGAGCTGTTGGGTACTAGGAGGCACAACACTTCGAGAAGGGAGAGCCAGCAGCGTGAGAGGATTGCTGGCGGTAATTATCTCACCCAGGACTACTTTATGTATATATAGCTAGCGTAGTCAGGCTACCTTAGTATAACTTCCAAGTTTCGCGGCCTCAAGGCCTCACCTTTCCCTTGAATCTAATTTAGCCTTGTACTATCCAACAATAGTCACACCATATACGAGAACTCTGCTGTTTGCGATATCTTAATCTGACGATCGTGAACTTCGTGCCATGATATACGAGAAACAGGGTGAAATAGAGATCTACGTTTCATCATGTCGAACGAAAGAACAGAAAGGCGCGGATGCAGAACAGTTATCCAGATAGCATTTAAAGAGGGTAACATAGTGTTATCGTAACATAAAGAATGGAGGGTATTATACTGTAGGTTCGTTCCTTGAAAGAGCTGGTACATAGTTTCCAATTTGTATGAAACCTGAAAATCTAGCAGATGTATCGTAGCAGGTCGTGCAGAGAGAGAAAAAAGGAGGTGAATGCTGTATGATATTCGACATTGAAATGCAAGGAAGTAGAAATACCGGACACGAAAGGGTATCCTCACAGAAAGCGATGTAAGAACGGAATGTTTTTGTTGCGGAATGAACTGCGCGAGTTGAGCCGGCTGAGGCTCGAGTTGTTATATGTGGCGCCTCCATAATTTGTAGAAGGCGATGGGACGGTATCGGAATGCGCATGCGTGTCAACTAGGTATGTCGGAGCCGTTGGGTCGTTGACAAAACATAGTTCTGGAAGGGTAGGTGATTTTGCACTGGTAGAATGTCGAGAGGAGGATGAGGATGTAGAAAAAGAAGGAACCGACACAAGATCCTTGGTATCAGATGCGCTGCGAGACTTGCGATGACCTTTGCTCCAGCGCTTGAAGAAACCAGATGCCCCGGACTTCGTCGGGATGCCTTGAAAGCCGTTATCCATAGGTAGCCTGGGAGGTAGAGCAGAACCTGCAGAAGAGTCGGATGCAGTAGTTGGTCTCGACAAACTGCCAAAACTGATATCTTGGATGCGCGTCGCGTGCATAGGACTGAGGACGGGGCTCGCAGATGACGAGCTTGGAGCAGAAGGTGTAGAGGATGAACACTGGGAAAAGCCTCTAGGAGGCTCACAGCATGCGTCCGAGTCAGCTTCCGTCGCGAATGTGAAGCGTCTCCTTGCAAGGGAGTGGCCTCTTACAGCGTACCTCACAGACGATCCATGGCCATGGTCCGAGGATATACTGTCGAAGGTACTGTTTCTGCGGGGAACACGAACACTCTCGTGCCGCGAGAGCCTTCTCTTCGCAGCACTTCCCACCGCCCCGGTAATGCTCAGGGCGGAATTTGAGCGAGGCAAGCTAGACTTGCTCGACCGAGGGGCGGAAAACAGCTCCTGTTCTTGCCTGCTTGCCGTCGCCCGCGCAGCAAGACACGGCTCAGAGATGACATCCTGGAGACCCTGGTCGACGTAGAGACGAGCGCTGACTGACGAGCGCTGAATCAGCATGGTGGTAGGCTCGCTGCATGAACCAGTTGCGAAGATATTCCTGATCGAAGCCGTTGAAGCTCGTCGCGATACCCCAGATCCAGAACGATAGGCACTCTCACAGCGTGAGACTGTTTTGTGTCTTTGCTTCATGGCGTTTTTCTCAACCTCCATCTCTTGATACTGGGAGTCTAGGCCTTGGATAGACTGGATCGTTGGCAAGGTTTCGATGATCTCGAAAGGTCCTCCCTCAAGCATGGAAGGGATCAGCTCTCCTCCGGCTTGAACCTGAATGCTCGATGGGGGCGGGTTCACCCACGCGGAGTCGAACTTGAGGGATTCTCTGATAGCACTGATCCAGGCTTCCTTCTCACTCTGACAAGCAGCAGCGAACTCGAAATCATGACCCTGACATGTCAGCCGGAATGAACAGGGCAAGATCTCTGGTAGAAGTGTCGTAAGAAGGTGCGATCACGAAGGAAGGAAGGAGAAGTCGTTACCATCCACACTTTGTACATCCACCAACTGGAAATCGGCCAACGAGAACCAGTGCCGAGGCTCATAGATCTTCCCCTTGACTTTGGCCAGGATAAGATAACCCCCGACGTACAAGAAAGCGCCTAGATACTTGACGGCCTTGGGGCTCATCGGCAGCTGATAATGGATAACATCCAGAGATCCAGCGAAAAGGCAAGTTCCCAGTGAAGCGAAGAACGACTCGATGTCCGTGTCGAAGAACCGTCTGGATGAGGACGCATGACTGGAGGTAGGACACGCCAATATCCGACTGCTGATAAGGTTGGACTGAACAGCGAGATCTTGCCGATGACGAGCGTCGTCTACAGAGCTAGCAACATGCCGCATCGCCTGAGTAGCACTTTCCACTACGACATCAGCATCGGCCTTTTCCGCTGGAGCAAAGCCTTTGGACTTGAGCTGCTGGAGAAGTAGAGGATATCTGCATATACGCTGAACTGGCTTGATCATATAGTCAATGAATGTGAGGCGGTTAGGCCGTGCTTTCGCCACTAAATCTCGAGCTTTGCCGCCTTCTACAGCTGACAGAGAGCGTGTTCTGGTTCGCGTAGGAAAGGCGGAGGGAGGAGGAGAGGGACTATGGTCGATTGCAGAAGCTGACGTAGGGGATGTGGGCGGAACTGCCGAATCCTTTTCCTCTGATCCATGACTGGCAATGTAAACAGAGGACCGCTGCTCGAAGGAGTTCCAATCTGAGAGGAACTGATGTTGAGCCCTCTTCACAAGGTTCATAGCCTCTGAATGGCCCGCACAAAATTTCTCATAGGCATAGAACCTAGAAGACTGAAGAAAGCCATCAGTAACGCTCAAAAAATATCCACCAGAGGGGGCTAGTTACCTCCGTGGCGAACTTCCCAGACACTGCACGTATAGCTTCATTCAATTTAGCCAGATCCGCTCTGCGTGGCGACTGCGGTTCAGAGTCGTGAATAGGCATAGGAAACCCCATCTGAGTTACTATAGCCTCGAGTTGCTCAACGAAACGCTCATGGAACTGCAGAAGCTCGTCGGCGTTTCGTGTTAACAACTGAACTTGGGTATCCGTGAAAATTCGCCGACTGTGGCCTCGTTCCTTTTCCTTGCCTTGAGGAGTAGTCAAGGATTGTATCGCCTCAGAGCTCCCGACCATAACGGAATGGAGCTGGGTGGAAGAACCGTGACGAGAGGCAGATACAAAGGAGGAGGAGCGTGAGAAGGCAGAGCTTGAGCCTGACGGTCTGCGGTCCAGAGTTGCCAATTTGCGTAGATAGACCTATGGAGTGATCAGCACCAGCGGCAGTTAGAAAACGGACAGATATCTTACGTTGACCAACGCCCTCAGGTCGATGAGGTACCCAACTTCGGTGGCAAGAAGCTCTACCAGTGCATGATATCGACGCAGGTCATCTCTATCCAGTAGACCGCCCGAATCATGATCTTCAGTATTTGACAGATCGATAGGTCTGGGAACGTGAGAGTGCTGGAGACTCTCAGTGCCGTCAGGGTGATTATCACTTCCATCCTCGTTGTCCGACGCGTCATTTGGGACATGGAATATCGGTGGACGCGCCCCTCGAGCTCTAGAAAATTGATTCGTGTCAACTAGTCTTGAGGAAGTGGCGCTTTTCATTGTGGGGGAAAGGGACTTTAATGAAATCGAAGCGCAAGGGGAAGAAACACGTCTGTACGGCATGGGAGATGCACGTTCGGAATCCGCAGAATCGGATTTGGAAGCTGTATGTAGAGGTAAGGAAGACGATGCTGGCAGAGATACCAAGCGATGAGACCGAGAATCAACGTCAGCTGTCTGGCTTCCTTTGAGTGGCTGGGGAGCAGGGGGAGTGGGGGGTACAGCGAGCCAAGTTGGTAGATGGGAAGCAGCAGAAGTTTCAGTATCCTTAGCAGGAGTTGCTGGAGGTGTGATGTATTCTTGTGCGCTTTGGTCAGACCCTGCACGAGAGAAGGAACGTGTCTCTGACAGGATATCCGGTGGACATATGGTGCCCATAACAGCACTGGTGGTAGGCGTGCAGATTGGTGAGGCACATATTGGCGACAAAGGTGTGAGGCCAGCTGCTACTGGGGGAGCGCGACTGTGTCGTCGTGGTTTGTTCGTAGTCTGAGCGTCGCCAGAGGTACGTAGTAGTGCATGAATGCTGGGCAAACCAGTGAAGCCTTCTAGGCCATGGGCAGGTTCGGTGCTGAAAGAAGAGCTAAGACCGCGAAAGGATCTTGTAGAGGAACTCTGAGAAGCAGCAGGGAATGGGAGAACCTCCATGAATGGGGCCTCTAGGAGAGAGGGGGAAAGCGAAAAACGAAGGAGATTATGGAGGAGTAATGTAGAAAGATAAAAACTAACAGGCGCTGAAACCGACAATTCGTTCAATCAACTTCTCGACATCTCTAGTCTGCTTCGGTCCGTCGTTCCAAGCCATTATTTCGACATCTTGCACTCTACTTACTCTTACAGTATATTCATTTTCCCCGTTTATCCTAGTTTACATGTCTAGATCTCCCACGTTTGCTTCATCGCGTGCTTTGCGCGACGCACACCCACCCACGCGCGCACGCACGCTCCTGCGTGCACCATTAGCTACAACACCAAGACAAGCTCTGCATCGATTTCCTGCCACCATCAAACGTCCAACCACAGCTCCGGTCAGCTGGCCAGCATGTGCTAGCTAGCACAAGCGTCGATCTCGGTTCCGTTTCTGCTCCGACGTCTTCGTTCCACGATCTTGCAACAGGGATCTCTACCGTCTTCCAGTCAGCATTCTGAGTCAATCGGGTGCTGTGATGCAGAGTATGACCCGAAGCGGAATTCCCTCATTCGCTGCCTTTTCGTATACTCCAACTGCCAGGAACAAGTGTCGACCTCGCGTTTTCAATACAACTCCGTACTGTCATCTGCTTTGGGAGTGAAGCCAATGTTCTGCGCTTCACAGTCTCGCCTTCGTTTCTCCTCTTTACTAAGGAAGGCGCCGAGCTTGTATATGTTTTCGCCGCTGAACTGCCTAAATCCAGGCTTTTGTTCAGGAACCATGTTCTGTAACACGAGAAAATCAGCGTCAGCGAGACAAGGTTTGGTATAGTCCTCTTCACCTGAGGGGCGGGGTCTGAGAAGCGCTCGACACCAATCCTTCGAAGTAGCGACGGGACGCCCGTGCCGCTCAGTTGCTGTAGATTTTCAGAGCGTTTGAGAAGCATATGGATGGCGTCCAAAGATATACGATCACAGAATGATATGTGTAGCCTCTCGATTTTAGAACAGTGCTCTGCCATGAAGAAGATAGCGTTGTCCGTGAGCTTCTGTACACGGACGAGGCTCAGCCGCCGAAGTCCAGTCAGTCCAGCTAATTCAATGACGGACATGTCTGTCAGCAAGCGGCAGACTATAATAACAAAAACGATGCGTGAGATTTACGGATGGCAAGAGTGGTTTGAGACTCACAAGAGAGATCTACTACTCTCAAGTTGGTGCACGCACTGGCGAGACTCACGACACCCCGGTCGGTGATTCTGGAGACATGGGAAAGTGTGATGACATCCAGATGACTGCCTAGGTTGCACAAACTCTCTGGCGCACTGTCTGTGAGCTGGCACCCAGACAATGAGATGTTTTGGATACGCGGTGCATGCATGACGATTCCCCGTATGGCGGCATCGGTTATCTTCTTGCAGTTTGATAGGTCTAGAACCCGCAGGTTATCCGCCGAATGGCTGAGAATGAGGGGAGGTATTTGCTCGATCCATGTAACCGGGCGATGTGGCAGTGGTTTATCCTCCAGAGAGAAGGAAAACGAAGCAGACCCAGCGATGGGCGCCGGAAAAGCCTTGTCCGTTAAGTTAGACGCGTTCCGGATTCGAAGTACGCGCAGCTTCCTCGAATAGGACCAGACATCCCGTACAGACAGCGGAGTGAGTAACGGGATATCTGACAACTCAAGCTCTGCTAAACGTGAGCAAGTCTTCGCCACGGTAGATATTGCTGCGTCTGTGATGCCCTGAAGGCCATTGAGATGCATCCACTCCAGAGGGAGAGACTTAGACGCAAGTTCCATGATCCCTACGTCCGTCAGCTGCTTGCAATTCGCGAGGTCGATCCCTTGCAGGTCAATCGCGTTCTCAGCGAGAACGACGACGGACCTATCCGACAGTTCTGGCAAGCCAGAGAGTATAACGGTCTGCAGATTGCAGCAGTGTTTGAGCGCTTGAGCAAGCTGGTCGTCAGTTATCGATACCATTGGTTTTTTTATGATGAGGTGCCGAACCCGTCTGTATTCGTCCAGTGTCGGCACATGGTCGAAGACAGAGATCATGTCCTCATGGAAAGAGGCGCGAGCGTTCAACATCTTCGGGGGCTCAGGTAAGGGACTGCTGGCCTACTGGCTGAAGTAGTGGAGGAACGAGGACGACGGGCGCAACTTCTGGTAGCAAACCGAACCAATTATGGGGTGCACTGTCCATCGTTGATGGCAGTGATGGAGAGCCTGATCAAGCCTCGGTCCGTCATCCTGCCTGTGCGTGACCATGGGCAAACTCTCTCCGCTGCAATGAGCACGACGTCTTCCACCTCAACAGCACCTACTGTAACAAGACCAACTCATCGGAATCTTGGGCCTCAACCAGGACCAACTAATAATCGCATTCCTGTCACTCCTGCGGTCTTACGCGCTATATTCGCCTCGTCAAGGACACCATTGGAGGAAAGGTCCATATCCCGTGTGGCATTCTTCCGGTGAGCCGATCGCCCGGCTAGAACTTTGAACTCTGGGACACTAACAGCATCTAGTTTTGCTGGATTCCTGCTCAGCTGCTTGGGCATAACTTGGGCTGCAGCTCGAGGTAGAGGGATCAAGAATAGTGCCGCTCTGTTAGGAGTTGTTTAACACGTAAAGTAACTTATTTTGCCATCTGTGCTAGGGTCCATCGATGATTAAATACACGATTGTTAGCGTTCAGAACAAGTGCAAGTGTCCCTGCTGGGGAGAGATGACAGCTATGGGTTTTGCCTCAAGCTCGAACGCATGTCCTCCTTCATACACAACGAGATCCGCCTTGTCGTCCTCCACGTACCTGACCCCAAGCAACTTCTCTAGGGTGATGCTTCCCATTGAGTACGCATCCCTAAGGCTGATACCAGCTGCCAACACGTTCTGTAATCCCATGCATGTTTACCGCATAGTTTAGACAGAAAATCGGATCAGACTCACCCAAGCGATATCGAATCGAAGGTTGCGAGCGTTCCAAGCTTCACTTCCGCCAAAGGCAACAGGTACACTATGGCGCAAGAGTACCGAGACTGTAGTATCTTGGCTGACTGGTGGTCCATACAGCCTGGATGGAAGAATCGTCTCGTCAATATTCCTGCGCATGCCTTTTCTCGTATCAAAGCCTTACATTCTTCGTTGATCCCAAAACAGTGGCGTTGGCACCGCAGGGCTCAGTATTACACCGACTCCAGCATTCCCTTCCAAGTCTCGTCAGGGGAGAAGAAAATTTCGAAGCTAAAACGCGCTCACTGATTTTCTCTGCCATAAGATGCGACTCTGCGCCACCAAAGAAAACCATTCTGATGTTTGATCCTCGCTTCTCTTCGATTTCGTACTTGAGCTTCAAGAGGTTGCCCATGATGTCCGCATCGTCAACGCCAATTACCAACGGAATGACACCCTATACAATTTCGACGTCAGCCTCAAGATGTGGGACCCCCAAAATACCGCACCGTTGCAGCCTGGTGGAAAAGTGATCCTGTTTCCGTTTCTATAGGCTCTGAGCCGGAAAGGAGACGCCTCAGGGTACCTATCCTGCTGCTGATGCTAGGCTGACCAGCAGACGAACGCCGAACGTCAACGTGTAAAGCAGCTTCATTCTGGATCATCGCATCGGATTCAAGACTGTGAGCAGACCCTGTTCGAAACGTTGCTGAGACGCCCTGGACTACTGGAAATTGCGTTCCCGTCCTCGATGCAAAATGGGTAGTTGCCGTTGTGATCCCGTTTCGGTAAGCCATTCTCGAAGAGGGTTAGCGTGATACCGTAGGAGAACCGGAGGTACTGACTGTGCATCCTGGGTCCCGAATTGAAGGCCGTCAGCAACTCTGGACAGACCGGCAACACTGCCCACAATCTAAGGGTGAGTCAATATGATTCGGATAGCAATACTTGGGGATACAGTACCGAAGGCACGTCCGACGAGAAAGGGTCATAGAGTAGACCATCGCCTGTGTTCCCGTCCCCCGCTATCTCCTCAATCCCGAGCCGCGAGCCAAAGGCCATGAGACCTGGAGAGATGGAGCCTTGCCGCAGGTCAATAATCCGGCCCTCGTCGAAACACTGTCCAACACAAGTAATCTTTCCGTTCTTGACAACTACCGTCCCATGACTTTTCCGACCGTACTCCTCAGGCGGGAATAATGACTGATCTTCCTCAACCGCACCGTTTCTTCTGATCCACAGCGAAGCAACATTCTTGAAAATGATTGCTTCCTTCTTGAGCTTCTCCCCAGCCAGCGGTGGCAATCCATCCCACTGTATGGAAAGATTTCGTTCTGCGCTCCAGTCAGGCATGAGCCTATCAGACCTTTCCTGCCGACTGTGATCAGTGCGGCTTTCACGAGATACCCCAGACGCCACCGTCAAGCCGTCAATCCAGACACGTTTAGGCACTGAACCTAATCGTAAAGGAAAACCGTCCCATAGTACAAGGTCTGCATCGTAGCCTCGCTTCAGCCAGCCAATACGATGGTCCATACCCAGAGCTTTGGCGGGAGAACTCGTCACGGATTTCAGGGTTTGCTCGACAGGCAAACCGTAGTGGTGCGCTATCTGGGCTTCCCGGATCAGAAAGCGAGAGTTCGTATAGGGATGGGCAGTCTGTTTGGTAAGCATGAAGCCTGTAATCCGTGCACTGGCATGTGGAAACATACCTTCATCGCTACTTCGTACCCTAGGGATGAAAGGAGCTGTGGCGCAAACTCAGATCCCCTGTACGACTCCCAGCTGTACCTACAAAAGTAATAATTGAGGGATATTGTCGTCCATCTCCACACAAAGACTAAGGATATACGCACCGATGCTTCGTTGAGAAAAATCCTATAACAGGTGGTCCTCCAAATCTGGGGAACGATCAGAGGGCTCAAAAGTTGCAGAATCTACGGAGGATGCAAGATATTTTACGTTTTATTCAATAGTCTAGGGACTAGCCATGCCTCATCCGCGTTCTGGAAGGTCGATATGTTAAACTTGAACTGGTTGGAAAGCTACAATACAGTCCTGTGTCAACAAAAGGACTACTGAAGACACCAGAGAAGAGGAATAGCGAACCCGAATCATTGCATCTAAATCTTTAGTTTCCGAGCAATAGACCGCAACCTATCGCACTAAATGAGGGTGTATGTTGAAATCAATCCGGCACGTACTTTGACACGACCGCGTAGAACATCGACTAGCACATCGAGATCATGATCACTCCAGTATGGGGGCTTGGAGGTGCCGAGGGGGCTGCGCGTCTCAGAACAGAGTGAGTCTTGGAAGGACCTCAACTCAGATGCTCGTCGGTAGGCATCTCTGAGTCTTCTGTGAGTTTCTGGGCCACTACAAGGATGTCTGTGGAGGTCTTGTTATAATTCAGCAGTAAAGTATGAAGAGAGGACGCCGAACACTATGTGTATCCACGATCTTGAAGAAACATCGTTCGACTCCCAAGGTGGTTCAATAACCATAGAAGTCGCCGAGCCCCGCCTGGTTCGTCTATGTTTGACGACCAAGGATTGTGCACCTAATGTTCAGTAAGCAAAGTAGATAACAGCGATTAATAGAAACCGAAAATGTGGCAGACCCAGTAGCCCTAGATTGCTGGGAGATATATGTGCGGAGGTCACTCCACCTACAGCGGCCATGTAGAAAGCGGGATCGTGAGTATTCATATCATCGATAGCCAGAGTCCAGGGTGAAGCGGGTCCCTGCGATTTGAAGTTTCCTGAGAGAACAATACGACTTAGATTCAGGCAACGAAAGCAATAGACGATCTCCGCATACGTTGCAAAGGGATGCTCAACACTCCCGCATGAGAATCCAAGTCAACTAAGCCACAAGAAAACACACTCAGTTATACCATAACAACTCGATAGCAGCGACAAAGCCCAGAAGAAACCCACCCAGACCAGGGGTCACCCATAGTCCGTCCGCATGAACTACATCCAGATTGGCAGGGCGGTCGATCATTGCACGAGATAGGTCCCCGACCTCCTTGATAATACCTTGAGAAAGGAGTATGTCTCCTGTTCGAGTTTCATTACCAGTCCATATTGTGGCATTGAGGATCAGTGTATCGACGGTGCCGGGTTCAAACCTGTTCGATTCAAAGAAGTTGTGGACCATGAGGGGAGGTGATGCCTACGACGAACCTATCCGACCCGTTACGAGGGCTCTTGTTGGAGGCGAAGCTTGTCAGCATCCTCAGCGGAGCACAGAGATCCCCATTGGCGGCGTTGGGAGCCACGTAGCCTGGATTCATGTGCTGAGAGACAGTAAGCAGTCCCTTGGAACAGCCGTAGAAGACGAGTAGAAGAGGTAGGAGAATGGCTGCAAAACCAGTAGCAGCTATCCAGCGCCGCTGTCGAGGTTGAAGGTGTCTATAGCTACCCATTGGTAATGGAATCTTGTCTTGTTCGAGCATGCTTGTCGCTACGGCGATGATGAGGAACAGAGAGCAAACCAGAAATGCTCAAAGACGTTGCAAAAACACGAGGCACATGCATGGGTCAAGTGAGCAAGGGGGACGTAAACACGCAAAGAACATGCTTTCATCAAGAATGAGCAGGAAGAAATGAAATATGGCTGTAAGGTAGGGCGAGGGCGATGAGAATACCAACAATAGAGGCATGAAGCACCTGCAGCTGAGGTGTAGGATCCTACTCTGAGTCCAAATCTGAATCAGAGCTCGAATCGGAATCCGACTTTGCGCTTCCATCGTTCTCTTTTCCAGGCTCATCGGCGCCCTCGTCATCGAGACCATCGTCATCCTCTATCGTCTCGGCACTGACGACCTTCCGCTTTGACTTGGCTCCTGTACTCGAGGTAGCTGGGAGATGAGCCCATTTTGTACGAAGAATATCCATAATTTCTGTAGTCACAAAAGCAAGTCAATGAATCAGAATTAAGAACCAGGTCCACAAACAGAAAAGCCGAGTCACGTACCTTGATGTGTCATATCCTCGAAGCCTTTCACACCACGCTTCAGAGTGAGCCATCTCCTCTGCAGGACGTGTGCGCTCCAGGCATTCCAGTCTGGATCGGGGAGTATTTTCCAGTCGATCTCACTATCATCCCGTACGTTCATGGAGTCGACCCTAATTTCGGGGTTCAGCCGGGAGATGAAAGGGGGAAATGAGCTGCTAAGAAGGGGACCTACTTGTGGACGAGGATGTAGGCGTCTTGAGTAGACCAGCGTGCGTTTTCGCCCTCATTTCGATGTCTGTTCATGAGCGAATCTAGCCTGTGCAAACCTTAATGGACCATACAGACTGAGGAGCAAGGAGAAACCAACCATTTAATTCTGCACTGCTGACGATTCCGTCTGCCTTGCATCCTGTCGCTGACTTTACCCCAGAAAATATCGGAATCGAGATCTTTGCCTTGTTGCATCTCAGTGACGATATGGGTCAGCTCGTTCTCCTCTTCTTTGCTCCAGGCACCTGACGAGAGGTATTCAGTTGTCTAACAGCTTTCTTAACTTCCAGAATATCTTACCTGACTTTCGAAGGTCTCTGTTATGGATATGGTTCCTGTATCGATCGCGACAATCTGAAGCGGTCCTCCCAACCTCTTCTGAAACCTTCTCCCACTTGGGTCCTAATCTTATCACGGCACTAATCAACGGTGCGGAAGATCAGTATGCCACTCGAAACCAATACAACAAAAAGAGACCCCACTCTTTCAACGCGGAGTCCTGTTCTGCGGTGAACTCTCCCTGTAGTCGATTAGGATGATACGCGCGCTTGATATAGTGATAGACCGCGATGACGGGTCGTAGAGGAACGCAAGCAGCTAGTGAAGTTTGCTTAGCTGATAATCATGAATATCTTTAATTCTGTACAACTTACTGATCTCCACGAAGAAATTCGATTCTTTGCCCTTCTCCTTGGAAAAGATGATATCATCCCTGACTTGATCCATGGTCAAGCAGTGTCGCTGGGGAGAAATTTGAGTACACTATAGCAGCAAGAGCGTTCTGTGCTCACCGTAGCATAAGCCTCTATGGCATCTTTGACCTGTTGTGCTTCTATAGCGGAGAATTTGCCTTTTCTGTAGACCAGGCCTATAAGGAACATCGTCAGTAGCTACGCAAACAAACAACAAAAGATGAGGCCTACCTTGGGTTTCTGCCAACTCCTTCAATTTTGTCACGCTAAGCCATTTACTCAGTATGTCCGTGTCTTGAACCCCAGTTACCTCGGCAGTAGCCAAGCTCATGTTAATCGTCCTCTTGTGCTGCTTCGCCGCCCCCTTCTTCTTCCCTTGCCCAGCGCTGGCGGGTTTTGGAACGGACGGCACCAGAGGCTGAGGTAGCTGATGATGATGAGGTTCTGGCATAGCGAAGGCTGTCAGATCGGGGACTGGCATGCCCCCCGTACCAGCGGCGTCGCTGAGGGTTTTGAGAGCAGTAGTGAGCTTGGCCATATCAAGGTCTTGGAAAGCGCGTAGAATATCGTCATTTGAGCCGAACGAGAGATCAGAGAAGGGCGCGGCGGTCATAGGAGGGTGAAGCATAGTCATAGGCATGTAAGGAGATGGAGGGGGCAAGGGGAAATGACCTTGTGGGTACTGGATGAAAGGGTCTATCATAGGGTTGTAAGGTGCAGGCATAGAGTGGTCGTGAAGTCCAGGAGCAGCAGCAGATACCAAGGCGGACAAGAAAGCGGCAGAAGTAGCTGCCTCATCGTTGGAAGCTGTGACTAGAGGATTGGACAGAGTAGCAGCAGAGCCCTCAGGGCCCTCATCGGACGCGACTTGGTCGGTCTGTACTTCGATTCCTTTGCCTCTGTCCTTTTTCTTGTCCTTGTCCTTTTTTTTCTCTTTTCTCTTGTCCTTGTCTTTCTTTTTCTCCTTCCTACCGGTCGAAGTGCTTGCGATCGGTGCGTCCCCTAGTGATTTTACTAGTTGATCAGTAGCTGTGGATTTCTTCTTTTTCTTCTGCTTGTGTTCGCTGGTTGTGGATTCGACATTGGCTGCGGCGTCGCGAGAACGTTTTTTGGATTTATGATGATTAGTGGAGGTGGCTGAAGCCCCTGCAGCTGGAGCTGACATCGCGTTCGTGGATGGGACTTAGGGCAGGTCAAGTGGCGTTTTGGGAAAGAACAAGAAACGACATATGGTCACTTGATGTTGTCTGTGTTCATTCCCTCAGCTTGTCTTTACAAGTTACAGTCCGTACAAGAGCTATCTATCATAATTCTCGTCCATTATCCATTCTGCACCGCACACGTTCACACACGATTGTGGCCTTAAGACGTACACAGAACATTTCGTACAAATATTTGCATCCAATGTCATTCCCCGTCGGATTCTTCGTCAAACCATTTGTCTTGAGCCTCTTGATCGTCTTCCATGTCCAATGCATCGTCCCAATCAACGACATCGTAATCTGCTCCCTGGTAATAAAGGTCAGAATACGCCGGCGACACAGAAGTATTGCATACCTCGAGCAGACCATAGATGAATCGTTCCTTGACGAGGCGGAGGAAAGAAGCCTGGCTTTCCTCTACGCTTTCAGCCTCTGGGGCACCCCCAGCATCCAACTGTTCCTCCTCAGACTCACTTTCGTCTTCATCTTCTTCCGGAATAAAATCATCGTCGGCTGCTCTTCTGCGAATATCCCTCACTCGCTCAGCTTCTCGCTCCTCCTCGTAGTCGCCCAACAGCTTTCCGAGTTTTCCTACATGTTTCCGTGACCCTTCGAGGAATCCGCTCTGAGCCCACTCCTTCTCTTCTTCTCCTTCTTCTCTACCTCTTGGCTCCCTGCCACTCCATAATGTCGGAAACTGAGAGCGTGCCGCTGCAAAAGTGAAAGGCTTCGCTTCAAGATAGGTGAGCCGGCGGTTCCGGATAGTCGGTATCACAGTACGCTGCTTCGGGGTTGTGATACGAGAGAAATGAATCAAAAGTTGAGGCGGTAGTAGCTTTAGATATTTGGTCAGGAAATGGATAGGTTCTGTTTCGAGTTGGGCAGCATCGGATGAAGAAAGCTGAAGATATGACGAGATGAGAGATGAGTTGAAGGGAAGGTTGGCCATGGCGAACCTGATTCTCTCTTTCCTGCTCCATCTTATTCGCATTCGCTAACCTAGACGTAACGAGTGGGGAAAAGTCGGGCCAGAAATAATCAGCACAGAGCAGCCATGTTTTCCTTATCGTACCGACGAAGACCTCAGACCATACAGCCATATTGTGTATCCAAAGCACTCTCTTGGTCGAGCACGCAGTCGTCTCGCTCTCCTGTCATCCATCACCAAGACAGAGTTAGGGTCCTTTCCCGGGGTGGAGCACCTCTGACATCCAGTGAAGCTGAACGAGCTCAGGGATTTCGCAAACAAATATGTAAGGCATCAAGTTCACGCCTCAATACACCCAATTTCATGATGACAAGCCCGTTCTTACCAAACTTGCCGTTTGACCTTGGGAAATCGCTTCCATGGAGGTCGAGATGACTGTATGAATGCATCCGCGACAAAGGTATCGGCACTAGGTGGTGGTTGGATCCGTTACTGAGTGGCTACCAGATTGCGGGCCAGGAGATCTGGAGCGCTGCAGGGCGGGACAAAGCTCGACCACACCAACAAACACAACTTCCTTGTGAGGGAAAGCAAGACGTGGTTTTGGTAGACTTTGAGACGGCGATAAAGTGTTTGCCCCAGGAGATTACATACGAGATGAAAGGCCTCAAGGAATGCCTGGAGGGCCTAATTTTCCGAGGCGGAGTAAGAGTAATTAGATAGATATTGTACATGCAGTACGAGTACATGGGATGTGGACAGTGGAAGAAATTTAGCGCTTATATAACTACGCCATTGAGTTCATCACGATCCACCACCCATGGATCCAGCAGTACACCCATCCCCTTCCTCGTCTGACCAGACAGTGAGATATGCGTGTCGTATATTCCACTGCACTTCCATCTTTGACTCTCGCGATGAACTGAAGGGTCACCTTCGAGAACACACCCAGAGGCCACTGAAACGCATGACCTTGGCTCAGATAGAGCGACTGGACGAGCGACTGCGCCGAGGAAAGTCTTGGGATCCAGCTTCTCTGGATTGCGAATCTCCCAATAGCTTGGTGCATATTTCTATCGATCCACCAGAGGACCCAGGCGCGCTCTGTTTCTTTGCTCGTAAAGTTCTTGACTCGTAATGTTTGTACGCGCAGATACCACTCAGCATGCTCTCAACGGGGGTACACCATCTCCTCGCGTATCACAGCCAGAAAATGCTAGTGAACCCAGCTCCTCATCGCCGCACACGCCCAAACCAAGAGCGGCGCGTCTCTCGAACACCTTTGCTTCTCTTTCATCGCCAACAGGATCAGAACGAGTGCCGAGCGTACCACCGACACCCTCCATTGAAGACATGGTCCACAAAGTCAACCCAGTCCACACTCGACCCACAGATCCCAAATCATCGGAGCATGCTGTGAACCGGGTTTCAAGGTCCCCCCGACTCTCTCTGTCCTCGACCGACTCTACCGAGCAAGTCGAAAGTCAGTTGATCGTGCATACAATCGACGATGCTTCTGCTAATGCAAGCCAAATTGCAGGCCCGCCTGAATCCAAGCAACGACTAGACTCACCCGGCTCGGACATCGACATGGAAGGTGCACCCTCTACTGAACCGGATATTGTACTTGTGAGCCATGATCCCTCCCTCGCTGTCCCTCGGTCCGAAGCAACCCCACGAACGTCGCTGTCACTGGGGCTCGATACGAAACCGCTCAACCGTGCTGACTCCGCTGCTTCTCTTGCTGTTGGTCTCTCCCCTGCCGTCTCAGCAGCGTCTTCCATCTCACGAAAACAGTCCTGGTATCAGGCTCCTATATCTCGTCGAGTAACCAATGGGGGACGTCCCGTCGCAGCCTCTTCTTCGTCCACGCCTGCCAGTATCAACAGCACACCAGTGAAACCCACCACAACCTCGGGTCATAAGCTCAGTACTACTTTATCTTTGCCGATCATAGGACACAGTGCCACGCCTCCGAGCACTCGGATAAAACGACACCAGGTCCTGAGGCCGGATATGTCGAAACACCAGACTCTGCTCAAGCAGGGCAGGGCTATGTCAACACCTCATCGGACTTCGCAAGAGGCCAGTCCCAAAAGTCAAGGAGATGAGTCAGGGTCGCCCGTTGGTTCATATCCTCCTCTGTTGACCCAGCCTCCGTATCAGAGTCAGATTCTTGAGGAATCATCGTCTCAGAGTCAATAAACTACTGTCTTCAGTTTTCTTGTCCTGCGTTGTTAATCTACATTCCCTGACCACTACTGACTCTTTAATCTTTCTTCTTGTTCTACCTTACTTCATATTCCACTGTACTGTATCATCAACACCTTCGCATGGCATTTCTTGTGTATATTTGACGCTCACTCACTAAACTTACGCTACTATTACTTTATGATGTCAAGCCTGATCCTCTCGAGACGTGGGTGTGGAAAGAAAATACAAATTTCAGAGTCCCTTGACCTGAACCTATTCCCAAGAGGCTTGTATAGTACATGATTAGTTTGACGGGTATAGATGTTTGTCCATCCTATACGGTCTGCCTGACCGCTTCCTGTCTCTGGGGCTCCTGGAAGAGACGCAGTTGAACGTTGAGCGATCAAAGAGAAGAGGCAGAACAACGAGAGAAAGAGTAGGCAGACCTCTTCTAAGGGATCCTCATCCACAAAGTCTGGAGCCTTGTTGAGATCGGTGAGATAGGATGTGCCTTCCTCCTCTACTTCCAGTTCTAGTGCTTCCAACTCTGTTGTCGATCTCAATAAGAGGGTATGGGAGGAACCTGATTGTTGACTGACCTGCTTCTAGATCCGCCTCGTCGAGCTCGTCAGGAACAGCGTACGATCGTGCTAGTGATTCCTGTATCTCGTTGGCTTGCTCTATCATATCTTCCATATCATAATGCATGTTCTGATTCATGGGATTACAACACGTTTTCAGCACGGATACGAATTCAAGGAAATAGACCAGAACGCACCTCAATCTTGTCAATATCAATCTTGCCATACTGCTTCTTCATCTCCTTGTTCGCAATCTTCATAGCATCGACGGTCGCCATCGTGTTCCTCAGATTCTCTGTCGTCAGGGCAGCACTCTCCATGTTGAAAGTCTGCTGCGCTAACTGTGCGAGCTGCTGTTCGTACATCTTCTTCTGCTTGAGCGTGCGCAGTGCCCGCTGTTGAATCGCGTTCTTTCATGTCATACGATGAGCGCGAGTTGAGTGAAAACATGGGGATTAAAAGAGACAGAGAACGTACTTTGCCTGGTCCGTTCCGCAGTTTAGACATCTGTTCTTTATACCTGCCTAACTCTGCATCGAGTTTCTTCACCTTTACCTCGATGGAAGCTACGCGAGTATCGGTCTGTATGAGCAAGATAACCAAGTCCACTGCTCAATCAACTGATGTGCGGAGGGTAAGAGCGAGCCAGACGGACAGAAGCTATAGCATCTTGTAGAGTCGGCTTTGGTTTCTTGCTGGAGGATGTACCGAATATACGGTTCATGGTGGTTAAGAGGTAAGATTGAATGAGCGCTAGGATGAAGCGGGAAACATAATGAATTCAAGCTGGATGTGACGATCTGTGTGATTTAGCAAGGCCGCAGCACTGCGACGAGCGGCTAGTGTGATGTATTCTCTCTCTTTATGCTTTCACTACGTATACAGCAGCACCTGTACATCCTCCAAGGTCCACTAGCACTCGAATGTCCTAAGCACCAGTACTGTGCTGCTCGCTACTGCAGGGAACAGACTCAGTCTGCCCGGAGTCTCCGGACCGGAAAGGAGATAAGCCCTTCTCCTGAACCCCGCGTTTTACTGAGTCTGCAGGACATACCGACGCTGGCCAAACATGGCTTCCGCTTCTCCCTCTCCAGTCTCCAGCGATACCATCCCCCCTCAGTACAGGTACTGCTCAAAATCATCTCCTTTCTTCAGTTCCCATCCACCTCAACCTTCCTCATGAATTTTCATCTGCTATAGGCCTGTGGGAATCACTCTCGCCGTAGGGAGCGGCATCCTGATCGGCAGCTCTTTCGTGTTCAAGAAGAAAGGGCTCCTCAGATCTCAAGCAGGGCATCAGGCCGGAGAGGGTGTCGCCTATCTCAAGTCGGTATGTTACTGCAACGCTATCCGCTGTTCTTTTATACTATGGCCGACCTCAGTTTCACCTCCTCTCGTAGCCCTTGTGGTGGACTGGCATGATCAGTGCGTTCTGTGAAAGATCTATAGCGAATAGCCTTCAACTGAGATTCACCCTCCATAGTCATGATCTTAGGGGAGCTGTGTAACTTCGGAGGTGCGACCTGCCTTTCGCCACTGCATATCTTGAAGTACTGACAACTAGGAATGTTCAGCTTACGCTTTCGTGGAAGCAATCCTTGTGGTTCGTCTTCCCAAACATATCCTTCCAAGGCTTCAGTGTCGTTAACACCCCTTCCCTCTTCTCTCCAGACCCCCTTAGGCGCCCTCTCTGTCGTCATATGTGCTATCCTATCACATTTCTTCCTCAAGGAACGACTGACTCTCTTCGGATGGATTGGATGCACCCAGTGCATTCTCGGCGCTGTCATCATCGCTCTGAACGGTCCCGAGGAGCAGTCAGTCACGACGATCACAGCTTTCAAGGTACATAACCACCATCCCACGGCCTTTTCGCAAGAATTAACTAACTGGAAGCTTGTCACAGCATATGTTCCTAGCTCCAGGTTTCCTCTCTTACGGAGCAGTGATCATTGCTGCATCTCTGGTCATAATCTTCTTCGTCGGTCCCAAGTACGGCAAGAAAAACATGATCTGGTACATTTTGGTCTGTTCCTTGATAGGAGGGCTCAGTGTCTCCTGTACGCAAGCTCTAGGAGCGTGCATCATCACCAGTATCAGGGGACACAATCAGGTTGGTGAAAATGCTCTGCTCTGCCTTCTTAATTCTGAAAAAAAAAAAACTTCAGTTCAAGAACTGGTTCATCTATTTTCTGTTGGCTTTCGTCGTGGTGACTTTGGTCACTGAGATATATTATCTGAACGTAAGCCCTCACGCTATCTGCGAAGATGACCAAGGGTTTGATGATATCCTCTAGATGGCGCTTGCCTTGTTCAACACTGCGATGGTCACCCCAACGTACTACGTTCTGTTCACCTTCAGCACTCTGGTCACTTCAGTCGTATGCAACAGTTTCGCCTAATCTTGGTTTTCAACTAGACTCATGAACTCTTCCTAGATCTTGTACCAGGGTCTCAAAGCCAGTGGGGCCCAAATAATGACTATCGTTCTTGCCTTCTTCGTCATCTGCACCGGTATCAGTATCCTCCAGATGTCCAAAGTCGACCCCCGCAAGCTGTCCAACATTGATCGCAAAACCACCATCCTCCTAGAAGCAGCTCGACAAGAAATTGAGGTCGAAGCGGAAGGAGACGGTGACGCGCCGTCAGACCCGGAGAAAGCTGCGTTGGGCAAAACCGAGGAACCAGGGATCGACACGTTCAGTCCTGGTGGGACGATATTCGGGACGATCGTGAGAGCGAGGAAGAGGACCTTGACGAGGAGGGACGCGAGTCTTTCCAGACTGAACCGTCAGTCATCGTCCGATGGCCAGTTAGACGCAAACGGAGAGCCGACGATGCACCAGCTCTTGTCCGCTGGCTCTCTACCCACCGCTATCGGCCGCACATCAAGTATACGATTCAACGGCGCTCAGAAGCGCAGTAAAACTTCAACTTCGCTCCCAGTCACCGCGATGCACAACTACGAGCCGCCTGTGACACCTGCTGCGGTACGACCTGCTCCTGTTACGAAGATCAGTGACGGGAGCAGGTCGGGCCATGGCCCGATACCCTACTCTGATTCACCTACGCAGCTTACGCCGAACGGGAACGACGATAAGTCGGGATACCTGTCTAGCCCTCGACGACCCTCATTTGCCACTTCTATAGCCTCTGTCCCGGAAGAGGACGAGGGCATGGCACCTCACGCTAAGGACGCGAGACACGTTGAGGGCTTAGATGAAAACGACTGCGACACCCTTCGACGCGACAAACCAGATACCCAGTAATATACGTACAGTATATATTGTATATTGTGTAGTAAGACCTTTTGTTGTACGTATGTTCCGTGTCCTGTATTGGATTGTTTTTTTTTTTTTGAATATTATGTAGGACTACACTCAGTAGTAGGTAATTTAGGTTACAGAACTCGCGATACACGATGGTTTTGCTGTAATCGTAAGGATACAGAACATTTTACGATTAGCGTCTGCACGTGGAGGTATCCTCTCTCTCATCTAAGACTACCTGTCGTGTGAACAGTGAATTCAGTATGAATTGTATTATCAGCAGGAGATAGCGGAGAGCGATATCGATGTGCTGCCTGTAGGCACCCGTTATCCAGATCTCTCCTTCAGCAGCCATGACCGTCACTACCCTCACCCTCCCACTTCTCTCTGACATCTCTCTCCCCCAGCCAGCAATCTACCCCTCCTCCTTCTTCGCATCTCCGGCTCTGGATCCACCCACACCACTGACGCCAGTCGTCAAAAAGGCTGAAAAATTTATCAAATCTACGCTTCCCAACTGGGCGGTTAACCACTGTTACCGCGTCTACGCGTTCGGCTTGGCTCTCGCTGAGCACGCTGGATGGACGAAAGCAAAAGATTGGGATGTAGAAGTCAGTCTCCTTTTTCCTATTGCTTAAACCCCCAGTTCCTTCAGCTCGCTGTGCACTAGAACATTAAGCGACGTATTGATTCCGCGATCTTTTCTCTGCAACGATCTCTCTCTATCTCTACTAGGTCTGGTTCTTAGCCGCATTGTTGCACGACATCGGGTGGGCGCCTCATTCAGAATGCTGCGACCACTCTGGAGAACGAGAGTCTTCTGTTCTCAGCTTTGAGATCTGGGGTGGTATCAAGGCGAGAGAGCTCCTGCTAGAATGGGGAGCCTCCAAGCGATGCGCAGACATAGTCTGTGAGGCTATCATCAGGCACACGGTCAGTCTCCCGTTTTCGCTGGACGATGGCCAGCATTCTTGATGCGGTTATTCTCACCTCGTACCTACAGGAAGGTCGCTCCGACATCGGCAAAGTAAATCTCATCACCGGCCTCCTGCAGATCGGCCCTTCCCACGACTTTCGTGCCGTCCTTCATGAACCAGTTGAAACCCCGTTTATCGATCCACAAACGACCGCGAACATCATCCAGCTCTATCCACGACTTGGTCTGATCTTCCACTTCCATGACACTATGCAGAGGGAGTTGCAGGCCAAGCCGGGTTGTTTGTCACAGTTCTGGGCACCTAGGACACTTTCCAAGGTCAGGGGTATCACCGATTTCGAGCTGGTGCAAGGATCGAAGGATGATGGTGACACCAAAGCGCCGCAGGGCGCACCGTGGCTATTCCTAAAGTAATCTATGAACTCGTTCGCGCATTGATCAGAGAAAGGCGAAAATATGAATGTATTTCCAGAACGATTTTTCCATGAAACTACAATGATGGCTGAATATTTGGATATCACATAGGAATTCGTGGTTAGCTTCTACCCAGAGAGCACTAAGAGCTATTCACAATGATGACTAGGCAGGATTTACTGAAAATATACAGATGAGACACAACAAGGCTGGGAAGCAGTCTTGAATTACGCACAGAGAAATACATCTTGGTGGCTTGCTTCTGGTGAGTCTCTCTGAAATTGGTCCTGTATCTTTCCAACATGGCGTCGTTGTCCTGGTTGCCTGAGTTCGAGTCAGAACTTTCGAGGTGCAGATGGGAAGCTAAAGATGATTTAAGCAAGCGTTCACGCTAGCATAGAGCTGCACAATCTACCTGGATCGTAGTGGTTCTTGGCTCTGCTGCAAACGATATCCGCATCTAAACCAAGTTGTGAGCATGAAATCAAGACAGAAATCCGTCGCAGACCGAACATACAGTACACTGGAGCAGGAATCGACACTGAGCGAGTGGATCGGGCGTAAACGTGGCACAGAGCGAATGAGAGGTTCTGCAATGCGTCAGCACTGGAAGTAAAGGTCAACGGAAAATCTGGAATAGCAAGTAACGAAATCTATACGTGAAGTTACTCTCATCATAAAGGATCTATATGTAGCGATTATTCGGAATATATTCTTTGACAGGAGAGAAGAGTCACGAACAGAATAATGGGCGGGGCGAGAAGTACCCAGAAGCCCACCATGAGATTGCAGGTAGAAGTCGAAGTCTGTGGGGTGAGAAACCTCTCTATCAACGACAGTTCCGGCCGGGCAATTCCCCAGGTTATCGCCGTCCTGCCTGTTGCGGGGGAAGAATCGAACGTGATGGCGCTGAAAGGAGAAGTTGGACTGGCCGCCCATTGTACAGGAGGAAACACGCTCACTTTGCCTACAACGATAATAGTGATCTTGGGATTGATCTTCAAATTTGTGCACGCCTCTGATATGAAGGGAAATTATAGTGGTGAGTCAATCGCCTAACCCTGGAGGAGATCATGACCCACTCTTCAGCGCCGGCAGTTCTGCAGAAGTAGCAATGAGCAAAGTAAGAACATGAAGGCAAAACATGAATCAAAGAGCTTGCCTTGATCGAGCACTTGCTGGAATTGGCCCTCAGATACACCATCTGTACGTGAACGAATGTCAAAATATAGATTTAGTCAAACAAGCTGTTTTGGCTGACCGCGATAGAATATGATCCTTTTGGGTGCCTTCTGGTTGTCGGGTTTCTTCTCGGCCATAGTGCGGTAACGCATATATTGAGAGAGAACCACCTTGAAAAAGAAGCTTCTCTCTTGCGCAACTTGGTCAAGGAAAGGAATCATGCATACCTCGGCCATAGGCGCCAAACCCTCAATCATTTCCTCTCTTGAAGCTTGAACCCTGCATTGAGCCACATACTTGGCGCTCTCTGAATCGACGTTGCCGACGACGGCAGCGAAAGAAGGCCTGCCTTCCGAACCAGGTGCTGGGTGGATTACGTCCGCACCTATGAGCACAAGTCAGGACGACACTTCAAGGGGGCATAAGACCAGAGTACTTACCCACAACAAGAGTGGGGTTGTTGGGCTAAGGAAACATGGAGTTAAAGGAGATCATTGAATGCCGGACAAGAGCGAGAGCTTACATCTGTCAAAACTCTCTCTGATTGAGGATCGGGAATGGTGTTAATGCCACCTACAAATCTTGATAAGAAATATGTTGTGCATGTACAGACGAGAGTAGAACGAACCGAGCTTGACGTTGAGCCTATGTATTTGTGGATTAAGACTTGTGTAAATCAACCAATATCTCGAAATAGCGTGTACTCACTTCAAACAAACATTGGCAAAGTACTGGGGGCTGCCCCGGCCGCATTTTGCACTCTTGAGACACTGGGTAGGGACCCCCATCTACATGATAGGACGAAACCATGAGAAGCGGCATCTGGAAGCAGGATGAGGAGACAAACCTTGACATCACCGAAACTGAATCATTGATGGATGAGATCCTCAGAGAGAACGAAGCTGAGCACAAGATAAACATACTGTTTCACTGCTGTGTAGGTGCCATTTCCACCTTCAGGCAAGATAATGACTAAAGAGGTAGATTATTAGCTTCTCATGAATCGTTGACCATGTAGATGAGTGATACCCATGAGCGGGGGTGGACCCTTGTTGAGAGTATTAACAAATTCTGCGCCGGCTGCATGCAATATCTGCAATGAATGAAAGTCAGCTCGCCGACAACCACCGTGCATAAATTGCAGGATCGAAGGACTGACTCCATATACAGCCTCATCTGGCGAACTGGGGTTTGCCCTGAGGACACCATATATGTCAACTCATCTCAATGGAGGATCTGCTGAGAACCTACCACTTCGTAATAGGCCTCCATCTAGTATTCGGCACTATCATACCTGAAAGTGCAAGGTCTCTGTTACGGTGCTGCGCACAAAACAAAAGAAGGAGGTAATCACCATATTCTTTGCAAGCAGTATGGAGTCGTTCGATCATCATGTCCGCATCTTGCGGCCCGAATTTCTTCTGCTGCTCAAAAATGACGACTACCAAGTTGTCTATCCTTGCAGGGCTGTAGAATCGTTTTTCGCGCCTTCGGTGCCCCACAAGTTTAGTTGATGGAGGGGTAAGTGGGGTGCAGTAAAGGAGACCAGACTCACATATTCCAGGCTCCATTACTTGGAGTCTACAGGTCAAGACAGGATGAGTTTTGAGAAAGTATTGTACAAGCAAAAAAAAACTCACAATTGTACGAGATTTGCTTCCATTTCCGTATTTGAGAGCGGGGGGAGGGAGGACCCGAGCGTTGAAAGCCAATGGCTCTGATACTACGTCGACACCGAAAGCCTTAAGGTATTGTGAATCTTTATAGTTCAGAACCTGAATAGGGGTTAGGAGAGGAAACAGTCATAGAATAGTCGAGGAAACGTACTGTAAGAGCGTTTTTGATACTGGCAAACCTCTCCGCAGGTTTCTTCGTGGCGAACTCTACAACATTTTTTGTACGGTCGGCGGGAATTTGCTTTCGCATGAATTGGCCAGGGAGAACTGCAAGAACATGAATCTGTGACTGGGAAAGAACAAAACAAGCGCTGGTACCTTCTAGCAATTCGACGGGAAGATAGTTGCCGTTGCCGACCTGATGAAGAACGTGTTCAAAGCGAGAAGAACACATCAGTAGGATGTCTTACCTCTACACAGATAATATTGGGATGGTTGAGAGGACGTCCACGAATCTGCTGGAAATAACGAGCGACAGTGGTGGTAACGCCATCTTGCTTGAAAGTCAAATGGTCAGCATCAGCATTGCTGACGCTTTTGATGATTCTTGTCGCCTTTGGGGGCTGGTTCGGCTGTGAAATAACGCGGACTGAAGGAGGGTATGTCAAACCAAGGTGTGTGTTCTCAAATAAGAGGACGGACCTCGCACGCCCGAGATGAATCGCTGAAGGATGTGCCTTTTCTGCGGTGTAAGCTCTCTGGAGATAGAAAGTGATTCTAGCCTCTGAGTTTTGAGGTGCTCGAGGCAAAGAGTAACCAATCTTCCAGCTTTGTACATGGCGCCAGTTGAAATATCAACGTTGATGAGCATTCTTCCGATACCAGGACGGACGGACTGGAAGTAGCCTGGAAAAAGAGAGATTGAGGGGGCGTAGATCGTGTAACCAGAGGGGAAACGCGACGAACCTCTCCAGAGAGTGATTCCAGAACCAATATCCTGAGTCTCTTTGTCCGTGAAGAACGACCGGATGTTGAAAGGGTGGTTGATGCTAGGGCCCATCCGAATGACGACGTTCAAGGCCTGCATTGATTAGTGGTTGCGCGGATAAGAAAGATGAAGAACAAATAGTACCATTAGTGCAGTTGCCACTGCGTTATCGTTGGACTGGTCCCCGTCCTTGAATCGAGACAGGACTCTAAGAACACGGTGAATACTACACACCAAGCCAGCGCAAAGGATCGATCACGTACTCTGGATTGATCTCCGCGACCTTTGTAACTGTGATCTTGAACACCTTAGGGGGCTTCCCTGGTGCTCCAGATGAAATGGGGACATCGAACTAGCTCGGACAAAAGATGATCAACAGATGCTCAATCTACGAGAAAGGAGATGCCTTGCTTGTTGTGAAGGGACGCCACCCAATATCTCCCTGATAGCAAATAGATTTTTGCGACCATCATATACCGCAGGGGGGTTGAAGACGCCGGGGGCTACGTTTTCCTGAAGAGCAGTGATGATATCCATGTTCAGACGGGCAGGCAGGGCTTTATCTGCTGGAGCAATGACTGCACGGACGACACGAGGAAATAAATTTCAAGTCGGTGAATGAGCTTAAGATATAAGCACGAAAGCTCTAGAACGCGTACCAACTGCGAAAACGCGGCGTCAGTTCGAGTCGAAAACACCGCGGAGTGCATATATCGAGAGAATGGCAGTGGCTCACTATCGTAATGATGTATGATTTTCTCTGGAATCGTCGTGGGGAAGCAATTGGCATAGACAGGAATAGGTTTCCCAGTGACACCAAAAGCTGGTCTCTTCACGCCCACTGTGGTGACGTGCGTCCCGATTTGAGGAGCGTTGGGATTAGGAGCAGTGCCGCCGAGAGGTAGAGCGGTGCCTCGACCGCGACCGCGACCAGCGCCAGCACCCCGAGGGGCGATCCTTGGAGGCATAAGGATTTGGAAAAGAGAAGGGGAAGAGGGAAGGAGAAGGAGACGATGGTGGTAGGAAGCAAGTGAAAGGGAATGAGAAGGCGGATTAGATTGGAAGTCATGACAGTGGCCACAAGAGGCGAGATAATCCAGCTGATCTTCCTTGTCCTCTCATCAGCTGTCACTCATCTTTCTTTGCCAGCAGCATTCCTCCTCTTGTTTACCCAATCTTTCCTTGCCAGAGTGGCACCATAACATGTGCCAGTACACCGCAACAGCTGGGTCACCCAGCATAAGCGTACCTCTGAGAGGAATCTAGACTGAACGTTGAACGTTGAACGCTGATGATCGCCACTTCGATGGCTAGGTAGGTATCGTGAGACTGAGCAGACTGTGTGTTCACGGTTATTCGCTGCTCGGCCCGACGTGGGTGACAATCAAAGAGAGGGCGAGACGAAAAAGGATGCAGGACATGCGTAGCAGCTTTCTTTGTCTTTCTGTAAACAACCACCACCATTCAGTAATTCAGTCAGACCAGACACACGGCAACTGACTTAAAAACGGATAGAACAGGAACAGACAGAACCAAATATTTCGATACCTTGAAGGCGGGACAGCTCTACCAGTTCGTTTTGCTTAGGATTTGCTTCCGCCATGTGGACAGCCGAGAGAGAGCCATTGCAAGTTTGAGTCGGCAGTACCACTGAAAGCGGCATTTCTCCCATGTTTGTTACCTACCCTCTCAGCTCGTGCGATGGACGCTATTTGAGCGAACGTGTGCCATTTCCTGTACGATTCTGTAAATCAGGCTGTAGCCAGTGATTATGCTTATGATTGGTCCACCAGGACGGTAGTTGGTTGCAAGCGATACCGATACGTGCCACGCTCTATTGGGTGATCAACCAATATAATGCATCTCTGATCCACCACTTTTGTTTCCTCCCATTCGCCTCAGCCTATACACATTCTGCTCATCTTTTCTCTTTGGTCGACATCGTCCTTGACATCGAGGTCAACTGCACGCACAGGTAATAATACCGAGTGCTCTTGCTATCGAGTCCAACCAGCGTACTTGCAGCCGGCCAACCACCATTCTCCCTATCGTCATCACTTCTAACTACCAATGTCCCGGTCCAACCAACCCTCAGATACAGGGCAATCTACATTCCCTTCGCCTGAGACCGCTTCTACAACTACAGTCCAATGGTCTAACAAAGATTCATTCGATGCTACCTTCTCTGGGGCCCAAGAACCTCCACGCATACCAAGACTCCGATCCGACCCTCCGACCTCGCACCTCCCTCTCCCAACAACCCTTGCAGAATTCCGTAACCAGGAAGGTAGAGCAGAACGTAAACGAAAGCTCTTGAAAATGTACAAATTCCTGCCCAGAGTGACGCCTGCCGACAATATCGCGACCAGTACGACTGGTTCGGGTTCGTCGGCTACGTCATATTCAGCAACTTCTGAAGAAGATTTGACTATGGAGAGAGCACAGAAACTGAGGGATATGTACGAGCGAGAACTAATCAGGCGGTGCTCATCGGACTCTTCCGCCTCGAGTCAACCGCATATCGGTTGGAACGAGTTCAGAGACTACGCGCTCGCCAAAGAGGCTGGTCAGTTCTTCTCCCTAGCGTTTGCTATGCTGTAGCTCATCGAATTCGACTAGAGCTCTGGACGTTATTTCACGATGAACTAGATCTCGACAAGAATGGCCATCTGGATGCCGAAGAGCTGCGTCTCGCTCTTAACAAAGCAGGTCGGTGTTCGCTCACGTCTCCTCACTCTCTTTTCTCGCTACTGAAGCATATTGCGTCGTTCCTCAGGCATTCAGCTAACACCTTCTACTCTGATCGAGTTCATGACCTTTCTCGCCTCCTCGCCTCATTCACAGGCTATCACATTCGCCGAGTTCCGTGACTTTCTGCTCCTCCTGCCGCGTAAAATATCGACAGCGGAGATTTTCCGGTACTACGAGCTCAAGAAATTTATGGGCGACGACGGGCGTGGTGCTGCTCGTGTCAATATGGAGGGTATGCGATCTAAGTTCACTTGAAAAGGTATAGTCACTTATGGCTACTCCGAACCTAGGCGACGTAAGCCTCAGCGCAGAAGACAAACCACCAGATAGCGTGTTCTATTCGACGACTGTCGCTTCTGCTCCAGCGACAATGGAAGACGAGGACTACGATGACGGCTACGTTGATGATCTCGACGAAAGCGAGCAGCATCCCCATGCTTGGCTAGAAGGCCATAGCGCTCTCAAATTCTTGTTCGCTGGCGGCGTAGCAGGAGCAGGTGGGTTTATATGCTTTCTCGTCCCATCCCGCTCATCATCCTCATTTTTCGACGCGAACAGTGTCACGCACATGTACAGCGCCGTTTGATCGGCTCAAGGTCTTTCTCATTACCCGACCTCCAGATCTCGGTGGAACACCACCTCTTACGGGCAACAACCTCAAACCCAGCGTAGGCGGCCTGCGTGTGCTTGGTAGTGCCATCGCTCGAATATACGCCGAGGGCGGCGTACTGGCGTTTTGGACCGGAAACGGATTGTCTGTGGCCAAGATTTTCCCAGAGTCTGCAATCAAGGTAAGTAAGGTGCACTCCTTCTGCTTTTCATCTTCTGATACACGCCTTTCTGTCTAGTTCTATGCTTACGAATCTGCGGTACGTTATCCATGTTGTGTTCATTTTCTCTATATGACTTACTTAAAGCTTTCTTTCCCTCAAGAAACGGATGTTTGCCCAATACTGGGACCATGTAGAGGATCCTAGAGAGATTAGTGGTGCCAGTAGATTTTTAGCAGGCGGTATTGGTGGAATAACCAGCCAGCTCAGTTCGTTTCTTCATTTCCTTTTGACTCTCTTGCATATGCTCATCATCGTGCTGCTTGCAGGTATATACCCCATAGAAACATTAAAAGTTCGTTCTCAGTGTGACTGTAGTTTGTGAGACTACTTTCTTATAGCGTTCCCGTAGACGCAAATGATGAGCAACGCAGGAGGACAGAAGAGAACATTACTAGAAGCTGCAAGACACCTCTATAAGCTTGGGGGAGCAAGAGCCTACTACCGTGGTCTAACCGTACGTACCTTTTAGCTCACCGTCCATCTGAGCCTAAGTCTTACTCACCAAACGACTCCAGATCGGTCTAGTAGGCGTCTTCCCTTACTCTGCCATCGATATGTCGACGTTTGAGGGTCTCAAGCTCGCCTACCTCCGCTCCACGAACCGCTATACCGAGGACCCTTCTGATCCTTCTTCCTCCGAACCAGGTGTTCTTGCCTTACTCGCCTTCGGAAGCATATCAGGCTCCGTAGGCGCGACGAGTGTCTACCCACTGAATCTAGTGAGGACGAGGCTGCAGGCGTCGGGCAGCTCAGGGCATCCTCAAAAGTACACGGGAGTGTGGGACGTCGCGATGAAGACCTTCGAGAGGGACGGATGGAGGGGGTTCTATAGGGGACTGTTCCCTACGCTTGCCAAGGTCGGTGTTACATCATCCTCTTGACGTTTCGAACTAGGTGTTTTGCTGCAATACGTTTCTCATTGTGGTTTTCTTAGGTCGTTCCTAGCGTCTCGATATCGTATGTCGTCTACGAACACACAAAGCGCAGGTAAGTTTTCATGTCAATCACCTATCATAAACAAACGATCGTCCAAACTCACATACGCTCGATCTTCCCTCACAGATTAGGCGTCTAGTTCTCAACGCGCCGACGCTTTTGTTGACCTACAGGACCCCCCTGTTGCGTGTGTGGGGTTCCTCCTTGCATATCATTTCATCTCGTGCCGTACCATTCCATCATGGAACTATCCGACTCTGCATCACGTATATCTATCAATCATATCATATACATCTCATGGACGAGGATTTCTCGCTCCCTTATTCGCATCTGTACCACGCTGTTGTTGACTTCTTTTAAGAACAATCTATTACGTGGAGTCTACCAACGTACCTTTACTTACGTGAAAAGAACTATTGATCCTACGGTGTAACAGGCGAGTGTGAGAAGAGTGGGGAAGGACAAGAAGAATGTGGAGGGAAAAAGAGAGTTTGAACTTCGCGGTAGTGGCTACGTAGTAAGATGTGATGGTAACAAGTAATGTAAATGTGAGTGTATGAGGATGGCACATGTTAAAAACAGTGGTGAGAGAAGATGAAGCGGAGGACTATGATATTGATATCGTGGCAAAGTCGTGAAACCATGAAGTGGCACAAAAAAAAAGGACAAGCGGTGCGGGGCAACTCGAGAGCAAGAACGAAGATGAAGAAAATGCAGCCTGAGTCCTGATGGGAAAGCGAAGATGATGGGGAGGAAGAAGATCCAAACCAATCCTAGGAATCTGTATCCTGCAGAGCCCGTTTCTCCCTAACGAGCGCGCTCAACTGAGTTTCATCCAGTCTTCTCGTCCGTGAACGACTCGAAACTCTGATCTTGTCCCTCCATTCTTGGACCCAACTCCGTCTTCCAGGTCGCTCCCTCGCGACGGCCGTTGCTGCATTAGTCGGATCAAGCTCTTCATGGCCGATAAGCGCCTTCAATCTGTCTTTGGCCAGAATCGGAGCGAGTGAGAGGACCGATAGGAGGACGAGCTTGGTGATGATGGCTGGGCTGGCGAGTAGAGACGATACAGTCTCAGATGTCGGTGACGTAGGATGAGAGGCTACGGTCTGCAGAATATCACCGATTTGACAAGTGACGGCTGTCCAAGGCAGAGTGCCAATGAAGGCGCCGAGCATGCAATCGTACAGAGGAACACCAGAGACACCGCAGGCAATATTGATGCCCGACCAGGGGACAACGCCGATGAGACGAAGCACGGAAAGTCTGATCCAGGCTGACTTGACGGATTCCGGTTTATCGGATGAACCTTGCAGAGCGGCACGGGTCATATCAAGGGCACGAGGGAAGAAATGGGAGAGGACAGGTGCTAGGGGAGCAGAGAGCAGGCTTGCTGCTGCAGAGCCAACCATAGTGAGGAAAGAGAGGAGAACGACGGCCAAAACGGGAGGAAAGAGGGCCCCGGCTAAAACGTTCTGTAAGCAACAAGATGTCAGTGAGTAAGCTGGTGACCAATTCTAATAAAATGACCGTGCCAACGAAAGCGCGTCGGCGCGGCACAACGAGAAACGATACAAAAATTCAAAACGGATTGGTGTACTGACCCAGACGACGCTGCCTGGTATAGACCAAGCGTGTTTCCAAATGGCGCTGACCGACATGACTGCAATTACGTGTGCCATGGCCAGTGGGCTGCTCTGAGAGTACCCGCGTAGCTCTGTGCCGAGCTGGGCGAGATCTGTTATCGTCCTGGGCCAAGCAAGAGATATCGGCAACGAATGCAGAGCGAAGAAGACGATCATGGTTGTTATTGGCAGGAGGAGGATGACTGTGAGGATGGGTATATGATTCTAGAGACAAGCTCGTGTGAGCTTCTAGGTTGTTGAGCGTGTACTATGAGATGAGACGTACAGGAGAGAGCGTAAAGGTAAAATGCTTTGCATTTTGGATATCGAGGTCGAACTCTGAGGTGGTAGCGGATAGAGGTAAGATAGAAAGGTCTGATGGAGTTCTAGGAGGATGAGGATGGTTGGGGAAGTGGAACCAAGCGTGAAAGTGGGATAGGAAGGGGGAAGGGGGAGGAATGTGGGGTGGAGGAGGAGGAGGAGTAGGGGTGGGGGAAGTGTTGAGAGCAGAGTCAGTTTGGATAGAGAGAGCCCTTGGGCGATTTGGACGTTCAAAGGGACGCATCGACGGAGAAGACAAGGAAGAAATGTTTGACCAACTTCAACTCAAAAACTCCAACAACAAATATAAAATTTGAACAGTCACATCATCTGACTCAACCAATCACAATCCAGAGAAACATGGCCGACGGATGCATAATATTCATAGCGCATAAGCCCATACTACTAAGCGTCCCCTTCTCCCCTTTTAGTGAGCTGCACGTCGGCTCTCCTGGATAATACCCGACAGCTCCTCCATCTTGCGCTTCGACCGCAGCAAAGTGCCCAACTAACAACAGCAAAAACCACACACATCCAGTTAGTTCATACAGCCTAACGCAGCACAGCGCAGGAGCACAGGCCACAAAACGACCACTTACCCGCTTCTTGGTCAATTTACGGGCCTTCTTATCCTGTTGTAATGATGATCAGTAAAACCTGTATCTGTGCACCTAGAAAATAGAGGACCAAGATTTGAGACGGAGACACTGACCTTTGAGTTCCTCAGCAACTCCATCACTCGTCTTTCGTACGCAGAGAACCCAGCAACTTCCCGAACCACAGATCGCACAAACTTGGTCTTGGTCGATTGCACCCCCTTGCGATGGCTGGGGCGCACAGTTTTGGGAATGGCCGTAGTTGGGTGGCCGTGGTTCGTGCCTACGCGGAGATCTACAGCAGCAAGATATCGTCAAAGAGCGTCCCCAGCTTCCTTCCAACAAAATCGTGCATACTGGTTCGGGCCATAACTTTTGTGTCTTGAGGGCGTTCGGAGCGTCGATGGGTGTGCTTAGGTGACCTTACCAGCCAAGATTGTCCCATCAAAACTGTTACAGTTCTTCGGGAAATCCCGAGATCACGTTCTTGTTGATCAGCATTCTCTCTTTTGTTTTTTTTTTTTTCCTGAAATTTCTTTTTCGGGAACGCAGCTAGTGCCGTAGCTTTTTGCAAGAGTTTCTAGCTGTAACGTATGGATACCTTAATAACCACAAATAATAAGAACAATGACAGAACACACTGGGAATTAGCAGAGAAAAGAATTGACAAAAGAAAGCGTCCCAAGACCTTCACTGTGTCGTACCACATCGCATCCCACTCCGAACGGGGTCGGAATCGTAACCGCCCGTATCATCTCATCTACCGTTATCCACAGGACAACCTTGAAATTCTACCGGTCCCGGTGACTTGCACCTGGCCTCAAGTCGAACAGCGTCGCTTCCAAGATAGGCTGGCTGCAATCATAGTCTAAGTTGACCTTGCATCGGAACGCCTCTATCGTCCTCTTCTTCCTCCTCTTCCTCGTCGTCTTCCTCGCCCTCCTGTAGGAATCCGATTAGTATGTATTCGTTAATAGAGAAAGTAGTTCATCTTCACCGAGTCAAAATCGAACCTCTCCATCTTCTCCTCCCTCCCCAGTCCCTCTTCGAACTCGTCATCCTCACTGTCATCATCCCCGACCCACTTGCCTCTCCAATCTACCTGATCCAACTCACTGGGGCTCTCCGGCCTCATCCTCAACCAGGCCATCCTCGGTCCACTCTTTGCTTTCTCGCTGACCCTGAATCCATAAATCCTAGGTACATAGACGTATCCCGCCGCGCGTTTCTGCCCTCCGTACGGATTCGGGTTGACGAATTGGGATTCCTGAGAGGAAGTGCTTTCGTTGCTTCGCGGTGACCTGCCGCTGGGGGAGTTTGACGATGATGGAGGTTTCCAGAACGGTGCTGGTGCTAATTCGCGGTACGATTGGAAGAAGAGGTGAGGAAAGGTTGTCCCAAAGAACGCGCCTGTGGAAAATCAATTAGGTTTATAGGCCTCATAGCTTGCAAAGCTTACACTTACCGTCGACGCCTTGAAATCGACTACTCGGCGGTATATAGATATCGTTACAGTTGGGACAAAACAACTTCACCGTATCCAGTCCAGGCATATCTGATCGACCGCAGGGAACGACGTTGCACCCCACACAGTACACTCGAGGACAACAGCCGAATACGCCGCTTTCGTATTTCTCGACCTATGAGGGAGACCTTTATACATTTCGAGATCAGATACGCGTAAAGCTCAGACGCACCATAGCTTGTAGTCCTGCCCTTGTTAGTATATATCGCTGGTGAACGAGACCGTACAGCATCTCAGCCGACGACTCCACCAGAGACACATCAGGTATTTTCGCAGCGTCCTCGTCTAAGGCAATGAACAACCGTATCATCAGCAATTCGGTCACAATGATACAAAGCGAGGAACACACCTGGATCCATGTCCAGCACCATCTCCATTGCTTCCTTCCAGAACGGAACCAAAGTGTTCAGTCCGGTGAGGTTGAAATCATCCTCAATGAAGTCTTCTGTGACTTCGCAGAAATATTCGTGGCCTGGGAGAGAACAGAACCACGAGATCCAAGTTAAGGTCGAGGTCGGTGTGGAAGAGGCTGTTTCCGTTGCGAATTTGTTGTTCGATTCGGCGAGACAGGACAAGTCAGAGCAGGGGACAGATACGAACATACAGTAGAGGGAAGCTGTGTGTTAGATCGAGCGAGAGATAAGGGAGGCAGGAGAGCGGTACGGACTGTATCCTTCCTCTTGTACATCCTGCTCCTCCATCATCCAGAGAGAAGAAACCGAAAGCCGAGAGTTTGAGGCTCGCCTTGAGAATGGGAAGGCGGTTTACTCCTGATCGAGGTTCAGGTTGAAACCAGTTGATGGCGTCATGTGACGATTTTCCTTCCAGCCTGAGCAAGATTGAAGGGATGGCAATCCTAGGAACAACAGCGGTTACATTCCACTCGGGATCGAAGGTAAGATTACTCTCAACAAAAGCGCACTTCTACTACGTTACAGATGTAAAGATATCATGCCGTAAAAAGACCGAATGCATGTACTTTATCACTAGGACTCGAATGAACAAGCCATCTGTTCGCTGACGCCCCCTACCCAGACAGCAGGGCCAAAAATAAGCAACATGACAATCTGTCCACAAAGAAGGCTTAATCCAGCATAAATCCATGCTTTTCGTCCCTCAAGCGTCCGTATCTCGATGGCAAAAGTGCTTACAGTTGTAAGACAACCGCAATACCCATCGATGAGGCCCTGCAGAATCCCACAAGCAACAGGACCAGGGTCGCTTGTTTGTACGTTCTGGAGAACATGCAAGCCAGCCAAAATCGCTGTCCCCCCAATATTCGCAGCGAAGGTGCCCACAGGCAAGCTCTTGTACATGGGGTTGAGCGTGATCGATAGACAGTACCGTGTGAGTGTCCCAGGAAACGCAAAGAGAAGGGCGGCTGTCGCCTGGTGCCGAAAGGAATGGGGCAAGAGGAAAAACGTGGGAAAGACGGCTCCGTACATTAGCACTGATATGATTAGAACTGTGACTCGAATAGTCCTGGGAATAGTTGGATAAAAGAGTCGATTCCGAGAAAGAGATTTTGAGCGATCGAAAACCTGGCAGGCAAGATGGTGTCCAAAGGAGGCAGAGCAAAGGGCGAGCGCGAGGGTAAAAGCAATCTTGGTGACGCCGTCGACGAACTTTTGGCGGTTAGTGGACTCTGTTCTCGATGCAAAGGACTTGAAAGCCTACGTCATAAAAGCCAGAACGATGGAAGGCACTGCTGTTTATCCAGGAATTGAACGTATCGAGCTGCCAGCTCGAAAAGGTGGTCAAGGAGCCACAAAAACCTGGGAAATGGAGAATTGAATACACGCTCTTAGTGAATGACTAGGACCATCACCTGTTGTTATCGCGGTATACAGAGGCCCATAGCTGTTCGACGGAATGCTTAAGAAGCTCAAAGCAAAACACTGGGAGACACGGAACTCACAAATGACCCAGTGGTTCTCTCAATCCAACAGCAAAACCCATCACGAAGCAGCCGAGAGCCTGACTGTAGGCCAGAGGAAAAATAGAATGCCCGTCGTAACTTGCGATAGCAGTCAGGCCTAGTCGAGCAAGAACACCAAAGATAGAGGCAGGGATCAAGAGTGTGATGATATACGGTGAAAATGGATGGTATGCAATGGGTTCTGGAGTGGGGACGCGCTCTAGAGAAGTGACAGAGACATCATCCTGGAGGCTGCGCCTGGTGTTAGAACGTTGGACTGGCTGATTCAAGGGGCCTGAGCTCATGTCATCCCAAGGTCAGGTCGTGGTGGCGTGGACGTGAGTATAGAAGTAGTCTCATGATCTTAACTGCCATCTTGACCGCCGCGGTTCTCCTTGCTACTACATACCTCTTTATGGGCCTGTTCACAAGCAAATGGGACCCAAAGGGCAAGGTAAGCTCTTAATTAACGCGAACCAAAGTTCATCAAGCTAAACCTGGTCTTGCTTGCATAGCACTGTTATGTGACAGGCGGTTCTACCGGTCTTGGTCTGGCACTAGCAGTACTTCTCACTAAGAAGGGCGCTGATGTTTCCATCGTCGCGAGAGACGAAAAGAAACTAGACATTGCTCTTGCAGAGCTAGAGGTATGCGACGTTCCTTGTGAATTAGTGAAGCATACAGCAGCCTGACCTCCATAACCTAGAAAGTTAGACAAACACCAACACAGATCCTCAAGTCCTACTCTTATTCTCTGACTGACCCCAAACTCTCCGTTGAAGCTCTCGAAGCGGCATCTGCGGACCACGGTGGCCAGACACCGGACGCGGTATTTTTATGCGCGGGTGCGTCCCAGCCTCGATTTTTCGTAGAGTCCGAGGTCGAAGACTTGCAGCGAGGCATGGATAACGGTTTCTGGGTGCAAGCCCATTCCGCTTGGGTACGCATGTATTTTTTTTTTGCGACTTTTTGATTTGCTCATGCGTTCTCAGGCCGCGGCGAAGCGAATGGCCAAGACGAGAACACAGGGGAAGATCGTGCTCGTCGGCTCCGTGCTCAGTTATTTCTCTATGGTGGGCTACACCTCCTACTCCCCAGCAAAGCATGCTCTGAGAGGTAAGGGACCTACATGTATGCATCCATGTCAAAGAACGTACCCTGATAGTGCTACACAGGTCTCGCAGAGGCACTTCGCTCAGAACTGCTGCTATACAACATCTCCGTCCACATGTACTTCCCCGCTACAATCTACAGCCCTGGATATGAGGCGGAGAACAAGACGAAGCCCAAGATTACTTTGAAGATAGAAGAAACAGACGATGGCCAAAAGCCAGAAGATTGTGCTGAGGCACTCTTCCAAGGTATCATAAGGTTCAACCTGCGAACTTGGTTCTTGGTGTCTAAGTATCCCCTTAGGTGTTGCTAAAGGATACTTCCACATCAATGGTGAGATACTTGGTAACATATTCCGGTCATCCACGCGTGGTGCGACCCCCTACAACAATGTATTCATGGATACGCTATATTCTCTCATTGGCTTGGTGCGCTATTTCTTGTTTTAGCGTTGATTCTCTCACTCACGCGACGAATATACATCATAGATCGGGTTACCAATATGGCGCAGCTCTGTGGACAAGCAGATAATTGGTCACCGTCAAGAGCACGAAGAGTATCTATCTTCAAAAGGGTTTTATACATAGCTCGTTGAGCACACATCGACTGCCACATGTCCCAACAGCCACGACTGCGTCGGTTTCCACACACTTTGCATTTAGAATATTCTACAGCCAACATGGACCGGGGTATAATCACAATAAATACATTATTTGGATTGGACACAGTACATCCCTTACATAAATGTAGGAACAGTGGGTGGGAACAGCGGAAAAATGTAGGGAGGAAGCGAAGCCCATGAAAGGTGTATAAAAAGCGATTCACAGGCATTATATCCGCCCACAGCATTTGTCTCCGTCATCGCCATTAGGTAGAATCTAGGTCGAACGAAACGTAGCCAACGTCTGCCATGGTTTAGATGATGTGAATGTAAGATGGAAGAAACGAAAATCCCTGAGCCGCAGTGAGGTCGACCAAGGGATTCAGGGCAGGGCGTTGAAGGGAGCGACTAGATCAGGTGACCGTGCCTGAACTCCGCGGATCATAATTTCATGATGGGAATTGCTAGAGAGATGTGGTACAACCACAAGCAGCTGCTTAGATTCCTCTTTCTCACCTAACCGCACGCTCCTCTACGTTGCTTACTCTGGATTGACTTGGAACACCCATAAGCTACTTATACCTCTCTCTTCTTCTTCTCCTCTACGTTTCTCACTGCAAAGTCAAAAATTAACTGTTAACATGGCTCCCCATACCTCCGCTATACCCACTCTGTATTTCTCCATCTTTGCTATATTCGAACCTTTACTCTGCCTAGTATCCATGCTGGGGACTTTCGCAGATCCTAAAACTGTACGCAGTCTATTATCTTGACTCCAGTCGAGCCCCATATCACAGCAAGCGAGGTCTGTGACCTCCATGTAGCCCTACTAACTGCACTCACTGATAGGCTCACGACTCTCAAACAACCTGGCCAACAGGATCTCCTCCGACAACCCCACTACCCCATGCAACACTCATAACGACTGTCCAGCTGGCACACGTCTGTGGGCTTATGGGGCTTGTCAACTCCTTCATTCTCACCGCTGCTCGCAAACATCTCGCTGCCTTCCCTGTGTTGCAGGAGAAGATAGTCGGCGCTGCGCTGACGCCTCTGTTGATCGGGGACGTTTCTCACCTCTGTGTGACGTTCTGGGCGCTGGGTGAGCACAGATGGACTCCCTCAGAGTGGGGAAACATGACGTGGATTGTGCTGGGTGCGTATCGGTTACGCGCATCTTAAGTATCGCCTCGCTAAGATCGGAACAACTTCATCTTTAGGTTTAGGTCTAACACTACTGATACCGAGACTTTGTTGGTATTTAGGACTCGGACGATTCGTCCAGCCGAGAGACGGCCTAGCAGGGCCGAAAAATACCAAAGTTCCCCAAAAAGCTGCCAAGAATTAGATTGCTCTGTGTCATATAAACTCTGTAGTGTATCAAGGATATCGGAAACCGGATACAAAATACAAGATAATTGGACTTCGGTGTACTGTCCTCGCTAAATCGATGCCACAGTAAAACTCCTGAGCGAAAGATTCAATCGGCAACCCTAGTATGGCGCATTGACAATCCCACTCCTACTCTCCCTAAGAGGAGCACCGAGAGACTGCCGAGTGGGTCGTTTGAGGTTCTTCTTGTTGATGTTCAGCACATTATTACCCAGCGCAACGATCTGCAAACAGGAGATTCAGTTTCTGCTCCTCTGATCAGCAATAACAGAACTCACAATCTCCTTATCGTCACCGAATTTGAAGCTATCCTGGACGACGTTCTCCTCATACTTCTTGATCTCGTATTTATCAAGCTGACCCTTCTTGACTTTAGCAAAGTTCCACGCCACGATGAAGGGACCGGTCGAGGTCACAATCGCGTCTTCTTCCAGATCTGGACCGACATTGAACCTGAGGAATACCTGTCAGCTCTAGCAATTCAAACACTCGTCGACTCTTCGTAGCTTACTTAGCAGGAGAGAAGGAGATATCATGGTTCATATAGGCTACATGTTCACTTCTGAGCTGCAAGCGCGCCGGAACTGGCTTCGAAGTAGCTGGGAAGCTTCTGTCGAAGCCGAGTTGCCCTTGATACCTTCCCTCGCCAATCAATGTATCTAGCAAGAGCAGATAAGTCTTGGTAGTGGCAACAATGTATCTGCCGTTGGAAGTGACGTCGACACCAAGGATAGGATCCCCAAGAGGAGGAAGAGCGGTCTTGGCGTTCTTTCCTATGGTGTCAAAGAGTCGAATATCGCCTTTCTCACTTGCTACAGCGAGCCCTCCCTTAGCCGTGGTAGCGACTCCAGAGAACTGGTTCTTCCCAGTATATTGCTTATACTGACTGTCTACCATCTTGTTTCCGGGCACACGAGGATCTACACGGAAGATGGCGTTCCCGGAGGTACCAACAAATGTCTGCTCGTGTGTGGTCTGAGCGAATTTGTTGTCTGGAGCGATGTTCAGGACCGGGACATCATCGTGGATCTTCCATTCCTCAACGACTTTGCCCGTGCCTACATCGAGATGATAGAGCGAGTTAGGCTCTCCCGGATTCATGAGAATCATCTTAGTGTCTTGATCATGAAGCATAACCTGATGTGTGAATGTAAGCTGCTAATTTCACTCGGCTGGTGAAGAATCGAGTCCTCACCTGCTTAGGCTTAAACGACTTGCCCTTGGGCGTGGCAATATTCGAGATTGTGCCTTTATAATCGACTTTCGTTCCATCATGGACGAAACGACCAAGGTTTGCACCCCGAACCACGTAAGAATCACCCTTGTAGCCGACAGTCAGCTGTGAATTCTTCTCTCCTTTCGCTAGAGCAGGCGGTTTCTCTCCCTCCTCGTAGTCATCCTCTTGCTCTGAATCAGAGTCAGGTTCTAGTTCAAAGCCATATTCAGCACGTATAGTTGGACAGAAAATTCAACAAGAGCTGACCTGCATCAGGGTCTAATTCGCCCTGAACCTCGTCTTCATCGTCTTCGTCATCCTCGACATCCCGCATCTCAACGTCTTCGTTACTCGAATTGTAATACGACCTCTCCTCCGGCTACTCCACGTCAGTAAGTATATTATGACAATGTGATCATCCTTGCACACCTTTGTTTTTGTGTATGAAGTCTGATGAAGCGTTTCCCATACTCCCTGAGAGAAAGCGTTCAAGAAAGATTGATAGGCTGACTCTTCCGCAAACCTAAACAGCCAACTCCTCTGCTGTCTGTTTTCTAAGGTATTCCAAGTGAGAGAAAGCATTCTCCTCGAGAATCTTTGGTTCATCTCTCCGGAAACCTTGTGAGACAGCAACTGCCCTTCTTCACCACGAGCAATCAGGTAGTAATCAAAGGTGTTGTCCCGCTGGATAATCTTGGCGATAACGGTCTCCTGTAGCTGGAACTCTTCCCGTTCTGGGATCCAAGCATACAACTCCGCCTCGTCCTCGGCGATGACCGTCGTACCTGCTGTAGCAGTAGTCCTGGAAGGCGAACTAGCTACCTTGGCGGGGGAGCGGGGTGATTTCAGAGGTGAAGTAGGGGAGGTCGGTGATTTCTTAGAGGGGCCGCTCATTGACATAGAAGCAACTGCGGTCTCAAGGGTAGCTGGCTCTACAGCGGCTTTCTTAGGCTGCTTGCGAGAGAGGGCCGAAGACTTTGTAGGGGAGGGTGGACTGACAATGAAAATCATGATTAGAACGTTTAGGCGAGTGCCTGTAGCTGAAACGATCTCACCTCCAGAAAAACTCCTGTAGATCCTCGTCCTGAGTTGCGTTTGCACTCCTCTTGTATTTGCGCTCAAACATGGCCCTATACATGCACGTCTCAAAGAACACCTTGGTCGGATCGTTCGTCCCAGGTGCTAGGAATTGGTAGAACTCGTCCACGTCGCCATCCAGATCGCGCCAGATGAAATGCGGATCGCCATCGGAATCTCCGGTTCTGAATTGGAGTTCCTCACTGATAAGAAATGCACGTTCTTCGTCGGCTTGAAAGAACCTTTGAGACGAAGAGAAAATAGACACAGAACGATGAACATACTTTCATCCTCGTCTTCCAACAGCTCTTCGTCGCCTTCTTCATAGACTTTGGTGACCACCAATTGAAAGTTGTGTTCGACGTTAGGTACGCGACGTATAGTTACCATGGCCTCGTTGTATCTGAGATGACGATATGCGATTGTCAACAATTGATCGTAGGTTGGAAGCCATAGGGGATCAGCACGTACATGCACTCTTTGGAGGATCGTATGTTTCCTGGTCTGAGAAGATACAACTGACCAGCGGGTATCTTCACAACCTCTGCGGCATTTGGGTCCTCTACGTTCTTTGATCGGCTAGTGGCCTTGAGGTTAGGGAGCAGAAGCAGGACTTACGCCAGACTCTTCCGATAACTGTCCCAGTTCTGAGATAAGAAGGACTTTGCGTAATCAGGAAAGGACATACGACTCTTGAATAGATTCATGCTTAGTGGACTTGGTGGTGGTGGTGGTGGTGGTGGTGGTGGTGGTAGCAGAGAAAGGAGTGAATAGGGACAAGGTCCACTTTGAAAGAGTTTAAGTAGATGAGTGCAGATGACTGTTATAGACGCGTCGCGTCACCTCAACTGTATTCACGCCTCTTGTTCCTGATTGTCATGTCCTCGCCTTCACAACGACTAAGAACTCCATTGTCCAGCCCTGGTATTGCTCTTGTTTTCACTCACGCACATCCATTCACTCTCATTCATCCTCGTTCTTTCGTGCTAGACCGTCCGATGGACCCAGTTACGCCAAAGGGCACTACACCATACAACGCCCCGGTTCGTCTTAGCAATAGTTTACTTTGAGTTCTACGTCCTTGGGCGTTAAGATTTCTCTGCAGGCCAACAAGGAGTCTTCACCTACTTCAACACTCTCTGGAGGTACTCCAGTCTTTGATTTCAGTAGCTCTAGACTGGGCGGTTCCAATTTGTCTCTATACCAGTCCACTACCTCCCTTCTACCCGCTGCACCTCCCCAAGGGCCAGCCCTCAGAATAGACCCAACCATCTCAACCTCGTTCGATCCTTCTGATAAAGAGTTGTACGACCTGTGGGCACCCAAGGCTTAAGTGTTAGCCCTTAACGTCTAACGTTTATGTAACATTCTCAACACCTATACACTTGTCGATGAAGAAAATATACATTGCGGGAACCCATGTCGGTATGTTACAATAAAGTACAATTGAAACAACAATCCACATCTTTCGCGCCTACACTCTACCATTTGACGCCGTTTCTTGACAAGAATACCAATCCCATTGCAGCCTGGAATGGATCATTATCTGCTAGGGTGGGTAACAGCTCTATGATTAGCCTTTCCTGGGCCTCTTTGGAGAGCCGGAAGAAGGCGCGGTCTTGTTCGCTCTGCTGCGTGTTACGCTCTTCGTGGACGATCCTCGCCTTCTGTTCGTTGGGCGAGGTATTGAGACCATTTCTGTCTCCACCTGTGTAGTTTGCCTGCTGGGTTTTCCTCTTTCCTTTAAGCTCTGATCGTTGTCCACCCTCTTGCGCTTGTTTCGAGGCGTCTATAGGCACAAGACCCGACAGTCAGTCACAAAATCTGGGCCCAAGACGATGAGATTCGGAACAACTTTGTCAAGCTCACCCATACTATGCATGTGTATAAAGTTGCTGTACCCACTGTTATGGCGATCTTTTACCTCATGTCTACTAACACTTGCAGTCGTATTTGCTCCAGAAGCTTCTACATTCCTTAGACTCGACGTTGCTGGATTCAGGGCGCTGGTTTGGCTTGCAACCGCGGAGACAAATCTTGAGTAGGAGAGCATAGGTTTCGTGCAGAAGGTGTCTTGACCGCTCATTGGATAAGGCTCCAGGTGCTGGGTAGGTACGACGTCTCTTGATGATGCATCCACACGTTGTTGTTCTGCTGCTACAGGCGGTTCCCAATCTAGACTTTCCTCGAAAGGCGCAGCAACACCGCTTGGTACTTGCTGTCCTATCTTTCTCTCTCCCATTCCTGCCATAACGTAACCTTGGTTATCTATGGGCGAAGGTGTTCCAGTGATCGTAGCATGTTCCTCCGCCTTGAACACACTTGAACAAGCAGTATATTGAGAGATCAAAGCCCTGGTACGAGGTGTGAGGACGGACCCGGTCTCTGTGTATTCGTTTGCTGGTGTGGTGGAGTCACTGGAAATCGTCGGAGTACATGAAATTACTAGGTGGCGGTCGGGATGTTGACTCTGATTTTGTGCCTGTACTTGGGAAAGAGAGGACGGTAGTTTGTCCCAAGGACTCGACGGTCGAGGAGGAGCTATATCGAACGGACGTTTTCCGAGTCCCTTAGAGGCATAGTCCATGCTGGGTACGCTCGAAAGCATGATATCTTGATCCTGTTGATAGTCATAGGAAGAGCACCCAAGAAACGTACTGATATCGCTGCACGACTCGTCCGCGAGCAGGTCGGACATAAAACTGGGGGGAACCTTGCTCAAGCTAGCTTGCTCATGCGGCGACGATGTAATCGAAAACGGATGCTGGATCGTACGCATATTAGATTGGGCAAGGTATGGCGTATAGGGCTGGGAATCCAGGGGCTGATAATGCTCAGTTGCGGTGTAGCCTTGAGGGCCGGTGTAGTAATGTCCACTTGAATTATAATGAGGATAGGTATTTGGCATGGGGAACGAAACTGGAGTATACGGGACACTAGAAGCATGCGACATGTATACCATTGGCGGACTGCCCTCACTCAAAGAAGTGTTCTGGTTGGGTTTGGTACTATGAGCTTGATAAGCCAACCACTCTGCTGAAATGTGTTCAGGAGGGAATCCAATGTACGCCATCGATTGCATGGTGGTAGATGTATCTCCTAAGTTCCTTGCTTGATGCATTTGTAGGTCTACGTGGGGGTGTTGAGAAAGCTGAGCCATCCCTGGCACTGCGTAGAAGGCATGGGCGGCATGGGCTGCTGTGTTACTTGCCGGGGTATAGACAGAAGAGATTGTCTGTGTAGGCTGCGGTTGAGTATCGCCAAAGCTGGAACTTGGGGATTGGTTGATAGTAGTGGACGTATGTGGTGAAAGTAGCGCAGGATCCAAACTAACTGTAGGAAACGTAGGCGGATCATTTGGATTGCTTTTAGACGGGATAAAGGCGGGAAACGGTGCAGTATTAATTGAATCGTTGACAGGATAAGTAGAGGCTCTGAGAGGAGAACGCGCAATAGCAGATGGCGTGGCTCTATTGATTTGCTGACCGAGCCTAGTAGCTGTCCCAGTTTCCTTGGATTGGAGTTTACTAGATGTTTTGGGCTTTCTTGAGGTATCAGAGATATCAGCACCATGTTGTAGAATCGCTGCATCGTCGTTGTACTCTTGCTTGAAATGAACTATTTTCTGGGCCTTCCTGCCCGTCGGCTTTGGTTTGTTCTGACGTCTCATCCAATCTCTGATAAACTTGGCTGTACTGTTCCACCGAGAACACAAGAGAAACAGGGATTTCAGATAATCAGAATCGTGAAAAGGGTCTCCAACGAATACCCACAGTCCGGTAGCTTGAGTCAATTGGTCGAGGTCATCTTTGGTCGGTCCACCAGGCAGTGTCCGGGCATGGCATGCCTGGAGTAAGGCGATCTGGGTAGGTGTAGTGCGAATCGTTTTCTTCCTTGGAGCATTGGCGGACGAGCCTGATATTTTGCATTGCTTTGGGGTGTTTGAATGCTTCTTTGAAGGAGACAGAGAGGTCATGATGGCGGTAGGTTTCTAGAGGTCCTTAGGTCACGACACCGTTCCTCACCAGCTAGCGTCTAGCGTACACCCTTGTTGTGATTGGTGAATTCAAGACATAATGCAAATGCATAATCCGTACAACTTGTCTCGATTTGCACGCTAAAATATTAGACAGCTTGGTCGTAGAGTACGTTGTGCGATACAGGAGTTTCATTGTCGCGCAGGGCGAAAGCCAAAGGGTTCTCCTTCCGACGCTCAGAAAGAAGAAAGCCGGTAAAGAGGTATCTTGGTCCAATACGCGATAGGTACATTGATCCCCGGATACCTTTAGGTTACAACTTCAACTATACTACCGCAGCATGTTATCAACCTAACTCGCCCCAGGACTGGAGCTCTCACGACATCTATAGTAGTCACCTAGTATTCTATCACTGGTGAGTGCGTAGTCAAGCGAAAGACGAGCAGTTGCACTTACAGATGGAAGATTACTCTATAGGCTAGAATGAGTCGAGAGATATGTGAACCCAACAAGCGGGTTAGGAGAGACTGCTGAGGAAGTCGCCTAGGCTACTTCCAGTGCGCCTTCGTTCTAGCGCCTGTTTTTCCTGCTCTCTGTTTCGCGATAACAGCTCTTGAAGCCCACCCTTTTTTCTGGTTCTCGCTTTCTTTGTGGCGTGATCCAAGATTCGTGTAGACAGCAAGGGTAAAGCACTTGAGGTTTTGCCCATGGTCGATAACGACGTCGACTTTTCACTAGAATTGTGGGGGAGTGCACTGGTGAGAGTGAGTCCTATCGGTAGATGATCTCCATCGTCTGCAGAACGGATGACTAGAGGCGCTGAATTAACAGTCGCGGGGGACGCAACATACTGGGCTTTCTTCCGCCTTGGGAACACTGACGTATTGCTGGTGTCGACGGCCATTTTAGTAGACGCGCCGCATTCGTCGCAGACTCTCAGGATGTATCTCGCTAGACCCGAATTTCCACTCTTCTTCTGCTTCGCAGGTGTGCGAGCAGTACGTGTGCGAAAGAACAAGCAGCCGCAATCGACGCAGTGTGACTCGGAAAGTGAGGCCCCTGAGGTCGCTGAGAGTAGTTTGGCTCTCTGGGCATGCAGAGCTTTCAATGGCGAAGGAAGGACGAAAGGTAGAGTAGAATGGAACTTGGCAGTTAGAGTATCGTCCTGTTGCATGGATTGGTTTGAATGCAGGTTCGATGATGGATCGAAGGAAGGAGGGATGCGATGAATAACCAATTATGTAATTGAAATTATTGAATATTGAATATTGAATACTCGCCGAGCTCGTGGCTTACCCCAGGCTTGTCATTATTACAAATCGGCATCTGCGATCTTCAGTTCTCATATCTTGCAGGAAATGGGAGGAGTATCGAAATAGTGGATGACATCCCAGAAGGATTTGGACCCGCCAATTTTCTTGATGGATTGTGTCTGAATTTGATGACACGGGAAATTTGGAACGATCGTCTCCAAAGACGAAAGTTCTAGATATCTGGATCGTTAACACATCAATGTAGATTACCTCTCTGCCTGCCTACCTCTGCCCATGTCGCATGACAGTTAGGAGAAATGCCGATCACACGGATGCATAGATCCTGAGTTGGGTGCACAGATCCTGGTCTGGTATAGGTGGGGCTGCTCGTCCCAAAACTCAAGGATTTGGACCTCGCGTAAGGTCCGGATTTTGATCAAAACTTGTGCCAAAACGACGTCACCTCCTTCCTTTCATAGATTTGGATGGTCCAAATTGCTTATGGGGTGTCATCCAGTCTCTTCCAAGGATCGAGCAGGAACAGGATGAATTACAGAACAAATTGTACTATATAAGATAGTTCATTCGTCCAAGTCAAAAACATCATCCTCGTCAGAACGTTGCTTGTTCGTATGGCCAGCGATTTTATAAACCAGTTCTGACCTCTCAACCTCTTTGTGTATAACACCTAAAGGACTGTCAAATACAGCTTCATGACGTGAAAGTGATAAAACGTACCGAGGTTATTTAGTTTTAGCTCTAATACGGCGGTCTGGAAGGCATCTGAGTTTCCGAGCTCCTCGAAACCGATTAGCCTACAAGTAGGCGTTGTGACTTAGCTAGCCAAGTGAAGGCGGGGCAAGAAAAGCCTCACCTATCTTTCGTAACCCCATCCACGAAGCAGATCACACATGGAAGCACCTGGATTGTGAGTTTGTGCACCAGCCAAGGCACATTCTCAACGAAAACGCGGATGAAGCGAGTGGAGACATATCTCTGTGCTAGAACCTGCAAACCTGTTCAATGGGGTACAGTACATGAGCTATGGCCCAGACTCACGGCAAGGTGCTTATCCATGATTTCACATCTCTTAAAATCGGGATGGTAGAAATGAACGATACATCGCGGTTCTCGTCTGTAAGAGGCGTGAAGGCCTGATGAATTGAAGACCAAGGAGCGAACTCACTCACGCGCAGATGTTCATGACCTCTTTCTCAACCATGACCTCGGTGTATTGGCCATGATTAGACGCTTTGAGCTCATTGGCTCGTTCTAGCCTGGTTTTGTGGGTGAATAGAAGAGATTACGGGTAGTAGATCTTGCGACTCACTCTCGACGAAGAGCTTCTATTCCACCTTCCCTGACCGAGGATATATCGTCGTTCTCTATTTCTTCTTCTAGCTGAGCAAAGAGAGCGTCGTCGTCGTCATTGTCGTCAAGCTGGTGTGAACGTAAAGGCATGAGGACATATGGTGTTATTCCCAAAAAGGCCAGGGTAGCATTGTGGCTGAAGACAATAAACGCCGGCTTTGTCTGTTTGCAAACACGCTTTGGTCGATTTACAAATAAAATAAAAACTATGGCCCTCCTGTTCTTCTTTCTTCACGACCACCACCATCCCTGCCATGTCCCACGGACGCCGTCCTTCTCTTTCTAACTGGCTGTCTCGTTCTTCTTCTTCCACAAAGTCTTCTTCGTCCAAGCAACCCTACACTCCAGTTAAACCGGTTCGCATCTCAGAGCCGAAATTTATGCGTTCCTTGGAATCTCTTAACCACGTCCGTGGTGGCTCGTTGGGCTCTGGAGCCCAGATCGTGCGTACCCCCCAGGACGCCCTTTTGGGCAGTGACGTTTGTAACGTCTCATTCGAGGAAGACGTTCACGGCAGGTATCAACAGGAGAATACCATTGCTCCGAGCTGTATTCTAGAACAGCAAGAAGATGACTTTCCCTCTCCTCCATCAAGTCCGGGTTTGCAGAATTTACCCTTTGCACACATGGCTTCCACCAGTTCTCCGGATGTTCTCAATTCTGTCCCTCTACGTCCGGCCTCTCCTCGGCCTGTGCGTGCCCCTCCACCACCCCCCAAAGGCCACACGTCTTCCCATGCAGCTCCTTTGCGGCTTGCATCACCTATTTCTGAAGAGTTTCCCAACGTTCCGCCTTTGCCCGCAACTATCACCTCTCCACCGCCTCAGCCAACCTTCCAAGCCATCGTGGTGTCTGGTAACCCCACGTCGGCCGTCGATCCCACAAAAATCATCGTGTCTCTGGAGACCGAAACTCAAATTTTCAAGACCACGATTAGCACTCTCACTTCGCGTCCTTCGCATCTTTCCAGCTTTATTATGACCCTCCTACCGAGAACCGAAGATGCAGAGGATGTCTCAATATACTCAGAAGATCAGTCAATGTATCATCGATTCCTGGCCACTGAAGGCATGTTGTCCAAAGCCTCCTTCAACCTTCACATATTTCTGGACAGACCTAGTGCATCGTGAGTGGAACTGACCTCCTCTTGATTACCTATCTGAGATATCTGGCTAGGTATTCACACATTCTGAGCTACCTTCGCTGCCCATCACATCTCTCGCATGGCCCAGACTGCCTTCCGCGGAACATGAAGCTCCAAACATGTGTTCCATCACGGTTAGATGCTCTTCTGGACCTCCGGGACGAGGCATGTTACCTAGGTCTTGAAGACCTCTTCAGGCTCTGCGCAGACGAACTACGGCAAAGACTGTCCTCTCAGTCCAATCCAAATAGTCGTCGAAACACCAGCCAGTCCAGTTTGCACTCATTGAGCTTACTGGATCACCCCTTGAAACCCCGGGTAGAGCGCAATCCTCTCGGTGAACGCGGTCGGGAGAAAGTTGTCCTTGAGGGTTCCGAAGGGAGGGCAGGTTCTCCGAAACGTGATTCTAGTGTCGATGAGCCGGGCCGAATTCTCATGACCCCGTTGTCAATGCATCGACATTCCGACGCTAGTGAGGACCGCACCAACTCGCCGGAGCACAGCTATCTGCCCACCAAACTATCGCAGCAACACCAGCCGCTGACCGGTCGTTGGATCTGATTTGATTTTCTTGCTTCACCCAGCATGCTCATGATCTTCACGACTAGGCCCTTTCCTTGCCTTGTATGAGCACCATTCGTATCTTCTGTACATTAACGTAATACTGTTCGCCTACATTATAGATCTCCCTTATTTACTGATATGGGCCATCCGTGCCCACCTATCGATTGCCCAAGCTGATTGAGTAGGAAACTCGACTCTAAGAACTGGACCGTACTTCCTGTCTCTCATGCATGCTAGCTGGTCTTTGATCACGATGTTCACGAAACGAAACGAAGAAATGACATAAGCGAAGTACACACAGTTTACAGTTAACCGCGAGGCACTACAGGTTGGAAAGAACAGCATCATGACTAGGCCTGGGGGGAGGGGAGAGGAAACGTAGTGGGCATGAAGATACAACATCTCTACCAGGAGGAATCGCGTATGAACATGGAGCCAGAAAAAGTGGAAGAGGAGTGCATGGTAGTTCCTAACAGGCAGAGGAAGACCTAGAAGTACAGTAAGAATGTTCTTGGTGAGGTGGGCGTATAACGCCCCTAGGACTTGCGAGTAGCGTATGGATTCACGCTGTAAACCTTGATCACAGGAGGGCTTTTGGTGAGATCAGCCGTAACAATGACCTAGTTGAAGGGTGATTAGGTGTAGCATAGGAAATGCATAACGTATCGTACTGGCACAGTCATGAGCTCTTTAATGTCCTGAATCTTGTGACCGGACTGGGAGGTCTTCAGACCTTCAAACTCTGGCTGCAACTTGGCAGCAGATCGGAGACGCTGCTTGGAAGTCTCGTCCTGTGGGTTAATGTCACTCTTTCCCAGAACAATTTCGTCTTCGTCATTGTCGTCTTCATCGAACAAGGCTTTCTCATCGTGAACAGAGCGGGAGGTGACTTCCATCTTCAGTGCATGTTGCTCCGCATTCTGTTTAACCTTCTTGAGATGCTCGTCGTCGCTGTTCTCGGCGAGCCAGGTGATCACATCACGGTCAGACCAATAGATCTGAAGCATATGTGAATGCTCTTCGTAGACGTGATTCTATTTCATCAATTAGTTGTTGTAGGAGAATGGAGCCAGAGATGTAGATATTCACATCTATGGGCATTTGGTCGACGTGAACCCTCTTCTCGATACCAAATTCTGGTACCAGTACATCAAAGGCTGCGTCCAGAACATTGACGACCTTAGCTTGACGGATGACGGGACCATAACGTTGAGTGAGGTCGGCGATGAGAACGCATAGGAATAGGTGGGCTGATTGTTCCTGAGCTAGACGAGCTGAGTCTTTCTTGCTGAGAGCATTATTTTGGTGTCAGTTCTATCGAGTACACAAGCTTATTGAGAATGGCCTACATATTGCACTGCTGAGCAACCTTCGCAACGGCATCACGATCCATGGTGAACTTGATGTCCGCTGGAGGATATGATTAGAGCAAGTTTCAACACACAGCTACGTAACTTACATCCACTCTGGAGAATGGCTTCCAGCTGGCGATGTACGAGAAGATCGGCGTAGCGACGGATGGGGGAGGTAAAATGAGTGTACAAGGGTGTGTTCAACGCGTAATGATTGTATTTGGCGATATCAAGCATTCCGGCACAGAAATACTTCGCCCTATGCGTGGCCTTGAAGGAGAGCAGTTCTAAAATGCGACGAACAGTTGAATCTTGAACGGCATCGAAAGACTTCATCATGGCACCGGCAGAGGAAATATCCATCTGGTATCCGAGACGCTCAGCCCGTTCAGCGAAAGCATTCTACATGGTTGATATATCAAGTTATTCCTCGCTTTTATCTTGCAATGAGTGTTCGAGCTTACCAGACGGCGCTCGATAGGAGTATCGTGGCGGCGTAGAAGCGCCTGTTCAGGGAGGTTTACGGCGATGTGTTGCGCGACTGCAATGTTTGAGGCAAGCATGAGCTAATTATACGATTGAGCTGATAGTCCAACATCATTTGTTCTGTGACAAACCTCTTCCACGAGTTTATGTGCGTCATAACGCTCGTGCTGAACACAATCTGTCGGCATGCCATGCTCGTCAAGAGTAAACGAGAGCCTCATGGGCTCAGAACTCAAGCAGCCCTCTTTGAAACGATTAGCACGGAGACGCTTGGTTATCCCATTGAGAATCTTGATGTCATGTTCAATGTCCTTCGCCTCGAATGCAGGGTCAACCGCGACATCACCGAGAGGTTTTCCTTCGATGGCCTTTTGAGCATCGGCGTACGACAGTTGGGCAGCAGACCTGGGTAACAGTAAGTTAGCATGGCTGATTAAGTAGGCGAGTGCCAGCACAAACTTGATTATAGATTTCCCGAACCACTTCTTGAGGATTTTCCCTTCTTCAGTCATGGTAAATATGACCGAGAACGTGAGGCGTTCTTGTCCAACGACAAGACTGCAGAGGTGCTCGCTCAATGCAGGAGGAAGCATGGGCACAGCGCGTTGGACAAGGTAGACAGTGGTCGCGCGCTTGCGAGCGTCACGGTCCAGTGCCGTATTGGGCTTGACAAAGTAGGACAAATCCGCAACATGCACCCCGACGTCGTAGGTTCCGTCGGAGTTGTGCTGAATCGACAGGGCATCATCAAGATCTTTCGCGGTACTAGGGTCGATAGTGAAAACACGATGTTCTCGCATATCTTTGCGGACTTCGAGTTCTCGCTCGGGAATGCTGAATGGATATTAACGAAGGAAGGAAAAAAAATTACAAAAACGATGCTCACGTCCACGGAACTGGGGGAAGACACTTGAGCACGTTATCGGCGAATTCTTCGGTTGGGAAATTACAGTCCTTGAGGAGAGCGCTAGTCTCCACTTCGATATCCCCAATAGGTCCCAGTTCTTCGACGAGTGTGCCGAATGGATGAAGAGAACTGATCGGCTAAAGAAGGTTTCAGAGACCGCTGGATAACTCTGAAAATATCGCTTACATGACGCTTGATGCAGGCGACAAACAGTTTGTTCACGTAAGCCTCAGAGTTCTGCACAAAATCGACAGGAGCTTGTTCTGTAGGGATTGCAATGAGCGGCACACGTTTGTCTGTGGGTTTGAACCACACAATTTTGGGACGTTCTACGGGAGCTCGGCGGGGTTCATCGCCGCGATCACCTTCCCTCTCTCTACGCTCAGCCTCTTGTTTCTCTTTGGTGGCAGCAGAGGATGGACGAAGCAGTCCGAGAGTGCCAGAGAAGAGTTGGCCAGGCATGCGCTCAACAACAGCTACGACATGACCAGCAAATTGAGGTTTTACCTCATCCGTGACCCTAGAGGATAATAAGTAAACCATTTTGAAATAACATATACACTTACTCTTCGTCTTCGAAAAGCATCAGACCTTGACCCTCGACTTCGACGTCATCTTTCTTCTTATCGTCTTTCCGAGTGCTGGACTTCATGTCGTAGGCTGAATTCTCTTCCTTCTTACGCTTCTTCTCTTCTTTCTCCTTCTTAGTGCCCCAGACTTCGTCAACGTCAAGCAACTCGACGGCAACGATATCACCTTCCAAGGCACGGTTACGATCCTTGGAGCCGCAGATATAGATATCCGCATCCAAAACCTCGGTCGCGACGTATGCGTCGGAGCGGTTGCGCTTGTTTACGCGCAAAATACCGACGACGAGCTTTCCTGCGGCTAGAAGAGGTGGAAGGGACGCCTGAGGGAGATAAGGAGCAAAGAGTGATTTCCGCTGGGGCTGATTGTTTTGCTGCTGGAGCTGCGTCTGGAACTGCTGCTGCTGTTGCTGGAGGAGGTTGACACCACCGAGGCCCATCATATTTGCAGCCATCATGTTCGGGAGCATGTTGGGGAAGCTGAAGGAAGCCATCTTGTGGTGATGGCCGCCAGAGGCCTGTCGGAACTGTTGCAAGCTTTGTAATTGCGCCTGAGCTTGAGCAAGATCGAGCTGAAAATTGCCTGATGAGGGGACGCCTCCTACCCCACCGTCTGCGAAGGGAGCACTGATTCAGAATTGGCAGATGTCATAGGTATGAATACATACTGATCCTCCAACTGGAATCTACTCGAGAGGCTTGTCGGGAATGGCCATTGAAATTAGTTCCTGAGGGGCCGAACCCATCTTCGAATCCATCTGGGTTAGCATAGGGATTGCCATACGTCACACTACCCAGTGAACCCATGCTGTTCTTATTCACGACATTAACACTATGTCGGCGGCCATGACCGCGAGGCAAGCCTTGAGCATCCCCTGGTAGGCCAGAGCCAAGGTTGCCATACTGGGGGTTCATGTTAACCTGAGGAGCACCAAAACCTGGAACAGTACTCTGAACACGCCTGTGAGCACCTCGGTTCGGAGCTAAACCAGGCGTCTGGAAGGACAGCACTTGGTTCTTTGCAAGCTGTTGCTGATACAATGCCTGCTGCTGCTGCTGAAGAGCCTCTATCTGGTTCTGGATAGCGATCTGAGGAGAAAAAAAAACATGAGGTCGAGAAACCAAGATGCACAAGTGTGCCCACCTGCTCAGCCATTACACCACCAATATCGCTACTTTCAGTCTTTCGATGCCTGGGAGGTTGGGATAGATCCTGAGGAGAATCGGAGGAATAAGAATGCGTCTGCTGTGGGAATTGGAACCCCACGTCCTCTTCGTTGATGGGAGGAGCTACACCGCTATCGCGCTTTCGCATGCCGAACATGAAACCCGGGGCGAGCTGAGGGCGTCCAGTCGGCCCAATTGCATCTTGATCTTGCTGAGCGAGAGCTGCGAAGCGAGGGGCAGTGAAGCTCTGCGATTGCGAGCGAGGTTGATGACCAAATTGGGCATAGTAATTCTCTTGAACCTCACCCTCTTCAAGAGCAGAACCGCCATAACCATCCTCTGCATCCTCCATCATGGACCCTAAGTGAGGAGCGAACGATCCAAAGTTGCCTGAAAGCGCAGAGGCGCCCATTGAGGCAGCCTTGCGGTGCTTGGCGTCTCCAGATAAACCGGGATAAGCAGAGGCTCCGGGCTGAAAGACGGGAGCGTTCAACGGAAGCCCAGAAGGATGACTCTGAGATGGGAGAACAGTAGGAGCTCCCGTAGAGGGCTGAGAAGGTGTGACCTTGAGATCGGCGATGACTCGCTGAAGAGACGATAGGGCATCGCTGGACTCATTACCAGTCATGGGGGGAGAAGACTGCTGATTGGCACTCCCACGAGAGTTCTGGGATTGGGACTGTTGCTTGCGGTGAGGATTGTTACGACCTCCTTGAGAATTGGAAGGCTTGCGCTGCTCTGGCTTCTTGGAGTCATTGCTTTTCTTGGAAGTCGTGTCTGAGCCTGATTCGGCGGCTACACTAACAACCCCCTGCTTCTTGCTGTTATTAGACTTGGTGGAAGGAGTACGGGTAGCAGGAGGACCAGCGGTGGGAAGACTCTTGTTCGAGGTGGAAGGATTTCTTTTCTGGCTGTTTGGACGAGTAGCAGAGGGAGCGCGTGGCTGATTTTCCCTCTTGGAGGCAGTTTGTTGCTGCTGTGCTTGAGGCGTAACTTCGTCAGTCATAGCTTTCGTTAACGTTTGAAGTCGGAATAATGGGCTTTTATAGTTTTCTGTTCTTTTTGAGATGATTTTTTATTTCGTGCTGGAGCTTTGCGTGAGTGAAATGTCTTGTCTGGAGAGATGACGTGAGGGTGAGCACGACGAATTGCATCAAGGGTTGATATACCTGAAAGTTGGGTTACTTGATCTGCTTATAGAATGGGTTGCCCTGGTGGGCTCGTGAAGGGGATTTGGAGGGAGTGAATGCCGTGGATTGGGCGAGATGGGATGTAGTTGCAGGTTAAAGGAGGGGAGGTAAGGGCAGGCGACCATCAGATAATTCCCATTTATGTGCAGCCCGTCGTCATTATTACATAATCACGACTGGACACGCCTGAGTCGCCCCTCGAAATACACAAGATATTCAGGGTCTCCGAGTTCAGGGTTCAACGTTCAACGTTCAGCTCTCGGCCGGGAGACTTGGTCTAGGAGAAACCCCATATTCATTGGTATTCTACAGAACAGAAAGGTACGCGACTACATCAACAGAATCCAGCTGATGCACCAATCTCTATGCCTGAGCGAGCTTCTGGAGAATCGCGTTCGTGTATTCGGTGGTCGACGCCTTGCCCCCTAAATCACCAGTAATGGACTTGCCTTCAGCGATAGTCTGGAAGTCGTTGATAAGTTAAGCGGTACTGAGATATTCACAGAGGGCACGGAAACGTACGGCTAAAGTAGCTTTCTCAATCTTCTGGGCGTAGTCAACAAGGTTCATGTGCCTAGAGAACGATGAGACACGGTTGAGAGGGAGCAGAGGTAGATTACATGCCTGAGCATCATCATAGACGAAAGCAGCAATGCAGTCGGGTTAGCGCGCCCTTGTCCTGTAGTGTACAGTGAGAGTGAGGATATATTGTATCAGGTGGCACTGAAAGGACGTACCAGCGATATCTGGGGCTGAGCCGTGGACTGCCTCGAATATAGATGCATCCTGAGGGAACAGGTGTCAGAGTAAGAAGTACCGCTGTGCAAGGACTGAAACATACACGACCGATGTTACCAGAGGGTGTAAGACCAAGTCCACCAATCAGGCCTGCGCACATATCAGAGAGAATATCGCCATAGAGGTTAGGCATGACCATGACTCGGTCAGAATATGGCCTGGGATTTTGGGTGATCTGATATTTCGTGGATGAGAAGCTGAATGATATGAGCCGAATTCCCAAACTAACCTGCAAGCAGACTCGATCTAGGAGGTCTTCGTCGTATCTTATATCGGGGAACTCTTTGGACACCTCACGACACGCAGATAGGAACATGCCGTCAGACATTTTCCTGTGTAAAATTTGAGAACGTGTCCAGGTTACAAGTTAGTGAAGTATACTGACATGATATTTGCTTTGTGAACAGCGGTGACGCGTTTACGGCCACTGGATGCAGCGTAATGGAAAGCGTAACGTGCAACACGTTCTGAGGCATCCCATGTGATGAGCTTGATAGATTGAACAACACCGTCGACGACCTATAGCCCTGTCGGTGGGTATTTCCTACATAAATGGGAGCTGCGGGACCTACCTCGTGCTCTATCCCGGAGTACTCCCCCTCAGTGTTTTCACGAATAAGTACGGTGTCAACATCGTCATACGGAGTTTTGTAGCCTTTGATAGATACGCAAGGCCGGACATTTGCGAAGAGGTTGAAAGTTCTTCGCAAAGTGAGGTTAAGGGAGACATGTCCCTTGCCGACTGCACAATTTGGGTATAAGACGATCTTTCAAAGGAATGCGTAGGATTCAGAACGAACTGGGGGTGGCTAGAGGACCTGTCAAGGAGTTAGAACACCGATATGCCACCAAGTAACAGCTTTTCGCCCTCACCCTTCAATGCGACGGTGTTCTTCTTGATGGAGTGGATGGCGGCGTCGGGGATAACAGTCCTTCCACCCTTCAGCACTGGAGTGACGCTAACTTCTTCCCATTGGATAGGTACCTATACAGAGTCCTGTGAAAGAGACCAGTACAGAAAGCACTCAAGACTTACTCCCGCTGCACTGTAAATATTCTTCACAGCCTCGGAGATCTCGGGACCAATACCTGGACACAGGGTCAACTCATGTAGTTCGGCAAAAAAGAATCGAAGATGAGCACCATCTCCAGGAATCATAGTGACGGTATATTTTCCCTATGTGTAGGCTGTTTGAGAAAGGGGGAAAGGAATACGCAGTTTCTGGCTCACATTAGCGGCCTTCTGTCCGGCGAAAGCGGCTGTTGGTGCAGCGGATGCGTACGTGCGCTGCTGTTACATGAGAACAATATTCCGAGAGGAAAGATATGTGTTCATACCAGGGAGGATTTGACAGCTCCAGCCGCCAGTCCAGCGAACGATTTGGAGGCCAACATGAGTGAAAGAGAACAACTTGCAAAAATTATCTATAGCCGGTCCGGGAGGAGTCGGCTTCTTACGGGAGCTCAATGTGCCATGTGTGCAGCTCGAACAGTCTGGCTGAGTCTACACTAAGTCGACACGTCCTCACTCACTTTCTCCCAAATGCATTTCGTCAATTCTTGGGGTCTAAATATCGTGAAATATATGCTACATGGAATACAAGGTTGCCGAGGTATGTGTACAGACACAGGAAAGAACAAACAGTAGATCATCAGCTACTGAGCAAGCCATCTAGTTGAGCGCGATACTTCTCGATATTCCGCTCTTCTTCCTCGTCTAGTTGATCATGCATTGCCTGGAACGCCTTCTTGTCAGCGGAGTCACAATGCTAAGTGTGAACAGGACCAACCGGTAAATCTGTCTTCGCAGTCCCAGCTTGGCCCAGCTTGCCATCGGTTAGGTCGAAGAGTACCTTGTCGACTTCGGCATCAGCCTCTTCCTCCAGCTCTTCGTCCTCTTCCATATTCAGCGTGTCTTCGACCATCTCCTCCATTATACCGGCCTGTTATAGTGATGAGCCTAACTACCCCGCGATGGACAATTATATAGTGATACCTTGGTCATCTCCATGGTCATCTCCCTCATTGTCTGGGTAAGCTGCGGAAGCTTGATGAGGGCGTTCGATTGTCTCATGATCTCGGTGGATTTCTGAAGCGACCCAGTCACTTTGATCATAGCTGCTGGGGTGGTTGTATCAGTACGCAAGCAGAGGAGAAGAACAGCCCACCTAGTTGCTGCGTGAGTTGGTGGTTGATAGAACCTAACCTGGCCTTGCTAATCGAGAGGCGCTCCTTCTGGCGATTACTACGTACAATCTCCTTGGCAAGGATTCGGGCTGATTGAACATCACCCTTAGTTGAGAGCTTCTTTACGCTCTGCCTAGCCTGACTAGTAGCCATTTCGAGCTACCTTAGTATCTTTAGACGAATATGAATAGTGAAGGGTGGCATCAAGACGTACCTGCCTCATTTCCCGCTCTAATGAGCGTGTCTCTGTGCGTAATTTACTCTGCCATGCACGTACTTTCTCTTCAGGCGTTGGACCGTAGAGGAAACGGTTGATGGATTGCATGTGAGGAAGTGTTTAGATCACTTGACCTCGTACCTACTTTGGAGCTGTGCAGCCACTAGTACTTAGGTGGTTTCGGTGGTTTGGTTCACCCAAGGACAATCTCATGAAGAGAGTATTCCTGTTTAGCACACTCGAACTGAGCCCAGCGCTGCTTGAAAAACTTTCTAACTACAAAATATGTGCCAAGAGGCCTACAGTTTGGGCATAATAATCAATAAGTACATACTCAATCAGAAGGTACAGGTATTATTACAGACCCCATCCAAACCAATAGCATCGCAGAGTCTCTCATCATGATAGTAGAAGGACATCAAGGAAGAAGAGAGAGAACAGCAATCACGGACCGCGATGTATGTGGTTGACAAGAGCTTCCCAGTAGCTCCAGTCGTTCCCGTCGTACCCGTTTAATAATGAAGCAGAACCCGCGTTGTGAGGAGGAACGGATGCTGTTGCCCATCCAGGGTAGACCGCATCCTCTGTGGTTGGCCAACCTAGGTTTATCGAGGTGCCATCCAAACCAGGCATGTTATTTACACTATTACACCAGTTGTCCAAGAGTGATTGAGCCGAAGGTTCGTCATCCCCTCCCGGACTGCCAGAACCAACAGGAGAGGTGGCCATCCCGTCTGCGTGCATACTCTGCTGTACTCTCTGGAAGTTTGGGGAGCGGCTCAAAGGACCTGCATACGGCACAGCAGTAGCAGATGTGATATCGTGGGATGTTGAGGGGGGATGATCTGGGCGAGGAGGTAAATCAACACCATGATCACGACTAAGAGATAATAAGGATTCAGCCGCTGGGTGAACGGCATTGGAAGGAGTGCTACTCTGAGACCGAGGCAACGTGCGATAACCATTGCTTTCGGCTTCGAAGCTCTTTTTCTTCAAGAATTCGATGATTTTGAGCTCCCGCCTGGTCGTCTCATCTAAGTCCCGTATACCCTCGTTGTCTTTGAGAAATCCATCGAGTATGGTATGCATAGCCTCGGCGTCCTTTCCATGAGGCTGAAGTACGAGATAAATTCCACTGAGGGTGCATGAGGGAAAGACTCCAGACATGAATCATATGGACAGACCTGATCATTGCAGTCTGGAACTCGCGATAGGCATTACTAAGAGGCGCCTCGGCATCCTTTGAACAGGTTTTGCGGAAAGCCTGTCGCACCTCAAAATCCTTAAGCGCGGAGTCGAAGCATGCTGCCCTCGATCGGGTATAGCGATCTGTGTGTAGCTTGCGTAATAAATATGGTCGGTGAAGGCTGACACGAACAAAAAGTACTTCCGTGATCAGCAAGAATCGATGGGCGGGTATAAAAGGGAGAGTTTCGTCTAGGGATCGATCCGGATCCATGGAGAAATGTGGTGGTAGCTGGGAGATGAAGTGGGAGAGTTCATCGTCGAGCCTGATAACATCTCCGTACTCGCTGCGGGGTCGCACTTTCTGGAAATGATGAACCATCTTGCCTATTATCGAAGCTAAGGCTTGTCGCAGAATGACAAAAGTCATTGGTGTTGGCACGGAGAGTGGCGGTGGATTGCGAGAATGAGCCGGATTTGCATCGTCGATGTTAGAAGGTGGATGTGTGGACGTATAATCGTCCTGTATAGCATGAGGCCTACCCAGAACCAGAGCATAAGACCTATCCGCGTGATATAGATATGACCTAGAGAATCGTGTGAGTGGATGAAAACAGGGAGACCAACTTTGAGATCGACCATATTCGCCGCCGCTGCTCCATCCGTGCTGTGTCCATGGACTAGATTGATTTGAGTGTATAGATTGATGTGGAGCCCAGATTGAAACGTACCATGGTGGACCCGTCGCGGTGTAGACCCAGGGCTTGTGCTGTGCGAACAGCAGCACCCAACTGACTCCAGCACTCCGTAATTCGGCGATCGAACGTCAGAAATCTAGCACTCTACAGGCAATATCTAGTACAGGACGAGTGTGAAAAGGAGGAATAAAACGAACCAACAATCTTGTCAAGACGATATCCAGAGAATCAGGCTGTATAGCTGCTGCAATCAACAATGAACGTCGGGCTGTAGATGATGGGGTACAGCTCAGTATGACAGTTGATACCAATGAGAGAACTAGACTCACAAGACCAATAGTATCGAAGAGACGTTACTCTGCGTTGTCGAGCATCACCGCCAATTTGCTCTGGAGCCAGTCGAGCGGCGATCGCCAGAACAACGAACAACAAAGGCAGAAAGCGCACATCGTTAGGATTTGTTGCCGCCACACCATTGGATCCATTTGAACAAATGGCGGTGTAGGACGTACGGAACTCTTGCTCCGAAAGAGGGTATCGTGTCCAATTTCTACGTGAGAGTGAGAAGTAGCAAAAAGGCAACATCAAGATGACACACATGCTCTTGAAATAGAAATCGATCAGGGCATCGGAGAGCCGCTGGGGAGGTAGCTCCTGGATGAGCTCAGAAATTTTATGGGGTGACACCCCGCACTCCTGAACGAGTATCTTGAGATTATCTGCAGCGGATGGTTCCAGCTCCAGAACAGTGGACTCGCTAGTCTTCGTCGGTGCTTTCCCAAAGGCATCTGGTGAAGCAGTGCCATTTATTGAGGGGTTGTTAGGCATTACTGCATGCTCTAGCTATCATCGTGGCCGAGTCCATGAGATGTGGAAATGATGTTGGAAGTACCAGGAGACTTACTTGCTCTATAACTGTGTTGGGTGCAATGCTGCCCGACGCGCTGTTGCCGTACCACTTTCCCGACTGGAATGTTCCATCATGCTCTGAGTTATTGTCCTCGTCTGTGGGCTGGGATAGTCGAGAAGAGTCGTAGTTGTGATTTGAGTCGAAGGAGCCTGGGGTGTTTGGGGTACAGAAGTGAGGTAAGGCCGTCTCGATGATTCGTTCCAGCCTCAGCAAGCGAAGACTGAGATCTTGGTCGGATTTCCCAGGTGTGTATGGTTTGCATAGTTCCGGCACTTTACGGGCTATGCACTGTGAAAGTGTGCAAGTTCAGCGAAGATGAATGGGTTCGCAGGCATTTACGAAGGCTAACATGAGCGCAGGGCATCTGCCGATCACACTGAAGATTTTTGTACACGGTCAGTCTGGTGTGGGACGAAGCACAGTACATTACGCACTCTCTGTTTACGCCGATGACATTCGCCGCAGGAAAAGCTGCAGTACCACAATCTAAGCGGGGACCTCCGTGCAGCATATAAACGTACCTGACTCGAGTCCGTTGCTTCTTGGAGGAGACACTTTGCTCTTGATCATCGTCGTCCTTCTTCCTCTTCGACGAGTTTTGTCGACTAGAGTCGTTAGTCGTTTTGGCCATGTTATTCTGCATTCGAGCAGCAACCACTGAAAGGAGCACTGAAGATGAAGAGTTGGGCTTAGATCAAAGGGAGCCTTGGCCGGAGGTGAACTTGAATATGTGGGTGGCAGTGCTGCTATATTCTGCATGATGATGATCGCAACGGTTGACATCACTCACTAATTCCTACAGCGATCCTCAGGCTAGGCTGCACCACTTTCTGAATCCCACTAGACACTCATTAGATCTACTACACAACTGCTATGAATGAAACGGGCCAGCCACCTTGGAAAAAGACTGCACTGTCCCTCGAACGACCCTATAAAGGTCTGAGGACTCTAGAGGATATCACACCCGATGGTCAGCTCATCTACGAACAGTGAGCATCCCTCAACAGTGACACACTTGAAAAGGCTCAGACCCTGTATGCTTTCAGGCCTGAAAACCCATTAAAATTTCTGGGTTCGAAGCTACACCAGATTATCGCGGAGCGCGGCATAGACTTCTTCGAGAAGACAGAGAAGAATCTAACACCTCTCCCACCACTAAAAGTCGACGCAGCTGTTGAGCCCTCAGGCAAAACAGCAGAAAACAATCAAACTGACAATGAACGACCGAAGCTCATGACAACAGAAGAAGTGTTTAAAATGCGTATGGAAATCGCACCACAGCTCTTGTGAGTCCCGCTCTCCCTCTGTGCTTTTCTACACTCAACACCAGGGCAGCATCGCAATGGGAGAGATGAATCAGGCTAGGGAACTTCTGTCTGCTCTGTTGTCTACTCGTTCTTCTGCACTCGGACCCTCTCAGAACCCGCTCCAGAGTTTCGATGGTACTCAGACTGAGTCACCATCGTTGATCAATGCCACTACCATCACAAAACCACCTGGCATCCCGTCAGTGGAAGCTTTCAATGCACAACTTACTCTCGGTACCAAAGACGAGGCCTTGCGAAAGGCAGTAAACACGTTCAGGTTTGCAGCTGAGAGCATGGAACGCGGTCGCATGAAATCCGACAAGTATTGGACTGACGCGCTCAAAGTTCGCCGTACGAACTGGTCTTTAGTTCCGGCCCCTTTGGCATTCGGAGCGCCCACAGGAAAAGGTGCAGATAAGACCTCGAAAGATTTCTTAGTTTCGTTCGGTCTTGAAGAATGTGAGTTGGGTGGGGTGTTTTCTTATCATGACCTATATCCATTGAAGCCCCGGTCACCTTCAGGCGGAAAGCTCTGGCCCATCTGGCGGGCCAAGAGGACAAAGACGTAGACCTTATATTCCCTTTGCGCCAACGCACCAGGCTGCGCATATCTCTGCGCCGAAACACTCCAGACGGGTTGAAGGTGTCACACAACTTCATGCCACCTTTAGCTGAGGCGGGTATAGAAGACAGTCTGAGGACCGCTCAGCAAGAGATTATCGAGCAGGAGATCTTTTCTGTCCTCGTGAAAGAAGCCGGTTACCTACCAACTGCTTCTGCTCGGGTATCTGAGAGGTTGATTGTGATAGAAGCAGCTCAGATGATCGAGTTGCGCTTTGAACTAGCTAGTATAAGTCCCCATCTACTTAGAGCCCCATTCTCATTATTAGTCTACAGGTCGATCCAACCACCGTGGACCAAGCTGAAGGTCTCGATGATGGACAATGCGATCTCATTCATTTCACGCTGTATGCGCTGCTTCTTCGACAGCACAAACACCGCAAGATCGCCCGACTAGGCACCGTAGGGATATTGCATACTAATCCGGCGCAGTCGACTACTGTCCCAAGACCTCCGATCCTGCGACCAATCATTGATTTAATACAGTACCAAGCGTTCTGTTCTCGTCTACAAACCAACTTGGATCACCTATGCACGGCTCTATCTGAAGCTCAAATCTCGTGCCGCCTTCGGTTCGACCCGGTGGGGGATATGGGTAGGGATCTCGTGAGCCACCTTTCGGCGGAAGAGAACACCACACTATCTGGTGAAGCTGTTCTGAGAGCTGATCACCGGTATGCAAATCTCCTGCCCCACCTCTATATCGCCCAAAGTCACTCAGCGCGCCCCGGTTAGCTACGTCATGCGCCTGTCCCTCGCATCACCCTCCACATTGATCATACATCTGCCTCAAGTCACTCAAACCATAACGTCTATGCCACAGCTGCACCAACTTATAGCTGACGAGTTCGAGCACTATTTACTGACTCGTATATGCGAGCTTGGCAAGGCTTTCACCCAAGACTCGACTGGTTCGTGGTTCGTAGATTTAGTCACTAGTCGATGTATCGGTAAACTTGAGGGTCAATTGGTGTAAGTGCTCTTCATCCCTCCATGTCCTCGGTTCAGTCTGAAAGAGTTCACACCATTCAGCAATTTCTCCGCATCATACCAATTCGGCAGCATTCAAGCTTCGGCTTTCCGAATGAGCAGAGAATCTAGGAAAGAAACTCTTTTCGAGACTTACAGCTCCAAGTCACAGCAAGGATTGTTTGACTGGGTTAACAGAATCGTGAACAAGTTATCCTCACAGACTGTATCAGGCATATGATAGTATTGCATTGTGAACCATGCCATGAGTTTTTGTATGTGCATGAAGGAGAGCAGAGTAAGGTAACATAGAAAGCCATAAACAGGGAGATACATCTACTCATCATCCTCATCATCCTCATCCACGCCACCAGCCTTGAACTTCTCGATTTTCTCGGCAATAGCAGCTTGGCGTTCTTCGTATGTGCGCTTCTTCTGCTTGTGTTGCACAGAAACGGATTTCCAATCCTTGTCCTTGCTGGACGGCTTGAAGGTGGGGTCTTCACGTATCTTGGTGTGAGCATCACGGTAGATATCCTCAATATCCTCCGAACCGACGCCATCAGCAAGGTAGGAAGCAAATTGCTTCTTGAACCTATAAAATGCAGGTGAATAGGGTCCATAGCCCTACCAATCTATTCCTCGGACATACCTCTCGTCATCCTCCTCCTCCAAGCTCTCCATGTATTCAGCGACGTGCCCACCGAAGATATACTTCTTCAGGACCTCGGCGTCAAGCTCTTTGCTCTCAACATCATAACCAGGGAATCGCTTCTCGGAATGGGGAATGAAGATGCCACCGTCACTAGCACCCTTCATAGCACCGAAAACACGCGAACCAGTGGAGGTACGCTTGAGACCGACATCAAGGTAAGCCTTGAATGGCCGAGGGGCATCGTCATCTTCAATGGCCTCAGTCATGGTGAGAGTACCATCGGGCTCAGCGACACCCTCGTACTTCTCGTCGAGACCGAGCTTCTTCAGGGCACGACGGGCAACCAACAAGCCGGTTGCGTATGCTGAGGGTTGGAAAGGATTCAGAATGATCACTCGCTGCCATAATAATCGTGTTGCTCACCCGCAGCCCAGTTAGTGAGGCCGTGTTTGATACCGTATTGAGGAAGCTCAGCAGACCGGGCAGCAGCCAAGATAAAGTCTCCTTGTATACGGGCATAGACGATCTGGCAGATGATGTCCTTGTTCGTGAACCGGACAACCAGACGGTACTTCGGCGCGTTACTGAAGATAAAATGAGAATCAAAGAATATGGCATTCCGAGTGGTTGACCGTACTATTTGTTCTTTGCCTGGGTGATCAGACGCTTGCGGGCGTAGTCTACGGAACATTAGATCGATAGGATGGGGCAATGGCTACAAAAGCTCACAATCAGTTTTACCCTCTCTTCGTCTACGGTACTTGACCTGGTAACGGGAGAAGTACGCATCGGTCTTTTGCTTCTTGACGAAGGGCATATCTAGAAGAAGGATAGGTGTCATCCAACTGAACGAATCGGCATCCATCCTCCAAGCGACAAGAATTTGGCGTATATTCCTTCGACGCTGGTTTGGATGGACATATAGACTGTTCAAGCGTACCTTGAGGAAGGGAGAGGGAGGGAGGAGGCCTGGGAGTCTTGAGGTAGTATCGGGTGTTGATTCGAGGGGGACTGTTTCTCTACCACAGATATCGTGGCTGTGCAAAGCCCAGTGCCTCTGTTCCCCCACTTCCATAGTTGCTCATGTCCTATAACAACAATTACTACGGTTCTTCTTCAAGCAGCAGCGATGTAAATCCTTATCATCAACCATACGCAGGCCCTTCTTATCCTATTCCAGGATCCTCAGCTCACAACGCCCCAGTCCCCGCTAATGCTTATGAATACGATGTTGGCATACTTGCCCAGCAGAGTGTATACGTCCCCGGTGCTATGATCGACAAGCGCGGGGGTGCCGGAGGCAGGCTGGCTAAAGGTGGGAAACGAACGACAGTATTGAGGAAAGGTGCCGGCAAAGTGTGGGAGGACCAGACTCTTCTTGAGTGGAACCCATGTGCGTCAAGTACATGACATATCTATCCCCCATTAACCCCTCTCTTCGCAGCCTGGTTCAGACTTTTCGTCGGAGACTTGAGCAACGATGTATCTGATGATGTTCTTTCCAACGCGTTCAACAAATATACCTCCTTCCAGAAAGCACGAGTCATTCGTGATAGATTGAGTCAGAAGGTGCACCTGCTTCCACTAGGTACCATGATTTCTATGCTCATCCCATATTTCAGGCCAAATATGGGTTTGTTGCTTTCTCTGATCCCGAGGATTTCTTGAAAGCATGGAAGGAAATGGATGGTACGTATCGTCTCGCTGACGAACCGACCCGTGCTAACGAGTGTCCATTATAGGCAAATATGTTGGCAATCGACCGGTCAAGCTGAGAAAAGCAGACGACACCGTACGACCTGTTGAGATCGGACATCGCAAGGCTAGACAGCTGGAGAGCGAACTGAAGAAGAATCGACACAAACCATATTGATCGCAGTCGGGCTCTTTTTCTAGATACAAGCTGGTCACCTACATACTATTATTGCACGCATTGGATCTGTCTCCTTAAGTAGTACCATCCTTTTCAACAGTTTCACTATCTTGCATACCTGGTCTAGAGTAGTAGACCTAGCGACATGCTGCAATCAAGGAATGACAGTAAAACGTCAATTTAGGTCCATGGGCTGTATACATATATTCGGCTCCTGGGTTGGGCGAGGCGAGTAGGACTACCACGAGGTGGCCACAATGGAACTCAACGCGCGATCATATGACCTCTGCTTCCTCAGCCCCGGTTCTCAGCATCGACACCCTCCTCCTCGTCTTTGGCCTTATAACTATTACACAGGGTTCTACTGACATTCAGAGCACTACTCAGGATGCACGAACATCGGGCAGATAGAATCCTGCCTTCTCTTGCACTACCAGAATCAGAGGAAACATGGGATCGAATAGCCAAGTCTATTGTCGAACTAGCCCACCTTATCCAGCAGGATGGAGGCGAGGACCATCCCCATATCATCCCGTTCTGCAAGACACATTGTCGTCCTCTGATCAATGCTGTCAACTCCGAACGTTCAAGATTATCAGGGCCTGCAATCGACTGTGTCACCGCAATGGCAGTTGCCTTCGGTCAGGATTTTAGCAGTCTGCTTCCGTTGTATTTCCCTACTATCCTTGCTCTTTGTGGCCGCACGAGTAAGGTTACACTCAAACGAGCTAGAACATGCATATTCACCATCATTGACTCGACTCAACTATCCGCTATATTACCTTACTTCATTCCAACCATCAAGGATAAATCGACTTCTGTCCGATTGACCTCGGCAGAAGGCGTCCTGGCGTGTTTGAACACGCTCAATCCTCCGGATCTGGAGCGAGGAGATAGACCTGTAGAGATTGAAGGTGTCATACGTGCGACCTCTCGAGATGCAAATGCGGACGTGCGCAAGCTGGGCAAGAAAATCTTTGAAGCTTATTCGTTGATATTTCCCTCTCGCGTTGAGAAGTTTGTCTCTGTTTCTTGCGTTGCTTCTCTATAACCCTAATACTGATGCTCGCATTCAGATTCACGGCTCCCTTGTCTCCCACAATAAAGAAGTACCTAGATGTAAAGTCTAGTCAGACGACGATGGCATCATCCTCCCGAGCTGTGGCAGCTAAATTTGCAGGCCTATCCTCCTCCACCTCTTCACTAGAGTCAAAGCATACGAAACCAAGTGTTCCTCTCCCTCATAGGATAGGACATTCTAGATCTGCTTCCTCATCTACTCTAGGTACTAACGCAGCAGTAAAAACGCAACTGGCCAGCTCTACCGCAGAGCCTTCCAAGGAGAAGAATGGGGTGAGAAAGCACGATATGCCCCCTCCTAATTATGTTCCATCCCGCACGCGTACTGCGTCGAATCACAGTCAACCGAGCTCAGGCCCACCTTCTCGTCCAGATTCGCAAACAAGTGTTCACCCCCAAGGCACAGGCTCTAGTAAGACGGTGCACAGCGGCCCCTTCAAGCCTGTGCATCGAGATGCAGGACCACTCCGATCGGAGCTCGTGCGGCCTCTTGCTAAGCCCATCCAATCTAGTGGGCCGCGCAAAGTGACGCTGGTTCTGCCCACCATAACTCCACCAGTGAATCCAGCAAAGTCCACCCCAGCAGCTATCCCAGGAAGTGCCGCATCTCGGAGCAAGAATGAGTCGGCTCCTCCCAGGCGGGTTGAGATTTCCAGAGCCGATCAAACTACCAACGCAGAGGGTCCTAAACGGCCAACCAGCAGTAGCCGACCGACGGCTTCTGACAATGCTCCTGTTGTGAGACCCGCACTTGTGAAGGCTAGTTCCACAGCGGCACTACAACCAGAAAGGCAGAAAGGCAATACAACTCGCCCTCAGTCTGTGCAACTCAAAACTGCGTCTACATCCAATCCAGCTGATAAACCACCCGGCCAGTCCTCCCGTCAGCAGCCCACTGCTAGACGAGGTGTTGACCAGCCAACACAGTCTCAACTAGCTCGCGCGAAATCGACTTCACATCTGAAATCTGAGGCGAAGAGTATGAAGGGTTCAGTAACCAGCAGACCAGGCTGGGGCCGCCCGCCTCCTGCGAAGCCGAGACCAGTGTCTACTGCGCAGCGCAAAGCTGGTCCCTCTGCAGTGGAGCCCAGTCATATACCCCTGCCCCACTCACCAAAGCAGGGCATAACTGGGAACGCTGATGCATCAGTTCCTCAACCGCCGTCAGCGCGAGCTGGCAAAAAGCAACCTGCTTCCGTTCCTTTGCCCCCTTCGCCGCAGCCTAAAGCATCCGGACTGGACACACAGAAGCAGAATCCTGTTACGCCTAGCACACCCAGTACGGACTCTAGTATGTCACCTGCTGAGCAACACCCTACTCCCGAGAATATCCAAAGCGGCTCAGACTCTCAAAGACCTGCCGACCCAGACTTGAAGAAACATGTAGTCCCTCCCAATGTACAGTCAGATACTCATACAGACAGCGACTCAGTGAAGGCTGAGGAAATTGACGAGAGAGCGGGACTAGCCCCTTCCACACCACAGGAAGCTAGGGAAGAACTAGAAGAAAATTTTAGTCAGACGGTAATCAAGGCGGTAGACCCTCAAATGGTACCAGCTTCTTCTCTAGCTGTCCCCTCACACGCCATGCCCCCTCAAACCCCCATCTCATCTTTACTATTCAGTATAGAGCGCGGCTTCTTGTACTCGCCTACTTCTCCACTTTCCCCACCAATCAAGTATACCAACAGGCTGCAGTCGAACTCGACGTTGCCCCCCTGCCCCTTCTTGAAAGCGCCGAGCAACAGTACGGATACAGATCCAGCAAATCGAGATGAGCGTTCAGCTCTGAGCGTTGTAGAACTCAATCAATAACATAGACTCAGAGTTTCAACTTGATAGATTCCATGTCATCCCCCACTTGGCCGTGTGCATTCACATCTACGTGTTTTCTCTACAGTTGTCGCTCAATCGTATACGGTATATTAACCCACAAATATAGTATTGTGAATTTCCATCCTTGATGTATAAATACGTTGGAAGTCAGTAAAGAGGTCTTCAAGTTGAAAAAGGAACGTTACCTCAGGCCTCAGTGACTGAGGAAGTGTCGCTTTTTGGCCTGCCTCTTCGCTAAAACCCTGCGACCATTTGGCGTCCTCTTTCTTGCTAAAAAACCATGGCGACGCTTCCTCACGCGCTGCGAGGGCTGATATTCTGTGCCACGTTGTTGGAACCTGAGTTGTGAGAGAGCGCCGAGGATCGGAGAGTAGGTGGTGGACTGCTGGGGTATCGCACGGAGTAGAGAAGGCACGGGAGCAATTAAGCGGGGGAGAGAACGCTGCACAGAACTTGTGAATGCTGTTAATGGCTTTGGAGGGATAATTGAAAGGGTTGGAGGGCGAGAGAGCAATCGAGCCAACGAAGTTGGTACCCGCGGCATTGTAGTGTTGGTGGTGGATGTTCGAGAGCTTGGTTGGTCACAAGGTCTGCTTTGAGTTCATCACGATCCACCATGGACATCGACAAACTATTCAAAGTACGTCTCCTTCAGAGTTCTCGAGCATACAGCCATATGAAAGGTTTGATGCGTGCTTAGGTCCCTAAACTTCCGGTCAAGCGTAAACTACCAGATCAGCCCACTCCAGAAATGCTCAAGAGGCTCAAAACAGACGACCCAGTTCTTCCTCCTTCAGCGAACAAGGGAAAATCACGAGCTGTTACGGTCGAGGAAGTACCAGACGTCGACATGGATCTCGCCGATTCTAGCTTTGCTCCAGGTGGCGACGCTGATTATTTCGTGGAGGAGGACGACGAAGGTCGCTTTTTTGGCGGCGGCTTGACCTCAGAGCAGAAAGACATTCTCAATATCTTTGATAACGCAGGTGGGGAAGGCATTCAGGACGAGGACGTGCGTATTCATTTCTGCATCTTCGGTGTTACGAGAAGAGAGCTTACCAAATGGCTAGGTAGATGCCCTAAGTCTACCTTCCATCCGGAAGTTGTTAACCAAGTTCGAACGTGCGGCAAACAAGAACCAGGACCATAGGTCGAAATATCCAGGCGATCCTACGAAGTGCGTAGCCATCCTGTCCTCTAACAATCTATCTGACAAAGTTTCCGCAGGTTCATTGAATCCGAGGCTGACCTCGACACCGCTATCAAATCTCTTCTACCACTGGCTCAGGCACCGAAGTTAGCTTACCCAGAGCTGATAAAATCCGGAAGCTTGGCTATGCTAATTGGTTTATTGAGTCACGAGAACGCCGACATAGTCATTGACGTAGTCGAGGTCATACATGAACTCACTGACGAAGACGTCGGAGGAGAAATGGAGGACGATGAGGAGGACGAAGAAATGGGGGCTGAGGAAGCACTGAATGCGCTGATAGAAGAACTGGTTCGCCCTGCTTCCACTCTCAGTCATCATCAGCTCAACCTTCATGCAGCTGAAGAACAGCATCTTGGAGCTTTTGGTGGACAACCTCAAGCGCCTTAACGAGAGTGAAGACTCTGACAGGCAAGGCGTGTTCCATATCCTTGGTAATCCTACTCCGAGTACGCTCCTCTTTGCAATTAGTGACCGTCGATGGGCTAGGTGTTTTTGAGAATATCCTCGGTTTCGACCCGAAGCTCTCAAGGGTGCTCACCACAAAGACGACTTTGTATTCTTGGCTCTTAGAGAGAGTCCAAGCCCGGAAACATGATGAAAATCGAGGCTATGCCGCAGAAATCATGTCCATATTATTACAGAACAGCTCTGAAAACAGACTTGAGTTCAGCAAGCAGGATGGAATCGAGATATATTTGACAGTTCTTTCTCACTTCCGACGGAAAGACCCCGTGGATGCGGACGAAACCGAGTTCATGGAAAATATCTTCGATGGTCTGTGTTCTGCTCTTGGCGAGGCTGCGAACAAGGGTCTCTTTGTGAAAGCTGAAGGTCCCGATTTGATGGTGATATTTATGAAGTCAGTAAATCTCCTCTTTTCTTAGGCGATTCTAATCCTTCTGGCAGGGAATGCCCTGCTGTGAGCCCTATGGCAATCAAAGCCCTTGACTATGCCATGTCCAATGCCAAAGATATTCCAATATGCGAGGCCTTTGTAGAATGCTTAGGACTTAAATTTTTATTCTCGGCACTCATGGGAAAGGTGAGAGCTCTACGTCCTTGAGCACAATCACTTACTGAATCTTAGAGATAGGTTAGCAAGAAAAAGGCGAAATTATCAGCTGAAGACCTTTCGCATGTTTTGGGCATTCTGTCTTCCTTGTTCGCCAATCTTGGCTCAGACACGCCTGCGCGAATAAGGCTATTAGCCAAATTCGTGGAAGGCAACTACGAAAAAGTGGAGAAGCTCTTGGAAATCAGGGGAGAAGCAGCTAGTCGCCTAAAAGTAGTCGAAAATAAAATCGCGAGGGAGAAAAAGGTATGTGCTCCCGGAATGCCACTCCGATGGAGTTGCCTCTGATCATTTTCCCCTACAGGCCATGCAAGATGCCGGAGAAGACATAACAGAAGATGAGGAGCTGCAGTGGTACCTCCAGCGGCTGGACGGGGGATTGTTTACTCTACAAAACACAGATTACATTCTGGCCTGGATTATAATGGAAGATGACGGGGTATGGCCTTATCACTGTGCACGATCAGTGCTCGTTCTGATCTTTCTGATAGATTTGTGACCATGCCCAGAAAATGCTTGCCCGGAGGAGTCTCTCGCTGCAAGACATTATCTCAACCTTACAAATCTACCACGACAATGTGGATGAAGACGAGAAGGGGTCTTCCATGCAAAGAGATATTCTCAATAATCTCATTGCCGTTCTGACGCAATTGGTGTAGATCGTAATCATCGAACCAACTAATGTACATTCGCAAGAGCCACAGCACTGAAGAGCATATCTAGTGCACCTTGTACCTTGACAAGCTCTTTTTGTAGGCGCAGCTCGGCTTGAACCTTTCGACGTAGGCGTATGAACAACCCGTCTATTATAGGGGACTGGCCCAATACAGCGTGGTACATGTCTGGGCAAAACAGGTCAAAATAGGAACTAGCAGAGATGTGAATAACGGACCCATAACGACCATGGTCACATCACAAACTAGACCACTAAACCTGGGATCTGTGACGTGCTTGAGCAGTAACCGCAGGATAGGTTCTAAGAGAACATCATCACGACCAGCCAGAGCACTGCGTAGGCCGTCTCGGTGAATGAGGTCTTGTATCAAAGAGAAAGTAGTGGTGGGAGGGACTTGCTGTAGAGTTCGTCAGTGAGTGTCGAGTGTGAATAACAGAACGGACCTTGCGCAGCACCGAGTCCAGAGCTGCTGAGTATTTGAAGCTCTTCAGCAACTTGTCGAATTGCTTGAGACGCTTCTTGCGACGAGCTTCTATCTTTAATTCGGAAACCTCACCCCTGGCTTTGGGCTTGTTTTTGGATTTGGTAGAGCCCTCTCCTATATGGCCGCTTCCGAGGAAAGTCTCAAATGCGCCGGATTGGAGAATAGTGGAAGTCATAGCTTGCTCTGATACAGCTTCTGTAGGTTTGGTTTGCCGTCTTCGTACAGACAAGGTGCCGTCGCTCATGCCAGCGGCAATGTGAGTCTCGTCAGGCTGAGGGGCTCTAGTCAACAGCTGGAGGTGTATAGGAATTAGGATGACCCACCGATATCGCCAGACAGAGGATCGGAGCAGGGTATCGCATTGTATGGACGACATGATAGTTGCTGATGTCGTAAACCTTCACCATTTGATCCAGTCCCGCCGATAGAAGACGAGAGGCCTTTGCGTCAAATGCCAGTGAAGTAACAGTTTTTTGATGGTTAGACAATGCCCTAATACATCTTCCGCCAGCTACAAGATCCCAAACACGTAAGATAGGACCAGCAGCAGAGAGCACAACTGAGCCAGAAGGGAATGCAAGAATTTGTTCCACAGGTGCATTGTTCTTCCCTGCGCCATCGACTTCGCCCATGACTAACTCACAGTCCCCGGTACGGGAGTCAAAGAGTCGAACAGTAGAATCGTAAGATCCTGTTAATATAAGATGTGGGTTTGACGTCGACACTTGGCCAGAACGAACATAATCTGTGTGTGCCGTGAAGGTTGTGATAGTGGATTGAGAGGGTATATCCCATATTCGGGCGGTAGTATCGTCGGAGCATGTGAGAATCTGAGTGGAGTCAAGGGTTGAGAATTTTGATACATGGACTGGCTGCTTGTGTGCATCTAGCGTTCTCAGGATGGCTCGGGAATTGATATCGAAGACCTAGCGCCAGAGAAGAGAATGAAGGAATGAGGGTCTCGTTGGAGGGAGAGACTGTGTGAGTGCTCACTTGTACAAGGCCGCTGTCATCGCCTGCTACGACAAGTTTGCCATCCTGTCTGATGTTGCCGCTGCGAGCGACGTCTTTGAACCTCGATATGGTCTTGGTCACCTTTTGAGTCCGTGGTGCGTAGATCTGGACGCGGGTAGCGGCAGTAACTGCATAACGGTGGGGTTTGGTTGGATTGAAATGCACTGAGGTAACAGGTGCGTATTCCTTGATGAATACGGTGTTCTTGTATTTGCGCCAGTAAGTAGACTCTGGATTGTGTACCGAAGCCTGAGGATACTTTTTAACGACGAGGGGTTGGTAGTCCATAGATAGAAATTCAGTACCCAGAAATTCAGTACAGTAGTCTCCAATCAGCACGTGACCTAAGTCCATGGACCTTGATCGCGATAAAAACTGATCATGATGGACGCTCAGATAAATCTCAATCACTCTACCAGTTTTCTCTTCCCTTGCCTTCACGCTTCCTCTCCTCCTCGTCTTTCTCGTCATCGTCCCCTCCTCCTCATTCTCTCCTCCTCAAAATGTTACTCTACGAAGATATCATCTCTGGTGATGAGATGTTCTCCGATGCCTTCCCCATGTTCGTCTATATCCATCTTACTCTCTTGACCCTCATCCAAATTGTCCTTCTCCAGGAAACTTGTGGATGACGTTGCCTATGAGGTGGATTGCCAGCTTGTTACTGTAAAACCAGGGGCCGACGTCGACATTGGTTATCCAAAGTCATCTGTTTCATATACTATCCTTGCTCACATATTGCCCCTCAGGTGCTAATCCCTCTGCTGAGGATGCTGAGGAATCCACAGAAGAAGGCACTATTCAGGTCAACAATGTTGTGCACTCTTTCCGCCTTCATTCAACCACCTTCGACAAAAAGAGCTACCTGGGATATTTGAAAGTGCGTTCATCTATCTCCCGCCCGACGAAATCCATTCATTCACTCATTGTCTGAATGCTCTAGGCGTATATGAAAGCGGTGAAGACAAAACTAACGCAGACAAACCCTGACCGCGTCGAAGGATTTGAGAAGGCCGCCACCGCTTTCGCGAAGAAAATTGTTGCCAATTTTAAGGATTACGAATTCGTACGTTGATAAGATTTGATTGGTTGTTTTGCTTTCTTTTACCCCTCATATTTCCTACAGTACACGGGTGAGAACATGAATCCAGATGGCATGGTTGCGTTGCTCAATTACCGAGTGAGTGCCTCGTCCTATTTGTTACATACTTGAGTAACTTATTATCTCGATAGGAGGATGGTGTCACACGTAAGGGCGGTTCGACTGGTCTCTGGCCCCATCTGATCATTTTCCATAGCTTACTTCACATTCTGGAAGGATGGTGTGAAAGAAGTCAAACTGTAGATAATTCTTTATCGTGTATCATTGCTCGACACGGGAGCGCAGCTCTGTATCCTCTTTCTATTATTACAGTGTTTTTAGTCCGGCTATCTAGATAGGCGCAGGCCTGTAGTGCCCCTTCGACTTTGTGTGTGGGCGAGAGCGAAGAGCCTCGATGATTAATGGTAGTGTTGGGAGTATCTGGGGAGCCTCGTGCAACTCTCAGTGGTCCTTGTCAAGCCTTCGTGATTGGCATTGCAGGAAGATCACATGGCAAGGTAGATCACTCGGCACTCTAGAGTCTATGTAGTATACAGTGGGTCACCGAGGACCCCGATCTCGCACCGGCCAGTGAACGTGAACGCTTGAAACTTGTTAACTTGAGGTTTGAAGTTTAAGCATGAAGCGTAGGGTGAAGATTATAGTCCGTATCAGATCAATTCTGGTTCAAAGATAGCCTGAACATGCCTATTCTGAAAATGAATCCTGCTCTCAATTCTTGGATTCGAACCTGAACTCGAAGTTCCAGGGGCCAGAATCAGCTAGAACCGGCACGTGCTCAACGCGTCTTCATTAAACGCGGTCATGTCCCCGAAAGGTCATCTCAGCCCCCTCATCCACTGTCTCGTCCCGGAATCAAGAAGCAGTCCAGCACTAGCCCAGGAACTATTCGAGCACGCTACTGAACTATTGGAAAGGTATTTTGCACTCAGTTACTTTGTTCTACGTACATTCATACAAAGTAGCCATATCGGAGCTGAGCATGAGCCAGACATCGGATATCTATCTGATCTAGTCAGACGGCAACGTACATACCTACCATCCAAGATGCTTTGTGGTTTCTTACCTTGTTAACCAGTTCTGCAGCGTTCTCCATCCGGCACAGCTTCTCTCAGATTCACTAATCTTCTGTCTCGCTTTCTTGATCAGGTTGGTTTGTAACTCCCTCGTTCTTGTTTGCTAGGACTTAAGACGCCTCATCTCCAGTCTGTCCTGTCGAGAAAGCACGCTTCTATCCAATTCTTGTATACTCTCGCATCCTCTAGTACCGCCACCAACCTACCCGACACTATGTCTCTTCCCTCACTGGCACCTCCACCTCCGAAGATCTCGAATTCTACGAGTCATACAGAGAGCTTGAGCCCCTCACTCTCAAAAATTCGGACTACGGCAGATATCTATAACGAATATCGCGATGTTTGTAGTAAGTCGCGCTGCCTGGAAGAGCCAATCTTGATACTAATCAGAATGTAGGTCAAACCTACCTACCCGAGAGCTTGTTACTTCGTGACGCTCTATACTTACTGCAAGGCATTTCAGGTAAATATGTGCGCCTCGTGAAACAAGATAATCCTAGGATTCCAGAGCAGCTCAAGTTCGTAGGCGACCCTGTGAGTCTGAGCGGACCAATGACAAATTTCCGATACTGACAGCAATTCCCGATTAGCAAAACATGATATCAAGCCCCACTCGCGCTCTACTGCATCGGATTTCAGAGGTTGGATACTTATACATACGAGTGGAAAGGTTCATTAAGGAAAGGGAACATCGGTCCTCCATTGGAATGATAGAACAGAGCCTCTGTCACCATCTGCAAGAACAGCTGACAGAGTACTACCGACTCATCGCGGTACTGGAGGCTCAAATGACGGGCACTGACGAAACTCCGAGTGGACTGAAAGAGCAAGAGTCTGGTCTTACATTGAGGCGTCTGGATGTATGGATAACCGACTGGAGACTGAGGATGAGGATGATGAGCGTTTGTGTTCAGGGCGCACAAGGTTCGTGCATCTGTTTCGATCGATATGGAGAGGCTTACACGCGCGATAGATGTTCACGGCGGAGCATTGGTCAATTTGATTCATAGCTATACCAACAATGGAGACCCATTCGTTCGCAAGTTCACTGACCAACTTCTGGAAGACGTATCAAAATCCTTCTTCGCGATCTTACACCAATGGCTTTTTTCCGGAGAGCTCCACGATCCTTTTTCGGAGTTTTTTGTCGAAGCTGATCCAGCACTGGCTCATGTTCAGTATCTGGTCCCTGCCTCTGAACGTACAAGCGCTGGAGACGAGGAAGACGGGCAGTCAGTCGACGCTGTGGAGAGAGAAGGAGGGCTGAAGTTGTGGCAGAACAAGTATCGTTTCAGGAGCGATATGTTACCCACCTTCCTAGGCGAATTCTTTGGGAGGAAGGTGAGTAAATTCTTTTTCATATCATACATCTGCTACAAGTATACTCTTCCCTCCAGATATTTTCGACTGGAAAAAGCTTGAATTTCATTCGGTACAGCTGTCATGATAGTGATTGGGTTGCTACCCGCAAAAAGATGCTCAGCACTGGAAGGGGTAAGGCTGTTTAGTCTCATGAATGCTAACTTGAGTCACTTACACCTCTGTTGCAGTTCTTAAATACAGCGATATTGCTGGGTTAGAGCGCTCCATCGACGACGCTTACGTTGTTGCTAGTCGGCGACTATTCGAAGTCTTTCTGGACAAGTTCAAGTTGTTGGACCACCTAAAGGCCTTGAAACACTACCTTCTCCTTGGGCATGGCGATTTCACAGAGCAGCTCATGGAAACCCTAGCGTAACGTCAGCATCTGTCCTCTAGATTCGATGTCTGATCCTTCTTGCTTCTGCCAGACCCAGTCTATCTCGTCCAGCGAACACCCTCTATCGCCACAACCTGACGGCTACATTAGAGACGGCTATACGGACTTCTAATGCACAAAATGATCCCCCGGATGTTCTCAGGCGCCTGGACGCCCGAATGTTAGAGTACTCGCAAGGCGAGATAGGCTGGGACGTATTCACGCTAGAGTACAAGGTGGACGCCCCTATCGATACGGTCGTAGACCCTGATTCCATGCTGAAGTATCTGAAAGTGTTCAACCACTTATGGCAGATGAAACGAGTATCTTCGGCCTTGGGTCATGGTTGGATGCGACTTTCTGGGGCCTCTCGGACTTTTTCTCGTTTACCAGGTAGGTTCCGAAAGCCACATCTCTTCTCGACTGGCTCGCTCATGTGTATTGCAGATCTCCAGTATGACTGGCATCAGATCAGGATATCGATGGCTGAGATGATCCATTTCTTGAGACAGATGGAAGCCTATTGTCATCTTGAAGTCATTGAATGTCAGTGGAAAATCTTGGCTCAATTCTTGAGCAAGCAGGAAGGAGACTTGGACGCTCTCCTTGAGGCGCATCAGACATACTTGAACCGAATCGTCAAGCAAGTACTACTGTTGAGCTCCAAAACCGGGAAAGAGGCGAGCAGGGCAGCTACTTGATTTACGTCTGTTGACTGAAACGACCCCGGTTTACTAGGAATCTATACTATTCCAGGTTAGGGAGATCTTTGCGATCATTCTAGAGTTCAGGGAAGCAGTCGTAAGTTCTCGCTCTTACGTGTATGCGTGCTGGTTTCGCTGAATAGAACGCTTGCAGGAGCATTTCTATAACTACTGCCTTTCTGAATCATCGCGTAAGGACCATGACCAGGATGCAATACGGGTGAGCCATGTCGTCCCCTAGACACCCAGAGTTGCGTCTTTCTTACCGCTTCAAAGGGTGTCTACTCTAGCAGCGACGCAAGTGGAGATGATGCAGAGAAATTACAGCAAATCCGACAGCGGTCACACGATTATCGAGCCTCCTTTTCCGAGAGAACGACAGCTGTGATACACGGTCTACAGAGTCATCCAGATTTATCTTGTCGTTTCCTAGCTGTCAAACTGTCCTTCTCAGACTATTACAAAACAAGGAGAGAAACTCAAAGCAGGAATTAGAGTTACCTAACGCAGGTGTGATATCAGTGTTTCCCATGGAATTGGGCTTGCTGTATAATTTAAATCCTTTTCATTGTCGAACCGTCACTACGCTTTTGAGCGGGGATACTACTATACATAGGAATGCAAACAAATCAAAGTTCATCATGCGACTCAACAGCTGGTTCAGCAGTGACGGGCTCTTCGCTGGCTGGCGCAGCCTCGAGAGGAACCTGCGCCTCTTCAGCCGGGGTCTCGACTACTGGAGCTGGTGGGAGGGTGTTCTTAGCGTTCTTCTCAACGAATTCGATGAGACTTTCCAAGGAGCGATCTCCCTCGTAGTCAATGAATTCAGTGGATCCGGCAGGCTTGAACTTAATGGTTGGGAAACCAGAAACACGGAAAGGAACAGAGGGCGGGAGGTCGTTCTCGGTAGCCTCCATCTTGGCGCTGTAAAAAGTAAAATGAATATGGGATTGGGTCACCAAACAAGAAGGAACGTACATAGTGATCTGGTCCTTAGCGTGAGCGAACTTGTCACCAAGCTGGTCCCAGATAGGCTTCAAGCGCTTGCAGTGTCCGCACCTGGAAATACAGTCACATTCAGGGACTATGGATAAATAGGATCTATGGAACAAAACGCGTACCAGGTAGCGTAGAGCTCCAAGAAAACATCCTTGGAATCATCGAAGACAACAGCATCGAACTCCTTGCCGACGAGGTTGTAGACACTCTCATCCTGAGTTTCGGGAATCGCCTCACTCTTGAGAGAAGGTTCAATCTTTCCACTGAGATATTTTTCCACCCAGTCCGACACAACATCGGCGGAGGTACCCAAAGCCTGTTCGAGAGGGTACTTCAACTGGTTTTCGAGATTCTGGATAACGAATGCGGGCCATTTCATCTCTGGGACGTTCAAAGCCTTGGCGTGTTCTCCGAACTTGATGGCATCGATCCAAACAAAGTTGACCTTGCTCTTGAACTGTTCAGCAACAGGCTTGATAGCGGCGATAACATCCTCCTTGTCCTCCTTCGTGGGGTCAACGAAGAGATAGGCGAGAGGCTTAGGGCTGTTAGCGTAGACGGCATAATTTTCACCGCTGACTTCGTCAATAATGGGGATAGCGAGATCCTTCAGCCATTCAGCCACATCAGAAGACTTGGCGTCAGCAATTGGGTATGGGTACTCGGTGCGGGGAGAATCGAAGCTGCGGTAGACGACGATGGCTGGTGGAGTGACAGCGGCAGCGGCGATGGCATCCTGGTCGGTTGAAAGACCAAAGAGATAGTCGTCCCTGTGCTTCTCAGCGACGGCGCTAAACTCGGCAGAAGGTTCCTGGGTAGAGGAAGCGAGATAGGCAACGACGACAATCTTGTCAGATTTAATGAAGTCGCCATGGTTGGAAAGAGTGACTTCTGACACAGCAGGAAGTGACTGCCTTAAAATAAGGAAAAGGCGTCAATAACGAATCCAGCACCTGAACTATCCATGCTTACTTGACCATGTAGCTGACTATTCCGTCAGCCTTCCTGGGGCCAGTATAATCGGTAGCAGAGCCATTCTTAAACACCTTCAGGGTCCTATTAATTCATATTAGCTATTTGTTTCTGGACAGTGACTCTTATTCGATGCTTACGGGTATCCCTGAACACCATGAGTCTGGCAAAGTTCACCCTCCTCGACACAGTCAACCTTGGCGAGTTTGATGTTCTTCTCCTTGAGAGTGGTGGCAGCTTCCTCGTAGTGAGGAGCAAGGGCCTTGCAATGGCCACACCTAAAAAATGCATCAAAAAATCAGGAGACGGTTATACTTGGTCTTGTCATCTTGACGGACCATGGTGCGAAGAATTCGACGAGAATGAGGGGCTCTGGGTTAACAGAGGACTCGAAGGTCGAAGCCGTAAGACTGAGGACGTCAGAAGGAGCGGCTGGTTCGTCGCCGTCAGCACGGACAACTGAGGCTAAAAGAGCGAGGACCACCGGTGAGAAGGAGGAGACACGCATAGTGGGAAGGAAGTGGTTGAAGAAAGAGGAGCAAAGTGGGTGGGTCTAGTTTTTATAACTAGCCTCGCAGTGACACGCAAACAGTCCCTGTTGACGTGTCAACTCTTTCCAAATCCGCTCGTGATCCATTCCAAGCGCCATTCCAACGCCATCACCCTGCCTGCGCCGCGATTTTCAATTACTCCTGAACTTGCTCCCCGTTTCCCTCGTAGCGAGGTGCCTGTCCTAGGGTGTACAGCTCTAGGTTTATTTATGATGTCCTACAGTGCTATGCCGTATAAGTAGATCGTACCATGCAAGTCATGTACTCTACATCATGACCAGGTTGCCAAAGCCTCCTCAAGCTGAGTCTGAATCTTTCAGGAGCTACTGGAGATCTTCGGGTGCACACTAGTAAGACTACAACATTCCAAGGTCGAAATCACTACCGTGTCCACGGCCACTTGGATATTGCCTCACGCCAGGTGTGAATTGGCGCGGAGGCGGGAAATCGCTTGGAAATGTGTGTGATCCCACAGATGGCGGTGGGGAGGGAACTAAATGAATTGGTTTCATCAGTTTGTAGCCGGAGATAAGTCTGATCAAGGTACGTGGAGACTCGACGTACTTTTCCTGCTCGGTGGTTTGGCCGAAGAGCTACCGAGACTGGGTGTTTGTCTATGACCTACCGGTGCCATCTCGGATGTTGGACGAGTTCCCAACGATGTCGTTCTCACACGGGGAGGTGGCGGAATAAGGCTGGATCTTGCTGGTGAAGGGCCTGGAGGAGGTGGAGGTGGAGGAGCGGCTGTGATCGCTTCGGATACGGCGCGCACTCGCGCAGGAGGTGTAGGAGGCCCGCTCAAGTTGCTCAGAGGCGCCTTCCTTGCTGGTGGTGGGGGTACTGATCTCGCCGGTACCGATGGTCCCGTGGAAGAAGGGCGGGCTGGTGGAGGTGGAGGTGGTGGCGCTCGCCCTGGCGTTGTTGGGGGTGGTGGAGGGGCAACACGACTTAGTGAGGCAGTGGCTTGTAGGTTAGATCTTGTAGGGATGGCGGGTGCTGCGCGTGAAGCTACAGAAGGCGCTGGTCGTGGTGGTGCAGGTGGTGGTAATGCTGCAGAACTCCGAGGGGGTGGTGGTGGAACAGACCTTGAGGGAGACGAAGAAGCAGTACCATTCATGGGAGGAGGGACCGCTCTACGGGGAGGGGAAGGCACTGCGGATGGAGGTGTAGGCACTGACCGACTAGGTAGAGACGGTGCAGATCTAGCAGGAGGAGTGGGAGCAGAACCAGGTGGTTTAGGTGGTGCAGCTCTGCTGGGCGGCGCTGGTGCTGGGCCAGGAGAAGGAGCATCACGTCGAGGTATGGATGGTGGTTTCCCAAGGGCTGGAGGCTTGGCTGAAATCAAGCGCAATCGCTCTCAGAACACGACGATCACTTCTAAATCCAATGAATCTTACCACTAGTATTCGCTCCTGCAGGCTTTAGCTTTGGCATACCGCCAGCAAAAAGTCCAGCAAGCTGCGGTGGGCCTCCCAATCCAGGTCCACTACCAGAAGCCGAACCAGATGAAAGTGAAGGTCCACCGATCCCACCTCCTATGGACGTACCGCCATTCTTAGGTTTTTCTATGTATGGTCCACTCTTGTCGGTAGTCTCAGTCTTCTTCAGTTTCTTTCCAGCCTGAATCTGCTGGAGGAGAGCAGAACTAGCCATCGGTGTTGGGGAGAGAGGGTACGAGGCACTGCCACACTGAGCTTGCGCGCCTGCGCGGCCGCAGCATGCGCAAAAGTTGAAGAGCGCACTCGAAGCGCAAATGCGGAAAACGAGGTCTGCACACAACCATGGCTATCATCCCAATACAAGTGTGGTTCTCATACGTGAGTACAACGTGAGCATCCAACCCTCTTAAAAGCTGCTGTAGACTGCCAGAGGGAACAAGCGCTAGCTTTTCTGTGTAGAGAGATGATATACTATAGTTTTGTGGTTCAAGGTCCTCTCATGTTTGAAGACATAGTAAAGGCTAGTTGATAACGTTAATATTAATATTTCACACTGCTACGCTGCAGCAGATGCCACCGATACCCGTCATACAGATGTACAATCTAATACCGGATGGTCGCCCGCTCACACGTTGTAAAACTCCTCGTCAGAATAAAGAACAACGTCCTGAAGTGGCTGAGCAGGGATCACTTTGAGCGACGAGGGTCGGTGAGAACGACGGAGACCAGTCTGCGTGTGTATACTTCTACGTCTATCAGAGGTATGATGAATGGTGATACTTCCCTCCGATGATCTCGGAGGCCCGAAAGTCCCAGTCGCGGATAAATGAGCTTGGCTGCGAGAAACAGGGGGGCACTCGACGACTGGCGTCTCTACGGTCCTACTATGTTCCATCGTATATGTGCTTGGGGTGTAGGAAAGAGTAGATCGCGACATGGCTTGCGAGAGGATTACTGGCGACGAAGAGGAGTCCACGCGCACGATGTCAGAACCGTAAACTATGGAGGCTGAAGAACGGCAGTCACGAGCAGTGGGGCTCGTTTCGACGACGGGTATTTGTAGCAACGTCGACATTACTCGCAAATGACGATCTACGGCTGTGGTTGGAGTGGTATTTTCTTGGCCTCGAGGGATATTGACTGGGGAGCGAGTAGGTGGAGGAAGGCGATCTGGAGTAGAATCCAGCCCGGGGCGTTGCGTTTCTGGGATCTGACGTCCTGGCTGATGGGGTAGTCGAACCATGAGAGGTGGGTCAGCAGGCCGAGCAAGCACATTCCAGTGTGCCTCTTGCACCACAGCATTTTCGGCACTACCAGACATACCGGAGACATAGGAAGCAAGCCTGCGGCCTTGCCGATCCTCTGCTTTCAATTGGCTCGTATGGTTGAACGAATAAGGGTGGTTAGGGAGAGTCATTCTCTGTTGAGAGGTCCTGGAAACGTGGTGTACTACGCTCTTCGTCTTGGGCGACTGTGAAGGAACCGTCGGGGGAAAGGTCTCGCAAAATTCGGACGAGGAGGCTGCGGTCGCATTGAATGAAGCTGAAACAGATACCCGGCGTTTAGCTCGTGACTGAATGTTCGTTGAGGGAGAACGTACATAGAACAAGGAGGATGCCAAGGCAGTATAGTACTGACTCCGTAAGTATGCTGGTAAACACAGCAGACGGAACGACTGTCAGTAATTCCAAAATCAATAATGTCACGATGCGCCAAATCTCAAGGCGCTTATGACGAGCCGCACTATTTTCATGCTTCATAGTAGGCCAGTAGAAAGTGAGGAATCTGCAGAGAACATAGGCCTCCAAAAGAATGTAGACCAATGAAGTAGCCAAAGAGGTAGGCAAAAACCTATGAAGGGTACGGCTTTATGAAAGTGGGAGGATAGTTAGTCCGAAAAGCACTCACTGCTTTCGATAACAAAGGGTAATGGTAGAGAAGGAGGCAACATCAAAGTTGGCTGAGGAGGATATCTGGAGAGCTCTAAGAAAAAGAATGGTTTGGGCTCAGTATCGACTTATGAGGTCCTCAGATTTACGAACTAACTTACTTGAGGGTACCAACACTGACTGCGGTATTGCCAAATGCCAAACCTATCTACCGTTAGGATTCGATCAATGCTAATGAGAATATAGATGAATTACCGAGTGAGAGTAAAAGCAATACCCATGAACATGCATACTCTAGAGGCTTCATACCTGCTGATTTGAGGTAACAAAAAAGTATAATGAGGGCTGTGAGCCGACTGAGCTGGGCTGCCATGTTCCCCCAGGCTACAGAGAAAGCTACAAGCTAATCAGCGAAAGACGCCTAAAGACATTCAACGGACGTACCACAAGCGATTCCCTCCATTGAGAAGATAAGGAGGGAGACGAAATGTCCGGAGGATGCAAAGGCAACGCAAAGGTTGAGGACGAAAGTGAGTAGCGGAAACTCCTCACATTGTACAATCATTCCTGAATCGTTTGGATGCGGATTGAATGACCAGTTTGACTTCTCATCAGATAATACAGACGAAGAACGACGGTGAGGTGGAACAGATGATAGGGCAGCTGGGTCCTTGTAAAGAGAGGTAATGCGGGTCCATGCCCACCGGGCAGCATTATTTGACACCTGAGAAAGTGCAATATAATGCATGCTAGTCATGAAAACAGCGCCCAGGAAGAAGGATGCGACCTGACGACTGGATACCCTCTCTAAGTGAGACTAGAAAAAGCGAGATCGAGAAAGGTTGAGCGCGTACAATTGAGGGTTATGTATGAACTCGCTTGTTGAAGGCTCTGTGGTTCTAGGTATGTCGGGGAACATGACGAGCAAACTGTCCTCTACCAGAGAGGTACTTTACACAGACCAACAGCGAGTCTCGACAAAAGCTCTGCGCTCAGCGAAGAGTTAAGATCCAGAACTGGTTACGCCTAAGGCCAATCGGAAGACAACGATTAAATTTGGAGCCGTGCCAGAGAGAATTAGCCAAAGCACATACCGGGTAACTGTGGGACCGTCAGCTAATGGTGAATTGTTGGGCTAAATAATAGACTCTCAAATGCAGCTCATGGGAGGATGCAATCTAGTTGTACAAGGAAAAAAAGATAGGCTTGAGCATTGGGTCGAGAAGCGAATACAGTACCGGACTGACGCTGCAGGAGTAATCGCCCTCTCAACAACTTGAAGCTGGAAGTCGTTGACAGGGATGCCGCTGAGCCCAGGTCCTGAGAGTGCATTCGTCTACATCAGCGATCAGTACAATACAGACCACATGAGTTGTTAGCGAGTCTCGGCTCTGTAGGATCGGTCACCTGATCTCCACTCTTTGGTCCTTGGACCGACCTTGGACTCACCACTTCTCCATCTTCGGCCTCATTGTGGCCAATATGGCTTCCCCTTCAGCTTCGACGGATGACTTTGAGAATAGGGCCTCTAGAATCTCAGATCCCACACTCGGTACGCCCTGGAGTCTATGACTCATGCTACGCCCTTGTTCTGATTAGACAGTCATGTCCCCCCCTTCCAGACTTCAAAGCAAAGTACGCTGCAGTATGCGAATTTCGTGAAATGTTGGATGCAGTGCGGGACACCGACGCCGCTAGAATTCTACCCCAAATTATCCCTGCGATTCTGGAATTACTACGGTCTGGACAATTCACGACAAACAGAGAAAGCATGGAGTACCAGTTTCGTCGAGGTCTTCTGGACGTCCTGCAACGCGTGCCATATAGTAATGACGCTGTACGGACACAGTCAGGGCAGATAGGCGCATGCATGCTCCACCTACTGAAACACGATAACGAAGAGAACGGTGTCATTTGCTCCAAGATACTTCTGGACCTTGTTCGGGCCAGGCTCATGAGCGAGCCTCAGTTGAACGACTTCATGACCGCATTCAAGGAATGCTTTTCGAACATGCCTTCTTTGGTAAACACCGTCCTCTCTGAAGGATCTGTGCCACTGGATCCTAATCAAACACTTCCGAGTTCTCGAAGCTTCAAGACACTCTCCGAAATGAGTCTCATCATGGTGATCATCTCACAGATACATCGAACCGTGGTCACTCCCACCATTCAGGGGACTTTGGACCCTGCTATGGAATTCTTGGCCCTAGAGTCCCCGGCACAGAAAAAAGCTCGCGAAGATACCGAAGCTATGGGCACTTTCTGGAGTGGCATGTCATCGACCATCAAGAATCCTGGTGCTTATACCGACTTTTTGAGTGCTCAGGTCAAGGTATGCCGCCGTAGAACGATTGAAATTTTCCATTCTGATCTACGAGCAGATCGTTTCTTACATGGCATATGTCCTCCGCTGGATTGGAGAGCAAGGAGAAGTCTATGGTGACCCTCTCACGCTCACCTCTCTCCGTATCATGCAGGACCTTCCTGCTAATAACGTTACATTACGCAGAGTAAGAGTTTGCTTATACTGCTTTCTAATACCTACTGAAACAATGAACAGGATCTGATGGTAGTCTTCCGCCACCTTATGAGTTCGAATCACCGCCAAGTTCTCTCACCCTATATCGACAAGATGTACAATGAGCGATTGGTTCTGGGCACTGGGCTAACTAGTAGAGAGACTTTACGGTATTTGAACACTTTCCCCAGTCCTCACACCAGACTGAAGCATGTACACCCGCAACTAGCGCTAACATCTACAGTGCCATCGCTGACTTCGTTCACCACATGCGAAGCGAGCTCAGCGCTGAGCAACTTGCACGCGTAGTACAAGTTTATTCCAGACTGATGCATAATCCAGCCGTCCCTAGCAATCTCCACACGCTATATGCCAAAATGATGTTCAACCTCCTCGAACCTATATTGACCAAAGAGACACCTCAAGGCGCGGTCAAACTGCTCCTTGGCATATTCGAAGTATGTGTTGCTCGTATGGAAGCTCTAGCGATTGCTCTTCAGCAAGTCAACGCTCGGCTTGAGAAGACACGAGAGGGACAGACTGAGATCGTTGATGCTATCCTCATTGAGAAGGCACGCCCAATTGGCGGTGCTATGTACGCCATTGACAAAGGAGAGGATGTATTAGCAGGTACGTTCTACATTACAGCCCGGATCATTCGCTCATAGTCATACAGATTCCAAACTGATATTTCGCACTATGCTGCATGGCTTTCGAGTCTGCCTGAACTCTCTCAAGAAATGTAACGAGGGACGGGCTGATATCGACGGACTACTGGTGCTCCGCCTATTTGACAGCTGCATCCAGTGCATGGCATATTTTGATGGAGATGTGCGCATGGATGAGACCAACGGAATCAACGAATGGTTCGCAGCGGTATTGCTCGAGATAAATCTCCACTCCTTCCAGGAGATGTGGACTCACAAGATGGATATGTTTTTTGAGCGCGCCCGCCGTCGGCACAGTCTCCTCAACATTTGCCAGGTGTTGTTCACTCGGGAATCATGCTCACCCACGCTCCTCGCTATCGTCCTAGACTACCTCATAGCCCGCTTGCCATTGCTCGGTGAGCTCGATGATAGTGGTGCAGGGGCCACGCTTCGCTTGTACAAGATGGCCTTCAGTGCGGTGGCAAACTTTCCTGCGCCAAACGAGCCCATCCTCGCCTCACATATCGGGAAACTCCTCATGGACTGCTTTCCTTTAGCAGCAAAAGCTACAAGGTCAGCTCATTATTTCCATCTCCTACGAACTCTTTTCCGTGCGATCGGGAGTGGAGGGGGCCGCTTCGAGCTCTTATATAAGGAGGTTTTGCCCTTACTACCAGAGATGCTCGAGAACCTCAATCGGCACCTTCATACAACCGAGGGAGTCAGTCGAGAGCTCATCGTGGAGCTGTGCTTGACCGTTCCGCTGCGTCTTACCCACCTCCTACCCCATCTTACGTATCTTATGAAACCGCTCGTCCTTGCATTACGAGGAACACCTGAGCTCGTATCTCAAGGCTTACGAACGCTGGAATTATGTATCGACAATCTCAACGCCGACTTCCTAGATCCCACCCTAAACACTGTGCTTCGCGAGCTCATGGATGCTCTTCATCAGCTACTGAAGCCTCTGCCGAGCAACCATCTTCATTCTCATACAGCCGTCAGAATCCTTGGGAAACTCGGGGGCCGTAACAGGCGACTTCTCACCAAGGACATTGCCCTCCAGTACAGTGATGTCCTTCCCTCTCCAACACTCCCGATATCGCTTGGGGGCTTCTCCTCGATGCTTGACATCGGCCCTCCTACAGAACTCGCCATTCGTACTCTCAAAAGTGGAAGCCTCCCCGACCGCACCAATGCCTTTCAATACCTGGATAGTTCTACAATTTTCCTATTGAACGAGGTACGAGCTTTCTTCCCAGTATGAGTACACGTCTGACTTGGTTTTGAACAGAGCGACCTAAACAAAGGCGGTCTTTCGACGCTGGCGAAGTGCTTCCAAGGCATCTTTGAAGCCATTCATGTCGATGAACTTGAGGCCCAAGCAGTGGAGCTGATCAATAAGGTCACTCACATTATTTTCAGGCTAGAGTCCACCCATCGGATCGTAAGGGAGCAGGGACGCAACCTCGTGGTCGAAACTTTTCTGGACACACTCTGCCAGGTCCTCACACAGGACCGAATGGAGAGATTCAACAAATCTAGATCCGTCGTCGATACTCTGATCAGGACTCATATCACTTTGGACCCCGCTGAAAATCGTCTCTCGGCGGAGAATATGTCACTCCTGCGTCGTATGTCTATGAAGTTCAGCGCACTGTGCCTAGAAGACTCCTGGGTTACAAAGCGTGCGGGATGCTATGGGATCCATATGATGATCGACAATCCCTCTTTGGGCGTCCAGTGGATGTTAGACAGAGTATTAGAGTTGGTCAGGACACTCCTTCACGTCCTCAAGGATGTGGCCCCAGACTTACCGCATAACACTGAGGAGGTGCTCAATATCCTTAAACGTGTTTTGTCGATCACGGACGCGGAGATGAAGAAGGAGACTTACCCCAATGCTCATCACCTTATTCTCGCCCTCTCGGGCCTTTTCTTCTCTGGGCTCTCGAACCCAAACCACATTGTTCGAGCTGCAGCGCAGAGCTGCCTCACTCTTATGGTCGAGTTGAGCGGCAGGTCAGCACATGATTTGCTCCTCCCTCATCGAGAGCGTGCCCTTCAAGCCATCTACAACAAGCCCCTGCGTGCGCTCCCTCTCTCAATTCAAATCGGCATGATAGAAGCTGTGAGATTTTGTATCTCGTTGAACCCTCCGTTGGTTGAGGCGAATGAAGAGCTGCTTCGTCTGTTGCATGAAAGTTTGGCCCTTGCAGATGCTGAGGATGCCTCTCTTCTCGGCCGCAACAATGCACGCCAAAGTGCATCAGAGGTCAACAAGCTCCGGGTTGCCTGTATTAAATTATTGACCTCCTCGATGCCTCTGACAGACTTCTTTGCGCGACAACCTCAAACACGGCAACGGTCAGTCAAGCCTTTTTCAGGTCATTTCGGCTTTCGCTCATCTTGGCCGATTTAGTGTCACTGGGGTCTACTTCAAATCCCTCTACTCCACTGCACCTGATGTCAAAAATGTAGCGCACGATGGGCTCAGGATGGTTCTGGTCCATCAGAACAGATTACCCAAGGAGTTGCTGCAGACTGGTTTACGTCCAATCTTGATGAACTTGGCAGACCCAAAGAGACTGTCTGTTCCTGGTTTAGAGGGCTTAGCGCGTCTGTTGGAGCTATTGACCAGTTATTTCAAGGTCGAGATAGGACATAAGCTGCTTGATCATTTTCGGGTATTGGCAGACTCTCAGTTACTACAAGCATCTGCCCGTCTCCCGATGAAAGATAATGAAGGAATCATCAAGCTCTCTCGACTAGCCAATATATTCCATCTCCTTCCACCTTCCGCCCATATGTTCCTCGCTGATCTTGTCAACGTCATCGTACAAACAGAAGCCACCATGCAGTTTTCTGGTCCAAGTCCCTTCTCTGAACCATTAGGAAAGTATCTCGACAGATATCCTGTCGATGGCGCTACCTACCTTCTCAAGAACCTCCATCTTCCTAGGTATTTGCGTACTCTCCGCAGTATGCTGCAAGCCAATCTCGCCCCCGGTTTAGCACAAGAGCTCATGACCAGGACCACAATTCTCCTTTCCGAGTACCTCCGTAGCTCGGATGCCAATCTGAATATGGCATGTCTCGAACTTTTCACGGATTTCATCAGCATAGAAACCACCTGGCTGACCGATAATCCTCTGGTCATCGAGTCGATTCTGGAGATTTGGCGCTCGGAGCCCATTCAGCCCATCGAGACTGCAATTCTTTCGCCTGCAATTATCCATCGGCACAGCGTTATATTGGATATCCTCATGAAGGCACTGGTTCAATCGCCGCGTATCGACATTTTGTTTGATCTTGTGTCCTTCTATGACCGAAATCTCTCTATGGACAACCTTCATGTCACTAACTTCTTATATCAACATGTCGCGCTCAGCGAGGATATGGTGTATCGCCGCAACGTTCTCATGAGATTTCTCACGTGGTTCCAAGATCCTTCAGCAACCTGGACACAGAAGGCACATTTTATTCGCTATATCATCACACCAACGCTGCTGGTTCAGGCAAGTCGACAGACAGGGAAGGATGCCCTACTGGATGCCGATTTCGTTCACCGTATCCACCGCATCGTATGGCACCCAATTACGGAGAACATTGGGTTCTCAGAGACGGATGATATGTTCAAGATTGAGCTAATACATCTCACCACAGTCATGGTGCAGCATTATCCCACCTTACTGGAAGATGCAAAGAAGGATATCATCAAATGTGCGCTACACTATGCCAACAGTGAAGATACTATTGTCAGGCAAACCTCTTTGCTACTTTCCGCGCGCTTTTTTGTTGCTTTCCCTTCACCACAGAAGTTTGTGCTCCATTCGTGGACATCGCTTTTGCGACCGCCACCCTCAGAAGGTCGTCTCGCTCTTCGCCAAGAAGCGCTCTCTACAATTGCATCCATCATTACTGCGACTGAGACATCGGAGGTTGGTTACCCTCTTTGGGCTAAAACGACGCGACGTCTCTTATCAGAGGAGGGTTTCTCACCCCTTGTCACCATCTACCAACTCATCGTGAAACAGCCCGACCTCTTTTACCCTGTTCGCGCACTCTTTGTTCCTCATATGGTCAATTCTTTGAGTCGTCTCGGATTGAACAACGCCTCCACGACTGATTCCCGCTTACTAACGCTGGAAACTCTGCAAGTCATGTTTGATTGGGAGCAGAGGGCTACTGTTGAGCTCCAAAACACCATGGACACGGACGAGCAGGAAGGCCAACAGAAAACTTGGGTTACTCCACTCGGATTCCGAGAGAACATGGTTAGCTTTCTCGTTCGGCTCGCGAGCCAAGTGCATGAGCCGGCCGCGAAGGCTGCTTTAGTTCCTCGCTCCCTCTTACTCATCAAGGCCATGATGGCTCCAACGGCGTGGTCTGATGTGACCGTCGGATTACGATTTTTCACAAAATCCCTGGAAACGGTAAGCTCCTCGACATCCTTACCTGAGCTGATTCTCATTGCCTTCACAGAACGATCTCAACAGTGAAGGTGCTCTTGCCCAGGCGATTGCAGCAGCCAAGGTTGTCGAGGTGATTGCTGGGGAGCAAACAGACGCCTGGTTTCTTGCCAATGCTAGTATTCTCCATCGGCTAATTAGGAAGGGTCTACTTTCTGAAGACAGCACACTTCACGATGCTCTTCACCCCATTTTCGATCGCTTGATCCGACTCTACCCGCTGCCAAAGGAGGAAGAAGAGGCTGCACAAACTGAGGAAATTGGAGATTTCCATAATTTCGTTTTCACTTCTATCAGCAATGGACTCAAAAACGGAAATTCCTTGACAGGCACAGTTCTCATGTTGAAGTCAGTTGTCGATGTTAACGCTGAACGTGTCGAGATCTTTGGATCGGCTCTCTCAAAGCTGCTAGGGAAACTGGCCAGGGAGCACTTGACATCCGCTCCAAACTCGGTTGGTTACGAGAGCAACGTCAAGCTGTTGACATCGCTCCTTGAGATATGTGTCCGCACAGTTGTGCACCTTTCTGCCGAGAGTCGGAAGGTTGTCATATCTTCCCTGTGCTATTTGGGCGAGAAGTCCAAGAGCCCCAATATCTCGCGTTTTGTCCTCGAGATAGCCACCGAATGGGTCTTCAACCGACAAGATACTTACCCCACCGTGAAGGAGAAGGCCCAAGTGGTCTCTAGGCTCATCACACTAGACTCACGTGGTGATAATATATCACTACAATATCTGAACATGATATACCGCATTTACTTCGAGCCCTCTCTCAGGAGAAGTGAGCTGACGATGCGCCTGGAGAGTTCCTTCTTACTAGGCTGCCGAGCCAAGGATGCCACCGTACGCGAGCGATTCCTTGACATGTACGACTCAAGCATCCAGAGGTCTCTTGTGGGTAGGCTCACATTTGTCCTGGGGGTGCAAAGTTGGGAGTGTCTCGCTGACCAAAGCTGGATCTACTTGGCTCTCCATTTGATGCTGGGGGCTATCAATGTGGACTTACCCCTGGTTTCCGAGAAAAAAATCCTCTTCCCTCAGGGACCTAGCTCATTAACTGCCCGCCAAAAGGTATCCAGCCTGGTCCGACCATTACAACGCCTCATGTTCCTCGATCACCAAACCGCTCATGATTGTTGGGTATCCCTCTTTTCCTCTGCATGGGGTTGCCTCAGTAGGCGAGAGCAATCTGACCTAACGTTGCACATGATCACTCTTCTCAGCAAGGATTACCATATCAAGCAAGCTCATATACGGCCAAATGTCATACAAACATTGTTGACCGGGATACAGTCTTGCAATCCCCCAATGCTCCTGCCTCCCCACTTGATCAAATATCTCGCCAAAACCTTCAACGCCTGGCATGTTGGTATGGAAATACTATCGACATCTCTAGATGCATCGCGCGATGATGAACCATCCGTTCGGGACTACATTTATGACTCTCTCGCTGAGATCTATGCGGAACTGTCAGAATCCGATATGTTCTACGGTCTTTGGCGACGTAGGAGCCTCCATTCGGAAACCAATCTTGCAATAGCCTTCGAACAGAATGGAATGTGGGATCAAGCATGCTCTGCATACGAGATGGCGCAAGGCAGAGCCAAAGCTGCGGTGATACCATTCTCGGAACCAGAATACTGCCTTTGGGAGGATCATTGGATTGAAGCTGCCCAGAAACTTCAGCAGTGGGAGAGTCTCTATGACCTAGGGAAGTCAGAGGGTGATGTTAGCCTTCAACTTGAAGCAGCATGGGCCTGCAAAAACTGGACTGAGGATCGAGAAACGTTAGAATCTTTGATCGCCCAACTTCCCGATGTAGCCACCCCAAGGCATCTTGTCTTCCAAGCCTTCAATTCTCTTCTGAGGACACCGACAACATTGGATAAAACTGCAGAATTCCAGAAGATTCACGATGAATCTCTCCAACTCTCCCTACGCAAATGGGCTTCCCTTCCTTCTCCCCTCTCGGCAGCTCACATTCCTCTGCTCCAGCACTTCCAGCAGCTCGTCGAACTGCAGGAAGCCGTTCAGATATTCGGCTCACTAGCCACGACCAATGGGCAGAACCTTGAGAAGAAATCGTCCGAACTCAAGATGGTCATGCAAGCCTGGAGAGATAGGCTTCCGAATAAGCATGATGATATCTCAGTATGGAGTGATCTAGTTGCTTGGAGACAGAACGTCTTTCACGCCATCAACAAGGTTTACGTTCCACTCATACCAGCGAGTCAAGGTGCAGGCACGACATCCACCACAAGTACCTATGGTTACAGAGGCTATCACGAAACAGCATGGATCATCAATCGCTTCGCTCATGTCGCCAGGAAGCACGATCTCTTGGATGTCTGTTTTACTCAGCTGACCAAGATCTATACTCTACCGAATATCGAAATTTCTGAAGCATTTCTAAAGTTGCGGGAGCAAGCACGATGCCACTATCAAAAACCTAACGACCTTCAAGCCGGGCTTGAAGTGATCAACAGTACGAATCTCATGTACTTTTCCATGCCTCAGAAGGCGGAATTTTTCACGCTCAAAGGGATGTTCTTCGCTCGCTTTGGCCGTAGAGACGAGGCCAATGAAGCTTTCAGCCACGCTATCCAATTAGATATCTCTCAGGCCAAAGCTTGGGCTGAGTGGGGCAGGTTCCACGATAGGTTGTTCCAAGACCATCCTTCAGATCTTTCCCATGCTGCAAACGCCCTCAGGTGTTATTTCAACGCAGTTGGCAGCTACAAGAATGGAAAATGCCGTCCGCTCCTGACGCGAATCCTTTGGCTGTTGAGTGTGGATGATTCCACTTACACAATTGCACGGGCATTCGATACGTACAACGGAGACGCCGCATTCTGGTTTTGGATCCCTCTTATCCCTCAGCTATGCTCTTCCATTTCTCAGAGGGAGTGGAAACAAGCGCGACACATACTGCTGAATCTTGCCAAACTATACCCACAGGTAGCTCCCAGAGACTCTACCAACTGACTGCGGCTAACCCTTTCACAGGCTCTCTTTTACCATCTTAGACTGACGAGAGAGGACATGATGATGCTTCGTAAGTTGGCTGTCTCTCGTAGCGCCGCCGCTGGGCCGCAGGCAGAGCGCGTAAAATCAGAACATCCCTCGGATCAGCAAGCCAATGCGGGTACCGCTCTGAATCAGTTCTCGGCAGCGGATGCAGTGACACGCCAGCCAGCAGAACACATTGACGAAGTGGTGCAGATCCTCAAGACCGCTTTTCCTTTGCTCACTATCGCGATGGAGACAATGGTGGAACAAATTCAACAGAAGTTCAAGAATTCTATGGAGGAAGAAGTCTATCGTCAGATGTGCCTACTTCTCCATGAAGCGGTAGCCGTGAGTAAGGTCTCCCACGCACATGATTATTGAGATTAAGAGCCCCCTAGCATCTGGTTGTACAGGTCAACAATGCTGACTTCAATGGTGAACGCACTCCGCCTATGAGAGCAAATGCCGCACGTGTAGCACAATCATTCCCCCAGGGTTCTCCTATCAAAGTAGTTATCGCCTTCTATTCAATAGGCAGAATCCTCGAGACTAATTTCATCACACTTAGGCCGAATGCGAAGAGGAGTTGGTCCATGCCGAAATTTCGCTTGAAGTCTATATTTCTAGGCTACAGAATTGGCGAGAACGTTTTGAGCGAACGCTTGATTCTCGTCCAAGCTCGCAATCATTGGATAATGTCAGCCACTACTTGACTGAATTCCAATACGGAAAAGTAGACGAGATCGAGGTGCCCGGGCAATACACAGAGGTAAGGCAGTCATGCTACTATCTTGTTCTACCCTGTATCACTAACTGGACCGTGTAGGATCGAGACAATAATCAGAATTTTGTCAAGATACACAAATTCGGGCCTAGATTCGAGCACGTTCGCACTCATGGCTATAGCTGGAAAAGATTTGTCCTTCACGGCGGCGATAGCTCGCGGACCTACTTCTTGGTCCAGTTTCCACTCAACACGATTCGGCAGTGGAGACGAGATGAAAGGACCGCTCAGGTGCTGCGAACGTGGAATGGGTAAGTTTTTTGTCAATATTTTATCCCTCAGTGTGTAGACATTAACTTCGCATACAGGACTCTTCAGCGTAAGAAGGAAAGCCGAAAGCGCAACCTTTCCATTCATGTTCCAATTACTGTTGCCTGTAGCCACCATCTTCGCCTTTACCAACACGACTCTTCGTATATCACCCTCGCTGATGTTCTTGAGCAGCATTGTGCAGATAACAAGATAACCAGAGAGGAGCCTCATCTTCAGGCCGCAAAGAGAACTAGGCAAGTAATGCATGGATTCAGGCAGACTTACTCGAGAACGGTGAGCTTCTTTCATCCGACTTTGTTACTCATACAAGCTCAGAACTCTATGTAGCCAAAGAAGGTGGAGTATGTAGCTCTTCGCAGGGAGCTCTTTCAGGAGATCTCTACTAAATTTGTTCCACCGGACATCTTGAGTAATGTGAGTCCTTTCCCTGATCAGGGCGATGGCATTTCTCAGAGCATTACAGTACATGCTCCGTGTCATGGCGACTCCAAGCGATCTTTGGCGTATGAGAAAACAATTTACCCAACAACTGGCAGCTTGTAGTTTTGTCAGCTACACTCTGTGTCTTCCATACAGGCAGCCGGTTCATTTCTCTCTTTCACGCTCAACCGGGCTCATGACCATGCAAGATCTTGTGCCAAGTACGTCACACCCACACGAATCCTCCTCTTGTACTAAATTACTTCCACGGTCAGGTATCAGCTACGGTCAACAACCGAATAATCCTGTTCCCACTTCCCCGGTCTTCAACGCCACAGATGTGGTTCCCTTTAGATTTACACCTAATCTACAAAATTTCGTTGGGCCCACAGGTACTGAGGGGTTGTTGACATCCGCTCTCATGGCTATAGGCCGTAGCCTCACCGACCCGATGGTAGGTTCGATGAAATCGTGTTTTCCTCACACTAACCTCTCCTCCTCTCTAGTTCGATCTAGAGCAACAATTGGCCCTCTTTGGTCGTGACGAAATAAACACCTTGGCCACAGCCAAAAGTCTCCCTCGGCCAACAGATTCAGAGCTGAACAACCAGGTTAGAAACCTGCTGGACGGTGTAGTCAAACGTGCAGAATGTTTTGCTTGCAAGGCAGAGCGAGAGCAGGTTTGAATGATCGACTTCTTTTAGCCCCTCTGGGTATTGATAAATACTCGACAGGCCTTACATTCAGGCAACCTTGGAACAGTTCCAGTGATCCAGACTATCACCAATCTGATCAATAATGCGACGAATGAGGTCCAACTAGCGAAGATGGGGGACATGTATTCTCCTTGGTTCTAGATTTTATCTCCCTGTGCTAGCTTTCAACCAATGCACCATGGACTCTGGCTGACCTGTATCGATAGTGAATTGTATAAATTAGCTCTTGTTATAATGTAATATCTGACTTGCACTCAAGCTTCACTTTTAGGACTGGGACATGTGAAAGTTCTCTGTCTGACGATACGTTTGAATTGCCTGCTCGCTGTCTTGCATCATCTACCAAAGATCCCTTGTGGCTTCCTGATTGTGAGCAGATAAGGAGAATGTGACTCACACTTTTGGCCATCTCGTAGACATCAGAGCCGGGTCGATTATACATCATTGCGTTGGCAAACATCAGATATACATCCCTCGAGAAATCTAGGGAGTTGGATATTTTACCATCCTTAACCTTCATCTTGATAGTCTTCAGGTCCATTGGACGCTTGACTATATCTTGATAGTCAGGAGCTTCCGAATGTTTGATAGGATTATGGAAGATAGTGCCATTTTTATGCCGGAATATTTGGTCGTGAAGCATGAGTATCACGGTTTGAAACCGCTTCGCGGACGTTTTAACGTCAGGTTGCCCGGCCCCACGGCGACGTTTGGAGCCATGCGCTGTTCGAACACAGTCAATGCTAAGGTACAAGGAAGCCTGCACAAATGAACCTAGCTCTTCCGCCACGGGCTCGGAATCTTCGCGGAACCGCTTCAAATCGCGAGGAGAATCTACACTGTCTAGTGGAACTCTTCGTTTGCCTATCCGGATGAGTCGTCAGTCAATTGCCTCGTCTACAGGGTGAGAAATTACGCCACCTTCACGAGTACGAGTAGATATTGGTTCTGACAAACCCTCTTCTTGATCTTGCGATAGCGCCCGTTTTCCACTGCGAGTCGAGCTTCGATTAGAGGCTGCTTGAGGAGCTCGATTTCTCCTAGTCGTGCCTGCGTCATATTAAGCAAATGCGAGGAGATCCAATGATACTAACGGACCTCGAATGTTACGTGTAGAAATACGACCGTCTTGCAAGGAATGAGAAGTCGCTTCCCTGCTCGTTTCCTCCTCTGACTTGTCCTCTTGGTCGTCAGGATCCGGAGCGGGGCTCGTTCCTTGTTCTATACTTGCTGGGGCTGGAGCTGGGGACCTTACTCGTGAGACAATAGCCTCTTCATCAAGGGGTTCCGTATCGGTCGCGTCGCCTTGGGTGCTATAATCCTCTGGGCCTGTGTCTTCTAAGGTTTCTCCTCTAGATGACTTACTGAACCTTCCTCTTTCACCACTAAGTTGCGTATTCCCTACGACGAGATCGAGGTTTTCCTCCTCGTAAACTACAGATTGATCTGCCTCCCGTTCGGCCAGCCTGACCTCTTCGCACGATCCTGATCGTCTAGCTTCAGAGGCAAGGGCGCGAGAGTCATACTTGAAAGGGATACCCTTGGTCATTTCTGAGCACAAGCGAAAGAGCAAGATTTAGTGCTTACCTCGCCGCTAGGGTTCGCCTGGGTTGCTTTTATGCTCTCTCTAAGTTTGGAATCCCACTTCCCGGAGCGAATATCCTCAATTTCTTGAGAGATGGACCTGAGATCATGAGCCAGATAATGACGAGAGAGCGTATGAAGATTACCTATATTTCGTTTCCTCATCTATGATCGATTGTCGTAACTCATTTATGCGTGGATGGTAGTAAGCTTCAGCGAGCCTCAAATGCACAGAGGCTGACGAACCGAGCGTGTCAAAGCCTGGCATAACAACACAGGACAGTGACGCACCTTTGGGCGAATTGCACTCTTCATCACTGGATATATCTTTGATTAAAAGAGGAGACGCGTCTTGGAACTCGAATTGTAACTCACTGTTCCAAACTATTCTCTTCCATGAGACTATAGTAGAAGGATCGGCAGCTCTGTCAGATATTTAGACGACGAATCCACATAAACGGGTTCAAGATACGTGCTTGCGCATTGAATAGCTTGGGTCGAGAAACTAGAGGATGTCTGGAGAGAAGTTTTGCCACTTGGGCCCAAGAATTCGCGCCTACTTCATAGATGGCTTGTGAAAGCAGAAGACGATCTAGAGTAGACAATTCCCTGTCCTTCTGCGCCCTTAGGGACGATTCAGAAGCTTGTGCGGTTGATCGTCTCCTTGAACGAGTGCTCATTATAACTCGGAAACAGTAACCCTTAAGCTTGACAGCAAGCCAGTGGGAGCTCGAGCTGGATATGTCCTTAGTCGACAAATGGGTTAAATGATCATGTGATTGAGCGCAGTTGACAAGGACGGGTGACGTCTGTGCGTCGTCTCCTTCCAACAACCATCATCATGGTCCTCCTCCTTCAGCCCACATTTGCTGCTCTCCTTCTCTCTCCTTTTGTTTCTGCCGCCGTGCATAAACTGAGGCTCAACAAGCTCACTCCCTCTCATGCGGATCCCGAGCTCGAGTCTGTGTATCTCGCGGACAAGTACATGAGCCAAGCTCAAGCACCTCTCGCTGGTGCAGGCGGTCAAGGACGCCGTCTCAACCGTCCAAGCCATCAGAATGGAGAGCCGCTCTTCTGGACTCAAGAGGACCTCAAAGGTGGTCACAGCGTGCCTTTGTCCAGTTAGTAAAGTCGCAGACATAACCCCCATACGGACGACTGGACTGACTGTATCGCAGACTTCATGAATGCGCAATACTTTGCCGAGATCACTTTGGGGACCCCAGCCCAGAACGTAAGTAGCCTTTACCTCACTAAGTTCCTACATCATCTCATTCCATCTCAGTTCAAGGTCATCCTCGACACTGGGTAAGGTTCCAAAGCTTGTAGCACGTGGGTGATGTACCAATAGTCTTCTAGGTCTAGCAACCTTTGGGTACCCAGCAAGCAATGCACTTCTATCGCCTGTTTCCTCCACGCGAAGTATGATTCTGGCCAATCATCCACCCACAAGGCCAACGGTTCTGAGTTCAGCATCCAATATGGCTCTGGATCTATGGAAGGATTCGTTTCCAATGACGTTCTGACCATTGGCGACCTGAAGATTCCTGACCAAGACTTTGCTGAGGCCACCAAGGAGCCTGGTCTTGCATTCGCTTTTGGAAAGTCAGTACAATCACCTTGTCTTTGTGGAGCAGTTCACCGATATTCGGGACGTAACGACAGGTTTGATGGAATTCTCGGGCTGGGTTATGACACGATTTCCGTCAATCACATCACACCTCCCTTCTATAGCATGATTAATCATGGCCTGATTGACGAGCCCGTATTCTCCTTCCGTCTTGGTTCCTCTGAGGCTGACGGCGGCGAGGCCGTCTTTGGAGGTATAGACTCATCCTCATACACAGGCAAGATTACATACGTGCCCGTCCGCCGCAAGGCCTACTGGGAGGTTGAGCTCGAGAAAGTTGCCTTCGGCGATGATGAACTTGAACTCGAGAGCACCGGTGCTGCCATCGACACTGGTGAGAGCCCCTCTTTTGTTTTTCTTTTCGCTCCTCAGAGCTTAGAGCACATGTCTAACCTCATTTATAGGAACATCTCTCATTGCTCTCCCTACTGATATCGCTGAAATGCTCAACGCCCAGATTGGCGCCAAGAAATCATGGAATGGACAATACCAGGTTGACTGTGCTAAAGTCCCAAGCCTGCCCGATCTCTCTTTCTACTTCGATGGCAAAGCGTATCCCATCAAGGGCTCTGATTATATCCTTGAGGTTCAGGGTACATGCATTTCGGCCTTCACTGGGCTTGACATCAACCTCCCAGGTGGTTCCCTCTGGATCATTGGTGAGTGGTTTGCCACATCACACTCTCTACTTGTGTCACTAACCTTTCCCGTAGGTGATGTCTTCCTTCGTCGGTATTTCACAGTTTACGACCTCGGTCGGAATGCTGTTGGATTTGCACAGTCGGCATAAGTTACCTTGTCATGCGCTTTCTGCTTCCGTGATTTCTTCTTGTATTATATAGTTCATGCAGCCTCTCGGTGTTGAAGTTACCCTTCCCTCGTTACTCGTAATACTGGTCAAGTACTGGAGGTACTGACCATTAGCTCGGGGATTCACAGTGCTGCCACCTACATAACAATCAAATCGAGGAACTGTGTTGACTGCTCAAGTAAGTACTGTAGTAAATGAGGCGATTTTTGTAGAGATGTTGACGGACTGGACTGTAATTCTGGCGTGCCTCTATCCAATCTCGACCATGTTTCAGCCCCGGAATGTATACTCTGATTTCCAGAGCGGCCCGTGGGACGACACGGGTGACGACTACTCATGTACTCATGCATCTCATGCACAACGATAGCGATATCTCTACGGGCTCCTTATTTCACTCTGGGGCCAGGATGCCACAGACCTTTCTCGAAAATCGAAGAAAAGATCAATTGTCCGCTTTTTACCAATGCCAACTGGATAGAATCAATGTTCTTGAGGGGCACACTGGGTCGGTTCTCTTTATGAGCTTCTAAGTCCATCCAGTAACTATTCGATGGCTAATACCACTGTGCTGCTAGCTGTGTGAATGCTGTTAGCTGGGCTGAGAACGGGGACTTGCTACTTACTGGTGGTGACGATACAACGTCTGTCTGATCCGCTAAGTTTGATGGCACTGTCATACATTGAGACGCACTGACACCACCTTTTGTCTTTACAGTGTTCGCTTATGGAGAACGGACCCTGAGGACACCGAGAAAGAGCACCCGTACAAGTGTGTGGGCGTTCTGGAGACCGGACATCGAGGAAACATATTCAATGCTCACATGCTTCCTCAGTCGAATCGGATGTAAGCAACACACATCGAGACTTGTCGCTTCACTCAGAAACTTTCATCAGTGCGACAGTCGCCGGAGACGGCCAAGTGCGAGTGTTTGACATTGGCAGTACTACGCCGACATCTACGCTGGATGGACATGCTCATTATAAGCGTTTGGATTCTATAATAGCTATATTGCGGTACGGAGTTCCCTTGAACCCGACGGAAGTTGTTCCTGAGTTTCTGACTATTGAAAGGATTGATTTTTAGGTGTCACACAAGCAGGACTAAACGTATAGTGACGGAGCACAGTCCTGACCACTTTCTTAGTGTTGCCGAGGCAAGTCCTTAAATGCATATCCTCCTCGATGTACCGTCTAGAGCTCACTGTCAGGGTGATATAGGATGGTCGAGTTCGTCAGCACGATCTCCGGGTCCCTCATACATGCCGCGCGTCCTGCCCGCCCCCAATAGTCAAAGTTTCGCATGAATTATCTTCAATATCTCTGTCGACGCTTTCTCCCCATCAGTTTGTCGTTGCAGGCGACTCCCCATTTGTAAGCCAATGTACTGTCCGCTTGTCTCTGCTCTTCTCTCTGATATCGCAAGGTAGGGATACCTCTTTGATCGCAGACAAGCAGGTCGCTATGTGAGGGAAGAGTTTGGAGAAGTCCCTAACTCGTCTCAGAGCGATCTGGCGCTCTGCGTTCGTAGATTTGGGCGCAAGCCTATTCTCCAAGAGCGGAGGACGAATGCTCACATAACGGGTGCAAAAATGTCTTCCTATAACGGACATGAGGTACGTGTACATTTAGGGTCGTGATATCAGCTTTCTTAATGAAGGATGATTATACAAGGTTCTCTTGTGTGAGTTGTACCGAGGCTGCATCCATCATTAGTCAGTTGACTCCAGGTCTCTACCAGCATATAGCGGGGACGGCGTATACTTATTCTCAACACGCGACGACGAAGATAGCGCTTATCAGCTAACTTTAAGCGGGTCTAGTAGCCCAAAGCTACCGAAGCCAAAGCAATCCCAGGCTGAGCGTTCCTCCTCACCCCTGCGGCTGGACCCCATGGATTTCTTGATGGAGCTTCGCCGTGCAGAGCTCATAGATGCTGATGCTGATCTTGCTGAAGAGGACGATCCAGACTCAGATCATCGTTCAGGCGATGCTGAAAGCGATGATGACGAAGATGAGCAAGGCCTCGATCTGGAGGCAGATAGCATCTACAACAGTGAGAAGTATCGGCCCGGCGTTCCTGTCGTCTTTCCTCGCGCAAAATACACTGGAGCTTGCAACGTCGAGACCGTCAAAGATGGTGCATTCTCTAGAAACTTTCCAGTCAGCCGATGTGCTGATTATTTCATAGTCAACTTCATAGGGCCTTACGATGAACTTGTCGTCTCAGGCTCGGACGATGGGAATTTCTTTGTATGGGACAAGTCGAATCCTTCCCAGCCCCATGGTGTGTACGAAGGCGATGGAAGTGTAGTCAATGTCATAGAGTCACATCCTTACCTCCCGCTTGTTGCGGTTAGTGGTATAGACACGACGGTGAAGGTATTTTCCCTGCCTCTCTCCTCAGATCGGCTACTTAGTGATAATCAGCTATTTTCCCCCGTGCGAGGTCCGAGTCTGTTCTCCAGGATGATTGAGGTCGAAGCAATCATCAAGGCGAATCAAAACAGATCGAGGAGCCGCAGCTCCGCCTTCGTAGTTAGTGATATCCTCCTTAGACAATTCTTGAGACAGGCAGCAGGAAGGTCTGGAGATGGCGAGGAAGGAGAGGAAGGGGCTACTCGACCTCAATGCGAGTATCAATGATCCGGTAGCAATCGTGTGTGCATTGTTCACTCGATGGCAAGGTACGCCAGTTTCAAGTCTTTCAGATCTCGATACTAAGACTAAGAAGTAGAATATCCTTTTGTTATTGTATCTGTACTCTGTACCATATCATCTGTATATCTATCTGTACTTTATGAATTTGTGCGAAGACGCGCTATCTACTGCTTGTGTCGCAGAAAGCGTAAGGATCGATGCTAGATCAAAGCAGGTACCTAGTAGTGAGCGGGCATACGCATCTTCAAGGACTCTTCACGGATCAAAGTCACTTCGGACCGGCAGAGCAAGGCAAACATCTCCAACTTGTCATCTCACACTGACAGTAGTGGTCACCTCTGTCGAGCAGCGACTACTCTGGTCAACGCGCTCATTATCACCGTATTCATATCCTTGCAAAGGTGCAGAGTAACTTCATTCCATTCTGCATTCTAACTCAGAGCCTCCTCTTCCTCCCAAACCATCATTACGCGTAATAGGCTCTGCACTGCTACCAAGAATTCTTGTATAGTGAACCCCTTGCGCAGGGACCTATTTCATCAACGTAAATGCGCCCTTCAAGGTCAGGTCGAAGGCATCGCCATTCTGTAAATCCTGAGGATGACTAGTCAGTTCTTCTCACTTCCTGATTCTTCACCGTATGCATCTCTCTCATGCTCTTCGGTTGCACCTTTAGCTACAGTACCATGCCCTCCTCTGGCAGAGAACAATACGACCATCACCAACAAGGCTCTTCGTCTCATCATCCACGGCAAGTCAACTGGAGGAATGACGACGGAGATATGGCCCAGGACCGTTACGGTTTCATTCCAGCTCATGATTCATACAGCAGTGGAGGGAGAGACTATGACCCAGCGCTGAGGGAACACGATGGTTGGTCCGGGCACCACGACATGCGGTACCCTTCCAACTCCTCTAGAGATCCTTGGTCCGCTCAAGACATGGAGTATACACCATATGCTCCTTCCTCATCCACTACCTACGACAAACGGCCTGTTTCGTATGACCCTTGGCCCCCAGTTGACGATCCACGCGGTCACCAAATGTCTAATGACCCTTACTACGACCAGAGCATACCGTCCCGGTGGACTCATAACGATCACAGAGATGTAGAAAGGGCTGGCCGGGGTGATACAGGTTGGGAGCCACGCAGATCGGATTCTGGTTGGGACAGGTCGAGACAAGGCAGCAACGGGCAACACTCTCAATCTCATCCACAACAGGAAGACCGTACATGGGAACCAGCACCTTCTTGGACTTCGTCCAACCACGGTCAACAAGGATACGCTCAGAATCACCGGGAATATAACGGTCACTCTAGAGGTCAAAATGGCCGGAACAAAGGAGGCAAAAAAAGCAACAATCAAGGAAAAGGTCGACAAAAGCGCGACTGGAGGAACGACGATAGTCATCTCAACAAGTAAGTCTTTGCACGACCTTACAATATCGATTACTTCACGAATGTGCTTGTTTAGCTGGCAAAGAAGAGATTTCGTAACTGAGTCACAGCCTTCTCCAAAGAAGACCTCCAAAGCCGCCTCAAAGCGCAAGTTCAAGTCAAAATCCCCATCACAATCTCCTTCTGGATCCCACTATTCTCGTCGCTCTTCACCCGCACGAAGTGTGTCCCCTGACATGAAACGCAGAAGACACGACCCCTCTCCCAGTTCTGGACGTAGCCCATCGTCAGGTGACAGGGGACGCCGGTTGCGGAGGGCTTCTCCTGAACGACAGTCTCCAACCCTCTCCCATCGCAGTCTCGGGAGTGGGCTCAGTCGAAATAGAAGCCGGTCATCTTCTAGCAGGAGCAGGAGCCGTTCAGCTAGCCCTATTGGACGTCGAGCTGTCCATCGCCTACCCACAGCCACGAAGCCAGAGGATATACAATTTGTGCCAGCGCCTGTCTCACGGCAGGACTCACAGCAAACAAATGGTAAAAAATCCAAGGTATGTTTGTCGATCTGCCTCTCCCAGACCCCTAGTCACACTGTCCCTCTACAGCGTCGCAATAACCATGGTAAAGGACGCAACCAAACTTCTCGCACGGATGCCATGCCTCCTCCTTCTGGCCCAATCAACTCAACTGCAACGCTGGAACCCCGCTCAAATACAACTTTGAACCAACCTATTCCACAACCTGTGTACGCCGGTGAACCTACCTTGATACCTAACTCTCGATTCAAGATCAACGCGTTTAAGCCTGTCGGCGTCCAGAGCTCAGAGCTACGCAAATTCTTCCCTGACGAGGACGATATGGATTTATCGCCGCCTCCTTCGCAGTCTGCTTCCGCGGATCCTCGTGCTCTAGCAGTACCAGTCACATCCGATCCTCCTCAGGGGTTCCATCCCTCCATTGACCCTCGGGAAGAACAAGCACTCCCGGACAACGCCCAGCAGCCATCACCATTGTCCTCAATGCAATTGCAACCACAACCCCATCCAGAATTTGAACCCCACAAAGGAAGGGAATTGCGCCCTGACTCAGAATTACATCCGGAACCAACATCACAATCGCTCGCAGCTCAACGAATACCGTCACCGTCCGATGACCCGGTACCAGCATTACTCCCCGTGGACATCCAACCATCTCCCTCACATCAAGCAAGATCTTCCTCGCCACACGTACATGACCACGGTACTGAACGGACCTCAAAGGACCTGTATGTGATCGTCAGTCAGGTTGGAGAGGGTACATTTGGCCAAGTCTACAAGGCGCGCAATTCGATCTCCAAGATCTCCGTTGCTCTCAAGAGAATACGGATGGAATCTGAGAAAGAAGGTTTTCCTGTCACGGCGATGCGAGAGATCAAACTCCTCCAATCCCTCCGACATGACAACGTGGTGAAGCTCTTCGAGATGATGGTTTCAAATGGTAGGTTATCTTCTCGTCCACTTCACAGAACTCATCATTCATTTCATTAGGCTCTGTTTACATGGTGTTTGAGTATATGGATCACGACCTTACTGGCATTCTCTCCCAGTCTCAGTTCAGCTTCAGCAATGCCAATCTAAAATCACTCTGTCACCAGATGTTGGCCGGTTTAGCACATCTGCACCACAAGGGTATCGTTCACCGAGATATCAAGGGATCCAACATCCTGTTGAACAATCGCGGCGAGCTCAAGTTGGCTGACTTTGGACTGGCTCGATTTTATCAGAAGCGCCGGAGGATGGATTATACGAACCGGGTTATAACCCTCTGGTATCGTCCGCCCGAACTGCTCTTCGGCGCTACTGTGTATGGGCCTGAGGTGGACATGTGGAGTGCAGGGTAAGCGAAACAGTCCAAATTTTGCCGTGCAAACACTGATTTCCATACCACAGGTGCATTATGCTTGAGCTGTTTACCAAGAAACCAGTCTTTCAAGGCAACGACGAGATCCATCAGCTGGATGTTATATACCGCATCATCGGCACTCCAACTCCGGATCGATGGCCTGGGATGTTCAACTTGCCTTGGTACGAACTCATTAAACCTCGCGAACAAGTAGCGAATCATTTCCGGAATATGTTCTCAAAGTACGATTCGTTCTTCTTCCACGTATCAGAATGAGAGTTCATTGATAATGTAGGTGGATGTCAACGGCAGCCTTAGATCTGGCGGAGAAGCTGTTATGCTATGATCCTCTCCAGAGAGTCAGTGCCTTGCAGGCCATGCAAGAACCATACTTCACGGACGAGGTGCCACCAGCTGAAAAACCGACCGGGTACGTTCATTCAGCTTCTTACTCGTCATCAATTATATCGACTGAGAGTGTGCGATCCAGCCTTGCTCACATCGAAGGAGAGTGGCATGAGCTTGAGTCCAAGATTGAACGTGCCAAGAAAAGGAGGAGAAAGGATGGTCACCCGACAAGTAGTACTGGCTAGCATCGCACTTAAATTATTCGCAACTGTCTATTTCCAGCATCATTCTCGATATATTCAACTCACCTTGTAACGGTACGAAATTAAGGACATCCAAGCACACTCCTCGGTTTTCAATGTACTCATACTATTGACTTCTGGTGAATGAACCTAGTGGCGCTGCTGCCTTACTGATAACTAGATTAAGTACAACCCTACGGAGGGCTCTAGGCAGCACACCGGTCAAACCTCGATACCCTCTAAATTAGTGCCCTGTGCAAACTTGTCAGCTTGGGAGATAATTTGTATTTGTCACTCACGAGCTTGGGCAAACGAAGATAAACGTCAGTTCCTAGATGAGAAAACATAGTTAGAACGGGTTTCAAGACACAGAAATGTTCCACCCACCCCAACCATCTAAAGATACAAGCTCAAGAGACCCTCCGAAGTATCTGGAAATTCATATCAGCTTCTAGTGTGTGAGATGGGGACAAGTTGAGACACTCACGTAGCGAATATATTACTCATAGGGAGACCAATCCCAATTCTTTGGTGTGGCGAAATGCCTGCCTTTTTCTCTGGATCCTGGTTCTGCCACCTCCCCAGCTGCTCGTCTATCGTAGCTCTGATCCCTAGTGGACTAGTACTTGCATTTCGCAAACCACCGATGCGAGAGTCCTCCATGCGCATCGCATTGCGTACATGAGAGAAAGAGAACAAGTCGGAGGAGCACCTGATTGGATTAGAACTCGTCCATAGGCCACCTCCTAAAGTCACATAGTCAGAGAAGGCTAGCGGTGATGGAAACAGTACGATGAACCTTGGTCCGATATCCTGATACCAATACTGTCTTGACCGCCCACGACGGTAGCTCGAATGGGGGGCAAGGAGTCTGCGTTACGATGATGCAATGCCGTAGCGTACATAGCCTACAAAGGACGACCATCAGCGGAAGACATGAGGATACACAATTTGGACCATGATATCACGAACGTTTTTGATCAGCTCGAAGATGATGTACCTAGCTCAAGGGTCAGTCACTGGGTACGTACAACCCCGAGGAGGAGCACACAAACTCGAGCTGTTCGCGAAGGTACGCGAAGGATATATCTTGATGACCATCGATGATCACCTCGGGCCACTCTTGCGCTCTCAGGCTTTCTAGGCCTTCAATATTAAGGGGCCTGGCCCGCAGAAGTGTGCAGCATTTCTTGATACTCCGGCTAACGTTGAGACCGATGAAAATGATCCCTACATGGGGCTCCTTCTCTTCTGCGTTGTGAGTGTTGTTGTGGTGTTGAGACAGTGATATATGGTGCTCCGCAAGAACTCGCCGTGAGATCCTTGACACAAGCATTCGACGCATGAAAGCATCGAGCTGGTCTGGAGGAAGATAGGGAGACGATAGAGAGAGTCCCAACGAGAGCGCGGGTATCACAGAATTGCTGGAAAGAGGGTTGATTTAGTAGAGAAAGATATATATGATGGAAGGTCTTACTGCTCGCCCAAGATCTTCGCTAGAAAGGCACAGAAACGTCCATTATCTTGCATGCTCTCAATGGGAGGAAATCGTCGAAACCTATCGGATCGCACGGTAAATTCTATGAGGAGAGGGCGATGGTTTGATACAGCAACAGGTCAAATACCTCTCAAAGGCGTCCCAGTACATCTGCCTGAACATTCATCAAGTGCTCGGCATGAACGCGAGCGCTGCGCACCTCATACACTTTGGCCACCCCCTCATTAGTTACTACAACATAAGGCAACGCTTGCAGATCTCGTAGTCGGTGAGCAATGCGAACAGGTAGTTCTGTCCTAACATAATTTGCACTCTTGATCAAGCGCTCCTCGTTCATCGCCCTGCCGAAGAAAAGCTGGGCATATAAGATCTCGTGCTGGTATCAAACGAAAATATGGTCTTACTAGCTGCCGTAGGGTCATTCGGTTCGCCTCCTTGGAGGCGTATAGATCGAGTTGTCGATTTTGGTAAAAGTGGAGAGCTGTGGATTGTCTCCGGCACCATGTTCGAGAGTAGGATGCTCGAGAAATGCCTTCTGGCAAGATTGGACGGCAAAACGACATGGGAGAGCGACGATGGAAGGTGCTTAGGGCAGTCAAATGGGAGCACGAGCTATAAGCAGCTTTAGAAGCATTCTTCAACTTACGTACAAGAGCTTCGTCGCAAACTCAGTGACTCGGTTGGCCTCAGTTCAAAGTCTCCTGTGATTACTGTGGCAGCTCGGAAAAACCTCGCCAACCTATTATGGCTAGTTTGCTCTAGGGTACTCAGGTCACAAAACAATCCTTCGGATTCTCAAAACTATTAATCTTATACAGTGCCTACTCTACGCGTATCATACCAAAAAAGACTCGTTATGGTTTTACCAGGCCTTTTGTCATAAGATTCTGAACAAGGAATTCGACCTGTGGGATGTGTTAGAAGGCTAAATCCGACAAGTCCGATAGAACTCACATTGGCGGCAGTGTGTCGGATTTGCATATCCCACTGTTTGGTATACAGCGCGCCGGTATCTTCTGCATCTTCGACGTCACCGAGCCCGCCAGCTTTCCCTTGAGCGTTGTCCTCCTCGCCACCGCGATCAAACCAAATCAACCTATCGACCTGATCGATATAACCCCTCAGCCTGCCCTGCTCAATCATCTTTCTTGCCATCGTTTCCGCTGCACCAGGAGACAGATCTAAGAGTGCACCTAAACCACGGAAAGAAATGTTGTTGTACACCTTGGAACTGGCTAGAAGATTGTGTTCCATGACAGCACGGTCTAGGACAGTAGATGGACTAGTTCTTTTGCTGTCGCTAGGATCACTTTCATCGTCGTTGCCAAGTGAGGCAAGACGATCGTTGGTGGATAGAGAGATTTGCGCTAGCTGGTGCGGTTTCAACGTTTCCTCGAATTCGTGTATCTCAGCAGAACGAAGTATCTGGTCTAGGAAGATTTTTGAAAGGATGTTGTACGTTGGCAGGGAGGCGGACCGTTCGTCACGATAGATAGACGCGAGCACTCGGGATCTATTAGGACCAGCGGGTGCCAATACGGCACAGGTAACTGCAGCGGATCTAGGCAGGGTCAATAATAAGGAAAGCATTCACAAAAACGATTCAACGTACAGCATCTGTTTTCGTTCTTCCTCGTCAATCTCACCAACCCAGCTCAATTCAAGATAGCGACTAGCAGCTTCGAGGAATTTCCGGTTGTAGTCCATGATTCGTGCTTGACATAGTTTGAACTGCAGGATGGTTTCTCGATCATCCGTGGACGAGATGAGTAAAGCCGCACGGCTGTTGTATGTCTCTGCCTGGACGGAATCTTCGTCTTCGAGGAGCAAACGCACAATACGAATCAGTATAGCCAGGCGGTCTTTATCGGAGAGTAGCCTGACTTGAGATGAGACCAGTGATGGATCGGATTGGTTTGAGCCACACACCGCTGTGCTGAGTCTTGAGGAACAGCGATAAGAACACGAGCGGCCTCGGACCACTCCTCCTCGTCCTCCAGCAGATCGGCGAGCGAGAAACGGAGAGAGTTTATCTGTTCCTCATAGCTTGAGCTACGGCGCTGTAGAACATCGAGAAGGTCTTTAATGAGGTCTTTGTGCAAGTCTGTGTCCTCAAATGACGCGTTCTTTAGAAGGACCACCAGCTCTGAGATAACCTGACGTGCGATGACAAGACTGACGGTGTCCTGTGTGACGAGATACTCTGACAGCGTGGACACATCTAATTTCAAAGAAGGGGAGCCTGTATTGGAGACTAGCTGGGTTAAGAGGGCGGTGTACGCCTGGGCCTTATCTTTCTGTGGTAATTGACTGATGGATCGTAGATGGGAGTCCATAGGTAAGAGTGCTAAGCGTGGCTGTGGGTCACTGGTGTTGATTGATTCGATGATTGTTGCTTCGTCCAGGCCTCCAATTTCCAGGTTGTTATTGCACGCTGAGCGTCTCTGTCCTCCTCCTCCTCCTTTCCTTTCGTTCTGTCGTTCTGCTAGCTCAGACTCCTTTAACTTCCTTCAATGTCCCGCTTGACTGCTTCTCCTTTTCACAAACCTTCGCCCTTCGCTGCAGCCAGGCCTACCCCGTTGCCACTCAGTCCTCCAGACACGGATCGAGAATTCATGCACCTGCATCCCACCAGTCGGACCACTCTAGGTCGTGATCCTGTGCCCCAGAATACTCAGGAACACGATTTTCCAGAACTGGAGGCCCGGTCTAGGAAGGCCTCCTCCCTGTCCTACAATACCTCTGGTCTTCGGGAATCTCGGCAACGAACTGTGCAACGGGGACTTAAATCCTTCGTTATCGTCATCCCTCCTGCTTCTTTCTTGGCAGAACATGGTCAGCTCGGGTCCACTTTATCTTCTGGGCCGCTTCATCGCCTGTCCCAGGGAATTCTAATGCCTCTCTTCCCAACTGTAAGTTCAATCTCTCAAGAAGCTCAGAACATACTAAAATATACGCATACAGATGTACGCCCAACTAGCAGCAATCGCTAAAGAGTTCAACTTTCCGAGCACGGCCGGTTTGTGCCTCTATCTACATTATACCGAATCTGGTATAACACTCTCTCCTCGAATTTCCGACGACTCCTGGGCCTTCCTTTGGAGTCATGCGTTCGAACCACGCCCGGCTCAACAGAGCCTTCCTATCAGTGGTCGCATGGAGTTCGACATAGATCTGCAACAAGCACGGTGGTACACTTCGTGGCTCTCCTCCTCAAGTAGAGATTATCCTGATATACACAGGGGCGGTTCACCATCCCTCGTCATGCAAAGGGGGCCACAGCTCTACCATGTCCGTGGAGAAAGCAGGACCACTTTCGCTGATGGATCGATTGTAGAGGAAACAAGCGAAAGGGACCACACTTCACTCCAGCCCCAGTCTCGGAAGCATGTCCCCAGGAAACTCTCCTTGGTTGACCGCTACGACTCGTTGTCCGTGAAGTCTGGATCCCGTACAATGCCCGCAGGCTCTGCAGCCGCGTCTCCTCCTGAGACGCAGTCTCGTATTGCCGCGCTCTCTCCTATTGTGCAAGAGGATGAGCCCCAAACAGCACGACAGAATCTGCAAGCGAGAGTCAACAACTGGCGAGCGAGTGCTACCTTGCAACCGACACCATTAGCAGCCGTAGGACAAATCAGTCTGGAGCCCGCAAATCTCCCGAACAATATGGACCTTGATGACGAGCAGCTTAACCTGGAGGATTTCACTTGGTCCATCTCTTCCTTGGGTCCTGGTGATTCCCCTGTGGAATCGATATCCTCATGGGACCGTGTCCAGTCTGTTCATCTCGATGGGCGCCTACGAGGTTCCGTCTGTCTTACACCGTCTACTCGCACCTCATTCGGACCATCCGACTACGATGTGGACTCTGATTACTACGCCGATGATGTCGCTTACCTTCTATCTCCCGACATTGCCCATCGACAATTCTCTGATTGTCCCTTGACACCTTCCACAGTAACCAGTTGGGGTGCACCCCTCTCGTACCCTTCCACCCCCGATGACGCCAGCGAAACATCATCCCTTGATATCGCTCATCGAGGAAGGTTTAGCAGACCAGTCACTCCTCTCACTGCTACCAGTTGGGGACCTTCTTCATGGCCTGGGACTCCAGTGGACCAGTTCGTGTATCAGCGAGCACCGTCTGTGCATCTTGGTGATAGAGGCGCATTCAGTCGTCCTGTAACCCCATCGACGGCAACCTCATGGGGAGCTCCTTCGGAGCCTCCCATGAGTCCTGTTACTTGGGATCATGTCCAAACACCGTATGCCTGGGAGCGCTCCATTGAAACCGAGAGTGCTGGACAGCGCTGGCAAATGGCCTGGCCCCAATATGACGTTACAGCATCACCACAGGCCTGGCCCTTGGTCTGGCCTGGCTATAACGTGGAATCCCATACACCATGGAGAAGGGTTTGGCCGTACACGGCTCAAGCTGACGGGTCTATAGAGGCTCGTGGTCACTCACTAGGCGAGGAAACTGTCCGGAACCAGTCCGAGTTTGTCGAGCCTTGGTTGGATTACCCACACTTGACTATCTGTAAGTCATTTCTCCACATCTGCACGTGTCTCTTTAGCTGAGGTCCGATCTAGACTCCCCTGTGTACCCTTGGAATCTGGATCACATCTACCCCATTGCGTTGGTATCATCCAGGATCGCGGGATCTAACTTTTTGACGCCATCCACTGAGAGGCTGGCTTACCCTAGGAATCTAGATTTCATCTATCCCCCCAGGGAAAATGCAGCTTTGCCTCGAGCCTCTGCTCTAGGCTATCCACACAATCTGGAAGCCATCTATCCAGCTGTGGGAACAGTTTTTCAGCACATCCCGGCGAGTCCAGTAGCACCCGCCTCATTGGGTTATCCTCGCAACCTCGAGAACATTTACCCTGCTGTGGCCCCTCATACTTTCGTATCAGGAGCTCGCCGCGAAAATGTCTCTTTAAACTCAAGTAACTCGGCGGATGCCGTCCAGACGAGGTGTTGCCTCAGGGGTCTTCATCCAGCTCACAGCACTCTTTGCTACCCGAACAACCTGACGAACCTATATCCTCCTGTCGGAACCGCCTCGCATTGTGTAACTTCTTCTGGAAGCGTCACCAATCTATATTATCCCTATAACCTGCTGAACCTGTATTCCACCGAAGCACAGAGATACCGAAGTGGCAACACTGTGGCAACTGCAGCCCTCGCTTATCCTGGGAACCTTGATGCAATCTACCCTCCGGTGCAGAATGTATATTCGTGCAACTTGGCGGATCATAGACCCAGTAATTCCACCACCCCTTCTGGTTCGCCTGGTTCATCATCTCGGGCCTGGAAATCAAGTCATTATCCTTGGAGCCTCACTACCATATACCCTCCTGTGGATGGCTCAGCTCTGACCCGAGACACTCTTAGTTATCCTCATAACCTTGACAATCTATATCCGCCTTCTCTCCGTCCTGTCCAACACACTAGGATTGCAGCTCATCTCGGATACCCACTGAATCTGCGTCACATCTACTCGCCTAGGTATCCCTCAGCTACTGCTCAAGACGACGATAGCGCATACTCATGTAACTCGACTTCTGAACCTTCTGTCCTTGCACATCTTCATTTAGCCGGTTTGACAGCTTCAGAGGTCATCACATCGCGCACTTATCCATGGAACCTGTATTGCATATATCCTCCTGTAGTGAATCATAACCGTACCCAACATGCTCTTGGTTATCCGCATAACCTCTCCAACATCTATCCACCCCTGGTCTCGTTCTCTGGCAAGGGTGCCATTGCCCCCAGGAGCGGTCTTGACTATCCTTTCAACCTACAGAACATCTACCCAGCAGCGAAGGGTTCCGCATCAACAGCTATACTGCGAAAAGAGGATGAGTACCCTTGGAATCTACTCTGTATCTATCCTGCTTCAGAGACTGGTGCATCGCCCGGTAATCAAGCATTGAATCTTCTGGTGTCAAGTATTCCACTCGACTATCCCTGGAACCTTCAAACAATCTATCCTCCGTTGCATGGCCACCCCTCGGTCCTCCCAGACCTTCGGTTTGCTGCCAGACAGGACCCAGCCTCCTCCCTTCATAATCCTAACACAGCTCAGGCCCTGAAACAACCACGATGCTATCTTGGATACCCTCAGAATCTTGATAATATCTATCCCTCAGTCAAAAGTATCTTTGAACAGGAGACTTGTACCCTGGGGTACCCCTGGAATTTATACTGTATCTATCCTCCATCAACCCTGATTACCCCTGATGCGTCACTGACTCCAGCTAACAAAGCTGAGGTAGATCCTTAGCTTATTCTCTCTTTCACCTGGCTGACACACTAAAGCAGGATGGAAGCAGCACTAAGTTAACCATCTGTGTATTCCTTAAGCCATCGTACCCTGATTTAATCATCTGTAAGTTGTAATCATTGACATCAACCTACCAACTGTTAAAACGCCCCTCAGATCCTTCTGTCTACCCATGGAATCTGGCACATATCTATCCGTCCGTCGCATTGTTGGCTGATATACCTACGATAGGACCTGATACAATACTACGTAAGTACAGAACTAGGACTCTTCAAGGCGGCGATGGGGTGCTAACTATTGCAACTATAGATATGAATGCCGAGCTTTCTGACCCGCTACACCACTCTAGTGGTCGAAGCTCACTTAACACTTTGCTTTCTGTCTTGGATGATGGTATCCGGGAAGAGAAGACGAAGAAACGTGTACACTTCCATGTTGAGCCTCTCACCAATGAGCCCATGATCAAAGAAGATGACCTTACCACCCCCGAACGCAGGAGAAGGACTCACGAAGAGCTTCACCATCTCATATTTCCCACAGGGGATGTGGTAACACCTTCCGGAACTGCTATCGCAGTGACAACTTTAACTATCAGCCCTCGAAGCTCGAGGCAACTCAGTCATAGAATGTCACTCCCACCTCCTTCCCCTAGTCCGACGAGCAAGTTGCCTCCCATCCCCACTGCAGAGGACCTACGACGCAATCCAATCAGTTCACCTCGTCCTAGCGACCCCTCCGTTCCGTTACCGAGTCGGCCTAGGCTGCGTCCAATTGCCCCTCGCCCTTCTACCGTGTACTCGGACCGGAGTGATGCTCTCGCAGCAGGAAGCCTAGAACCCCCAAGGGATCAGCGCAGGGTAGGATACAAGCCACCTACTCGATCTGTCTCGTTGGCACTTCCATCCTCACCTGCCGTCCACCTTACTCGATCGAGTTCCTCTTCAAAGATCAACCATGCACGAAGGGATAGCATCGTGTTACAAAGAATTCGTGCTCTGAATAGCTCAAGCTCGCCAGGTTTGTGATTAGGTTCCGTTCTTCGACGTTCGTTAATCCGTACGCCCGCAGTGAATGAGATCACCGAGGAGGACTTGGCTCAGTTTCCTTCGCCACCTCGGCCATCGCAAGTACGGACTGGTAAATTGGATCGGACGAAATATCCCTTCGCGTGAGATAGGGATTGGACTCGAGCAATCTACTGAGTGTTGGATGATAGATGCAATGATAGTAGGAGGTAGGCCTCATTTAGATCGCCAATGTACACACAAGGTCGGTAGACTCTGAGGAATGACTAGTTACTCTACGAATCGGACTCTGAGTCGTCCTGCATATCCTCCCCATCATGTCCAGATGAATCGACATCTTGTGGACTTGGGGATATGGATTCGCCTGTGAGGGTTTGGCCCTGTCCGGGCATCTTCCGAGGTCTCTGGACTACCTCGGGTGTTTTGTTCTTGTCAGTAGCAGACGAGGCTCTGATGACCCGCTCCCCTTCCGCGCGTTTCTCCACGCTTTTGCGGTCATCTATGAATGCGAGCTTTACCTATTCAATAGTCGAGCTAGTCAGGCCTTGTTTCATCCTAGGACTGACTACTCACCTGCTCTTTCGCCGCATCACGAATAGCCTTCTCTTGCCTTCTGCCCTCTTCAATACGCTGCTGTGTCTGCGCATCCAGATCTATCACCTCGCCCAGTATTGCCACACCCATCCGTAGGTCATCCATCTTACGAGGATTGAAAGTGTAGAAAGGTTGGAAACCTTGAACCTGGAGAGTAAACAAGTTAACAATAACGATATCGTATACACAAATGATGGAAGTTGAAGGTCACTTCTGGTCTGAACCCAAGCTATAGAAAGCAGGTAATAAGTACTATGAGAGATAGCATAACTTCGGTGGAACTGCCCACGCGAATGGCATATTCGAGTGCACCAGGACGATCCATCAAGACTCGCTTGATAGTGTTGTTCATTGGTTTGAACTGTAGAAACTTTGGGTTGTCCGGCTCGCGAAGGATATTCTCCCCTAGGGTCTTGAGGATCTATACACAACAGACAGATCCGTTAGGAGAGGGTCCAGCCGACTGTGCATGTACAACTCTCAATTACTTTCAGAGATTCCATAGCCTTGTCCCTTGCATTGGGCCGCATGATTCCGGGGTCAATGAGTCTTCTGAATTCTTGACGAGCCTCATGTTCTCTGGCCAACTGTGCCGTCGTCTTCGTTGAAGTTGCACTTAATTCTTGCATTCTACGTTGGGCTGCTGCTGCCATGCTCTCAGCATCGGGTGCAATATGATGAGAACTCGGATTAGTAGGGGACGTGGGGGACGATGGGGGCAACGACATTCTAGTTCTGAATCACAAAGATGGATGTGGTTGTATTGCACAAGGAGAGGAGATAGATTCACTTGTGTGTCATTGTGTTCAGCGACAGCGCGGAAGGCCGCGGAGATTAGAAAATGGGACTCAAGAATGAAAATTCTGCTTGAGGCAACGACTGAAGTACTGAATCTCTGGAGTGCTGCAAGTCCCGGTGGATTACCCGTATGTACGCATGGATCACATCGCAGTGCTCAGATAGTTGTACTATGGATACAGTCGATTACAATGCAGAGGGGCCATATTAATTGTCGCTACCGGCTCTACTCCCATTCCCATGGAAAGAATAGTTGGTGTCTCTCAGTACGGGCGTAGAGCTCCTGTGGTTCCAGCGAGTCAGGCGCTCTTCTATCGAGTACTCTTCTTCCGAGGAGCTATCACTGCTCCAGGCATGATCTGAGCCTATGTTACTCGTACTTCCGCTGCGTGATGTCAGATTGCGGCTGGATCTGAAGGGAGACGCCAGAGCACTGATCGAGTGTGCTCCGAGACGACTGAAGAAGCTGCCCGAGAAAGAGTTTCTCGAGGGTAGAGGTGGGCGGGGGCTGGTGGCGGTTGAAGCAGGGAGTGTACTGGAGGCATGAGGGGGTTCAGAGGTCTCAAGCAACTCTGACGCCCATCGCCGACGAGAGAGCGGTGAAACTAAAGGATCCTTGGCCGCCTGTTGTTTCGCGTCCAAAGGCGTCGAGTAACCAGAACCCGCGGTATAAGAAGCTGTTGGACGCCTAGGATCAAGGTAGGTGGCGTCTGTATCCGAGTCCAAGGTGAAAGCAGCTTCAGAGCCGGTAGGAAAAGGCGTTGATGTGGTAGGTGGAACCTCATTGTTGGGGCCTGAGGACTTCTGGCGGTGAAGTCCTTCTGCTACCCGAGCTTGTTCCGCCTTCGACTTGAACTGCTCTCTAACTGCTTGTCTGCCGAGAAGGATCTGCTTCTCAATCTTCGCTCGATTCTCAATCATATGTATCTATGGGTATAACAATCAACGGCGAGCTTGGCCCTCAATACAAACCACAGCTTACCTTGGGCCAAGTGACTAGTTGCCCTACGCGCATCATTCTCTCCAGCTCTCGAGGATCTGGATCGCTCAGTATGCGCAACCAATCCTGAGTAAATGAATTTGAGCAGGCAAACGTCGAGAATGAACATTCACCATCTTACCCAAACACGAGTTTTAGGCCATATCCTAAGAGAAAAAATGAGGGTTTGATGATACTAGAGGGGTTTTGACCACTAACGTGACAGCACCATCGAACCTCTGAAGGAAAACGCTCGACCAGTCCTGTCCCAGTAACTGAGGTAGCAGTTCGAGATCTCTGATCACTTTGAAGTTCTTGGTAAGCTCATGCTTGAGCCACTGCTCGCAAGCGGAGAGGAGGAAGTTTCCTCGCCATCCTGAGTATGGTTGTGTTCAGAGCTGGAATTAGATAGCTTTGAGACCTTGTTCATACCTTTGCCCTTCCGATGAGCCACTGGTTTTCCAGCGGATCCACGGGGAGCGAAAAAGAAAAGATGAACATCTAGTACGATCCGTGTCAGGCTGCTTTGGTAATAACCGGAGATTACAACTCACGAGGATTGACTTGAGAGACAATGGGATTCGTAACTAGGGAAGGATATGAGATGAGACAAGATACACGATCACTGTTGTTTTCTCTCCTGCGTACCGTTGAAAAATTGGTTAAGAGCCAGTGTTGGAATATCGACTCTAGGACGGTATTAGTTACGAGGTAGGTGAAGCAAACTCCCTGGTCACCTCAGCGATCCATCCTTGAATCTTGAACCCCAGTTCCAGGGTACTTTGAATAAATACAAAACGTCGGTCGTCGATATATCAAAGCATTGAAAACCAGACGCGAGCTTACCTATATTTCCTTCCTTCGTCTTCTGCATCAATACCACGGGGTTGAGAATACCGGGTACCGCGGCGGAAGCCAACAACGAAGACCAGATTATGGTATCAGGTGCCGTGAGGTAGTTGAGGGATTTCGTTGGTCTGAGCGAGGATGAGACTACTTTCGTTGGAACAGTATAGCGAAACCTACGAGTGGCGATCCGCCGGTATAACAGATATATTGAGCACCCGACCAGTCCGCAAGTAGGCTTCTCGGAAGGTAGTAGATCCTCGAGTGAAAAATGAACACTGAGAAAAGATCAGGAAAAGTGAGCCGTCGCGGCACAGCTAGGTAAATGCACCTTCTTAGCCCAGCTATTAGAAAACATCAGCCATCAATTCGATAACGCTAAAAGCGGGGAGCATACGCTACGCTGTCAAACCTCGCACCGGTCTTCCAGAATCGAGGAAACCAAACACTAAGCAGAGTCAGATGGGATTATTGAGTAGTGCTGGACAGTTACCTGAATGGGTCTTCGCATGCAGTGATTCTGTCGGCGATCTCGGGTACCAGAAGCTGACGGAGCTCAGCGTCGGTGCGAGTACAGACGAGGGCTGCGATCAAGCCACCTGCAGAAGTCCCAGTGACGACACGAGGTAGAAGATCAGCGTCCAAGAAAGCCTTGACGACGCCAAAGTGGTCTTTGATTCCTTGTGAGCACGGTATCCATGAATTTGGAGTAGCGGAGAAACGAACAGTATCCAAAGGACGCCCCTCCTGACAGGCACAGGGCAGAGGTGCCATAGTTAGTGTTCGCTCGCTTGAAAAATCTCTTTTTCTCTTCGATGCTGAGCTCAGGGGATGTCCGAATGTACTCTAATGCTGCTTCTTGTTCAGTATGGTAAGCTGAAGAAATAGGGTATAAGCTGTTTGAATATGTTTGACAGTTGGCCACTAACATTCGATCAGGTCTTTCGTCCCGAGGAAAGTCTACAAGTAGTTCGTCAGCAGTTTGATAGAAACGGTCAACACACGGCTCACTTCGCTGTAGAGCCTAGTTTTGTTGGCGAGGTGAGTCAGAGTCTGAAGAAGACTACCCTAGGCTCACCTCAAAGATTCAACGCCTAGCGAGCAGCCAAGTGAGATTTCCCGGTGCGAGAGAGCATGGAGAGAGCTCACCAGCAAAATTCGCTCGAATACATGTCTCCAGTACACCAAGCACGCCACGAGGATCTTTTTTCTCTCTTAACGACTTCAAAGACTTCTTTACCTGAACACAAGGTAGCTCAGGAGAAAGACCGGAGCAGTCAACGAAAGCACTAACCTTGGCAATCAACTTCCAATCATAAAACGGATCTTCTTCTATGCGCTTCCATTCGTCGAAATGCAGGTATTCATCCAAAACTATCGCAGCTTGTTTCCACTCCTGTGCAACGCATAAGCCTGGGTGATTGAAGTGGTACAAACGGTAAACACCAACAGCGTAAGAACACGAGTTGCGAAGATTCTTCCGCAGTTGTCCTTTTCGCCCTCTCCCTGAGGAAATAAAGCGTAAAGGAGAACCCTGATGGCTTGGTAGTTGAACACTTACACGCAGAAAACCACTCCTTAGTGTTTACCATCTGCCGTATCATCACGTACAGACCAAACTCGGCGGCAATGAAGATGAAGATGAGGAACTGTGTGGAGCGTCAGCGCTTCACAGCCCAAGCTAAACTCGATCTGCAAGGGTTACACACCAAGAGGGGCCAACGGACGAGCAGAAACAGCCAGTCCTGCTTCTTCTGTGATCTGTCACGGTGTCGTCTCCTGTAATCATAGTTCGTGAGTTGTTCTGAATCACAAGAAGACGCATACTTCTTGACTCGAAGGTTGACCGGCGCAAAGTCGGAAAGGGCGGACACTTTTCGTATCCTTGTATGGGTCGGGTGTATCGGTGAGGTGGGTAGCGTGGGTGATACGTCAGCGAGGTAGTGATCATCATGGAGCGCATCGTGAAACGCTTGCATATGCCTAACCCGCATATGAGAGAACAGGTCAGCACTTGAGATGCCCCAGACGAATGCGGTATGAACTATGCGCACGATTCCACGACATAGTCCGCGTTCAAGAGTTCTGTTCGAGCATCAGAAGATTTTTGCTGGACGGGCGATTCATCTGGTATTCGTTTCATGTAGGTGTGAACTGCGATTGTGGTGAGCTGTGAACATAGAGAAGAGAATGAGCGTACTGGTCAAAGTGCATAAAGTGGTAGTTGCACAGTTGGGAGGCGCACTATTCCGACGTCACTCAATGCACCGGGCCGGCCTCAACTTGCACTGGAGAGTACGTTCATGATCAGATTTCCTTGACATCGTTCATTCAGTGCAAGCTGGCTTGAGGCCGTGATTCACTTCTTATTTTCCACGACGTACTCGTTATATATACATAAATACTTATTATCTACAAGGATATTGGGCTCTTGCTTCACGCGCTGGCAGCTCTGTCTACCTCGACCTCAGATACGACGACATCAGCCATTCCTTCGATAAGAACTCTGGCACCCTGCTCGACCTCTTTTCCCAACAGACTCTCATCTGAGCCGACTCTGGAGCTGGGGTCACCACGTAACCACATCCTCTGCTGTGCATAACCTTGTTCAAGCATAGCTTGAATACCCGTAATAGTGTGGCAGGAATGAGCGTCTGCCATAGCCAGCTATGACAGGAACGGATTTCATGAGTTCGCAAGGCAGTTTACGGTGCAAGAACACATACCAATTTCGTCCAACGTGGTTTGTAGGCCATATCAAGAAAGAGTCGCTTGGTGGGGAGGGGTAGTTGGGTGGGGTGCTTCTGAGGATCTGATTCATCCAAGTTGAAGAACGGCACCTGGTAGTTGACGGACAGTGCCCTTTCGACGATGGCGTAGACCTCTTTTTCTTCGGGTGTTTTGGGTTCGAGGCATGGAATCACTCCTTTTGCAGGAATGAGGCTCTCTGGATCGTTCCAATAAGCAAGTACTCTTGACTCACCTACTATTATAGGTAGATGAACCACCCCTTCAGCAAGGACTACTTCCGCCTCCTCAGCAGTCGGTAAGTAGCGAATATCAAGGTGTGCAAGATCGTCTCGGACTGTAAGATTCAGTTATATCGTTATTTTTCCCAGGTACCCCGGCGCAGAGCACTGACCACTTGCAGCTTCTTCGGCCAATCTATTCACGAGGAAAATCTTCCGTATGCCTAGATAGAACAGGGCCTGACAAGTGCTTCGTGCTGTGGCCCCTCCGCCTATAACCAAAGCACCAATCTCCGCACCGTCGAGGGCATGCGTAGCGGGGAAGGTAAGTGCTGCGTTCAGCGGGAGGTTCATGGACGGGTGTTGCTGACGTAGGGCTCGCAGAAGTGCATTCTTGACCCCCAGAATATCAGCTAGTAGCCGATCAGCTATGAGACAGGTAGAAAAGCAAAGTCGACTCTACTGTTGGTGCCGATCAGTTTGTGGGAAGAGCTGTCCTCTGATAGGACTTTCACGATTGTGTTCACAGCGCCCGTGGCCCTGCTTTCTTCTGTGATTCCATCTAGGTGTGGTATTATAGAAGCCTTGAGAGGCATGGTCACGCTGAGAAGGACATTGGTTCGGTTTAGAGAGCAGGAGTAGAGAGATCCGCAGTGGATCCTCACCTAGCCCCACCGAAGCTGGATCCTTTTATGTCCTGTAGCATTTCTTCGGTAACCTTGGAGGTGGAGAACAATCCATAGTTTCTGTCAGGGAGAGTAGCAGCCTGATAGCCCGTCTTGAGAGCGGTGAAAATGAATTCATGGAAAGCTGGGGCAGCAGAGTGGGCGATGGGGTACCCATAGAGGCGGTAGTATTGACGACGGGCCGGATTTGGGTCGTCCTCAGACCTGTTATGCTGTTCTTTCTGCATCACAAAACTTCTAAGGAACGTATCAGCGCAGGCATCAGAGAAAGATATAGGGACTGTACAGCACTTACTCCTACTGATATCGAGCCTGAAGGAAACGACGAAAACGAAAACTGGGGTAAAGCCGCTCGGAGGTTGCAATAATCGTTGCGTCTTTCCCTTCACGTGGGGGTGTAATTACATCTCCCGTTCCAATCACCTTCAATCCCGTTCACCAACTGTTCACAAGCATCCAAAAGTCGTACAGCATTCCGTCCACAACTTACCTGGGCTGATCTACATACCCTGGTTGCTGGTTCAATCTGTGATCAAGAGATGTTCTAGACTAGAAGAATCAGTCTAGTTGGACTTGTCTTTGTTGCTTCGCTCGTACTGTGCCGGTCTTCTGGTTTCGGGCACTGTGTCTCATCAATACCACGTTCTGCTCCCGTGTGACTGTGCCTGCTAGACTAGTCTTCTGCTCTGTCGGCAAAGGCACTGGGAGCAGTGTACGCATCGTCTCCTCTCCACCGAAATAGCGGATATCAGCTCAGTCGTCAGGCCAATCATCCATTTCATCAAGCAAAAAGGGTGCAAAGTCCATCCACAAAAAGGATAACTATAGACCTTCTTATTTATAGCTGTACTGCGAACGTCATGTTTCTCCAAAAATAACATCCTCTCTCGTTCTTTGGGGTATATAAGCCAATCTACCATCTAGGCCTACCTCAACAGCTCACTCGAACTCCTTACACACATACACCTCCCACCACACACACATCATGGGTTTTTTCAGCCACGATTCCGACGAGGCTCAGGCCTACCAAGAGGTTCTTGCACCTCTGTATCCTCTCCCTAACGTGTATTCTTACCCGTTCCCATACTTTTCTCCTCTCAGGTCACCAATGCTCCTCACAAAGCCGCTCTTTCTCATGAACTTATCTCTGCCGCCGCTTCCTACGAGGTGAGAACAGAGCAGGAACTCGGATCTTAGGTAATCCGATTCAGCTCACCCTTTTTTATGCCATAGGCCGCTAAAGCGTACGAGAAGCACTGCGCCGCCAATGGCAAACCCGCTAACCACGCTGAAGCCAAGGAGCTCATGTTCGTTCCACGATTGGGTCTGCTTTCCTTCCCCCCCTTTCTAATCCTTCCTTAAAACAGGGCTGGATTCGCTGGTGCCTTCATCGACCACATGGTCGAATCTAAAGGCGTTAGTCGCGGTTCATCTCAGTTTCTATCTCTCCACTCATCCCTCTACAGTTAGATTTTGTTGACCGTGAAAGGGCAAAGCGCCACGCTAAAGACAACGTTGGAAGTGCCTTATCCAACTCTGGAGAGTATTGAGAAGAAAATAAGAATCTGTAGAATTATCAGCCGTCTTCTGTGATGTACCGTTTATGTGAAAATATCGGCGCGTTTCCTCTCATCATCGTCGAGTACTGTAAGTATGATATGCACTAGAACATTACCAGTCTTCCTGTATGACCTAAGCATCTAGTACTTGGTCTTTGCGGTGACGACCACCAGCACGCCCTGTCGATGGAGGCCCACAACGTCCAGCTCGCTGCTCTGTTGCTGTCTGGTGCAAATTACGCGCTCAAGAGACTCTAAGTTTCACAGTAACCCACGAAAACGCAATTCACTCCAGAAATGATGCCAGTCATGATCGATTATGGTGTCTGTCCCATGACCTCCATGACCTTCAAAGGTTCATGCTGAGCCAATGCGAAAACATTTCCGACTTCCTCTACGATGACTTCCAGCTCCTCCAACTTCACAAGTGTACCTCTACTTGACTATGCCCAGCTCTCAGCTCCGGAAACTCGTCCTCTGTTCATCCACCAGCTCCGGCATGCTCTAATCAACGTTGGATTCTTCTATCTGAGTAATCACCCAGTCGACGCCGCAGACTTGATCTCTTTCATACCCAGTCTCTTTGCTCTGCCCCAGGAGCAGAAAGAGAGCATCAAAATGGCGAACTCTCCACATTTCTTGGGTTATTCTAAACTGGGTGCCGAGTTCACCAAGGGCAAGGTCGACCATCGAGAGCAGATCGATCTCGCAACTGAGCATATCTGTCGCTGGAAAGAAGGCGATCCAGATCATTATAGACTCTGGGGTCCATCTCAATGGCCTGAGGAAAGTTCTATTCCTGGGTTCAAGGCCGTAGTGAACGCCTATCTCAATCGCGTGGCTTCTCTCTCCTATGAAACCGCTTCTCTAATCGGCGAAGCGCTTGGATTAGGGCCCAAGGGCCTCAGCCAGTTCTATGATACACCAGAGCTGATGCAGCACCGGGCCAAAATTGTTCAGTATCCTCCCACGGAGAGCTATGACCAAGGTGTCGGTCCACATTACGATGCAGGTTTCCTGACCTTTGTAGGTGATGGTTACCAGTCACAGTGATCATTTCTTGGGTTCTGAGGATATGTTCTTTCTCAAGTTACTTCAAGCTTCTCCACACACAGGTCTACAGGTCCAGAATCTGACGGGAGACTGGATCGACGTACCTCCCATCCCGAATACTTTCGTAATCAACATAGGTAAAGGTGAGCCATATTGCAAGAATTGCTTCATGCATGAGAACTCAGCGTTTGAAGCTCTGGAGTTCGTTACGCAAGGCCTTGCACGTGCCACCTCGCACCGTGTTCTTTCTCCGACAGGAACTTCCCCGCGTTATTCCGTCCCATTCTTCCAGAACATAGGTCTCGATATCAGACTCGCACAACATGTCCTTCAATGTGAGATCCGTTCGTGTATACTATCTAGGCTCTCCATCTGGTCTCATCATTATATTCTTGAGCAAGTCCCGCCTGAGATCTTGGCCCTGCGTGACGCACGAGGGGAGCCAGCGAAGACAGACTGTACGCTCAAAAGCTCTCTCTTGCTTGGTCCCCATGTATATACTGAATTTGAATGGTTTCTCAGCCGTGAATTTTACCGAATTCGATCAAGAGCCTTCTGGCAAGGTGAATCTCATTGGCAGGGTGAAGTAAGATCCCAATATAGTCTTATTGACTCGTCGTCTTCGCTGAACATCGCCCGTGCAGGAGCCATCCAGATGTAGCACAGAGGCACTATCCAGAGCTGTTTGCAGCCATCTTCCCAAATGGCTTACCAGCGCAGGCTAGTGCGTATTGACTAGGTAGATAGAGCAACGCGGGTCCCTTGAAGTTCTTAGTAGTTAGATTACTGTTCCTTTCCCCTACAGCCATGATGGGTTTGCAGATGTATTCAAGAGGTGTAAGATCAGAACAGAGAAGTACAGTGATATGCAGAGCAGATGGGGCAAAATAAAAAGAAGAAAAAAATGAAAACGTGATAGAAGCAATGCGAACATGATCGTCATCTCATCTCTAGAGGTGGTATCCAGACAGTTGGTATCTTTCCCCATTCGAATGATTTCCCTGAGAACGCCCCCTTCACGACTGGGGGCAATAATTCGAGATAGTTGGGAGGTAATCGTGAATCGTACGGATTGATCCCTTGCTTGTAAGAGGACAGTGCGTTGGCAAAGTCTGGTGGTCCAGATTTGGGCTTAGGTTTCGATTGGCCGAAGAAAGATGTTCCCCCGCCCCCAAAGGCACTCGTAGGTTGAGTGGTAGCAGCGAAAGCGGAGGGAGACGACGTCTGACCAAAGGAGGGTTGCCCGAATACAGTAGTCTGGGAAGAACCAAATATAGATGGCGGTTGAGACGAGGAAGTGGGAAAGGCGGTGGAACTTTGCGGTGCATTTGTTGTTGCACCGAACGCTGAAGTATTCGCACCGGAAGGGGCGGAGGTCTGTCCGAAAACAGAAGAGGAGGGGCCGGATGATGCCAGAGCACCGAAAGCTGAAGTTGACCCAAAGGCTGATCCAGAACTGGAGGCACCAAAAGCGGGCTGTCCGAAGACTGAACCACTAGTCTGGCTGGTCGTTGATCCTGCTAGCACAGAGGAACTTCCAAAGCCTGTCTGTCCAAAGCCCGACCCACCTTGTTGAGGTGTAGAGGCCCCTGCCCCAAATGCGCCGAAGCCCTGGCCAGTGGATGATGTAGTCCCTGTTTGCGGTTGGGCCGCTCGTGCTGCACTGGAAAAAGCAGGTTGACCAAAAGCGGAGCCTAAAGTCGAGGCTTGGGCGGGGGATGTCCCAGTTGCGCCCGCGCTGAAGGCACTAGGCTTTCCTGCAAAGGCGGAGAAACCTCCTCCGCCAGAAGTGCTACCTCCCCCGAAAGCTCCAAATGCGCCAGTAGCTGGCTTGACGAGAGCAGATGACCCAGCAGCATTACCAAACGCAGATGTTTGGCCGAACGAGGGTTGTCCAAAAGCAGATGGAGTGGATTGCGCTGATGCTCCGAAAGCTGAGGGAGTGGACTTGGCTGCGATACCGAAAGCAGAAGGTGTGGTGGATTGGGCAGCAGCACCGAATACCGAGGGGGTTGTTTGACTAGTGGATGTGAAAGCAGAAGGTGTGGACTGATTGGCGGAACCAAAAGCGGAAGGCTGGCCAAAGACTGAAGGTATACTAGATTGTCCAAAGGCAGGTTGTCCGAAAGCAGATGGGGCTTGAGGTTTTCCAAAAGCTGAGATAGTTGAGGAGGAAGAAGTCCCGAATGTGCTGCCTGTGTTTTGGCCAAAGGCGGACGGCGCGTTCGTTGAACCAAAAGCCGAGCCCGTTTTAGATGCACCTGCGTTTCCAGAATTGTTTGATGCTGGTGTAGAGTCAGATGTATGAATCTTTTGTGCCTGTTCGTAGGCTTGAGAAGTGTTCAATAGCGCATTCTGCAGTTTTGTGTCTCCGTTGAAACTATGTTCGCATTGAAAAGCTTCTTAACTCACGTTGATAGTCTGGCTTGTACTCGCGATTTGACTGGTCTCGTAGGAATTCTATTTAGTGTCAGTATAAGAATACATAGTGCGACTGAACAGGGCGAAACCTACATATTCAGTCAAGTTTCCGGCCACCTGAGCCTGTACGAACTTGACCCGTAGCTCTTCTGGGGAGACGTCGAGACCTGAAATCAGGTTTGGTTCCGATTTGGCTGGACCATATGTAGACAGCGGCCAGAGTGGTTTGTCGACGCCAGTGGTAAGATCTTTCTTAATTGACTCCTGGCTGAAGACAACCGTCTGTTATCAGGCTTGCCATAAAAGAATGTATAACATGACTGACGTGAATAATGGGGCTGAGTCGCGTGAGTTCCATGTTTGATCTACAAGGAGGAGGAATTCAGCCTAGGATTTCCGAGCGATGTTGGATAATGGTTACTGCTAAAGTTTCCTCCATCTCCACCTCGCCCCGCACCGGGTTTGTTAACGTGTTCGAATCGACACTGGGTACCAAATTTGCAAGTACCTCTGAGGAAGTATTCGCAGACGGTCTGATAGAATTAGTGACAGCTTGCGAGATATATGGAGAGAAGTACCATGAGATGTATGCAAGTTGAAGGTCTGGCAAGAACTTGGCTGGACACGCCCGCGTGACTAGACACACGCGAGACGCGTGCCCAGCAATGTTTCTGTGTTGAACGGCCATGCTCTCTCTTCTCAGCCTCGCATGTCTGCTGCTCTTATACCCTCTTCACGCATCTGCTGCACCGGTTCAGACTACATCTGGTCTGGCTCGTGGCATTCCCGCTCTGGTCTGCGTGATCATCGTCGTCACTCTTTTAATATCACTCCTTTTTCTCAAGCTCTCGTTTCTTCGCCGCCGACGCCCCAAACAACTTCAGCAACCACGTTCATCTTCCCAATCATCAGCCTACTTCTCTAGTAGATCAGAGAAACAAACAGATCAACACGGATTCATCGTTGGGCTCCTTGGATCACCTAATACAGAGACGAAGCTCAGTCTTGAATCTACATCCAGTGGAAAGGAGTACTCCATTGATCTCTCGGTATCTCAAATCAGCGGCTCTATGTCAAGCAACAGCCAGGGATCTGGCTTGATCAGTCTTCTCGCAACAAGAGCCGGCCTCCGAACTCCATACAAAGCCCATGCCAGATACAAATCTAAATATCAAAAGAAGCACTTCAACATGAAGCAACATACCAATTCTCCTCCGCTTTGTTATAGATCGCCTTTACCTCAAATTTTCTCTCCAAGCACGCCTCGAATGGATATCTCTTGGCCGAAAAAGAGCCCACTGAGTAGAATGAGCTCCTCTCACACGACTCGTCACCCCTACTCAGCTACAGTCCCGTCGAGCCCATCTCTGAAGTTAGAGATGTTACAAGATCAACCATTACAACTCGCGATCAACTCTTCTTCTCCTCTGTCCCCTTTAAATATATTTCAAGCTAGCTTCAAAGAGCCGTCTAAATCCCGCGTATCTCCTCTTTTCTGTCCTCCACCTAATTCTCTGTTGTCTCCCATTCCCGAGTCAGTCTTCTCGAACGATGCGATCTCACCCTACTTAACAGCACCGCCTCAAGCGTACGACCCTACCACGAGTCACCCCTACCACTCAGAGCAAGATATAACGAGTCACCACAATTCCCACCGAGTTGAAAGTGTTGTTAAGCTTGAATCTGGACTCATATCCCTAGAGAATCGTTCCGAAGAGCTAGGTTGGAGAGGAAAGAACTACGAACACTGCTCCCCCTTAGCAACCGATGATCCCACAGCCTCTTTTGACAGTGTATACGCAGAGCCTGACTTCAACGCCTCTCAATCTTTCTCCCCAGCTCCTGCCAGCTCCGCCGCCGCTATGATTATGTCACGTTCTTGGGTTAAACCCAAGCAGACCAGTCGACATCGGAGAACACCTGCCCTCAGGCCTTCTCCGCTTCGTAACACCATCGTCGCAGAGGTCGGCAACAAAGAATCTGACATATCGAATCAAAGGACCAATACGGCCCACAGCGAGAACTCGATAGAGCTCCTGTCGATGATCAGGGACCTCGTTGAAGAAGCTAGCACCTGGGAAGATAGCGTATTTTTGGACGACAATTTCAAGAATATGATAGAAGAATCTAGTGCACAGTTGGGGAAGGATTATGAGGATAAGGTCCGGTCTCTGTCTTCCCATCTCTCTCTGAGTATCAGCGAGGCAGACATTACTCTCGTGGCATCATTGAGTGATGACAGTAGCAAGTCAGACGGTGAAACTAATGCACTCGAGGAGACGTACTCTCAGGGAAACTTTCATGCAGTGGACGTGCTTCCCACGATACCGGATTTAGACGAGGAAGTCGACTGTGGCACCATCCCGCTGATGTGGCAATATCACCACGGGAGGTGAGTACTCTGCCTTATCCTCAACATACTTCATTCTCATCGGCTATTGCTTGGAGCAGCGAGAACGTTGGAGTCGCTTGTTGAGCTGTCACTCTAGATCTTTGCGACGGACAAGCTTAAGGGACTTCTTGTACTCGAGTACAAGCGTTCTCAGTTACTCTCCCTTTTTTTTTTGTACGCATGGTGCTCTGGTAGCACCGCCTCCTAGATTTTTTCTACCTTTGTTGTCCCGGTTTCGCAGATGTACATGTAATATTTGTTGTCCCTGTTATCGTATAGATGTTGTCTGTACATAGTATGCGGTATGTTCCATGATGGTTTTTACAACTATATGTCAATGCAGTGGATGATGAAGGTTCTATGTTCTAGTGTTCTTGCCTAGCCATTTCACTAGATTGGCATTGGCAGTGGCGGCGACAGCCCTCTTGACGGTGGGAAAATCAACTGTGCACTTGTATTTGATGAATTCCTGAGAAATGTTATTGCCTGATCCCACTGGGAGCAGGATACCAGTCGTAATCATAGACTGGAAAGCCTTTTGTTTGAAGTTCGGGCATGAGACAATGACCTGAGGTTGGAGAAAACAACAGACTTACATCAAGGAGAACACCTCTGCTGCATCGCGTAATGCCAATGGATGCGCCATTGATTTGGACGGGTGCGGATGAGGATGTGCTTACTTGGTCACTGAAAGAACGGAAGAGCATCTCAAAGTTTGCAGCATCGTGGCCCGATGTCCGCATGTGAACGAAAGCGATGAGGAGGCAGATAGCAGGGTACGGCAGAACTGCATAGCACCAGGGGGGTCAGTACATGGATCAGAAGTAACACTCGTAGCTCTAGCTACGTACAGTGGATCTGTGTAGTATGATCTCTTGATCGTTGGTTTCGCACGGCTTTGGCGAGCGACTCACAAGAGAGTCGAAGTTGAGGAGACGAGGCGTCCAAATCTAGAACTGGACCAATCTGCGAGAAGAGTCAAGGCGAGCTGTGGCGCGATCGAAGTAATTTGGTTACCAATAAGCGACCGAGTAAGCTTAGATCTCCAGTCAAGGAATAAGTGTCCTCCAACATCTCGCAGACCTCCTCACGCGACAGAAATTCATCGACGACCGTAGTCCAAGTCGACTTCCATTTTTGCGCATCCTGTTCTGAAGCATCAAGAGTCACGACTGCAGGGCAAAGGATTAACCTGGCATGTTGCTGCCACTCGTCTTTCCCTGGTGGAGTGACAGTGATTACTCTGCCAGAAAATCTGCTCTTCACCCTCTTCTCGAAGAGAGTGACGGTATCGATACGACTGGTGACTCCGACGACCGTCACACCACACTTGCCACAACCTGGCCGAGACGACTGGACCATGTCAAATAGACAGTAGAGTAAAGCCTGCCTTCCATGTAGTGCGAATAAGTCAATCGCTTCAAGAACGACGATGGTTGGACGAGGAAGTTTCGGTAAGGAGGATATCAGCTCTGATATACGGTGAGCGGGGGGCATCTGAGGAGCAGTGAAGGGATCCTGGGATTCCTTATCACCACCCCAGAAGTGGCTCTCATCTTCCTCGTCTCCTGCATCGACATCTTGATCTGGTTCATCGTACTTTTGACCAGTCTGCAGATTCAACTGCCACCCAATCTCCTTGATGGCTTGCCTCTCATCGGTTTGTGCCCATCCATCCAGACGAATGACGATGGGCTCGGTGGAACATTGCGATACGCAATCGTCAACAAGCTGTCCAGTTGATCGTCAGTACAAGGAAAGCGATTGTTTCTCTGACAGCTCAGACCACTAACCTTAGTCTTCCCGCTGTTACGAGCACCGATGATCAGACAGCTATTTGTTTCCCCACGTTCGATGCTGCCGTTCATCAACGCGCTGAGTTTACTAAACGCCTGAAAGCTTGCATTTGAGCCGTCAGCATCGCGTTCCAGGGCCATGGGATTCGTGAGGGATGCCAGAATTGCTCGCTTCTGCGCATTGAGACAAACTGCGAAGGGTGATTTGTGACCTTCCCGGGAAAGTATTCGAGCTTGACGTTTCTTTGTAGGTGAGGGAGGAGGGATGTTTGACTGGGCCAATAAAGTACGAATTGGCTCGGGATCCAATAGGACTTCTTCAATTGGCTCGAACGGGTCTGAGCTTGGGATCACAGAGGTTGGCTCAGGTTCCTCTGTAGTTTGTCCGTCCTCCTCTTCTGATTCAGAGTTATTAATGTCTAGTAAAATATCTTCTGCGATAGCCTCAGAGACTGGGCTCGGCGATCTAGAAGAAGTAGAAGGCGGCGTTGGATTACGTGAACGGGAGCATGTTAGGCTTGCATACTCGAGTATGCCTGGTTCTGGGGAGGGAGACGAAGAAACGGCTCTGTGGGATGATGGTGAACTGAGTAACAATGGAATAGAAGCAGTAGTACGCCCTCGAGACGACAAAGGCGATGATGGTACTGGGGATTCAAGTGGAGATGGAGGACGAGACTCCAGAGGCGGCGGTCGTCCTCTCGATGTTTGCCGTTGTTTCTTATGATGAGACGAGTATGTTGTAAGCTTCTTCGGAGGAGAGCTGATATTTGGGTTTGATAGGGAAGTTGGTTCAAGAGTAACATGCGTGAAAGCATCGTCTTTCGAAGGGGATGGTCGCTTACGGAGGCTGGTGCGCGTACCGGGGACACGGGATAGATCTAGCCTGGAGTGGGCGGGTGTCAATAAGAGGTCATCTTCAGACTCTTCAGATGGTGGCTCTGAGTACTCGTTCTCCTTCAAGGAGGAGTGCTTTGGTGATGCGTTTCGTTTCCGCTGCCGTGGTTTGGTAGGTGTTTCCTGTACAACTGAGGCTGCTTTCGCCTTCCTTGGAGAACGACGCAGCAAATTCTGTTCATCTATCTGTTTGTCAATAAGAGGCCCAGATGAAATTGTTCTTCTCTTGGTTGAAGATTGGTTGAGTTGAGATTCTGCCTTGCGTTTGGGCATGATGATGGTTGGTTGGTCGGACAAACCGTAGTCTGAAGGAACTAAACGCGTCTGTCACATTTCGTCACATCGCGTTGTCACGAATCTACGATCAATGGTCAAAGCACATGACCTTGACATCATTCACAATTTCTCATTGTTCACGACGTCGACTCGAATCAACTAGTACTGTTGGACTCTGTTTGTTTGACTGTGATCCCTGATATCTACAAGCGTTTGTCTGTTCTCTGAGCCGGATGGGGTTTACGGGGTAATGCGCTATCCATTACCCACAATCTCGACCTCACTGTCTACAGTCTAGCGAGATGGATTAACTCACCAGCGGTTGGCTTGGATCTCATATCTGAGAACATTACCAAGAATCATCAAGTACGCGTACTTTTTTTCAATCGGCGGAACTTGTTATATATCTCATAAAGGGCATCCCAGTGGGGAAATGGCAGCTTTCCGTGCGTTCTTATCGCTCGACTTTTGGCCAGAACACTGGGTTCGACATACCTACCGAGCGTTTGATGTTCTCTCTGACTATGAACGACAACGTTTTCGTTCTGCTAGAGGACCCCCTCGCACCGAGCCGCGGTGACCTCGCTTCCATGCCTCCTGGACAGAACTTACCGCCTCCTTCTCACTATCGGACCACGTTCCTGACGCTCAAGCAAGTAGCTGACCATGCTTCTCCATGGATGTTGCCACCACCTTCCACTCATATACCAAATATCAATTAGACCGCCCAATGCTCTGGAACAGATGCTTTCACAACTCAGAGCAAGATGGATCCCTGTCCGTCAAACATCCGCTCCTCAGAGGTCCCAGGCCTCAGCGGGTCAGCAGCTAATCATAGATGGTTTGATTTTTGCTATCGGCACTGACTGGCTTGTCCGAGTGGGGAACGTTATCCTTGCCGGTGGAAACATGAAAGGCATGTTACTTGAGGTTCGCTTTAGTGTTTCGGCTCTGCTTCTACTTTGATTCTACGCTTATCCTCTACCTCAGGCTGAATATGTCCCACTGCCCTTTCTAACCTCCCCGCCGGGAGAACTCCCCGAGCTGGTCTCCAATCTTCTGGCATCTACATTGCCTAATATTCCAGATGCGAAAGTAGTTGCTGTGGCTATCAGCGATACACAGTGGGAAGATGTTCTATGGGATCGGGAGGAGGAAAACAAAACTGATGGCAAGACACAGCCTCAGGACAACGGTGTGGACGATATTTTCACTTCTGTGGATGAACTCGTTACCCACAAACCCGGCGATTGGGTTGGAATAGACCGAGATCGTCGTTCCGCCTTTCTAATAATTGGTGCCCTAAGATCGGAAGGAATACTATAAAGTCTTCCTCCTTAGTATGCACCCCGATTCTTGAAGATGCACCATGAATACCTCGTCTGAACGAGTACAACAGCGTACATATACAAGCCCTGCTCTTCTGGTAGATACACCGCCCTGAACCAACCCTTGTCAGTGATTGTGGAGCCTCAGTGATAGATAGATATATACGATAGATGAGATAAGGTACATGAGAACCCGGTGAACTATGTTCAAGTTCAGTCTAGGGCGAATGAGCCGGTGACACTTGACATCGATATCTGTTGGTATTACTGTCCGACTCCGACTACCCTGGAATCCCAGCCAGATGATCTGGCTTCTCTCTTCTTGCTACCTCCATCTTTACTTTCGCTCAACTCCATTGTCTTCGTCCTCTCTTGATTGCAGACGAGATGAACACTCATACTCTTCCGATCGACCAATCCCCTCCTCCTGCGTATGAGTTCTGTGAGCACGAGTTTCAGAACAAACTCTCGATGGCGCTTTGTGTCTCCTCTACCAGTAGCTTGCCGGATAGTTCCAGCCATGCAACAGAGGAATGGGAAGATTGGGACGAAGCAACATTTCAAGAGAATTCACGCATGCTGGCAGATAATCCTAACCTACCTGAAGCATCTCGGCCAGAAGCACCAGTGCGGCAAAGAAGCTACCGTCGCCAAGCTGTCGACGTCGTATTGCCTACATCACCACCGGTCGATGTGGGGCAGGCCGCTTCTAAGTTAGACGCCCCTTGTCACGCGAAGGCAAGCTTACTCAGTGCGAAGACGGTACCTCCCTCTGGAACTTTCGGGGGGATGACTGCTGGCCCGTCCAGGACTATTCCCCAGGCTCGTGCTTTACCACCAATACCAGGCACGCGGCGCTGCCCAGATACTCCGCGATATCCCGGGCCTCCTACCATGGACCAGAGCAATGGACACGACAGCAGCCATGTTGCAGACCTACCTCCTCCTCCATTCACTGCTATCGACGGGGTTCGCCAGGAGGATATCGTCGTACTCTCTTACTACCAGGATGATCATGAACCTTCCCCTTCAAATTCTACTTTAAGGCCTACACCGTCCATACCCCGCTCTAGAGCACAATCCAGCCTTGTCTCTCCTCAACGAACCGAAACTCCCGCGCACCATCCTCATTCCAGGACGAGCAGTCTATCCAGTAGCAGCTCTAGGCCCATCGTCAGTGCTCCTCGAGCACCTGCGGCGCTTGCTGTCACGAATTGCACCATGGTTGATGATTCGCCGAGACAGCCTTCAGGCGCCAGCTCGAAACCGTATACCCCTCGAATAGACTTTGATCCTTCTATTGCCTACGCTTTGCCTGAGACACGCAGCAGTAAACTTTACAGCGTCGCTACTGCTGATCATCCTGGTCCTGTTAATCCAGCAAGTCTCTACAGGTGATATCAATGTCTCCCGTTTGTTCAAATAGCTGTTGTTGACTCAAGGGACGTTAGTTCTGCTGTTCAGTCTTTCATCCACCCTGTTGGGCTGGATTCTACTAAACCCCCATCGTGAGTGCCGCTTCCCCCTTTCTCGACATTCTCATGCTTATAACCCTATGAGAAGCTATTTCCCCAAGAGCCCCAACTCTCCTGTCTCTCCTGATTCAGTCAACTCAATCCACAGAAGATCTTGTTGGTGATGTCACTCAAAAGGCTCGGAGTTGCTGCCACTCCATGCATATGGATAACTTATTTCAATATATGAGCTGCCCGTGGTGATCTCAATCGCAGCGAATCTCGTAGTGTAGTACTCTACTGTATGTTGGTAGTTCGTCGTATCTTGGATCTTGTATTTGTAGTGTACTTTATACCTATTTGGCTGTTTACCGTTTACCTTTCAGCTCAACCCAGAGGCCACTACAAGCCACAAGACCACTATGGTCATGGTAACCCTTGCTGAGATGATGATCGATGGACCCCTAGGCCTGTAATCCGTCCTCATCAACTCCTGGATACCATCCATCACCCACCAGCTATTCCGCTGGGTACTACTTGTTTTTGTACTCAACGCTCTCTTTCATGGCCAACTCCTCGCGTCGCCCCAGCTTAGCACCTTCAACATCTTCTAATAGTTCATACTCTGGTTCTTCCGCACCAGCACAAAAATCAGACTATGTCTACTTCGACAGATCCACCGTTGGCTTTTCTGACGATGCCGCTCCGAAAGCTAAGAGCGCTCAGCTTAGGCTAGAGCATTACTACAACATAGCGGTTACTGCTGCTGTGGAGCGGAACGCTAGGTATGACTCGTGGCTGCTTTATGCCATCCACGGCCTCTCGATACTGACCTACCGGGTGTAGGAGAGTTGAGTTAGAAAGGAAGCTACAGTCGGATACTGCCATCTCGGAGGAGCGGAAAATGCGCCAGCTGCAACAATTAGGAAGGAAAGAGTCTACTTTCCTAAGATTGAGAAGGACGAAGCTCGGTAAACGAGATTCTTGGTTCTGATGAAAGAAATAGCATGGTGACGGTTGAATAGGTCTGGAAGACTTCAGAACAGTCAAAGTCATCGGGAAAGGAGCCTTCGGAGAGGTAATCTGCTCCGCCTTTAGGGTCTATCAGCAACTAAGGCATTGCTTCTTAGGTCAGATTGGTACAGAAGAAGGATACCGGTAAAATATACGCTATGAAGTCGCTTCGAAAGGAGGAAATGTTGAAGAAAGACCAGGTTTGTACATATGCACCTATACACCCATGTTTATTTTTTCCTTATGCATGCACGTTCATTCAACCAACTAGCTCGCACACGTTCGTGCCGAAAGAGACGTCCTCGCAGAATCAGACTCTCCTTGGGTCGTACAACTGTTCTACTCATTCCAAGACCCGGCGAACCTCTACCTCATCATGGAATTCTTGCCTGGCGGGGATTTAATGACCATGCTGATTAAATACGATACTTTCTCTGAAGATGTGACGAGATTTTACATTGCTGAAGGAGTCCTGGCCATCCAAGCAGTCCATGACTTAGGATTCATCCACCGGTGGGCTCGGTCTTGTCGACATTCATCTGCTAATTTGCTCATTCACTCCCCAACCTTTCTATTTCATAGAGATATCAAACCGGATAACATCCTCATCGACAAGGACGGTCATATCAAACTTTCTGATTTCGGGCTGTCTACAGGTCTGTTGTTGATATACCTTTCTCTGCCAGTATCAACAACTTACCTTTTTGAAGGGTTCCACAAGCAGCATGATTCGAGCTATTATCAGAGGTTATTAGACTCGGCTAATGGTGTCCAGTCTTCTGCACCTGCGCAAAACTCCCGCAACAGTGTTATGGTAAATTCAATCAACCTCACCATGACCAGCAAGGATCAGATAGCAACCTGGAAAGCCAATAGACGAAAGCTGGTAAGCTTGCTCAATCATCCAAGCACCACTCCTCAGACAATGCCTTCCCCAGGCTTATTCTACTGTGGGCACACCAGATTACATTGCGCCCGAGATCTTCATGCAGAAAGGATATGGTAAAGAATGTGACTGGTGGTCTCTCGGCGCAATCATGTTCGAGTGCCTTGTTGGCTATCCACCTTTCTGCTCCGAAAATACCCACGATACATACAAGAAAATCATGCAGTGGCCACAGTTCCTTCTGTTCCCAGACGATGTACATCTGAGCAGGGAGGCCGAAGATCTCATCCGAAGGCGAGTGAGAGCCTCCTGTCTCCATGTGCTCGGTCTGACTATCTGGGTTGCAATCTAGGCTCATCACGTCTGCCGACCGACGATTGAGCATTGAGCAAATCAAGAAGCATCCCTTCTTCTATGGGGTCGATTGGGATACTATCCGTCAGATCGAATCACCGTTCATCCCAAGATTACGTTCGATCACAGATACCTCCTATTTCCCGACCGACGAACTCGAGCAAGTACCCGAAGAATTTTCAACAGAGGCCGGAGACGCCCAGAAGGATCTTGCTTTCTTAGGGTACATATCAGTCTTCCTCTGCTTGATTTTCGTTCCCCAAGCTAATCAAATATTGGTCATAGCTACACCTTCAAACGATTTTCTATTTCATCTCATGCGTTCTAGGTATTTTCCAAGCTGGCTGGCCCAGCCGTCTTTACCCGGATATTTATACTATTTAGGAGATGCCCTGTAATTCTACGATTATATCTTTCTTAGTGGCTCCTCCCCGGAAATCCATTCAAATTTGGTTCATCGCAGTACTATAAATGTTACTGTATTGTTGAAGGAGTCAAGTGCTGGAATGCTTAGGCTGATCTGAGTGATCCGGTTATGATCAGCATCAGACTGCGAACTTAACTTCTCTAGATGTCCGCCGCGGCCAATAAAATTATCTCTTCGATGGCTTCCTCATCCTTCTCTGCGGCGATTGCTGGCTCTTGGTCGTCGCTTCCAACCCCCCTCACTGAATGGGTGTGGGTATCTTCTCCAATCTGGTTGAAAAATGTCTCTCCTCTTACAAGTCTTTCTGAAGGTTGGATGTAATCCAATCTCTCGGCCATGAACGGATGACACCTGTGCAAGCATCAACCATCCCACTGTTCATGAGGAATAAGGACGTTGTAGTAGAGGCGGTCACAGGCTCTGGCAAGACACTTGCCTTTGTGATACCGGTCCTTGAACGATTGATCAGGCGTGAAACGAAACTAAAGAGGAATGAAGTGGGTGCACTGATAATAAGCCCAACGAGGTAAGCCGTCCCTTTCAACCTCCTGTAGGATTCGATCTTGAGATGTACACAGGGAGCTTGCTACACAAATACACTCCGTATTTCAACAGTTCCTCTCCTCTCAGCCTCGTCATAACGAAGAAAACTCTGAGCTAGGAGAAAACGCTTATCCTGACTCGTTACTGCTAGTGTCTTCAGATAAATCTACCCCAGCTCAGGATGTGGAAAGATTCTTGAAGCTCGGTTCCGACATAGTAATAGGAACTCCTGGGCGTCTTGAAGAGTTCCTGGTGGGTAAAGGTCAGATTGTAGTCAGCGTGAAATCATTGGAAGTCCTGGTGCTGGACGAGGCAGACAGGTACATCGTCATCTTCCTATGATTCAACAATCTCGTACTTCTGAACTGAAGTTTAGCTAGGCTACTTGACCTTGGGTTTGAAACGACACTGACGAAGATAATACAGCATCTGCCCAAGCAACGACGGACTGGATTATTCAGTGCGACTATGACCGATGCCGATGCTCTCACAGAACTCGTGCGGGTTGGGCTGCGGAATCCGGCTAGGGTTGTCGTTAAAGTTCAGTCCAAGAAGAACACACTTGCTAATGGGCAAGGGCACGAAATCGTAGAAGAGAGAAGGATCCCAGCGAGGTATGTTATCGTTTTGTGTAGTCCCTCAGCCACTCATATAGCTCCACAGCCTGCAAAATCTCTACATACGGTGCGAGACGTCAAATAAGCTGGTGCAGATTGCGAAGATCCTAGAACACGAGACTGTTCAAAAGAATTCTTCCCAGTTCATCATCTATTTCTCAACTTGTGCTTGCGTTGATTATTTTTACCGAGTGAGCATTGATTGGTCCTCAACTCGTTGCCGGGAAGACTAATCAATGCGCTCGATAGATAATACATTGTGCGCTACCTTCCAACGTGAAGCTGTTCTCGCTTCATGGTCATCAACCACCACACGCGAGGTCCAAAACTTTATCCTCCTTCAGTAACTCTGTATCGACACCATCTTCCCCCTCTGTTTTGTTAGCTACAGACGTAGCTGCCCGAGGGCTCGACTTACCACACGTTGACGTGGTGGTCCAGTTCGATCCCCCTTCCGACCCTAAAGCCTTTTCGCATCGCTGTGGAAGAACTGCTCGAGCAGGAAGACACGGAACTGCTTGGGTCCTCCTCGCTGGTCAGGAAGATGAATACGTAGGTCAGTCGTTCCACTTGCAACCAAGCGGCAACGGGATCTGAGTTACTGCGTACTAGATTTTCTATCAGTGCGCAAGATACCAGTCAAAGAACACCCACCATTTGTAGAAGATGATAGGAACAACTCTGGATCCTACTCAACCAGTATCCGCGATGTACTTAAGACAGATCGTGCACTCCATGACCTCGTATGCCTTCGCCTCCTCCCCTTTTTCTGAGCTCATTCGTTGTCTAGGCAGCAAAAGCCTATGTTTCTTTCGTACGAGCATATTCCAAGCACGAGGCATCGTATATCTTTCGTCTCAAAAACCTCGATCTCATTGGTGTCGCTCGATGCTTCGGTTTGTTACGACTTCCGAAGATGCCAGAGCTCAAAGATATAGATCGAGCAAGTTGGACTGACGCCGATATCAACGTGAGCTTCTGATTCCCAGTGCCCTAGGTCGCATCTTAACTTTGACCCAGTGGGATAGCTTTGCGTACAAGGACAAGACCCAAGAGGCCAAGCGTCTGGAGAAACTTGCAACTGAGAAGAAAGAAAGTCCTGTGGTGATAGAGAAACGCAAAAAGGAGAAGGCTGAGAAAAAGAGGGCTAACATTGCTTGGAGCGAGAAAACGAAGAAGAAGGAGGTCAAGGAGTTGCGTAAGGAGAAACGGGTGAGCAAGCAGAAGTGGCTCAGAGCTAACCCTAACCAAGGAGCCGGCGGGAAGAGGGAGCGATCAGAAGACAGTCAAGAAGAAGAAGAAGAAGACAACGTTGAGAACTGGGACGATCTTGCACGAGAGGAGCGGATGGCAAAGAAGGTGAAGAAGGGACACGCAACCCAAGCAGAATTCGATATGGAGTTTGCCAACCTATGAGCAGGAGATCTATACATCATTATGTGCCTTCCATATGATACAGGTGCCCTAATACACTGGATGATGATTGAGATACAGTTGAAATCACTACGTCCTATGAGGTCCTCGCCTAGACCTATGAGCCAGATGTATGGCTGGCAGAAGGAGAGAGTCCACTCTCAGGTGATCTTATCTTTCTTGGACGTAAATGAGGTCGCATCTAGAACAATCAATCAATCCACATTCACACTTCTGAGTGACATCAGTAACACTGCTCTCACCATCTCAACGAAGACTGGAGTCAGCTTAGGAATATGTTCCAACTCTGGTGGTTTGAGAACTTGATTTTTCTTCGACTTCTTTGGCCTGCGCTTGGGTGTTGGGGGGGTGAGAGGGATCGACGATGAAGTCGATGATCTAGGCCGCTGGCTCAGGAGAGGTTCAGATGGGCTCGCTGGAAGTGGTTTCTCGAATGCGGGTAATACATCCTTCGGTGGTAGAGGGGGAACTGGCGGCGGAGTAGATTGTCCTGGAAGATTGGATCGGAGGAAATTAAGGGATCGTTTGGATTTCAGGGATAAGGAAAGCGATCGCTTGCGAACGGTAGGTGTGTCTGAGGGATTAACGCGGGGTGAACGAGGCGAACGAACTTGACTATCATCATATGTCTGCTGTTGGCTCGGAGTTCGTCCTTGCTGGGCTGGAGGCCGGGACTGGCGTGAAGAGTGAGCTGGTGCTGCTGTCATACGGGTAACAGAATTGATCCTCTGGGGAGTATGAGTGGCACTGTCTGCTGTGCTTTCCTCGGAGCTGTCTTCGTCAGTATCGTACTCTCCACTACTTTCCTCCGAGGTGCTCTCGTATTCACCACTGCTGTCCTCATCCGCATCCTCCTCTGAATCCTCGGCAGCCATGTCGTTCGCATCGCTGCGCACGAGCTCACCAAAACCTATCTCTCCCACCACACCATTGACAAGCATTTGGGTGGCTTCGTCTTCTGCGTCAGCATCTCCAGAGCCTGCTACTGCCTCTGCTCGGCCGAATCTCCGCCTGACTTTGTCTTCGTACACCAACTTGAGCTGATAATGATATTTGGCAACCTTATCAACTTCGTCCAGTATTTCGGTACGCTCCGGAGTCCCAATCTGGGGAAGGAGGAATTCCAAGCTCAACGGAGAGCCATACAGGCCCTCCCGCATGGTGTCGATGAAGAGTTCTATCCAGTGCATGAGAGTACCGAATAGACCTTCCCCTTTAGAATGAACGTTATGCACAAAGGAGTAAGCGGCCTGCTCGTGGCGTTGGATGAGATCAATGAATAATTGAACTGTGTATGCAGGATTTGGCTGATTGACTTGGCGATAGTCAGCGCCAGAAAAAGGTCTGTATGAGAAAAATAGGGGCTCACGGCTGTCAGCTTGCTCGACTGTCCTAATCAGGTCGTTGATGAAATTTTGCAAGTCACTCAAGGAGTCGGCAATGTTGGCGGCCTTGTATACCTGAGCGAGGGGAGAGTAGAAGATCGTTATGATGTCTTTTAAGAGCTCTGATGTGCTTCCCTACGTCGTTCTCTGTGAGACCAAGTATAGATGTGAGAGGGGGGATGTACTTCAAATATAATCGCTAAAATCATCTCTTTGTCCCGCAAGCGAGAGTACAAACCGGCCATGACCTTGATGTCTTCGTAAAGCCAAGCGTCCTCGTCTTGGGGCCCATCATCGTCATCCGAGTCATCCAGAGACTGTTTATTGAGCAGATAAGCAGCATGAGCGCGGTGAGAGCGTGCTACTCGCTGCATTTGAGCACGAGACAGGACCGGTTCGTCACCAGAACGTAGGACGATAGTGATGAGGTTCTGTTGCTCTGCAACTAGGGACCAAAAAATTAGGGGTGGGTTTTGAGTATCAAGTGGTAGATACATACTAGAATCGTTCTTGAACATCTCCTGGATCTCCTTGGGGGCATAGATGAACTGTCGAACCTTCTCACAAATAACAGGATCATCGATCTTGTCTTTCACAGCCTCGATGTCCTCTTGCAAAACCCTGACTTCTTCGGCTAAGGAAGTAGAAAACATCCTAGTAGGAACATCGATGAAAAAGGTCGTCTTCAAGCCATAAGACAACGCACCTCTGTAAAAGGCTTCTACCTCCAAAAGGTTGGGCCATGAAGAGGTCAAGGACGCTCCTGATCATGCTGATGGGGTTACTTATGCGTAGGGCACCTCTGAGCATGAAATACGGCATGAGACCATGAATCCGCTTCAGGTTGGCAAGATTCTCGGAAGCACTGTCAGAAGCGACAAATTGCTGGAAGACGGTGGATGCCATTCTGCGAGAAAGTCAAGATTACTTGATACTCAGTCAGAGAAAATGCCTCACGATATCCTAGCCCATTCGAAGACAGCTTGGTAATCCTGAGGAAGATCGCGGCTATTTGGTGTAGCCTTGATGCTTGCAAAGATGCGCGTCAGCCCGTCTGGAAACGGAGGTAAGGGGTGTGGATGTAACGATTAGTTGCATATTCTAACCTTGGCTCATGAGATCGCCCTTGACACCCCTGATAGCAGTTCTGAGGCTATCAACGCGCGAGGCGATCTCTTTCGCAAATCTTTTCCGACCTTCCTCGCGAACATCGTCTGCTTCTTCTCTTCGTTTAGCATCCTCTACTTCTCGCGGGCTTAACTGGGTCGGACTTGCCGTCAAGAACGATCTGAGTACAGGAGAAGAGGCAAGAGCTGAGGAAGAGTTCAAAAGGGAGTGCAAATAAGCTCGTAATGTCAGTCTGTTCTTCTCTCGAGATAGGCTGATACGAGCCGTTTGGGTGGACAAATTGCTGCCAAGTGAATCTGTGGATGACAAGGAGGTAGCGTCCGAGAACAGGGATTGTTGATGACGTGGTGGAAACGAGGGTGACTGAGGTGATACAGATGCTACAGAGGCGTTACTCCGATCTTTGGGTGGGGGGTTGGGTACATTATCCGAAGGATGCATCTTACGTAGCTGGTTACAACTATTAGATCGGAGAAACGACAAGCTAAGGACGAGTACGGAACCTCTTCTGCCAAGGTCCTGAAATCTCCGTATCGTCGAGATACATGGATATCCGGGAACCCAGATCTCTTGGTACGTATTATGAACTCCTGTTAGAGGGGAGGGCTTGAGTAAAGGGAATCAGAGATGTGAACGGGGCGTTGACCTCATGAGCTCGACTGCGCACCCTGCCCTTGTTGATGATCGTGCGGACGGAGATGATGTTCACCTCGAAACTATCCTTCTGCTTCGTGTACCGAGCATTTCGCTTCTGTGAGAGCATCTCCAGTCGTTCCAGATCGCTTTGCGTTAGCCTCACTACCTCCTCCGTTTCCTCAAGCTTCGTGGATGAGCTGAGGAAGAGGGAGAGATGTCTCTGAACCTTGGCCAGAGTCTTTCTCCGTAGTGCCGCCTCGTCCGTCTGCGTTGAATCATCAAAAGCAGATGTAGGTCCGAGGTTCCGTGACAGAACGGAGTCGAAGAACGGCTGCAGCTTGGCAGAGTAGAAATCGTTTGGGGCGGCAGCCATGAATGGAAATGTTAAGAAGAACTGTCGAAAGAAATATCGAATAAAGGGCAGATCAATACGAGGAGTCCCGTCTGGTGGAGGGGCGAACGGTGGACCGAGATGAGCAAGGGTAGCATTGTGACTTGTGAGAAGATGTAGTTCTTGCTGAATAGCCTGTTGGATAAGATACTTCTTGAGATAGTGAGCCTGTATTGGTGTCAATGATTGCTGTGATGGTGGAACTGGAGGAGGAGGACGCGTAGGACGAGGAGGATGTTGAGAGTAGGAAGTAGACATGCAAGGGGGCTGAGTCTGCCTTAGGTAGATGGAAGGTCACTGATGCATGATATCATCACTGCGCCCAACCTCGGTCAATGTCAATCTGATTGCTTCAAGGGCAGTCAGTTCCTGAGTGGTCTAGTGATGGCACTCCTGATCACCTTCTGATCCCGGTCAGTAAGGACAGAATCTTAACTCAGCCGACCTAGCCTCCTGTGAGCTGGCCACCATGTCCGCCCTCAACAATATCCTTCGAAGCCTCACACCGCCCCCTGTTGTCGTCACAGACGATTATGACGGTGTTGAATACAGATGGAAATTCTTGACTTTCCGACCAGCGCGTAAGCATATTTTCCATCCACTTTTTGTCCCGTACATTGACCCCTCTCAAGTTTTCCAGTACGAGATTTACCTCGCAGGTGGAATATTATTCTATATCCTGTTCTTCCTCTACGGAAAGTATACCAACGCTTCAAAGGTTAAGGCCTGGTACGTGTAAATTTACTTGCTCAGCTGTCCAGGTCCTGACAGGTCTACTCTAGGTTCGGAGCGCACTTGGACACCTTCCACTCACAGTTTGCCAACACGACCACCGAGCTCACAGCTGACGGCAATTCCGACTTTTACGGGTATTCTACTGGCAGGAAAAATATTGCGTCCTTGCACACCGTGTTTTCTCTCAATCCGCGACACGATTTTTTGCAATGGACGTTCCAGACCCTCAGGTCTCTTGTAGAGTTAGAATATCAACCAACAGATATTGTAGAACTGGAGTTCACCTTGGGTGAGTCCAAGGAGGATGTTCCTGGATTCGTATGGGGTGTCGTACGCAAGGATGTGATGCGTCAACTTCCGACCGTCCGTTGGGATTTGGTGAGCCTTGCCTTCCCGCTCTCTTGAATACTTCTCACTCAATGTGCGTGTAGACCTTCACTAAAACCACCGAAAATGCAGCGTTACCTCCGAACTTCTCGGTCATGTCGGGTTAGTGTACAGGTTTCTCTTCACATTGACAGTCAACTCATCCTAATTATCTAGAATACGCTGATGTCACGGATTGTCTGTTAAAGCAGCAGGGTGGATTCTCACTAGTGCAGCTCCTTAAGGACCCGAAATATCAACCCTATCTTCGTTCGCTCACTGTAAGTACCCCTCGTTGGTGTCACTTGCCGTTTCTTACAGAAAATTTGCACTCGAAATAGATCACTGATCAACCTCGCAAGCGGCCAATCACTGGCCCTCTTCCTGCATCTCGACGTGCTAAGAAGGTCATTGTCACTCTGGATTTGCCCAGCGGCTCAGCCGTCAAGGACACCAGAGATTTGGTTGCCGGTGTCTTCAGCCTGATCGACAACCTCGGTAAAGTATGCGATCTTGCTCCATCTAGTTAGAGCATATCCGCTCATGTCCGTATACAGCTTAATCTTCGTCCTGATACTCGTACCAAGCTCCGCAAAACTCGTGAGGAAGTTGACAAACAATTAACCGAGGACGCAGGCAGGGATGCCAAGGAAGAGGTAAGAGCTCGCCTCTGACATTCATCCCAAAGCCCATCTCATTTATCTTTAGCGTGAGCAGGCTGCCGATGACAAGAAGGCTGCCAAACGTAAACTTGAAGAGGAGAGAATTGCCAAACTCCCGGCTGCTGAGCAACAAAAGGTGAAACTCCTCATTTCAATCGAGCTTTTGGCGTTCTTCCTCACATGACTATCGCTAGATCCTGGAGCGCGAGCGAAAGCGGTCTGCTAGGAAGGCTCAATCTAAAGGTATTAAGCGGTAATCCTGGAGTTGAAAGAAGGGGGGAGGAATCAGAGTATCTACTTGGGACTGAGTCCTAACACTGCTAATACTGCTAATTTTATCGCTATACTGTATGCTAAAGTGCTGTAATAGGGACTCGTCTACTTAACCTCTTTCATTCCTAGTGAAGTTTACACACGACGGCTACATGTTTCAGCGGATGTATCCAGACTGAGGTGGTCTGTTACTGACCTAGGGTCACTAACATTGGTAGATTTGAAGTAACTTAGTGAACTACACCGGACCGAAAAGCCTGCCAAGCTGCAGCGCTGTTCTTGACCCCGCCAACTTGGTACACCACCCTCATGCGATGGATTTATGGACGACGTTTCGGAGAGGGTTGAGTTACCCCCCGCGTTCGAGGATGTGGACATCGATCATCTCGCTGTCCTGGTAGGTCAGTACTCCTCATATGCTCATTGTTCCATCTACCTCGATGGTTGACACGACGATGCTGACTTTTTTCTGGCTTCGTCCGTCTTTTCCTACCTCGTCCTGTGCTCTCCACAACAGCGGATATGCTCTCCAGACTCATCGAGCTTAATGATCTAATACCACTTCTCCCGTGAGTCTCTCTTTGCCCAGTTCTCGGCAGTGGATCGCTCTGATCACCCAGAAACACTGACTTTTTTGTGGGCACACGACAGGGAACGTTTGACCCGTTTTCACTCCAGATCCCCACCAGCAATCAGTGTGCTAGAGTATCTTCGCCGTATCATCAAGTTCACGAACGTAGAAGTGCGTTCTTTTTTCTTCCTCTGCAGTTTGATATCACACCACAACGGAGGCGTGATGTGATCTCCCCGCCATGCCTAACACCCCACCGACACACTCTTCCACATCTTCTGCATTGTGTACACGGTCTACTAACGGCGCGTTCTTTCCCTCTATGTAGAAAGCTTGTCTCGTCTTGCTGCTCAACTGTATCGACAAGATCTGCACTCGCCACCCCCTCTTTACCATCTCCTCTTTGACGTGCCACCGATTCATCATCTCTTCCATCACAGTGTGCAGTAAAGGCATCTGTGACTCGTTCTGCACAAACAGCCTCTATGCAAAAGTGGGCGGGATAACACTCTCAGAGCTCAACCTGCTCGAGAGAGAGTTTCTTCACTTCATAGATTGGAGATTAGTTGTGAGGGTTTTTTTTTCTCTCCTTTGATTCTCCTTCTCCCGTCCCGAATCCCGCTCCTGTTCGTATCGCTATCTCGTGCCTCCACTTTCTGTGGATTGATCGCGTGGCTTTTGGCCTGCACGTACTGACTGCCACCACTTCTTCGTTGGTATCATAGTGCACGCGAGAGATACTACAAGAGTATTACATTAATCTCGTCCGAACCCATAGTACCGGGTTGTACATCATCGTCAACTCGAGTCCTGAACCCCCCTCGGAGCTGATTTCATCCTCGTCTGCGAATCGCTCGTACCAGCAGCCCAACCAAGCTAGCCCACGGGTCACTGAGGATGCCACACCGGCGGCAGAGTATTCCAAAGAAGCACCTGGTTATCCAAGCAGCTCATACGCTCGCGGCTGCGTGCCTATGACGGTAGCTACATCGTCACTCAGCACCATCAACCCAAACGACACCGGCAACGCCTCATCTCCACACCAGCAGACACACTTGACGCCTTTCCATCCAGATAATCGCCATCTTCCGTCTTATAATAATAGTAAAGCTAAAGATAATTCGCCGACCCTCGACGTTCACCGTCACCGTATGCCTGAACGCGAAGGCGAAACCGATCCGGATCGCCATGGTCATGTGCTAGGGCACCACCCTACCGCGACGATAGAGCAAAGTATGGCGTTCGCTGATTTGCAGAGGTCAGATGTATCTATGGATAGATCTAGCTAGAGACGGGAACGTGGAGCACGGCGCCGCCGCTGCGTACGATTTTTATATCAGCGTGAGTCGTTGTTGACCGGGAAGGGCGTGTGGGGGTGGGGAAACACCAGAAGGTAGCGAGTCAGCATTGATGTTGATGTCACAGCGCTGGTCGTGAAGGGGCTCTTCATATTTCTCTCGTTCTCGCAATCGGTGTCTGACCCTTCCCCACATCATATGCACTCCCGAGTCCAGATATCTCATTCTCATCGCTGCTTGTCGTTGGATTGACTCTCTTGTACCGTTCCTATGTCTCTATCTATTTTATTGGGATATGTTCGTGTTATATTAGACAACGAGAGGTTGAAAATACACTGTTGATGTATAAGTACTTGCAAGGCACCGAAAGAAATGTGGGAAAGGAACACAGAGTTTCAAGAGAAGGAAAACTGAGCTTAAGGATCGTCAGCGAAACAGATCACAACACACAAGTCTGAAACAATAAGCAAGTAAACGAGTAGAGGAATAGGGAGCGAAGCAGCAAGGAATGATGGTGGTGGATACTTGTGTACATCGTTCTCTGTGATCCGTTTATGCACAAGAGAAGGGGGAGAGAGGAGACGATTGATAATGAATGGATGTGAGATTGTGAGAATGCGAGGGAGCGGAAAGAGGGAAAACAAGTAGAATACCGAAGAGGAAGGAGATTGCAAAGATTAAAAACAGCAGGCTGTTGGAGATTAGCATGGAGCGAGAGCATGGAAAACTAGGATCGGGAAACAGCTAGGAAACAGATGAAAGGTACGAAAGAAGCAGCATCATGGTCTGTCCGTTTCAGTTGGGATACAAGAGACGAATATAGCAAGAAGGAAAAGGTGGAAAAGAAGGGATAAAAGAATCGGGCTGAAATCTGAAGAGGATAAATTACATTGGAAGATGTGAAGTGATCAAAAGATGGCAGACGAGGGATCCGAGGGTAAATATGAATCATCGGACGAACACATGGGATGAATTGAGATATCGTTTCTCAGAGACGAAGGACATGTAACATCTTGGTCAGAGTGTTACCAGGAGCGCGTTGCACTCTCCTCGCGCCGTCAGGACCCTCCTCGTCCAGTGGAGCGCCGAGATCAGTCGTACTCGTGGAAGCATCCTTGAGGGGCTGTGGAGGTTTGGGTGGACCTGGCCGCTCATTGATCGTACCGAGATCGGGACCTTTCAGTTTCCGGGACCGCTGTTTACGGGGAAAGGGACCTGTCTGGTCACCATCCTCTGTGGAGACGGGACGATGTTCACGAGGTGGTCTCTGGAGTTCCCAAGGCACTTCGGTCATATCTGTGTGTAGAAAGTGAATAGATGGGGAGATAAGTACGATCACTCGGAAGATTGAAGATATGGCACACGCACATTTGATATTCTTGGGTAGACCGGCGGGATAATCGGGGGATGTTGGGCGAGAAGAAGAAGCCGATTGACGATGACGCCAACTGGAGGAGGACGAGGCAGTTGTAGCGGTGGTAGATAGGCTCCTGACACTTCCAGCACTGAAACGGGAAAATGCGGAAGTGGAAGTGGCTGCGCTAGATAGGGAGCCTCCACTAGAGGTCTGCCCTAAGCTAAAGGTACTACTGGGAGAAACAGCGCGAGTTTCTTTGTAGTTGAAATGGAAAGCGGGGTGGTCGTTGGTGGGGTTTGATTGGGAAGGGTTGGAATGCCTACTACGGCTCCGGGAGTCGTCACGATCAGCAGCCCGCTGCTTTGAGCGACGTCCCCTACTGTGATTGGAGCGGGTTTCGCTTTCTGCTTCCGACTGATCCAAAGAAATTGGAGATAACGATGGTGTAAGCCTGAGGGGAGAGCAAGCCTGAGGGGATGATGGGGGTAAAGAGGGGGGCAAGGTTTTCGGAGCAGGGGGTGATGCACTGGATAGGCCCATGATAAGGTCGGAAACGTTGCTGGCGGTAGCAGACATGGCTACGCCATATATACGAGCGTCGAGACCTGTATCGTGGGTGGCAGCTTCCGAGAAAGTACGGGAGCCATTGGCTTTGCCGAAGCTGAGCTTCCACTTTGAGCTCTTTTTCGCAGGTGAGCCAGAGATGACCGATGGAGGAGATGGAGGCGCATTATGAGATGCAGGTATGCTTCTGACGGAGGGCGCAGGGAGAGAAGAGTTTGAGGCTGATCGCCAAGAAGCAGTATCGCGAAGCGATGGAGTAGGAGAAGAGGTGGTGGAGTTGCAGAGAGCAGTAGGGACAGGAAAGAAGGATGCAGGTTCCTGGAACTGAGGCCGCTGCTTTCGACTGGACGCGTTTGTTTTTAAGGACGGTGGACGTGAGGTCTTTGAGATTTCTCGTGCGAGATTCTCGGAGGCAGCAGCTAAAGAATCGAGAGGATCAAGACTGTCATCCTTTGCTTGGCCCTTTCCCTTCCTTGCACCCCTCTTACGCCGCCTGGGGGTTGAGGGGACTGATGGGTCGTTGTCGTCTGGATCCATGTCGTTGACGAGGTCTATGCAGTCTATGGAGATGTGATTTGGTTGGACTGGGGAGGAAAGGGACATGATGGGAAGGAGGAAGGTGGGATTTGGATGAGTTGAAGAGGATCCATATGGTCGATGGAAGTGAACAGCCACCAGGTCTCCACCATGTGCATCTGTTTGCTTAGCTAATGGGATGATCTCCAAAGTGATGTGGTGAAGCTCGGAAGCATCCTTCCGTGTGTTACTCTGAGGGGGAAGTCCCTCCACTTCATGTGGCCGAACCTCAATCCATGCGGTGAACCCCAATGGTCTCTTCGCCGTCCTCATCGTTCCCTCTGCCTTCTCTCTTAATTCCTCATGCTTTACTTTTCTGTCTTCGTCGTGGTGCGCACCGTGTGTACCACCACCCTTACCATTCTGTTACTGTTACTTCAATGTGCAACTGCGTGCACGCATCTGCTCCCGTCAGACTTGGTGCCTGGGGCATAGTACCGCCCACTTGGTTTTCTACAATTTGCCGCCCAGGCCAGACTGCTGCATTCCCTCTGAATCTCCGGTTTACCGATCTGCTGCAGAACGCTCACCGTTGCACCTTGACTGGCGCTGCTCGTCGCTCTAGTAGACTTTTGATCCTTTTCTCCAAATGTGCATTGCGCAATGTCTGCTTACATATCTATGCGCATTTGCATGCCTGTCCAGCTACGTACCTTTCACAACCGCCCCCCCCTCGACTCGCAACCAACAAGTTTCAATCAGTGATCGAGTACGAGTACGCCGTATGGATTGAATGTAAAGAGCCAGTAGATAGCTGTATCACAGAATATATTGATTCTGACGTTGACGCTGTCAGTGTTCAACGTTCAATGGCGAATAGACCGTATCATAGTAGTGTCACATGCTACCTCTCCTACAGACGACCTTGAATTGTCGAGTACTCCTGCTCAGTCGATGAGCCTCCCTTCGAGCACTACCCATGTCGCCTCAATTCCTCCGGTCCTTCTTATGCCCACCGTTAGGCTACCTTCTTCTTCTCAGCCTACTCTTCCTACAAAACCAACATCCCCCAAACTAGGTCGCTCTCAGTCTGCTCTAGCCACCAACCACCACCATCGCTCAAACTCCATTTCCGACCCTATTCCGTACTACAACCCTCATGCATCCGCCAAGTCCATTGCTTCACCATCTGCACTTGGTCTTCAATGGCTAGGTCTGCCCCTTCGCTTCCGAATTCTGGTAGAGCGTACGCAGATTGAGGGCTTTAGACTCTACGCAGTTGAAAAGTGGTCCGTTCCGAATATTCTGCTTCTGATTCCTTGCATGCGTGTGCTGATCTTCTTTTTCTCTCATTCGACTCTAGGATCGTTGAGAGGACGCGGCCAGTCACCGTGCTGGCTGTCCATACCGGTGATCCTTCGCACAAGGTAAAGAAACTTCCTCGTGTCTCGACCGCGCTGCTCAAACCTTCCATTCAGATCACCGTCACGTCTTTGAGCCCCTCCCCCGAATTGACCCCTAACGAAGCCCAGATCGAGTGGCAAAAAGCTCTGCACCATCTGCGACGCGACGGCGCCAGACCCAAAGAAGTACCCTTTGCCATCCTGCCTCTTTGCCGCTCCTGACGAAAAGGTAGACTCCTCATGGCATCATCATGGCCACTTCTCTGGCTCATTTCCGCTCGGACTTCACCATCGTCCGTATCCCAGGTGGCGATTTCTTGTTCGTCAGAGAACACCTTTATGCCAACATCAATTTACTACGTATGGGCTGCAGTGGACGGAGTGCCCTCACCCTCGAGGATCCCAGTGAAACTACCAAGGATCGGTTCACGTCCATGTACCACCTTCCAGACGCCCCTGGCCCTTCATCTCCCACAGGGAAATCTTCAAACCCGTTATTTTTTGCGACTGTTCTGGAGCTAATTAAGCTTGTACAAGTTAGCTTGTTCATCTATGGAATGTATACAGAGTCCGATTTCGACGTTATCCAAGCGTTGGACGGCTTACTCTGTGACGTTACAATCGATTGTATCCAGCGCTGGGTAGCTGAAATTGGCGAGGCAATCCCGGAGCTGGAGCTAGAGGTATATCTTGTCTTTGTCATACCCCGATAACGCTCATAGTTTGCTGTTCCCAGCCTTCTGAGCGTGTCGCGGACCCTAGTACCGTATCTGCCATGCTAAGTATCATCATGGCTGTGCGCAACAAGTTGGTTGCCCTTGGGTACTCCAATGTTTGTTCTATCCAGAACGTCATCTTCGAGCAGTGCTCAACCGCTCTATTCACAGACCGTTCCCAAGGACCCTTTCTTACGCCCACAGGCATTCATTCACATTCTGGCTCAATACTCCTCTCAGCTGTCCTCTGTCTCTCTACCGCATTCTTCACTACCCATGCATTCCCCACATATGTCGCCTTCCGGCTCCATCTCCGTCAACTCTATATCCCCAGCGTTGTTGGTAAATACCAATCGCACGCCACAGACCCCAGACAACTGTGCACCGGTGGCATATCTCACTCGCCAGACCATCGACAACATCACTGCCGCGTACGATAAGATCAAACACAACGAGTCCAGAAAGGTTCATCGGTTTCTCAACAAGCTGGACTTCACTAACTCTCCTGAAGAGGGCGGTCAAGATCAGGATGAGATTGGTGGTCTCAACGGGCGAGGTAGCCTTGATAGCGCGGGAGGTGTACAGCTTCTGAGCGGGTTTGGAAGTCTCACAAGTGGCCTACGGCTGGGCGCTACGACTGGTGGTGGTGCTGCAAACATCACGGATGCAACCACCGAGCTCGACTTTCTCGTTTCCCAGATTATCGGGAAAGACAAACCCCGTAAGAACAAGGCCAAACTTCGTTCGCACGAGGGGCTTGATATCACGGACTCAAGTACTTTCGCAGCTGCTTCAGATGTCAAGGTTGGAGGTGTTTGCGGTAGCGTTCGTGGGCTCTGGAGCGGACGAATAGCTGGAGTCTTGCAACTTAGACAACGAGAGCTTGGGATGGACTATTCAGTTAAAGAATCCGAAAGGCGGTACCGAATCATGTGGGGCGCTGCAAGTGACGGCGACGCCGAGGAAAAAGAGACCGACAAGTTCAAGATTGCTTCTGACGGCGATGAGAGCGACTACGGTTTGTCGACTCGGCCCTGGTCTGGTCGCATGCAGAAGAAGATAGATGCCTGGACTGGGTATAGCATAGTTCCCTGTCCTTGGTATGATTTTAGCTGATTTATTTTTTTACCAGGCGCCATCGCAAGAAAAATGGTACCTCTCAAAGCGTGGACCTAACCGGGTCCCTGAAGCTTGCTTCGCGTCGGAATACACTCAAGGGGTTAGGACTGCCATCTATGTCAGCTATCTACGGCCCAGCCGCCAACACGAGCACTCGGAGGCTAGCTTCAGCGTGCGTTTGAATCACAGTTTCATTGAGATCAAGGCCTTGCCATGATCGCGATGATGATGAAATGCCTACTGAAATGATTGCACTCAGCGACGAAGATGAAGACGAAGTCGAAGTACCGAGCAGTGGCCAAGCATCGCCTACAGGCACGTCCGCTTTCCCTATTCCGAGGTCGAGTGCCTGGACACGGGGGCTGAACCCACACATCCACAGACGACCTGAAGAACGTCAACCCTTTCTCGGCGTACGGTGGTAAATCACAGGACAACTCGGTCATCAATCTCTCAAGTATGTATGACTACGAGAGGAAACTCGTTGGGCTCGACCATAAGAGGCCTTGGGGGAACCGCCTTACACAAAGCCGCGTTAGTAGCTGGTCAGGTCCCGTCAGTGCTCGTGGCGACGGCAGTCGTGAGAATGTCCTCAAGGGGGAGAAAAGGCACGATCAAAGGAACCATTTGGGTTATTTGACGGGACTAGCTCCTGGTACAAGGACTGGGGTCCCGGTTGAGCGGCAAGACTCGGAAAGTATGGGCGATACCCAGTCGGATCGTCTCGGCCCAACAAGAAATGCTAGACTGGAGAGGTACTTCGTTTGTCTTTGTCCTCTCAACCTACACCAGATCGGTACCTCCCCCACGTTGCGTCCCTTCATTCTTCCAAACATTTCCCGCATCGCTGTAGCTTCCGAGGACATGAGCTGACTTCTCCATTTTCATCTCTTCCTGCTGCGTATTGTTTTTGCTTCGCTTCCCTCAGGAGACGAAGCTGGGCTGATCCATCGTGTTACCGCGGGATCCCTGTCCTATCCCCTGAACATATGAGGATAGATGTCGAACTTTGTGGACAGTATCTCGTCATGATAAGGCGTGAGGAGCACCTTAACAACGTCTGTGAATGTCTTGAGGTGAGTTTATTGATGGCTCCCGAGGTCACGAAGCGCGGTGGAAGCTCAATCTCGTACCTTTACCTTCTTCCCATCACTATTTTAGCTTCTCGTATCTTCTCTCTCGGAAGTGAACGCGTTCCTTCGGGAAGACCACGAGCGAAATCATGGAAAACTCATTGAAGCAGATGACCGCAACAAGATAACTGCCGCGGTAGAAAGCGAGAAGGTGAAATGTGATCTCACTACCCAAGAGGTGCAGACTCTGAAGTACGAATTCAATCTCTTCCGACTCCCGGACCTGTGGCATCTGGTCAACCCACCACGGCAAAAGATTCTGTTATTGCGGGAAAAGGTATTTGGTATGGGTGGGAGACAGCTCGCGCCGGGGACAAGGGGCGCACATGGGTCGTTCAATAGACTCCAGTGGAGACTCGATGGTACAAGGGTGTTGGTTGATCACCTTGGGAGGACGGAAAGAGAGGCAGAGGAGGACGAAGGTTATGGAGAGACGAGCGAGAGCCCGGCGGATGGAGAGCAGGTGGAGAACGTGGTTGAGAACCCGTCGGTCAAGCCGATGTGGTTGCTCAGACTCTTCACGAGCTGGGGCGCGAGGTGGAACGCTTACAATGCGTCCTCCAGAGAGGAGCCGTCGCGGAGTGCCTCGGAGACGAGTCAGAATTGAAGGATACGTTTCTTCGAGGGAAGCAGGCATCTAATCTGTGACGACCCCCCTCCTTTGCTTTGCTCTCTCATTTTGCTGTGATTTGTGGACTACCTATCTCTCCTGTACTTTACTGCTACTGTAACACTATGTTATCGATAGCATAGTGGCTGGACAGCGACGATGTGCTATCAGTATCTTTTTGATGCCAACCTTATCAGTGATCGCGGGAGTCGCGCTAAAGGATGTGTGCGTGACTTTGTTTATTGCACCGCCAGTCGCTATGATCGTACGGTACCGGGCTACGTGCTTTGACTTTTGTCCCCATTTCTTCTCTTTCATGAATACAGACACACAACATTTACTACCATTCGATGAGAGAATAAATCTCATCATCAGATCCCTACCGCGTCTTGAAGAAGCTTCCGTGCCAAAGGACGACTCATGTCCGATATGCTTGCTGCCATTCTCTGCGGCTTTCGATGAAACTTTGTCCGTCTTCGAAGAAGCTCAGGAAGAGTACGCGGGGATCACAAAGATAGCACAGTGCGGTCATATGTTTTGTCGCAGAGAGTAAGACCTGCTTTGCACTTTATCCAGACTCTGCTCGCTGCTCACCCCAAACTCAATTGCTCAGTCTAGTCGAATGGATCAAAGGCAGGCACGGAACGTGTCCCACCTGCCGACATCCCTTCCTTGATATCCAACCGCTTTCTGACTCGGACGACGAAACTTCAGATGGTGGGGAATACGTACCAGACTTTGATTTCGACTCCGAGGGCTTCACAGACGGGGAAGATTACGAGGAGGACGATATCGAGAGGGAAGCGATGGAGTTGGACGCTATGGACGACTCGGTTTATGATGAATACGTCCGGCATGAGCTGGTGTTTGACGCGGAATCCGACCCCGGGGATGACGTGGGAATGCTGGGCCTTGTGGTCGAAGACGAGGGCCTGTCGACCGCTAACTTAGACTGGCTATTGGAGAATGAGTATTCCTCCCCTCAGGCGCCTGGTATGACCCTGCCGTTATGTAACAACTTACGGCCCTCTTCCTAATACGCATTTCAGATATTGTACTACCTGAAGATAACGGTCTCGAGGAGACAGGCGCATTATTCGAGGGCGATCGAGAGGAAGACGCCAAGTAGTATCTTCAGCAAATTATCATTATTCGCAGAGTCTCCCCCCTGTATACGACTAGATCATTCTATGGTACATCTGTACACACATCTACAATTCCTCCAAAATTGCCTCTATGAGAGCTCCCTCCTTAGCTGCTTTCCATACACCGGCAAACTTACCACTCCATTTTAACCCCTTGCCACCCCCTTTGATGCCCACGCTGGATTTCATAGCATCGCCCGCCTTCTTGACGAGTGTTTCCTCAGATCCAACAACAAGGACGACGCTGGAGCTTGATGACGACTGGGAAGAAGGTGAAGATGATAGTATGAGCAGATATGGTTTGTCTTGAGCCGCGGATGTCGAGAAAACGGTAGATATCGTTGATAAGAATGCCAACGCAGTACTAGAATCGTCTGTTCGATGCAGATTTTTCTTGAAAACAGGTCCCTCCGCCCTCTCCATCTGTGTTTGCAAATCAGCAACAATGAACTTGGCCAGTTCTTCCTCCAAATCTTGAGATCGCTTCTCGGCTTTCTTTCTCTCTTCGACAACGAGGGCGACACGCTCGGGTACTACTGGAGCACCACAGCTGAGAAGCGATGCAGTACTTGTCAAAGAGTTGTGAGTTGCAGTGAGGTGGCTAATTAAGCGGGGACCTGAGAGGAAGTAGAGTCTAGCCGAAGTGGTATTAGAACGAGCGAGGGCTTCAGTATGGGGTAAGATAAAGAGCTGGAGGTTCTTGATACTTGGGAGATGAGTACCACAGCAGCTGTGAAGCTAGGTGAGTCCAGTGTCCATCTCATAGGAACGCTGGAAAATATGAACGTACGGGTTGCGGTCCACCCCGTCGATGACAATGATCCTCTTCACACCGCCAGTGTAATCATCAGGGAGTGCTTTCCCAATAGTTCTTCCGCTCTCGAATTTCGGAGCGGCTCCCACCTCTTCTCGGCGTAGTTGGTCCACCTCAACGTGGACCTCTCGACCCTCGAAGACAAGTTTGTTCGCCTCCGCTTGGATGGTAGATATCTCTTCTACGGTCATGCTCCTGGGTATTTCAACGTAGCATGGAGAAGGGCTCGCCGTGAGTGACCACGAGAGTGTGGGTATGCCCAAGCGAGTCTCTAATATGGCAGACAGTAGATGCTGAGAGGTGTGCATCGACATCTAACCATCGCCCTGGTCAACTGTACGTTCGAAGGTTAATTTGACATGGAACGTACATGGTCGTAACGTCTTTCGTACCCCTCCTCACCCAGAGCTGTCGTTACTGGACTCCCTGGGCTGAAGGCAGCCAGTGCGTCCGTAACATCGCCATCGACTTTGACATAGTGCACAGCTAGCGCGCCGTGTCTCTTGACTTGGAGGACCTTCCATGCCGTCTCAACACCATCTTTGATAGTAGTAATTATGCCGATATCAGTAGGCTGCCCTCCGCCCTCAGGAAATAAGATGGTATCATGCAGGACCACTTCTAGCACAGGGCCTTTAGGGAGTGTTGGGGCCAAGACGGCCTTCTTCGCCGACTTTGGTGCGGCCTTAGTGTTGGTCTCAGAAACGATAACACTGAACACGACGGTATCATACGTGCGCAGGAGGGGGTCGCCTGGGATGATTGATAGCTTCGTGAGTCTGATGCATCTATGGTAAATCAGCGTAGCACGACGTACGCTGACAGGCCAGAAGACCGACAGGTACGGGAGATTCGTGTGATTTGGAGATATAAATTGAGGGAGATAGTATACGATGGTATGTTGGAGGAATGGAAGGGAGGATGAGCTGAGCTGAGGCAGCCATGATCTGAGTCGGTAGGAAAGATGAAGTAGAGCTCGGTGATAGGCGCTGTCATGTTACCAGAGGCCCCTTCAGAACATCTTCCCCTTCTACGTATGCTTCCCAGCATTTCCCTCAAGATCAATGAGAGCCTCATGCACTCTTGCCATTTCTCTATGTAGCTGATGACGATACAACTACTAATCTATCCTCTATCGATACAACTGAATTCGAGGCCAAGAGGAAGGACATAGAGAGAAGCTTGCTTCGTAAACTAGTGAGTTCTGACCATGAACCAGCTTCCAAGTGTTGCTCAAGTTATGGTAGGATCGCCGGATGGCTATATTAGTCCTCATTTATATACTAAGCAAGCATCCTTTGTTATATCCGTGTTAACCCGTACTGACCTCTGCTTCTAGATTATGTGAGTAGTTGAAAATAAACTACTTACTCCATGAAGCTCCGAGCTGACTACGCAGCTATACCCAAGATTGATAGAAACAATGTCGCGTATGTATGAACTCACCTCAAGCAGGTCAGTTGACAGCTAATATATTTCTCTGAGCAGTGCGGCAAGACTGCGAGGTTTTCAGGAGGACTTGTTGTTAACGGACAAGCAATTCGCCTCTGTCCTATCCATTCTCTATGCCGGGTATCTCATCATGCAAATACCCAGGTCAGCATCAGAGCCTTGCTACTTGACCTGAACACGGAGTGAAAGTCTGACGGATTACTCAGTAATATGTACCTGAATCGGACTGGAAGACCTTCGCTGTACCTTCCCACCTGCATGATCGTGTGGGGTTTGTTGTCAGTTTTGACCGGTGAGTTCAAAATACTAGGCTACGGTTAATATCCTGATCTTCTCCGGACTTGGCGTAGGTGCTGCCCAGAAGTAAGGGTTCAGATCATATTTCCCACTGGAAGTAGCCTCCCTCATGCACGTTTCTTTCTAGCTACGAAGGTGTCCTCACAATCCGATTTTTTCTGGGTTTTGTAGAGGCCGCATTCTTTCCAGGTGATTGCCTATGTACTACAGTTCCTTTGCGATATTGACTATCCGTATTCCTATAGGAGCACTATTCCTCCTTTCAAAGTGGTACAAGCGGGAGGAGCTTGGTCGAAGGACGGCAATGTTACAATGTGGAAATCTTCTTAGCAATGCCTTTGGTACACTCATCGCTTCCGTCATCCTGGATAGCATGGACGGTGTTTTAGGCTACTCTGCCTGGAGGTATGAATTATTCACCACCGATCTATTCCACAGATGATGAATTGCGCATCTAGGTGGCTTTTCTTCGTCGAAGGAACACTCACTGTGGCCGTCGCTATTCTTGCTATCTTGGTTTTACCCGATTTTCCTACCTCACCTGCCATATGGCTGACCCCAGAGGAGCGTTCACTCGCTCAGATTCGTATGAAAGAAGATGCTGACGTTGTAGATGAAGATGGTCAGGAAAATCAGGGACATGTCCAAGGATTGGTACTTGCGGTTAAGGACTGGAAAGTCTGGTGGTTCGCTGTGGTGTTAGCTAGTATAGTCACGTCCTTGTCTTTCAACGCATACTTTCCCACCTTAGTTGAGACGTTCGGGTTTGATACTCGAACGACTCTACTTCTCTGCTCCCCACCTTGGGTATTTGCTGCCGCCGCGACTTTATGGATATCCCGGTGAGTACTTCAAACTTCTGCGCCTGTTACACGAGACGCCAGCTGAGATTTTTTCCTAGGTACTCTGACCTTGCGCAGTCCAGATTCACTCCTATAGCATGTTCCCTTGGTGCTGCTGTGCTTGGTTTTATAATATCGATCATCAGCAAAGATGCATTCGTTCGATACATATCCTTGTTCGTTTTCTCTTCCGTTTTGGGGGACTACTCAACCAACAGTATTTTCGTTTCTTCGACATCAGCTTCTTCATGGCTCAGTCTTATTCGGCTTTCATAATATGCATGTCTTGGGTCAGCAACACGATTATTCGCCCTCCCAACAAACGAGCCGTTGCCCTTGCGTTGATCAATTCTTGTGCCCAGTTCGGAAACATACTTGGCTCGTGAGTAGAGAACGCTTCTAGATATCATTCTTCTCTTTCCTCATGCTCGTTACAGCTATATCTGGCCTCGCTCATGGGGACCATCCTACGCCTCCTCGTACGTAGTCTGCATAACTGCGAATCTAGTAGCCTTATGCATGTGTTACGCCTTGTCTGAAAAGCTGAGATTTCTCAATCGCAAACTCGAGCGAGAGGAACGGGCAAGGGGGCGGCTAGTTACAGGCTTCCGATACTTTACTTGAGTCATAGCTACTTTTTCCCCCTCGGTAGTATAGGTATTTTCGTGACTCTTTGTCGGGTTACACTCGTTATGTTAGGCCTGAGTCTGACTAGTGTACCCTGCTGCTGTATGGCGTCCTGTAGATTTGTCGGATAAACTTCGCGAGGATTGTCGGGCCGGCGTGGACATCTAATCTTCTCCTCGAGGTCATGGGCTCACACAAAACTCGTCGCGTGTTTGGGGAAGCCGTCCTTACTCCTCACCATGGTATTCACTAGGTCTCTCGACAAGAACTGGTCCTTCACACAGGTCGGCGGAGGTTCTGGAACTAGAGAGGGAGAATGGCTTGATGTTGCATCCATGCCGACGACTGTACATGTCGAACTACTACGTCTGGGGAAAATACCTGATCCAGTAGGTTCCAATAGTTTCGCCTTGGCCTTGGACTTCTCTGAGCATACGGATCTTTCCGCTCTCAGTTCATTGGGATGAACGAATGGGATGTCCAATGTACGTGGCACCACCAACCAGTATGATCTTGCTCACCTCTGCTGAATATATATAGGGGTTGGTGAGGCAGATTGGGCGTTTCGAACTGCATTCGACGTGTCCAAGCAAGAGCTAGATGCCCATGCAAATGTGGATATAGTCCTCGAGGGATTAGACACATTTGCTGGTGTTCAGCTGGTGTGCTTTCTTTCTTACTGAAACTAATTCAAGCTAACAAGAAGTTGGTAGAATGGCCAAGAGATACTGAAGTGAGTTGAACGCTGTTTTTCCTGTCCCATTTTGTCTGCGTAATAAGAGTTGATAAGTGCCCAACGATCCATCTCGCAGGTCCGATAATCAATTTTTGTCCCACCGGGTTTCCGTCAAAGATTGTTTGAAAGAGGGCCCCAATGAACTACTACTGACCTTTGAAAGTGCATTTCTCAAAGTATGTTGTTCACTGTTTTTCTTTTTCTAGTCGAATTCGCCCGAGGTGTTTATCTTCTACCGTAGGGAAGGGCAGTGGAGAAGCAACATCAAAAACTAAACCTCTGGAACGGCGACTCTAGCCGCCTCCACGTTCGTAAGGCCCAGTACAAGTGAGAGCTCCACACCCTGTCTTCATGAACCATTACAAATACTCACGCAACTCAAGTTATGGATGGGACTGGGGTTAGTGATTGTTCTTTTGATCCAGACACAAAAACGCTCATGCCCATGTTCCCAAAGGCCCAGTCTTGATGACCTCAGGTCCCTGGAAGCCCATTCGTCTTGAAGGGTATAAAACCCGGATTGCTGATGTAGATGCTCGCGTAGATGTTCTCGAGTCGTTGGACGTCAACGTTAAGGTTGATATCCTACTTTCAGAACAGTTGTCTGCTCCCGGGAAGGTCACGATCTACAGGCCCAACGGTCAGATCCAGGACAGCAAGCCAGTCAACCTTTTAGGTGGCAGAGGGAGCGTCGAGTTCTTTTTTGCTAAAGATCAGGTCGAGCTTTGGTACCCTGTCGGGTACGGGGGACAGCCTATGTATACTCTCGAAGTGCTGATTGGCAATGAGGTACAACCTCTTTGCTCAAGGTGTCACTCTAACTCAGATTTATCGGCTTCCAGGCAGTTGCAGTGGCAGCCGAGAAACAGAAAATTGCATTTCGTCGAGCGAGGATCGTTGAAGACAAGTTAGAGGATCAAGAGGGTCTAACTTTCTTGTTTGAAATCAACAACATACGTATTTTCTGTGGAGGTAAAGGATCAACATCAATCCCTTGAAAACGATACTGATTTTAACCGCGTAGGGTCCAACTGGATTCCGGCAGATTCCTTCTTAACAACGTGTGTCCTCCCTGTCTCTTTGAGATAGCTCTTGACGTGTTCACAGTGTAACTGACGAACGGTATCGACAATGGTTAAAGCTCTTGGTACGAGGAAACCAGAATATGATAAGAGTATGGGGTGGGGGTATTTACGAAGCAGATACATTCTACGAGACCTGTGATGGTGAGTCTCACTTTACTCTGGCTTCTGTTGAAGATAACATCCAAACAAAATTAAAGAGTTAGGAATCTTGGTCTGGCAAGACTTTATGTTTGGATGCGGACAGGTAAAAGTGTACTGATTCTCAAAGGATGGCGAGCCTTGCTCACCCTCAACTAGTACCCGGCTTACGACTCTTTCTTGGAGTCTGTGCGCCTTGAGGTAGAGCAGAACGTCAGAAGGTTACGAACGCATCCCTCTGTCGTGATATTCGGTTCGTCTTTTCTCCTCTCGGCATTTTGAGTGGCCATACCAATTCACGCTATCCCATTCTTCTAGCGGGAAATAACGAGGGTGCGTTGAATTTCTCCGGTGCTTTTCTATTCTCTGCTAGACGGGCAAGCACACAGATTACCAGATCGCGGAGAGCTACAACCTAGAGCTGGACTACTCGGACGAAACCTCAGACTTTCGTCAAACGAATTTCCCTGCGCGACATATCTACGAAAGAGTACTTCCAGAGGTTGTGCATCGTCTATCAAACATCCACTACCACAGAGGTTCTCCCTACAGTGGACACGGCAAGGTGACCACCGATAAAACATTTGGTGACTTACATCAGTGTGAGTATAGATGAATATTTTTTTGCTGCAGCAATAGCTCATCCATCTACTGCAGGGAATGTATGGCACGGAACGCAAGAACCATGGCACAACTGGGACATATTAGCAGGACGATTTGTGTCTGAATTTGGCATGTACGTAGTGCTCGTCTCTTCAGTTTCACCTTGATACTGAGCTTGGAGTATCCTCACAGGGAAGCATATCCCAACATCCGTACCGTTGACCATTGGCTCGATGGAAATACGACTGAAAGACATCCTCAGTCAAGGTGGCTTCATCCACGTACTAACTTATGATATAAAGATGTTAACGGAACTTTGCCCAGAACCACAAGGAACCACAATAAGGCGGACGGTTATGAGAGGAGGCTTGAGGTAAATCTCTCGTTCAGTGTTTGTATGTAACGCGAATGCTTAGATCTATATCAGCTTTATCTCGTTGAGAATTTCCGGCATGCATTCGACATGCCGAGGTAAGTGAAAAGCCCTCAGCTTTGAAGTTGAATCTCATTGGGGTTGGACGTTCAACTAGCTATGTGTATTATACACAAATCATGCAAGGTGAATGACCTCCCATCAGCTGCACTGTTCTATACTGACCTTGAGCGTCCAGCGGAAACACTTGCATCAGCCTATCGCCTGTGGCGAAGAAATTGGAAGGGTCGAGGTCGGGAGTATACAGCCGGGGCATTAGTCTGGCAGGTCAGCGTATTCATCCGAGCGATGGAGCCTGAAAGCTGATCTGGCATAATTGCTCGTCGCATGTATAGATCAATGATTGCTGGCCTGTGACCTCTTGGGCTATAGCCGACTATTTCCTGCGACCTAAGCCAGCTTACTTCGCCATAGCCAGGGAACTGCGAACATACACGGTTGGCATGACGCGCAAGGAGCATACTACATATGACGACGATTCCACCGCGGCGTTTATGAAAATAGAGACGATACTTGAGGTGTGGGGCACCAACAGTTCTCTCCACGAAAAGAAGACGACCCTCGAGATATGTTCTTTTGACCTCGACTCAGATTGGGCCGACAAATGGTCCAAGCCGGTGTTGCTTCCTCCCAATTCGAGCGTGGAACTTTTCAAGGGCCCCCTCCCTGGTCAACCCACGAGAACCAAGCTGAGCCAGATACCTAAGAATATCATCGTATCCGCGCGGTTGATCGAGGAAGACGGGATCGTTACAGCGCGATATGCGAACTGGTACGAGTTACTTGCGTTTTAGAGTTAGAAAGTGATCCATTGACTACCTATGTAAGGCCGGAGCCATTCAAGTTTATCAACTTCCCTCGCGCAGAGGACCTTGGTTTGAAAGTGCTGGTAGAGGGAGATTTAGTGAAACTGTCGTCATTGAAACCTGTGAAAGGTATCATTCTTGAGGTCGATGGTGAGGAAGCGCAATGGAGCGACCAGGCTGTTGACTTGGTACCCAACGATCCACAGGTTATTGAAGCTCGTCAGTGAATTTCGGACCGAATATTCTCGTGTTCTTGATGGCTAAATACTTGATGAACAGGTGGCCTAAAAGGAAGACAGCCCACGATCAGATACCTCGGCGACGGAAGTGCATAACGTTGGAGCAAAACACCCTGTATTTGCAGCTTGTGGGTGCATGTTGGCGGAATGAAAAGCGAAACGCACGGTGTGTACCGTAGGATTACCCGATATTCCTGGTTTCACATATGTAAACGGCGCTCGAGCCACTGTTCGCCGCCCATCATTGCAATTATGAACCCCCAGGGAAGACAATACAATACCCAAACCTCCCAAAGCGAGGCCCAGAAAGTGCAAAAGAAACTAATAAGACAGCATACAACTGAGAGTCAACGGACATTGTCTGAACCGTGGAAAAGGAAATCTAAAGGGGAGCATACGGAGAGCAGTGGCTGCGAGGAACCATATTCGTGAACGGTAAATAGAAGCAGCCACTGCTCGACAGAGGAAGTATATGGTTAAATATGATCTGGGAAAGCGACCTAGTCCAACGAAGCGGGCAAACCGAATGTCTACATGATGGTGCAGCTCTTGCCTCCTGGCTGCTCCACCTGATTATTGGGAGCACGTTTCTCAATCTCCCCTACGCAAGTTTCGAATACCTTGGCTGGAGAACCTCAGAACAGGGCGATGAATACTCTTGCAATTCACTCACCGATGTTGATGTTGTTCTTGGCGCTGGTTTCCACCCAACCTGCCTTTAGTTGCTTAGCTAGTTCTTCTCCTTCCGAAGCAGAGACTTGTCTAATAAGAGTTAAACATGATTGGCCATTCAGAGAAGAAGGTGCACTTTAAGTAAACTGACCTTGACTGTAGGTCGCATTTGGACCCCACAATCACACAAGGTATCTCGTTGACGCCACAGAAGTTGATAATCTTGTCGTATACAATTTGAATCATTTCAAAAGAGTTGCGGGAATTTATTGAGTATACAAGGACGTAGCCATGTATACCTATTGCATGCTTCGAGTTCAGGATGGAGTACTCGTCCTAGAAAGGAAAGGTGAGTGACGGAGTCAGCTAAGCAGGGTGGAGACGAAGATACCTGGCCAGCAGTATCGATGATGTCGCAGTTATACTCGACACCTTTGTGCATAACGCCTTTGGAGAAGGTAGCCTCAATAGTAGGGTAATAAGATTCGACGAAATGGTTCTCGATGTATTGTATGACGAGGGATGATTTGCCTGTCAGGTCGTGGTCAGAGGGACAAAGTGTTGAAGAAAGATGATATTCACCGACTGATCGAGAGCCCAGGACGGCAATTCTACGCTTCTTAAGGATATCACCAGGCATATTAACGAGTGAGAAAGAAGAAAGGAGGGGAAAGGGATGGAGTTGTGGGGGCCAGTTGGAACCCAGTTGTCTGTAACTGGTTACACGTGACCTTCTATAGTGATAATTCAGTCCACGATCAATGAGGGCAAGCGCTTCTGTGAAGAGAGATCGGCTTTCGAGTTGTATGTAATTTTTTTTCTGACCGGTATCCTCAGCTGCTCGTGTGCCAACATGCACAGCGACAGGACGGCTCGATCTCTCCTCATGTCTTCTCCAGAGCGAGGCTACCGACCTAACCTAACACGCTCCTCATCTGTCTCCTCCAACGGCTCTGATCTGGCCAATGTCCTCGAGTCATCTAAGCGAAAGCCGGTCATTCTTGGTATCTGTGCAATGGACATGAAGGCCCGCTCAAAGCCCATGAGGGAAATCATCACTAGAATCGTTGATCGAGCCAGAGGGGCCATTGAGGCCAAGATCTTTGGCGACAAGGTCATTCTCGACGAAGGTCTATCCACTAATTCCCCTGAGCATCATTTCATAGAAGCTCATCACCCAACTCAACAGACGTCGAGAATTGGCCACGCTGCGATGTTCTGATTTCTTTCTTCTCAACTGATTTCCCCCTCAACAAGGCAGTGTCATATGTCAAGCTCCGGAATCCCTTCTGCATCAATGAGTTAGCTCCCCAAGCTCTCTTATGGGACAGAAGGCTTGTCGGTGCTGTTTTAGACCATCTCGCTGTACCTACACCGCCGAGGTTTGAGGTATCGAGGGATGGCGGTCCAAAAATTGACGACGAGCTGCGAGTGATCATGAAGCGAAAACTCGGACTCGATCTTGGAGGCTTCCAGGTGGCACCCGAGGTTGCGTTGAGAGAGGACGGAGATGCGATCATCATCGATGGCAAGGTTTTGGAGAAACCTTTCGTAGAGAAACCCGTCAGCGGCGAAGATCACAACGTCTACATATACTTCCGGGGTGGAGGTGGCCGTCGACTGTTTAGAAAGGTCCGTTTGCGCTCATGGTTTCTTCTCGTATATGTCTGAATAGTTCGTCCAGGTTGGAAACAAGTCTAGCGAGTTGGATCCTACGCTAAATCACCCCAGAACCGATGGATCTTACATCTACGAGCAGTTTATTGATGTCGATAATTCAGAGGATATCAAGGTCTACACTGTGGGCAAAGAGTACACCCACGCTGAAACGCGAAAATCCCCCGTGGTCGATGGTGTCGTTAGACGTAACCCAGACGGGAAGGAAATCCGGTTAGTTTCACGATATCCGCTCATTGGAAGATCCTTATGTTCCCTTCAGTTTCATCACTCGCCTGAACAGCGAGGAAAGAGTCTGGGCCTCGAAGATATGCGAGGGATTTGGTCAAACGATCTGCGGCTACGATATGCTTCGAAGCGGTGACGGCCTCAATAGCCAAGTTATCGACGTTAATGGATGGAGCTTTGTCAAAGGAAACGATACATACTATGGTGCCGGCATAGCTTCCTGAGGTGTACCCGACACTACTCTAATAACTCCCTGTAGACAAGGTTGCTGATATTCTGTCCGCACTTTGCGGCCGAGTTTCCATTTCGCCTGAGAGGCACATGCCCTCTGTGGAAGCACCAGTCGAAGAAGAGGCGCCCACATGGCTACTCAAGGCTCATGTAGCGGTCTTCAGGCACGCAGATCGCACGCCCAAGCAGAAGCTCAAGTTTAACTTTCCCATTGGGGAGGTATGGACGCAGCCCTTTGTCACTTTACTGAACGGCGAACGAGAAGAGATCATTTTACGAGAGAGAGAGCAGCTCAAGTGGATAGCAGATGCTGTGGACGAAGCGAAAAAACTCGGGGCGAGTGGGGAGGAACTGGTAAAGCTCACGGCATTGAACAATGCTCTCTTCAAGAAGATCGATCTTCCTGGAACCAAAGCGCAGTTGAAACCGGTCTACTCGAAGAAAAAGACGGGGGCACCAAGAAGGTTAACCAAACTTACCTTGGTCTTCAAATGGGGTGGCGAGGTGAGCTTTGGTATCGACTGTCTCTGCTGTGAATCCGAATGTGCCTTGGTTAGTTCACTCATTCAGCTCGTTACCAATCGCGAGATCTCGGGGAGAACTTGAAGAAAGATCTGACCATTATGAGTAAGAGTATTCCCTGCACTAAGATAGCATAGAAATCTTACTATCACTTCCACAGACAAAGACGCGCTCAACAATGTCAAGGTTTGACAGGGGGCTCCTTGGCAACTTTCCTTAACCATACTCACATATTCACCAATATATTAGATCTACACCTCCTCAGAACGTCGTGTTATCGCTTCTGCTGAGATATTTGCTGCCGCCCTTTTTGACCAAAGCTCGTCCCATTCGGCCCTCTCCATCCCATCTTCTACTTCTTCCAGCTCACGGTCGTCGACTGAAGGGCCAAATGGATCTACGTTTTCCAGCAGAGCGTCCGTCGTCCCGCCTACTCCCCATCCTTTGATTGTTCGAAAGGACTTACTTGACGACTCAAACGCCGCCAAGGATCTTACTGACGATGTTAAGAAGCGGCTGAAAATCCTGCTCCGGCCGTAGGTGTTGTGAACGATATCAACCGTGCTGTAGCTTACCATCGCTATCTAGAGGCGAGCCTGAAAAACGGCCTGAACTGACCTGGCCAAAGAGTATGAAGAAGGAGCCCGTCGAAGTTGTGAAGGTTAGATAATCAACTCCGCGCGAAGTTCTCTCGAAATTGATATATATACCGCCTGCAGGAGGTTATTGAGCTTTTGACTTCTTTCCGTGATACCCTTCGACGAAATTTCGAGACCGTGGATATTGACAAGATCCAAGACCGCTGGTGCTGTGGCGACGAACCTTGGTTATTTCGTGAACGATGGGAAAAGCTGTTCGAAGACTTCTGCGATGTTGAGCAGAAGAAGTTTGATCCCTCGAGGGTAAGTCTCTTGGGGCACCCATTTTCATATGTGTTTCTTGATCAAGGTTTTTAGGTATCTGAACTCTACGATACGATCAAATATTGCGCTTTGCACCATAGGACGTTTCTTTTTGCTATTTTCAATGATAGACTAGGGCATGAGGATCCAACGGGGTCGGGACAGGACCGCCGACTTCACGAGCTTTATGGAAGGGCGAAGGCACTCTTCGATTTGGTCGCCCCGCAAGAGTATGGGATCGAACCTGCTGAAAAGTAAGCGAGGGATGTTGTGCTCCTGATATCTACTAACGTTCATCACCAAGGGAGGAGATCGGTGTGCTTACTTCGTTGCCATTGCTACGAAACGTCGTGGAAGATCTGGAGAACGCTAGGAACAAAGGCGGCAGCTCTCTTACAGCCTACTTCACCAAAGAGAGTCACATACATACCCTCGTGAACTTGGTACTATCATCTGGTCTGCCCATCGCGAATCGACGGATACCAGAGCTAGATTACTGTGTGCGTGAGAGTCTTGGTTTATGCGGTCTGTTCTTCAGAGACTGACTACTTTCAAACAGTCACACATAACGTACGACAATTAACGCGCACCATTTTTTGGCTCCTACTTATTTTTCCTATAGATTCGAGCTATACGAAAGGAATCACGGACGAGGAAAGTCCGACAAGGAGTACTCAATCAAGCTCGCTCTAAGTGAAGGAGCTCATAGCTCCAATGGTGAGTACTCTCGTCGGTTTATGTGTCACTGCTACTTTACGATTTCTTGTTCAGTCCTTGATTCTACTGTGGATGCCAGGCACTCACTGAATGTGCAACAACGAAGGCATGTGTATTGAAATTCGAGCTTAGTCTCCCATCTCACTGGCGTACACGGGTTCCCAGGAAGTTAACCCAGCATCTGCCATACTCTTTAGTAATAGAGAAGCTATCCAAGCATTTCCATAGGACGTTAGACGTGGGTGCTTGAGCTTCTTGCTCACGCCTGGCTGAGACAGCTAACCATATTGCAGGATGACGATACGGGCCCCGATACGCCTTTCGAATTGATCGGCTCACCTGGCCTGGTGAGCGATAGCACCAGTGCTAGCAGTCTGTAATCTACTCCAGTCAGGGTATTAGGATATATCAGGTATATATAAATAATCTAGGACTATATCGATCGCAAGGTAATTATCATGCACATACCACTGTGCTAAACTCCTGGTGTCGCATCCCAGGCTTTCAATCCCATTATATTTCGTGCCTCAGCTAATTGATCTCGCTTCATCTCACGAAATACGATGCCGCCCTTTCTTTTCTCATCAACCGAGGTATCGTATAGTGTGGAGGGTGTCTGTGACAGCTGAGACGACTGCTGAGCGAGAGCAGCGAAGGAAGAAGTATTCCCATGATATCTAGAAAAAGATCCCAGTGAAAGAGAGTTCTGACGGTACGTAGGTTGACCCACAATCTATGGATGATCAGGAGGGGTGAATATTGGGTTCCAGATGTATAAGGAAAGAATCACACCTGAAAGCTTCCTTGTTCAGACAGTCCACTTCTTTCATTCCATCCAATGCGTGCTTCTTGAAAGCAGCTTTGATCCAGTGTAAGATATCAAAGACGTGGTGTTCCTTCGGCCTGAACCAGGAACCATGAGATGATCATGAGCCACCCCTTCCCTGACTATACACCAAAAGCCCGTGAGATCGTGCGTACCTCCACGGACGGAAGCGGGGCAATAGATTGAATTCCCGTGTTTGCTGAGCGATTAGAGGGTGGAATACGTCTGTTATAAACTGAACGGTAGGTTGCCTCTCAGGGTAGCTGGGAGGGAAGGTAATCTGAAATTTGAGTATAGAGTCGGCATAATATCCTGGGTAGTTTGTTCTATTGGTTGTACGATTCAAAGTGACCTTATAACATAGAGGAGCGGACCTTGATGCACAAAGAACACAGCATCCCATATCAACAGGCTCTCATTGGAAGGGGTAATATACATCCCGAGGGGACAGTGTCCCTGATGGAGAGCTGCTTAATGAGTGCTGCGAGATGAATGAATGCTCGTGCTGGTTTCTTGCCTGGTATCTGAGAGAAGCAAATTCAAGAGCAACAGCAGTCCGGACAAGAGTGTTAGGCTGAGATTCAGCCTTGTGCGGCTCAGAGATCTTTGGTCCAGACTTGGTACGAACTCGATAGTTCACTGCATAAGACGGCGTTGGTGAGATCATGGTGGGTGGACAAGAGCCTGAAGCCGCTCTGATTATCGGGCCGACCATCTACTATAGTCACGATCACCTGTCCAGGAACAAGCGTTGCTCCCTCCCTCTCTGAGTCTCTCAGGATAGATGATATCAACGAATTTGTATTTCCCCAGAGACCCTCTCAGGTATATAACTAAGCAGGAGACATCTCGTCGCGCATCTCTCCAAGTCCTTGACTATGCAGTCACCTAAAGGCATCGCTCCAGAAACCAGAAACCTCAAGTCCGTGGCGCCCTCCGTCCACTGTCACCTGGATAATGAGGAGGAACGGAGAGAAGCCATTTCTCAGATCATCAAGCATCGACGCTCGAGTGAGCGGAACGTTGGCCTTGACGAGTATTTGGAATCTAGGCAGAGAGGTATTGAGCTAGTATGTGCTCACCCTTTTAAATTCGAACCATGTCTCCCAAACCGCCTCTCCACAGACTCCAGAAATCAACAACCACATCTGTAGAAAAATTGACATCCGAGTCCTCTCTATCTTCTTTGTTACATCCATTCTTCAGTTTCTGGATAAGACAGCTCTCAATTACGCCAACCTCTTTGGCATGAAGGAATCTTTGGAGCTCACCGGCTCTCAATACTCATGGCTGGCTAGTCTCTTTTACTTTGGCTATCTTATCACACAGCTACCCTCGATCGTCATGTTCCATAAGTTCTCTACAGGAAAAGTGATTGGAACGTTTACGGTCTTATGGGGTATGACGATCTTGGTCTTTCCTTGGAGCAAGAATTTCGTCGGTGCTTCTATCTGTCGATTCCTTTTAGGCGTGTTTGAGGCCCCAATCACCCCAGGGATCACTCTCGCGGTGGGATACTGGTGGACGCGCGGTGAAGCACCCCTCCGTTATACTTTTATCTACTCTGCTCTTGGCTGGGCTGGCATCATTGGCTCTCTTATGAGTACTGGCGTCTCGAGAATGTCAGACGAGGCACCCGTCAAACGATGGGAGTTCGTTTTTGTACTTGTAGGTATACAGCTTTATCATGCTACCGTTGCAGTCGATGCCTCATTTTGTTACTTGTCTCGAGTAGTTGGGGAGTCTGACCACCGCTTGGGGATTCGTGGTCTTCTTCTTTTTACCAGACTCACCGGTAGACGCGTCCTGGCTTAATGGGGATGAGAAGATCCTTGCAACAGCCCGCGTCGCACAGAACCAGGTTGGGTGAGCCGATAAGAATTTGAACAAGAAGCAAAGCATTTACTCATCGTCTTTTGTTCAGCATAAAGTCTGGAGATTTCAAGCTCTATCAAGTGAAGCATGCCGTGCTGGATCCGAAAACATGGTGCATCGTGCTCTCCACCTTTGCGGCAGGAATTCCGTCAGACTCCCCGTCGTGCGCAATTTGGCAAATTTAACTGACCGTCTCGTTACAGGAACGGTCTCATTTCCAATTTTTCCACCCAAATAATCAAGGATTTAGGATTCAGCACCACCAGAACTACTCTACTCGACTGTGTTGGCAACGCCTTCCAAGTGGTAGCGCTTTTCCTTGGAGGCTTCATTGCTTCTTATGTGCCGAATTGTCAGTTTATTCGACTGGATCACCAGTAGTATTACCTTACGAATCAACGCCTCGTCAGCTCGTATTCTAGTATCAACAGCCGGAAATATCGCTTGTCTAGTTGCTTCATGTATCATGGCTTTCACTCCGTTCGAGAAGACCTGGGTGAGACTCGTCGCCTTCTGGTGGGTCAATGTTCAGGTAACTCCTCACTGTCACTCTTTTAAGTTGTCATAATTTCTCATCCAGCTTCTGCGATAGAGCGTATCGTTTTCTCTTGCTTTGGTATGTGATACGGGTGCTTTTGAAGTCCGACAACTTACGCTCGCGCTTCAGAACATGATCTCTGCTAATGTCCGTCATACCACCTTTGTTCACTGACCTGTTGTTGAATCTTTACTCAGATGTCAGGCTGTAAGCCTTACGAGCCCATCAGAGGCCCTATATTAACATTGAAGTTTTCTTAGATACCAAAAAGCAGTTCTCATCAGCGATGACTTTCATCGCATGTAAGTCGAATTCGCACCTTGATAACAGGAATGTTAAAATCGCATAGACTGCGTTGGAAACATCGTCGGTCCACATTTCGTATTACAGGAAGAGAAGCCAAAGTATCCAACCGGGACTAAGGTGAGCTCTACACGAGTGAATCATTTTGGACGCTGAGACGACTCAATCTCTGGAGGCCATGGTAGTGGGATGTAAGTACTACTATAATTTATTTAACGATGGGTACGAAACCCGTTCATGATTGTCCACAGTCACCGGAAAATTTGTTTTGCACCTAGTCCTTGGTGTATATCTTCTCGTGGTCAACAGGCTTCGTGACTCAGCGGCAAAACGCGCTGGAACTCTGGACGCTGAGCAAGAGGTGGCCGAGGGTCAGGGCATGTTGGACCAAACGGAGGTACGCTCTGTGCAATATATCGGAGCTAATCAGACTTCTATGACTGACTTCCCATTTGCTCCGCAGTTCGAGAACAAGGCTATGAGATACGTCCTCTGACAGACTTCCGGCCGAAGCAGACAATTCTACTGTACCTGTATTAGCAGAATCCCATATATTACGATTGTATCATCTTCATGATTTGCCGGTTCTGGGTCGGGCCCTTGAGATAAAGCCTGGTTGCACATGGATAGTTGTCTTCCTCTCTCCTAGCTCTGGATGTATGAAAGATCTCGGTGTTTCCCTACGCAAACTCAAACACGTCGGTCCGTCATCCTGAACTAATATCAGAGGGTATGAAAATCCAGAACCTTGTATGAGTCGTACGTGCAGATGCGTACGTGCACGTGCCACACTTCAAGACCCTATACCCATGTTTAGAAGTTGTAGTACTCATCCCTCTCCTGATCAATCACTAGCACCATTCAGGATGCAGGGTTCCTGTGCCTTTATCGTCGCCGAGCTCGGAATCTTGCATGATACGCTGGGCACGGCACAATCACATTGGTCTTGGGGGCGGAATACTACCGAAAATTCAAGCAACCGGAAGCATTCGACGAAGCTCGGGCGGTAGCGTCTTGCGATGATGTTTCTTATCTTCACGAACAAAACCGCCAGATCCCAGAGACGCCAGACGTTGTGTGTGAACCATCGACCTACATCGAGTAGAGCCGCTGATATCGCTACTCTTGCCAACATCGGCCGAACGCTCGATCGTCTTCGAACTCGTTCCTGATTGGGCTTTGCTAGGGGATCCACTCGAAAAGTCGTAAAGGATCTATCAATAATCTGGATCTTTGAGAGGTCAGTGATCACTAGGAATTATGATGCTGGGAAAAGTTGACGCCATTGTTATGTTGCATCAGCTTGAACGACTGCTAACACCGCTGGTGGAGCTAAAGATGACCAGCCGTCTCCCCGCGTCAAGAAAAGCAGTGTACAATCTGCACTCTCAGAAAAAGAGTCTGAGTTCTACACCGAGCGGCGTTTATCGATTTGGCTAGGGTTATTGGAGGTGGATGGTCTTTTTTAGGGTCCAAGAAAACTGGGCCTCATTCTACGGCCTACTCTCTATCCGACGATGGACTCAAGAGCTAGACTCTCGACCTCACGAAGAATTCAATCTATTTCTGCCTCTGCATTTAGGATACCGTTGTTCTGGCTATGGCATCGGTCAAATGCTTCCCTCCGCTTGGTCCTACCTCCTTGGCGCGCTAACTCCCATCGGTATCTTGTCCTGGGTGTTAAGCCCTAAACACCCAAGTAGAGGATCATTGTCGACGTCAACAATCCCGTTTCGACCTGTCGATGATAAGTGACCCGTTCGCCTAGACGTATCAGTTTTCAAGGCGAGCAATGCATAAGCTCGTAACATGGACTCGAGCAATGTTTCGGCCCAAAGTCGGACACTTCCTCAGGAGTATTATTGTGCTTCGCCTCTATTTTTATTGCTAGTAGGTCGGACCGCAGCGCGCTTCCTCTCGTCATGATGCAACTGGATTATACTACTCCGCTGTCGTCTTTGATTCAGTACTGCTCACCAAGACGGATAGATAGAGAAGATCATCTGAGGCGCTATTCCCCATTCTCGCTGTTCAAGCCCACGGTCCAGAGATGCATACCTTCTGCTTTCTCGAATTTTTTTTTTCGACGATGGAATATAAATACAGCACTGAAACCCTAGGATTTGAACAGGACGTGGTAAACTCCCTCTTTCGCTATGCTTCATCTGGATTGCTCAAGGAGCGCCTTGGTCCTTCTCTTAGTCTTTCTCACCTCCATCACCTCTGTGCTCAGCGCGCCAAAGAGTCAGCAGGTCTCGCCGTCACCTCGTGCCTCAGGATTCACCAACACAGGGGACGTGCAGATCGATGGCTACAGTATCACCATCAAAGGGCAACGCGTATTTATCCAGTAGGTTCTTCGCTGATCTTCCTTCACCTTTCAGTTGATGACGGCTATCCGCTTAGCTCTGGTGAATTCCACCCGTTCCGACTCCCTGTACCGAGTCTTTGGCTAGATGTTTTGCAAAAAATCAAGGCGGCTGGCATGAATTCTGTCAGCGTTGGCCTTCACATGGGTGCCGTTAATCCTGCCCCTGGCGTGGTAGATTTCTCTGCTCATAGGGCTCTCAAACCGCTATTTGACGCGGCTATGGCGACGGGATTGTGGGTTATCCTCAAACCTGGTCCGTATATTGACGCCGAGGTGACAGTGGTTCTTCTCTTGCGCATGGGCTTAACCGTCTTATCACCGTTTATGTGGTATAGATATCCGCCGGTGGACTGCCGCTTTGGGCAACCTCTCGAGTATCCGCTCCTTTGAGGACGAGCGCTCAGGAGTATCAGGACGCCTGGACGCCATACATCAAGGGCATCGTAGAACAAGCTTTACCTTACTCTGTCAGCCAGGGTGGCCCTGTCATAGGCAAGTCATGCACTCTCGTCCAACAAATCATATGTGATCTTGCTAAAATACTAGGGTCCTCTAGCCATCCAGATAGGTAAACCATGTTCTACATCCCGCAGCCTCAGATTCTGACGCATATTCAGACAATGAGTATAGCCAATCAAATGCCGAACGCGCAGGATACTTTCAACAGCTTGAAGAAGTTTATCGAGACGCTAACCTTGTCATCCCACTCACCTACAATGACGCCGGTTTGGATTACAACTTCATCAACGGAACTGTATGCTTCACGTTTCTTTAACTCTGTTACCCTTTCTGAGTAGCCATCAGGGGGCAGTGGACCTCTACGGAACCGGGTCGTACCCCCAAAAGTACAACTGCTCTCTAGTAAGCCCGATCATCGATAGCATTTAACGTTTCACCTTTTCTCATGGTTTTCTTTCATAGAATAACGTCTGGAGTCCGGTTCCCACAGGATACTATAGCTATCATGAAGGTGAGAATGCAGAACGGTCTTCTTCGTCAGTACCCACGTACTAATCATTCGTGGGATTTCTAGCGGCCAACCCAAGCCAACCTTTTTATATCTCTGAGGTTAGTACATCAGACTTCTATTTGAATCGTTTGATTGAGATGTATCATTAGTATCAAGCCGGCGGGTTGGATGGATGGGGTCCCAACTCCCCAGGTAAGATAAACTCACGCCATGGGCACAATGCGTTTCTCATCTGTCATATTCTAGGATACGACGCGTGTCGGGATCTCATCAATCCTGACTTTCTATCTGTCTTTTCCAAAAACCTTTGGGCCAACAACGCGAAAATGATCAATTACTATGTAATGTTTGGTGGTACTAGCTGGGGCTCGATACCCAACCCGAACGTTTACAGTCAGTCCTGGCAGAATGAGTTGAGTTTGATCTTCTGAATTGTATCTTTGCAGCTTCCTACGACCGCGGTGCCGCTATTATGGAGTCTAGACAGCTTACCGCCAATTATGACGAGATAAAGCTCCAGTCTAACTTCCTTCGTAGTTCCTCATCCATCGCTAAGACCGTTTGGATGGGGAACTCTACCGATGGTGCTGTTTCTGTCACGAATTCCGCTGCCTTCGCGGATTGGCTACAGAGCCCGGATACCGGTGCCAACTACTACGTTGTGAGGCATACCGATTCCACCTCCAGGTGAGCGCTGAGTCTCAGCTGCAATACTCCCTAGCCTGACTGTCCCGTGCAGCGATTATATTCTCTTCTCGATGACAGTCAAAACCACACTTGGTGGAATGATGATCATACCTCAAGTGGTCGCTGGAATAGCTCTCGACGGTCATGAATCCAAGACAGTGGTATCAGACTACAAATTCGGCACCAACTCGACGCTCATCTACTCAACGGCTGCAGTCTTCTTCGCCGGTGTCATAGGTGGCCGGGACGTTGTTCTACTCTATGGGGACCCCGCCCACGTCCAAGAGTGGACAGTGACCCTATCTGGCACCACCGGCGCAGCGTTACAGTCCGCATTTGCCCAAGCTGGGGTGACTACTCAAGCAATCATACCGGGTACCCGGATCTTTGCCATAGGGCAGTCAGTGACTGGCTTGCTGAACCTCTACGACACCGACAAGATGTTGGTGATGTATGCGGACCAGAACAACGCTGCAAGGTTCTTCGCCCCCATGGTTTCCAGCTCCTCTGACAGATTCGGACGTTTCTGGCAATTTGGTTCCAACAGCTCCGTCCTTGTCGGCGGACCGAGTCTTGTTCGCTCTGCCTCAGTTTCTGGCAATACCTTGTCGCTCACAGGTGATCTTGATGGGCAAGTCCAACTTTCTGTTATAGGTCCGGAATCTGTCACTGCAGTCACTTGGAACGGTCGTCCTGTTTCCAAAGACGCAACTGCTAGTTTGAAGCTCACTACGCGGGGAGGTTTCTCCGGCACACTGAGTCCTGCACAAGACCTCGAGGTGTCTTTACCAACTCTGGCAAACTGGAGATATTCCGATAGCTTGCCAGAAATCCAAGCAACCTTCGATGATTCTCGCTGGATCTCCGCCAATCGTACTACGACAAACCTCAGGACCGGGCCCTTGTACGGTGACGGTCGAATTCTGTACGGTTGCGATTACGGGTTGTGAGTAAAACTTGGCTTGTAACCCGGATTTGAGAATTGATTCTGCTGTTATAGTTGTGAAAACGCTGTTTTGTGGCGAGGGCATTTTATTGCGTCAGGCCAGGAGAAGTCGGTGAACCTTTCTATTGTTGGCGGAAACGGTAAGCATGGCAAAAATCAGACTGATAAACAAGACTAAACCAGCGGAAAGCATTCGCTGGTTCTGTCTGGCTGAATAATGTGTTTTTGGGCACATCGTCCGGAGGGTGCGCGTCACTTCAAAACATGTTTCACCAGCTTCGCTGATTCAAGCCCTTAGCTCTCAAGTCGATAAACAATTCGTCTTTCCTAATACAGCGGTTGTAGCTGGAAAGGATAATGTGGTAACGATCGTCCAGGTACGTTGTCGTCGAGTTCGTTTTCTCATGCCAAATATGACCGTGATTCTAGGACAACATGGGATTGGAGGGAGGAGGTCAGTTCATGTGCCACGATGAGCTGAGTAGGGAACTCACCCGCCGTTTTCAGCTGACTACGACTCTAAGAGCCCACGAGGCATATTAGGCTTCTCTCTTGAAGGCGGAAACTTCACGAGCTGGAAGGTGCAGGGTAAAGTGGGCGGATACACCAAGTCAGTGCATTCCTCGCTTGCTGATCTGCTTTGTCCCTTTACTAATCAGAATCCTCCTCGTCATTGTAGTTTCCCAGATAGAGTTCGTGGAGTCGTGAACGAGGGTGGCCTTTATGGCGAAAGGATGGGCTGGCATCTCCCTGGATTCGACACCTCTGGCTGGGCTGCTCGAGATATCTCCACAGGCTTACCGAACAACGAGGCGGGAGTGGGCTTTTTTGTTACCACATTCAAACTTGCGATCCCAAAGGGCTTGGATGTTGCTATATCTTTTGACTTTGAGTCAGATATCGGTCAATCATACCGTGCCGTCCTATTCGTCAACGGATGGAATATGGGCAAGCGAATCGCGGATATTGGGCAAGTCTCTCGCTTATCCGGAAGTTGACTTTTCTCACCTCTTTATGTGTGCATCAGGCCACAATGGCGTTTCCCTGTTCAACAAGGGATTCTGGACTACGACGGTGAAAAGTGAGTGCTTTGCCAGCTACTAATTTTTTTCGAGTCTCACTCTTCTTTCTTCAGTACTGTCGCCGTGGCCCTATGGTCCACAGAGAATAAGACCGTCACGCCAAGTTTACAGCTCTCTCTGAACGGTATTGTAGAGGGGGGCGTCGGCGATGTTGTCACCAATAACCCAAGGTGGTCTTCTACTGGTAGGGTTTAGACGAGCAGCACTATATATTCATCTCGTGGCGTATGATTTCATTTTTCTTTTTGTAAACCCATTTATGTAACTCCTATAATACGGAATCAATGTGCCCTCATAACTATGTTTCCTTCGGGCTCAAGCTTGCTCTCCCCTGTGAGGCGTCAACTGGCTTTCTTTGTTACAGCGAATGATATATAATGGTGGATGAAAGCAGAACAACAAGGCTGAGAATAAGATGCGACAAGCAAGAGCTACAAATCGAGTATTGCCAAACAGGTAGAATGTGGTCATGAGCTCACGAAGGCTGATACAACCAGAGCAAAGTTCTAGCGGCTGTAACCACCCTTATACTTTGGCCCAATATCTTTCTTTCTGCTATCTGAGCGAGAACGATCCCGATCATCCCGTTTTCTCGAGTCATTCCCTGACCGGTCAAGGCGACGCTTCTTGGCATCGTATCGTTGCGAATCTCCATCGTCCATTGAGGGATCATACCCACTACCCCCTCTGTATCTATCGTTCTTCGTGTCTTTTCCCCTGTCCCTTTCTCGACGATCCCTTTCTTCCTGCCTACGTTCCGACCGGGACAAAGGGCGTGGACCAGTGTCGTAGTCATCTCCTAGTCGGGAGAGGAGGGATCTAGAACTCGAGGGTGCGTTATGGTGCCCAGATTGAGGCTTAGAGGGTAAGTTTGGATGGCTCGAATGAGAAGAGCGATCATCGAAATGTCCCTTATTTCCTTTGTTCTGGGAGGAGGAAAATGAGGAAGAAACTTTGAATCGCATTGACCCAGATGTAGGCACAGTAGATGGGTCAGTGCCATGGCCTCCACCGTGACGGGAGCGATCGTTGCGCGTATCTCGATTCTTGACATTCCTCGGATTCGCGAACCAGTCATCCGCATCGTCGTCGTTGTCTTGATCGTCTCTCATCCTTTTAGCCAACTTCTCGCTTTCTTTCCTTCTTCCGCGCTGGCCAACGTTATCTGGGACTGAGGCAGCACCCCATTTAGCCAGTGACGCGGATACATGATCGTACCCTTCCCTCTCCCAGTCGCGAGGTGCCCTCTTCCGTCTATTACTACTAGATGAGGCACCGGAGTCCTGTGATGGATCAAAGAAGGGGCCAGTCATGACATTCTGAGAGCCAAAAGCGGAGGCGCCACTATGTCCTTGTACAAAGTCGCACTGTTGGCAATCCTAGGAGTATCAAAGCTGTTTATCAGGTATTACGCAAAGGCATGTTAGATATCACGTACATCGCCTGAGTGACCACTGTCGCCGCAGTTGTAGCACCACTCGTCGGTTGCAATATACGCCTCGCCGCCTTCACCGAATTTGGCGTGACTCTTAGCATCTCTGGCCCGCAAGATATCGTCTCTCTCCTCCCGTTGGAGATATTCGTATATCCTCCACAGAGTGGGGCACTCCTATAAATCTCAAATGTGAGAGAAAGACATGGGGAGCTAATTCTCAGCGTACTGCGCTACCGTGGTCTCTTGACCAGCAACGCGTGCAGTTGCCGCTGTTCTGAGAGGTTGAGTTCCTCCCGCCATTGGGACAACTCTGACCAAGACGAACGTCAGCAGCTCTCACAATATTCGGGTACAAGCGTGCTGCGCACCTGTATAACGTGTCCCTTCATTTGACACCCAAAGCAGACCTTCGTGATGGGACAGCTGCGTGTGGGGTGCTCATCTCGAACACCACATGTCAGGCACTGGTTAGAATGCAAATCAGCATGTATGTTGGAGGAAATGCGAGGGACTACAGACGATGATAACGGTGCATTCGCTAGCTACGTGATATCCTTCTTCGCCGCATTTCTTGCATACTATGCGACGAGGGGCATCATCCTCCTTCGGCTCTTCAAAGTATCGTACTATGCCCTTGAGAAACGAACCAACTTCATTAGACGCAAATAGAGAAAAATAAAAAGCGCAAGTTCATACTTTGGTATCGTCATAATCAAGGTATTCCACAAGATCCGCGAGCAGCATATCATCTGTAGGTGGCGGCAAAATTTCCACATGTTCAGAACCACCGCCGAGAAGCGAAACATGGGCTGGTAGAAGCAATTTCTCGGTAGCTTGCACCAAATCTCCATTTGTGAGAGGTTTATCCGATGTTGCGCTGGTAGAGTCTTGCAAGGGAGTGGGAGGGATAGCGTGTGTGATATGTTCCTGGTTCGGCTTCAGGTCGATGAAGAATAGGCTGTCGTTGGAAGGGGTGGCTGAACGAGAACGCAAGTTCTCTCTAAGATCTTTCGTGTTGGAGCTGCAAAAACTTTTGCGAGATTTGTCCTCGCTTTTCCTTCGTTTGCTCGGCGGTAGGCGAGGAGTATGATCATCGGAAGTAGACTGACTCCGATTTGGCGTAGGAGAATTGCGTTGAGACTTAGATGAATCCCTTTGCTTGCGTTTTTTGTGAAGCTTGTTAGATAATGAAGACCGAGATTCGTCGTTGTCCGAGTTGAGTACAATTATTGACGGTGGTGGAGAACTGGCAGTGAGATCTATGACCGGAGTCGACTTTGAGGTCATCATCAGCTCCAGGATCCACAGTATGATCGCACGTGACGTTGCCCTTTGGAGGAGTAGGTTAAGTGCAGCGTCGGATTGGGTGGAGGAGCGACTCAAGGACATTAATCATGCACACTTCGCCAAGAGTAGTTCTGAGCTCACGGTATGAAGAGAGGTAAATGCATTGTTGAGATGCGACGGTACAGATACAATGATAGGTGCCGAGAGTACGTTAAACATGAAAGACTTCGGAGACATCGTTGAGATGGGTATGGATGATTGCTAGGGCTACAAAGTTGAATTTGGGTATAAAAATGATGCAATATTGACTCAGGTTGAGCGAGTGTTGAATGAGAGAACTTTACAGAAAGAAGTTAACCGGTTCAATGGCTGTAGTCGTACCTGTGGAAACGTCAATACTCATCATTTTGGCAGGTACTACAGAAAAATTAACGCACTTCTTGTAAAAGATCTCAGAGTCTGTAGGGACGGCCTATGCGGACCAGGAGGACTCAGATATTGTTTTCCGCTTCTCAAGATTATGAAGCATACCTGTTCAATACGGGCACCTCTGGCCTTGCGGCCCTTGGCTTCTAGTTCCTTGCGGTATTCGCGATCTTCAGCGAGCCAATTGAGAGCGACAGAGTACAGTGTAGCTCCGGTTGGGAACGGCCATGGGGATGGGTTCGTGACAAAGCTTCCGAACCGCATATGCGCTACATGGGTTGGGAAATTGTTGAGCCCGTCGAAGATGTGTGTGGCATCTAGCAAACCGTGTGTAAGAGAAAGAGGGGGAAATATACGCTGACTTGTAAATCGCTAGTCGACTCACAAAGAATAGTAGCGTTCCTTTTCTCTGAGTCATTCTTCAAAAAAGTAAGGAGGTCGTCTCGAACGAGAACATCAAGGTCGACAGTGACCTACAAAGATGATGAATCAGATATCCGGAAAAGGAGGTAGGTATAAAGGGGGTCACAGACCTCGTCAAGTAAAAGTACTTTCCATGGGACCATTAGCCCGAAACAGAGCTGCACTCTGCGACGTTCACCGTCGGAGATCTGATGCATCCTCCAGTCGAGATCAACATCCAAGATATCGAGCAATTGATCCCTGCGTTCTTTATGCCTATGGGAACGAGCGATGTGGTGAGATCAAGCGTGAGTCCAGTCGTAGACTGGAATGCACATACCGATAGCCACCAACGGAGTCGAGGAAAGCAGAGACGGTGATGTCACTTCTGACAACTGGATTCATGGCCCATTCAGTGCCCAGGAATGTGATCCCGTCGGGAAATTCCCTGAAAACATCTTTCCCTAGTACGGTAGGAGACGAGCCGAGTGAAATCAATCTTTTGCCAGCGAGGATCTGGAGCAAGGTCGATTTGCCAGCGCCGTTGGCACCAACCAAGATGGTTCGTGATCCCAAAGGAAGGTTTAGAGTAATATGGTCGAGTGAAGGAGTGGGGGCTGTTTGGTGGAAATAAATGAGATCGTTGACCACGACTGCTGCGGAAGACATGATGATGGTGGTGAAAGAATAGAACTTATTACTTAGGAGATGGCGTGGGAATATTCGTTTCCTTGCTTCTCGTCCTCTTCTCCCCCGACGACCAGTGCAACGTCAAAGCCATTCCAACTTGTTACTTTCCTTTCTTCCCTCATCTCCATGTCTTCACTGTTTCTCCGTGATGACTGTAAACAGTGCCCAGAGCCGGCCCCGTGCAACTGTACTGCAGACGAAGAATGTGTCCTATTGAGCAGGTAATCTACCACCACTCAGATCTTCATTTACACTGCTAATCCGGTTCTTTCTGTAGGAGCTGCGACGTCTGCAGTCGCAAAGAATGCCAACCAAGATCCATACCGTCCTCCTCTGGAGGCGGCGTCAGCAAAGGCGCCCTCGCCGGTGCTGTCATCGGCTCTCTCATCCTCCTCACAGGCGCAGTTCTCCTTTTTCTCTGGTACCGCAGGCGGAGCCGCTTTGCCAAGCACGCTGAGAACAGTCAGGAGAATTCAAAACCAGATATCCCTGCTGCTGCTGAAGACGTACTGAGCCGCCCTGACCCCATTGAAAAGCATCTCTCCTACGTCTCACCCATCACCCAGGACCAGGCGTCCCATGATCACCATAACCCCTCTACCCGGGCCCCTGTCCGCTCCATGTCCAGGGACTCTGTACAATCCAACCCATTTACCGACACCCACTCTATCCAAACAACTCGAACGGAAGGAACCAACGCTATACCTATCGCCCTCGCCAACTCATCCTTCTCTCAGCATACCGGCGAATCTGGCTTCTCTAATGAGTCTTCTCCTCTGCGCCCCCCTCGCACACCAGAAATGGATCTCAACTTGGACCATGTCAACGTCTCCAATGATTCTCTTCGTGTTCCCACGCAGGGAGGAACCTCCGTGAGATCGGGCACTTCGGGAATTTCTTCTTCCAATCCCAACAGGATGTCCTACATGACCAATGCCAGCTACTCCAGCGATTTCCTAGAGGCTCCTATGATAGTTACCGCCCAGTCCCGTCAAATGTTGAACGTTGCCAAGGCAGAAATGGTCAGTGCTCCTCCATCGCAGCATGGCTCAATGCAATCTTCGACTTTGACCATTCCTGCTACACGTACTACCCTCGGATCTCCACTGGCTATGTCTTCCTTCGGACCTTCCGACGTTCTCAGAGAGCAGGATGAAGAGGGACAGCAAGCCTCGTACCCTAATCAGGATCCATTTGGTGACGAGCACTCTCCCCTTCCCAGCAGCCGGTTTGCTCCTCCGTCAGCCGGTACTACCACCACATTTGGTGATCAACCCAGTGCCCCTGCTGTACCTTGGGCCAAACATGATGGCAACAGTCGACCAGCCAGTATCAGTACCCAGGCAGGATCTGTCATTGACATTGGCAACGCTACCCGAGTGAATGTCGGATTGCGCACGCTGGGTTCTGCTAGTACAGTAATGCCTCGATCCCCGTTCAGGACCACCATGGGCAAGCTAGTCACCCCATCGACTGCCGGTTTCTCGGGAATGAGCCAGGGAGAGCAACAGGCCTCTGGCGAGCATTCGGGACAGTCTTCGGGTAGCATTAGCAACAGAGTCTCTGTCTCTTCCGCTATATCCACTTCAACAAGAGCTGATTCTATACTGGAATCCTTCCCCTTCGTTCCTCCATCTCCCATATCCAACCGGCCCATTCGCTCACCCCCAGTCTCACCTTTAGGCAAGCAGTTATTCGGCGGGGCCAACCAGGCATCTCTAGAAACTCAGGGATCGAATTCTTCTCCTGCCAACGATCCTGAGCTCGCTCCACCGAATAGGCGCGTCTTGGGAATGTCGACCGCTTCACAGAGCTCAACGGCCTCGAACGGACTGGGCTCTTTCCCCTTCCAGATAGAAGACGGTAACAGTGCTCCGCCGAGTGCATTCAATAACAATTTCAGTAACGAACCCAGCAGCAGGGGCAACGGCGGGAACATTCGGCAGCGCGCCAGCCTGGATACGCTAGCGCTCACTAGCGATCTCTCATCGTATCCCCTTGGATTCGACAATAACGAGAACAGGCCCATGCAGTCCAAATGATCGAGTTTTTGTCCCTTCTTCCTCTTGTGTTCTGTCCGCCATGATTGTTATGAAACTCCTCGATATGCTGTTCCCTGTCTATTACACTCTATCCTCTCATTCTCTCTCTCGGGTCTCATGGGTGACCAGCGGTCTCTGTATTGTGAGTATTCTTGACCTTAAAACCCCTCTCCTTCTCATGACTTCCCGTAGCTGATATTATTTATTCATCTCCTTATTGCCCCCCTTCCCCCTCCCCCCCCGTCCAGTCCATTTACTCATCTCTCCGCCTTCCACATTGTTTGGAAATGTTCTCGTAGTCACCTCATTCTTACGTTCTTGATTTTCATTTTCTCCGCTCGACCTCTCCTTTGGGCTGACAAGGAAAAATAGGGTCTTATCCTCTTTTCCAGTCACACCTCTTATCATAGATCGGTACTATGGGATGACCTCCGTTTTACCACTGTCTGAATTTGTCGTTATCTGTCACTGATTGTTACTTTACCTCGTCTTTCGTTGTTAAATAAAGATACTGTGTACACTGCTAGGACTACAAAGTATTGGCGTGAAAAGCAACAGCCCCTACGATAAAATCCCTAGATCGACGTGTTCCTTAGACTCCTTGAAAGGGCCGCCGCTCTAGTACACTATCTATGTTATAGAGGAGTGTGCACAAGACGTTCCTCCATCTCTCCATACCGTCAGTCCTACGCCACTTACTCGTGTCATCCCCTCGAAGATTATAATTTCTGTGCAGTAATCATCTATGATGATGATGGATCACGGTGAGTTTTGCCAGTGTTAAGCGAAGGAGTCTCGCACCTTCTTTGTAGTCTCGTAGATCTTTTTCTGACCGGCGAAAAGTATTGCGGCAGTTAATACGCTCTGGGTCAGCTTGCTGCCTATTCCTTTGTAAAGCCCTTCAATGCCTTCTTCTTTGATGATAGTCAAGAGACCGTCAACGGAAGATTTGTACTGTGAGTGTCCAGATTGGAGACGGCTTTTTACAACACTACAGTGCAACAGTATACGGAATTAGTTCCCAGGCGAGGGAAAAGAGAACAGAGGAGCTAACATGTAGGGATATGTTGAGCTCGTAGCAACTGGTCGAAATAAATTCAGCTGAGATGCGAAAGGTGAGAAGAGCAGAAATTCGACATACCTAGCTTCGACAGGGCTCCTAGGAAGAAGAAATCCCAGTCGGTCAGGAGTGCGGCGCTTGCAGTGATTCCAGCAGACTTAAACTTGCTCAGTCGCCGCGCAACAAGAATATTCTTGAGCTGAAGGGAAATTGGCGATGCCCAAACCATGCCAGGAGATCAGGAACGCACTTGTTCGAACACAGTGTACTGTATCACAGGGTTTATGACGAGAGCTAAAGCGGGTCCAATGCCACGCCAGAAGGCTTTCCAACCGTCTTGCTTGAAAATTAACCGTATAGTTTCAAGAATGTTGAGTCTTTTCGATTCTACGGCTGGTTCAACTTTCGCCTCCTCTGAAGACCCTTGTGGGTCTGAAGTCTCATCGGTCTTGTTTTTCATGCCGTGGACAGCCTGAGATGTCTGGATCACCCACAAGGGATTCGAAATCATCGTGGTCGCTGGCAGATGCGGTCAGATGAAGATACGCTGGGGAAATGTGTACAAGATACCGGTGCCTAGGGGACAAAAGGTTCAGAAGCCAAAAAAAATCACATAGATGGGGGGACTAACCTGCAAATAAACCGGCTAGCATAGACTCCAGAGTGGAGAGTCCCTTGCCTCCAGACCGAGAGTGTAGAATGGTGTGACGAGCACGCTCATAAAAGTAGTAATACACTCTAAAGGACCCATGGACAATGAGTTTGTGCGATGTAAGAGCGGTTGAGCTGCTCACCCATTAGTAACTGCGATTCCGAGCAGCGACGAAGTCAACCCGCTATAAAGCCCTAATAAACCCTCTCTCTTGATGATGTCAAGTACTACTGCAATGGTAGACTAGTAATCATTGACGTAAATTCGTTGGACCTGATAGAAATATGAAGAGTACTAACCTTGTTCACTTTCTTAACTTCGACTGCAGAGCGGGTAGAAAGGAAAATTAATGGGCTAGAGACAGATAGCGCGTTCAGTCCCAGGATTTGCGTTGTGGGAGGAGTTGCTGAATAGATTACTAGGTACCGGTCATTGCAACTACTCCTCCAAGGGCACCAGCTAGTGCCTGGATAACAGAATCAGAGCTCATTGTATTAGCGAGAACGTTAGTAATGTGAGAGCAAGACGAGCAGAGGGTTAGCCTGAGGAAATTTCGACTGAATAAAGATCAAACTACTTGTAATTTAGGCGCCCATCATATGCTAGCCGTAGCGGTACCGGTGATAGAAATCACATGCTACTATATCACAGTACTGTCCTCCTGCCATGAACAGTGCCCAAACAACTCGGAATCCCGTACCCATTGTAGTGACAACAACAAGTTAAGTAATGGCACTGACCTCAGAATAAGCCTCATGGCCAGGAAAAGACACCTCTCAGAATAGTGGCGTATTACTGGAAGCAAGACACTGCATTCAGCGCTCCCCTGCACAAAGTGTTAGGGGATGATTGCTTAGATTAGTCGAGGTCTGTGCAGGTTAGCCTATGGGCCGCCACGGACCTGCCCGGGCTCTGTGCCTGCATGAACACCGACGTCTGTCCAAGTCCGGGTATGAATGCTTAGACTGCCTGGAAAGGGCTTTTGCAGATCACCTGCAAACACCTTCACGGACATGGGCGGACCTGCACGGACTCGATTCAGTCTGTGAAGATCTATGGATGCCATCTACACAGAGCAAACGCCACAAAGACCTGGACAAACCTCTGGGAATGGAAGGTCTGAATGCAGTGAGAGGGACCAGGATATGCAATCTGAGTTGATATTAGTATAATCGCGAGTGGCTCATTCGCAGCTACAGGCTTCCTTGCCACTGCATTTTCCAAGATCTAAGGTGGTATCGACTAAGGCCATTGCGAGGTCAACCTACAGCTATGCTGCATCAAATTCATGGTCGTGTACGCTAATCATCTTCGGCCTGAATACCGTCGCCTGTTTGCAATTCGCCTGTTTGCAATTTCTCGAGCAGTGTCTTGAGTTCCTCGCAATCCTTCCTGAAAACCGCGTTGGCGGAGGCTCCTGCAGTATCTGGAGCTCCGTAACCTCCTCCATCCGCACTGGTGGGCTTTCCGTCGTCATTATCCAACCAGTCGTCCAGTTGGATCGTCAATGATTTAGCCTTTAACTTGAAATGGGTGAGGATTATGTCACCAAAAGGCTCTGGTGGGTTCCTGAGGTTTGCCAGCATCTACAGACAAATTGAGTCCAGAGAAGAAGAATAGAAGAAAGGATTGTACCGCAGCTTTCACAACCATCCTGCGTACGTTCTTGGAGTCTAAAAGGTTGATATTGAGATTAGAGCCGGTATAATTAAATGGAGTCCACGCACAAGCTTTGGACTGTGGAGTGCCCGCACTAGTGGCCCAGCCAGGCTCGTTCAAATAAGGCTCATCACACAGGATCATCGACTGGATGGAAACCAAAACCTAGAGAAGTCGAACAAGTCAATGGACTACGACACACACACTGATCCAATTAGGGCTCACTTGGAGTAAGGTTGACCTTCCAGGCACCCAACCCGGGCCTTGCCAGGTCCCAAGAAGGGAAAGACAAACTTTCCCGTCCTGAAACCGTATCAGCACTGGACTTTGTGGGAAGTGCATACTTTATACATACTGCGTAAAGATTGGGGTTGAAGCGGAATTTGCCCCCATATGTCTGTCCAGGATCTGAGGTCAGGTACTACTGAGAAGCGACTACGATTGTGTACGCACAGTCATATACTTGACACTGGGAGGGCTCTGATTGTAACTAGGTCCCAGGAAAATATCGAATAGATAGCTACATGGTGATGAGCATCAGTCCGGAATGCGGATGGAGACGAGAGTCGTACCATCCGTTCTGATATCTAGAGCCAGAGGACCGACTGAGTGAAGCGGAGTATGTAAAGCGAGTAATCCACTCACGGCGTGCCCTCAGGACCAATAATCATGGCCTTGATGATATCCACCCTGCTTTCGTCCACTCGAAGAAAAATTGACGAATCCCAGGCCACAGGGAGGTTGGTTGTCAAAACAGCCAGCTGAGTAAGACTAAGCTACATGTTTATGGACTTGATGCAAGTATAGGCGTACCTCTTTTGATATCGCTAGGGATCTCTTGGGAATATCTGAATTTGCTAACGCACGCGCTTCGTTGTTGTAGTAGAATTTGTAATGAGGTACCGAATCTTCTTCGTTGACAGACGCGTCCATCGCCGATGCATCCCGAGCAATGGCGAGATCGCAATACTGAAATCGCACTCTGTTAGCCCAGTCAACGTAGGTGGCTCGAGTAGCTTCTTCATCTTCACTGGCATTGATTTCAGTCTCCAGCATGAAGTCCGATGAGATCCTGGGAAGAGAAGCGTGGAGGCGATCTACGAATGCATCTCCCTTAGTGTCTCGCAGAGAGCGATCGATACCGTTTACGGTAGTTAGAATGCGACGGCAGAAATCGATTAACCTTCGGTTTTCTTCATACATCGGTGCTGCCATCTCCCGCCCTTTACCCTTGGAGCTCACAGTCATTCGCTTCTGTTCCTCTGTCATTTCCTCTGGAGGTGTTTCAGGTGGCTTCAGGCCCTCCAGGCCCTTCAGCGCTGCTCTGGCCTGAATAGCAACTGTTTCAAGTAGCTCCCGCGGCCCAGACGAACCCTCGTACACAATTGTGCGCTCGCGTATAGGTGACTTAGGCTTGAGGTGGGATTTCTTAGTGTTCACCGTTTTATTTGACACGGCCACCATGATAGGCATAGCCATCATACTAGCCAGTGCTTCGTGGTTAGAGATGATCTATCTGAGTGGTCAGCAAAGAGACTTGACGCGAAGTGAAGGAGGCTGACCTCCAGCCACTCCATGAGCTCGAAATACAGGACTGAACGCTCTGACATATCCGTCAGTGAGTCGTTGCGCAGAAGAGAACTGCAAACGTGGTTAAAACGCCTCCGGAGATGAGCCAAGGCTGTTGGATGAACCAAGAAATCGCTTGTTTGCCCACCACCCTCACGATGCAAGGAAGGTAGATAGACTCGCAAGCTAGACAGGAGCTGCCCCAGTTTCTCGTCTTTGGCTCTCTGAGTGGCTTGTGCCTCTAGCTGGCCAGATGTCTGCAATAACTGTCAGCGCGTTCAGGATGAATGCTAAATCCACTTACATCTTCCTTCCCACTTCCAGCGTAACCAATACCACCCTTTGACTTCCTAGTCTGATGGATTCCGACCGCATAGAAATCGTTGTTATCGTCGTCGTCGTCGTCGTCGTCATCGTTAACTATCTTAGCAGCTGTGCCTTCAATTTTCCTCTTCTTGACCGTTCGTGATCTGAGTGCATCGTCCTCATTGTTGTCCTGAGACTGATGCTCAAGGAATGTTTGCTCAAGCATTGCTAATCCTACTCCGAGTATTATCCCTTGGAGATTCGAGCAGTGAAACATAGGATCGCCACCCAAGGCGACTCCTGGTCGGTCCGTTCGTTCGGAGTAGGATTCCCCACAAGCGAAGCAAAACTTCGTCTTACAGGAGGGGCATGTGTGCTGAATAGTCTTTCTGATCTCTTCGAGATATGTCGAGAATTGAGGCTGTGACGGCTCCATGAGTGACAGTTAAGGCATGAAGTGATCAAACAACAATGCTTACATAGAGGCAGAAAAAGTCGCTCTTCTTCCGTCGTATGGAATGCCCACATCCAGATGGACAACGGCATTCCTCTTGGCTTGACTGGGTATAGAGAGCAAATAAGAAGCTCTGTTCACTTCCTTCGGGACAACCTTTCATCCATTGTCCCTGGGTCATCAGCTTGATCTGTTCACCGGTGCTGGACGTAATGACCTCAGGTTCCTCCTCGACCTCGATGACCTCTTCGCGTCGGGACTTAGAGAAGAAGATACCTGCCTCCATCTCAAAAGCGTGATTGTATCCGAGCGGTTAGAAGCATACCGGCATAAGGGTCAGCCTGCGATCGTTTGTCGGAAATCCCGTTGGCCTCGTAATCAGAGTCGTAGTCGATATAAGGATCGTCTTCTATAGAAACAGAAAGCTAAGACCGTAAAGGTTGCTAGTAACGGATGTTACACACCATCGTCCTCCATATCGTCTTCTTCGTCTTCAGCCTCGGCCTCAGGGGTCTATCACACAGAGCTCAGAAAGAATCGGCGCGTTCAGTGACCGAGTCGCGACCTACGGCCATACCAGAAGCCTTCGAGGAAAGGGATGCTGATGGCAGAGGCTCTTCATCAGGCAGATTATCGAACTGTCCGTCAAATATTCGTTCAGCGGCTTGCATAACATCTTTATACTTGGCTAATGCAGCTCGAGCCTGCTGAGGTCTCGCGCCCTAAGATGATGAACCCGTGAGCGCATCGCCGAAACCGTGCAAGAGAATATTGTACCATTTCCACAAGTTGTTGGATTTCCCTATCCATTGCTCTGAAGTATCAAAGACTCCGGTAGTAGCAAAATAATTCGTAAGACTTCAGAGGAGAGAAAGTGGAGTACGACGTCTACAATTCGACAACACCTGTTCAGAGCTTCGAACTGAATTGAACGAGGGTGTTGAGGGGTATATCAGGTCACGTGGACGCTATTGCTCACAGAACCATTTCCAGTCAATGATGTCCTCCGCTCTCTCGTCGGCCTCTTTTCTTTTAACATCATCTAAGTCTGACCAGCAGCAGTCTGACCTTTCCGCTGTATTACTTCTACGACTAGAAGCCTACGGAAAGGCAACTCGCTCCAAAATATCTGTCGATGCCACCAGCTCTCTGGTGGATCTGCAGATTGAAACGGCCAGCCATGCGCTAACAATCATCGAGGATTGTCAGCGCACTCTCATCGATGTACCAAATACTAGTTATGGCACAAAAGATTCGACCAATCTACAAACACTGTTATCTCTCGTATTCACCTGGGGCTCTAATCAACTGTTCGCCGCTGCTGCGAGCTATTGGCAAGACCCCTCAATAAACCCAGACGAGGAGCTCCTTGAGCCTATCAAGCAGTTCACCTTTTTTTCCCGGAGGTTGTTCTCCTTATGTACTTCTTTTGACAGTCAGCAGGTGCCCCAGACTTTGATCACCAATCTACTACTCTCGAGACACCCCTCAGATCTTCTAAAGATCAGCTTAATTTTGGGCTGGTCGCCTGGGAAGTCCCTTGGCCTGGACACCTCGCACGAGTTCTTCCGGTCATGTACCATAAAAATACTCTCGATGTACGGACCCTCGACATCTCCTATTTTCCGTTAAATCGACTTATCGCTGACACGACAGCTTACCCCCTGCCGAGGCGATATCAGCTCTGGGGAAAGTTCTCTTACTCAAGCTACCTAAATATGTGCATGACCCTTGCACCAAATTTATGAGCCGGCAGCTTATGCGTCCGAAAGGTGTCCACGGCTTGTTGGAAGTGATCTTCGGTGGACCAAACGATGCCAATGCGGAGGTACCTGCCCTCCCAAAGCTCCAGCACATCTCTCGCGTCATCAATGCGGTTCCGTCTGATTTAGTACCGCAGGTTGGACGATTATAGCAATTGTCAGGATCATCGATTCACACCCTTCTACAGGAATACTACGAAAATATCATCCCTCGTGTCTTCTCGTTGATATCCGTGGCAGTGCCAGCAGCATACAGAACCGCGGCGGCTTTCACAATTTCACGCATGCTGACTTCTAGGTCACGGCAAAGCATGCAGAGCAGCATTGCCGTCCCCCTTATCAATTCATATCTTCATGATCCTTGGTTTCGAGTGACAAAACCCCTTGAATTAGATGAGGGGGAAGACGAGACGTCGGCCCCCAGTGAAAGATCCTCCTTGCAAAGCCCCCGCGATGCATTGATAACACTAACTCTCCTGCTCGCTAACATCGACCCATCGCCCACCCTCGTTGCTTCTATTTTATCTCCCATTGTTCCACCCCTCTATTGCCTGCACGAATGCTTAGCAGGTGTCAAGACGGTGGATCCAGAGATAAGAGAGAATCTGAGCGCTGTACTTTCTACTTGGGGGAGAGTTGTCAGTATGGAGGAAGCCACGGCAATTATCTGGCGAATAGTCGAAGGCGAAGGTGGTTTCTGGCGAATCGACATGGCAGGTGATATACAAAGAACTGAAGAGTTGGGTTAATATCTCACACAGCAATGCATACACACTGAATTGTCCTTCCAGGCGGCGACCAGATGAGCGACTCGCCATGCTCACACCAGAAGATGTCAAGCGAGCTGCCGAGAGCGAAGACCATGACATAGATTCCAATTTCCTCGATCTTAAACCCGATCCTGCACAATTCGTCAAGTTTCTGTTATCCCTTCAAAACACCGATATATCTGTTTGGTTATTGATCAGACTTCTGCAGGAGTACAGGCAGGCCAGGGAGTCTGTCGAAAGTGATCCGCTGGTGTTGGTACACACATTGTTTTGCTGGTATGCATACCTCATGCTCCTGCAGGTCACTCGTGTACCTACAGATTCTCGTACGGCTTCAGACAAACTTGGTCGACCAAAGGATGACAGCAGAGGTGTTGAAACAGCCTCAACAAATTATATCATTTGTGAAAGAAGTGGTCGATTCAGCCGGCGTGGAGCGAAGTAACTACAAAGAACTCCCACAGCGTGACACTCCAGGAGTTCCCTTGCAATTCGTAGATCACAGAGACGATGAAAGGGAACCGGATATCCTCAAAGGAAAGCAAGGAGTTGAAGACGAAATCTTGATCACCGCTCTGAATCTATTGCTATCCATCTTTGAAGGTTTCTCATTCTATTGACAAGGCCTGGTACGCCGCTGAAAATTAGTTTTCTAGCTAACAAAGACCTTTCCGCAAGGACGTTCCCACAATTAAATGATGTCTTCTCATCACTAGGACCGCTGACACAGCATCCATCTAATTCTATAGCGCAGCTGGCTAGAGAAAGTAGGCTTGTTATGACAGCGCGGTTGGCTTCTTCTTCAAACTCTAGTCCTCTATCTCGTAGTGGCTCGATGGAAGAAGATCAGCAAGAAACCTACCATAAGGCATTAAGATTGCTCCAAGATCCAATATTACCCGTTCGCGCACATGGACTGTTGCTCCTTCGGCAGTTGGTATCGAGTTCGCAGAAGAACAAGGTAGATGAGGCACTCATCCCGGCAATCCTCTCCATATTTCTACAAGCGGTCCAAGACGATGACCCATACATCTTCCTTAACGCCATTCAAGGACTCTCAGCTATGGTGGATGGATACGGAAGCAGGTTGCTTTCGGGGCTGGTTACTGATTACTCTGGGAAGCTGGACGGTTTGGGTGCAACTACTCTGACTCAGAGAGATCTTGATACTCGTCTACGGATTGGAGAAGCACTGAGCCAGGTGATAAGACGATATGGTGAATCGTTAGGTATACACGGTGAGAACATAGCAGCGGTACAAACCACTTGTGCTCATGAATGCATACACAGTGGATATCTTGGTTCCACCGATAACCGCACTGATCAGAAACCCGGTGGTACCAACTGCCCTGAGAACTTCAGCGATATCAATACTATCCCAGGCTATCAATACGCATATCACATCTTTATTACAGTATACGCCAGATTTGTCCGAGGCAATGGTTGACTTGTTGCAGGTCGAGACTGTCTCTGGGTCGGGAAAGGCAGCCAAAGGCCAATTCACGCCTCCGGAAGACGATCAAAACCGACCAGAACCAGAAACGATCGATAACAGCCCCACATCAACCAACTCTAAATTTCCGCCTCTGCGTAGGGCTGCCTTGCATTTCTTGTCCTCACTCATCACTGCAGCCACCCACCACACCTATAGAGTACCCGGATCTGACATTTTGCCTCTGTGGACTTTGCAGCGGGCTCAAACCACCCTTGGCTATGTCGCAGCAACCGATGTGGACCCAACAGTACAGGTGATGGCTAGAGAGTCTTTGGAGCAACTCGAGCAGTACAACAGGGCAAAAGTTGGTTTGTAAAGTACATGTGTTTCGTGGTTCTGAGCTCTCCATGGGTCACCATGTATCATGTTTAGGTATCTCATAAATAGCTCTAGGTCGACATATCCTACCGATATCGTATCACATTTGTCACAGTTCTATATCTGTGACGTTGGCTATTTAAGCTAGCGTTGTGCTGGTCAGGCTCTCAGAGACTTCTTCAATGGGACCCTCGACCAGTTTGGTAATCTAAGAATATTGTCAGCAGGTGGCACTTTATCTGGGAACCTCTTACCTTGCCGATGGCAATCGTACGCCCTGAGAGGGCAATGTTAGGATGGTGCGGTGCATCGAATCGAGAATGAGGTGGCAGACCTTCGTCGCGTAGCGTAAAACGACCCAGCTGAGGATAATCTTGAAACCTCTCAACACACACGGGCGAAGCAGTTTCAACTAGTGCTACCACTTTCTGGCCTCTCTTGGCAAACTGTGGTGGTTTTTTTGATTTGCGGCCTGTCGCTTTGTCAAAATAATGCAACAACGCCTGGGATTGATGTGAGCGATGTGATGGGGCATGGGGAACCGGGGACGACTCACTGAAAGGGTGACTTCCTCGGCCACAGTGTGGACGTGCATGACAGCAGAATATCCAGCACAGATGATGTTCTTGTGCTCCAGGATCGCCAATTGCGCTTCGAACTGGCGCACCGCGTGAATGGGCTTTATGGGACTGGTCAAGACAAAACCAGGACTGATGTCTTCGTCGTCGACACCCTTCAGACGGATACGGGCATTGTCCCCACAGAGTCCAGAATCTACCTCGTCCTCCATTTCATTGTAGATCGCGGATACTTCTACGGCGGTCTTGTTTGGCATGAGAACAAGGGAATCCCCTTTCTTGAGGTGCCCTGACTCGATCTTCCCTACAACGACTGTTCCCATGTCCTTGTATTTCTCCGATATGGGCATCATGAGTGGTGCGTTCCTCTTTCTATCGACCATTGGCATCTTGTCCATGAATTCGATGAACGATGGTCCACTAAGGCTATATGAGCCCTACTGGTCAGTAGGAAAGGAGATCCGACTTACTCCCACCAAGAGCAGACTGATTTGGTCAGGCGATCCTTCAAGTTAAGACCAGTATAAGCGGAGACAGGAATGAAGGAGACGTCAGTCTTAGGGTTGAATCCTGCGGCTTTGACAAAAATCGTTAGCTTATCCTTGATCTCATTGTAGCGTCCCTGATCCCATAGGACAGTGGGTTCATCCATTTTGTTGATCGCGATGACCAGCTTGCTGACACCAGCAGTCTTGACCAGCATGATGTGCTCCCGAGTCTGCCCTCCTTTCTCGAACCCAGTTTCGAACTCGCCTTTACGGGCAGAGATGACAAGGATAGCAACATCAGCCTGAGCGGCGCCCTGAATCATGGATGGGACGTAGGTTTTGTGTCCTGGAGCATCCAGAATGGTGTATCGCCGATTGTCGGTCTCAAAGTAAGCTCGACCTACTTCGACTGTCTTCCCCTTGTTGCGCTCCTGGGGCGTTGAATCGAGAGCCCAGCTGAGATACCAAGATTCTCGCCCAGCCTCCTTCGCGTCGCGTTCGTACTTCTCCATCGTCCGTTTATCAACCATTCCCGTAAGGAAAAGCAGATTTCCGCCGAATGTACTCTTTCCCGCGTCAACATGGCCTACAAAGACGATGTTCAAGTGTTCCTTCACTATTGAAAGTAAGCCACTGGTGATGGAGTACGTTTCCTGTTTTGTAGCTACCTGATCCGTATAGATCCTGCAACACTGTATCGTCTGCTACAGCGCGAACCTCTTCTGCCACGGCTGAAGTGTCCGTTTTGGACTTTTCTAGTGTGAACGCCTTCGATGGAACAGGCGAGGAGGCCTTAGATGACTGCGCTTTTGATTTCACCAAAAACTCCACTGCTGGTGGCTGAGGTGCTTTTGCCTGCGCTGCTGGTGTGACGTCCTGAGTGCTAGGAACAGGAGTAGACGAGGTGGATTTCTGTGTGCCGATAGAGATCGTAGGAGCAGGAGTAGGCTTAGATCCGCCTAGGGAGAGCGTAGGAGGTGGAGCTGGCGCCTCAGTTTGCAGAGGTCTTTCGATAGGAGCTTTTGGCGCGCCATCTTGTGCTGGCTGTTGCTGCTGCTGGACCAAGTTCGGGGGCAAAGTAAATTTTCCCGGTACAAACTCGAAGGCAGTCGCGTTGAGTCTGCCGCTCATGATGAAGATAAGTAGCAAGAGTGGTCACTGTGTATCACTGTCAGGGAGCTGATCTACAGTAATTGATTGATCAATGGGCCAGGAATGATCAGTATCGATCAGTCTATGTAGTAGAGTATAACAGATTGCACGGTCAATACTTAGCCGACCAACTTCCTGATCAACGCCCTGACCTGGTCACTTCGACATCGTCAACGTTTGACCTATAACATCTACCAAGCCCATCGTACTCATGCCAGACGCTGCTGGACATTATCTCGCCGTTCTCAAAGCATCATACGACTACTCCCCTCAGTCGGACGATGAAATCAAGGTCGTTGAAGACCAGCTTCTATTTCTCATAGAAAGAACCGACGAGGAGTATGTCCACACCTAGCATGTGCCCACGTTCTGCCACCTCACCTTCCTTGACCCTTCTTTCAGCTGGTGGAAGGTCAAGATCAAGGGAGACACATCAGACGAGGATACTCCCGTCGGCCTTGTGCCTGCCGCCTACGTAGAACCGGTTCGTTCAAAGGATTGAGCACTTATCATGCTGCCCAACTTCATATTTCATTATCAGGCTCTACATTCGTCAAACGTGAAAGCTCTATATGACTACAGTGCTTCCGAGTCTGGAGAGCTGACTATCCAAGAAGACGAGTCGCTCAGGGCCTTCGACCAGGATGGTGAATGGCTACTTGTCCAGACTGAGAGAAACGGAGGCATGGCTGGGTTTGTACCAGCTAACTATGTTGAGGTACTGTCCTTAGCATCGTCCTCTAATCCTCAGCCTCTCATATCCTGAATATAGATTGAATCTGCATCACCAACCACAGTAGCTGCTCCGGCCATTGTCGTCCCGTCATCTGTATGAGGTCACCTCATTTATCCGAGTTTACGCTGACCTTTAATACTGTGTCTAGCCCCCTAGGCCAGTCAGTACATACGTCGATCCTGCAGAACGTGTGGCCAGCTTGAAGCCGACGGGAGATGAAATCAAGACCTGGTCCGTCTCTGAGGTTGACCAGAAGAACAAGAAGAAGAAGGGAACCCTGGGCGTAGGTAACGGAGCGGTGTTCTTCGCTAGTGAATCTGACAAGGTAGATCTAGATCAGCTCTTTGCTTCCACTACTCTGCTGATCTACCTCATCACAGAATCCAGTTCAAAAATGGCAAACCTCTGATATTACGCAGGTCAACATAGAGAAGTCCAAACACATCCATATCACTATCGCTGGCCCAAATCCCGTGTCACTTCATTTCAGTACCGGCTCTCGGGATGTTGCTGATGCCATTGAGGAAAAGTTACGCTCCTCAAAGATACTGACCTCGGCAGACGGAGAAGAGCATCCAGAGCATCCAGAGAAGGAGGAGGAAATTGTACGCCCTCAGCGCAGTACAACTCCCAAAGCAGTCCATTTCTCTCCTGCTCCCGCAATCATTCCCGACCCCGAGCCTGAGGAAGAGGAAGAGGAAATGAGTCCTGCTACAATCTCTTCCAAACTCAACGGCGAGAAAGCCGTGGCTCTATACGATTTTACAGCCGATGGTGACGATGAATTAACTGTGATCGAAGGGGAGCAAGTTACTGTCCTCGAGAGGGATAACGACGATTGGTGGAAATGCAAGAACACTCGAGGACAGGAGGGTGTAGTACCAGCATCATATATTGAGGTATGACCCACTAAGCCGATGTTCAGGTATGTTCCATGCACTGACCACGCTTGTATCTAGCTTTCAAGCTCCACGGCTAGTCCAACACACCTTCAACCCGAAGAGGAGTCTGATAACGAGGAAGAGGCTGCTCGAATAGCAGAAGAAGAAGAAGAGCGCCGCCGACAGGAGGAAGCAGCACGCCAAGAGGAGCAACGAAAACTGCAGAAGGAGTTGGCTGAGAAGAAGAAGAAGAAAGAGGCCGAAGAGAGGGCACGCAAGGCCGCTGAGGAAGCCGAAGCCGAGAGGAAGAAGCGCAAAGCGGAGAAGGCAGCAGCAGATCGTGCTAAAAGCCAGGCAGCCCCATCATCGAGGTATTCACAAGTTCAATTTCAGCAGGTTTTAGGTTTAACCACTCCTCCCTTTGCAGTTCCAAAGAAACCTCAGATCAGGCCGAGAAGAGAAAGAGCAAGGCCCCGGAGAGTTCACGCTCTTCAATTGACCGTAAATCTTTCTTCATCACGTAGTCACCATTTCTCTGAACCAAACTTGCAGATCCACCTTCAGATAAGGTCAGAGTGTGGCACGATCGTACTGGTCAGTTTCGCGTCGAGGCAGCCTTTTTGGGCTTCAGTAATGGCAAACTACGTCTACACAAAGTCAATGGAGTCATTGTCGAAGTTCCGGCGGAACGAATGTCGAGCGAGGACTTGCGATACGTGGAGAAACTAACCCAGCGCCAATCACGGGCACCGCAACAAACATTCAAGAGAGTGTCGGAAGATGATGTGCCATTAGCGATCCAGCATCCCAAAGCTAATAAGGAGCGAGCACCTCTCCCGAAGAAGGGACCACAGGTGGACTGGTTTGACTTCTTCCTCGAGGCGGGGTGCGATCCAGATGACTGCACCCGCTACGCTTCAGCTTTTGATAGGGACAAGATTGATGAAGCAGTTCTCCCAGAAATCACCGAGGAAACGATGCGCCGCCTAGGCCTCCGTGAGGGTGATATCATACGAACCAGAAAACATGTTGAAAAGAAGTACCCCAAGCCGAAACCCCAGCTTGCAGCATCAGAACTCAGGAAATCTTCCGGTCCAGCTCCAAATCTGTTCTCAGCTCCAGATGGTTCGTTGAAGTCCAACGCGCCAAGGCGTGGTAGACCATCTCCCAAAGGCACTCTACCCACAGCAGTAGACATGAACTCCATTTCCTCTGTGCCGGATCACGTCGCAAGGACTGACTCTCCGTCGGTCGCTAGTCCGGCTACTTCGTCACCTGTACAAGCTCCTGTTAAGAGTGGCTCTACCCAAGCCAACGGCTTTGAAGACGACGCGTGGACAAATCGCCCTAGTTCTACGAAGCCTGTGGCCACAAGTCCTTCTCCGGCACCCGCACGTGCGCCGTCAGCTCCCCTACCTTTAGCTGCCCCTCCAGCACCAACCCCTCCTCCGGCAACCACACCAACTGCTACGTCCACTACTTCTGCACCGCAAGCCCAGACCACTGCTGCACCATCGACAGGCAGCCTTGCTAGCGTTACCGACGCAGATATCTTTGCACAGCTGGCAAGATTGGGTCAATTGAAAACCGCCTCACCTGCTCCTCCTCCAGCCGCCTCTGTTTCTCCACCTGTGCCTTCAGCCCCAATGGGGTGTCAGAACGTCCTGGGCATGGGCTCGTCTCTGGCACCGATGGGACAGCACATGCAGCAGCAGCAGCCCCAGCCGCAACCACCTGGCCAATCAGCATATAACGGACCACGTGGGCCCTTCGCCCCTGTTCCTTCAAACCAATCCCTTCTCCAGCCTCTGGTTCCAACTCAGACCGGTTTTTCTGGATTCGTCCCTACCAGGCCTTCCCCACAGATGACTTCCCCCTTCCTGGGTGGTCAACCAGCTGGCTTTTCTCCCAGTCCCCAACCAATGATGTCTCAACCCACTGGGGCCTTCGGCAATTTTGGTAACTCCTCACCTTTCAATTCGACCACTCCCGTCTCCAGTAGTATGTTTTTTTTCTAACTTCGCTAGTAACACATCTGATTCACGATTATCTTAGGTTCCACAGGCTTCAACCCGTCGTTCAGCAACAACAGCAGTGGCTTTAATTCCCTACAACCCAGTGAGGCTTCTTGGTATCTCCGCGATAATCCCACTGAATAATCATCCAGATCCCACCGGGTTCAATCCCAATTTCGGGGCGGGCCTAGGCGGAGGCATGGGAAGAGCCATGCTCCAGTCTCGTATGTGTATAACCACGTCATTCTCAGTATTTTTTCCTGACATATTGTAGAACCAACGGGCTTCGCTCAATCGCCGTTTAGCAATGGTTTTTCCTCACCACCACCAGTCCCTCCTCTTCCAACTTCCAATTTAAACGCTATGAACAACACCAACCCAGCCAACATATTCGCTCAGATGAAGTCTGGTACGTTCGATAATGACTCCGGACCACAAGACTCTAGTAAGCTCTTGAACATCTCATTTATACAACAAACTCACGGATAATGTTGTCTCCCAGACAAATATGATGCTCTGAGGACCGGTCGTAAGTCACATTAAAATGCTGTCTCCGCAATGCTTTCTTATTTCTTAAGTAATCAGCTGTCGTGGCTCAACCTACTGGATGGATGAATTACGGTGGACGTTGAGATGGTTGTAACGATTACTATGCCTGTACCGGTGTTCGGAAAGCACTGGCTTTCGGACAGTCACAGATTGTCACGCACGGCAGAGATGCGGCATTGAATACCATGGCTTAGGAATACTCTAGTCGTCCGAATGAACGTTCGCTGCGAGTTCCTCTGGTCGGAGATAGTTTGTAGTTTGTAGGATGAGGATCTAAACTACATAAACAATGAGAGAGCACAACACGAGATAGCGAGATGAGACCAGAGGCAAATTATGCTTCTTGTTCACTAGTAATTTGAGTGTATATACATGAAACTGCGGTAGTATGTAATCAGAAGTAGTAAGTTAGGGCGAGGAAGTAAGGTCCTCGGTATCATCTACCTGATGAAAAGAATAGAGCGAATAGCGTATGAGGAAGAACAGAAATGACAAGTAGGGTAGACGAGTAGGAATAGGCTAGAGAATTCGGACAGCGACGCGAACGACACTGATTGATCCAAGGTTGATCGATGATCACTTTATTTGAGACTCCGACGATGCCTCTTCGGCAGGGCGTGACAACTAGATCTAATCTACATTTCTTTTCCAGCCTCCTGGGATTGAAAATAATTGTTGCTGAGGGGTTGCAGACCACCATTGAGCATGTGTATCAAATTTGAGACGAAGCAGGCAAGAGGAAGACACCAAACAGTGAGGTGTCCGAAAGCCAGTGCTTTCCGAACACCGGTACAGGCATAGTATACCCTGAGATTGCAGTGCACTCCGTCGTTGATTCGAGAGTAGATTGGAGTGACAAGATTAGAACAAGAGAACTGTGTACATATGCTACTTGCTCGACATGTCATCATTCTAGGATGAGAAAATGGGTGATGCACGAATGGCTCAAGAGAATTAGATATAGACCTCAGGTACTATGTAGCCCAGCCATAGTGAAATAAAGTAGTGCAAGCGAGGACGAGTACCACACACTGGTACCGGGGATGCTATCGGCTTCGTTATGTAAGTACCAGCACCGTTATAACGAGTGCGCTCATAACCTCAAACATACACTCCAACGCTACAGAATAGAGCCACAACTCCAAAACCTCCTAGAGTGCTAGCGGTCAAGGCGACAGATAACTCTTTTGCCGGTACATTAGCTTTCGGTAGACTGTCATGTATCGTCAGTGAGCGATGCGAGTACCAGGGAGGGGTAACGAACGTGGAAAAGTAGAAGCCCAGTGTGAAGGTGATCAACAATAGTATGGCGGCTAAGTAGGGGAGAGAAGACGTCGGTATCAACGGAGAGAATGGGGTAGCACCGTCGAAAACAGTCTAAGAAGATGGGTAAGGGTCGCCAGTGCGCCATAAAGCAGCCAAGGGGACATACCTTCCACTGCTGATGTTGAAGGTACAATTCGCTCATTCTGCAAGACAGACCTCACTGGAGATGTTACAGTTGTAAGGAAGGAGCGTGCGTGGGTCCTGTCTCGATTCAACCTGAAGTGAGCTAAGTATTTGTAATGGGGATAGACGATGGTGCAGTGTATCGACGTGGGCAGCGTGAGACTGGTTTCGCGATCACGTGTCATTCGAGAGAATCGTCCATCAACTTGCTCACCATAATTGGCTGAGCCCTCTGAGAGGCCTTGGATGTGTTCCCTTCATAGCCAAAACCGAAAGCACATTCTCACAGAACATATTTTCAAAAATCTATTACATAACATACGAATTATATGAAGTCTGTGTGATATATTTATTCTTTTTTGCCCTTTTTGCCCTTGTCCGACCGGGGCTTAGTACGGAGCTGGGTGTCAAGAGAAGAGACTTTCCAAGTGTCTTTGGGGTTGAGAGTTAGCTTTCTGGGGTCGCCGCCCACAGGAACAGATATTTTATAGTGTACAGAGTAAACTCTCCACGCGAATATCGTAATCAGCATAAGCGAGGTGAAGGCTTGGGCTTGCTTCGGAGCGAGTAGCTGGGACGTTTCATCCACGTCCAGAACACCCACGTAAGTCTTCAAGGCTGAGGAAAGCCGTGGATACAGTGAGGGCCTCGTGAGAAAGGAATATACAAACCCTACAACAAGCATGTTAAGTCGTATTTTTTGAAGCGAATATGTACAGGGACATTCTTACCTGCCAGAGCACCACTCCACACGTCAGTGCTGCCGAGAATACCTGCGCCAAGCTTGAAAGCGCTTATTGTACCTAGGTTCCAGTCGTTCGTCCATGTTTTCAGCGTGCCTGCCATTACACCCCCACCAGAACCGGCCACTGCCCCGATTATCAACGGCGTCAGAGGGGATGTAGTCAAGGCGGTGTGGGTAGGCGGAAGGACGCCAGATGTGAGTACTGTGAGTGCGGCCCCAATGGAAGTGGAACGTAAGATCCCGTCAATCGGTGTGAAGAGAGGGTCCAGTGTTTGAAGGTCTAGGGCCTTGGTATGATGTCAGTTGAGGCCGCAGAAGATATGTTGAGAGGGGCTATAGACGTACCGATGGAAACCAATGAAAGAAGGCGGTGGCTATAAGATGGACAGAGATGTAGTTGAGGTACGGATGGTAATTGTACAGCATAGGGGGTGGAATCGACATGAGAACATGGGAGATAACGGTACCACCCCAAGCCTAAAAATGATGGTTAGTGGTATTCCGTGATAATTCAGGACTCGCTGACCATAATGAGATATCCGGAAAGGTAATTGCCCCATGTGAGCCTTCCCTTGTTGTTGGAGACTCTAACATTATTCTGGTATGCAATAGATATCCTGACAAAGTATGAGCCTCATTGAAAGGTTACAAGTCCGGCGATAAACCGACTCACCGCAGGGCATGAATCGTGGTAAACAATGTGAATGGGTAGTAAGAACCGTGGACCACTTTGGAAGTGAGTAAATTCTGGGCAGCGAGCATCGGCTGCAAAATATCGACGTTCTGTAGAGCCATAGCAATCTGACGAAAGCGGTGAGACAAGAACAGTTCCTGCTGCAAGGCTTCCTTATAGTGGTCTAGTAATTAGTGAGTGGTACTGGAATGGCGCCCAGTAATGAGATGAGGATTCAACGCTGCAGGTTGAAAGGTAGTGGTAGAGCGTGAGAAATCTCTTTCAAAAGTCCCGGTCCACTGGGTCCACCATTGATGGTACAGGCTCACTGGTGTCATCATGTAATCGTGTTGCGCATTGCGCAGCGGCGAGAGCCCGCTGCTGGTTCAAGTTTGACTGACATTTTATGCGATTAATCCCATATATGTGAAGATGAGTACAGTATAATAATCGTGATAAATACAGCCTAGTCCAAGATTACGAAGAGTCTATGATACCCTGTGCATAGCCAACTCTAGTGAAGACGGATTTCAGCCCTGATCGTATTTCCACAGAAATATCGCGGGCCAACAGCTCCACAACCAATGGATACATAGCTGAAAGATAAGTAGAGAACTGTGGCGGCGTTAGTCAGGTACTTGCTGCTGAAGGAAGAGAGGAACGCACGGCTTTCCCGTCGAACCGTGAGAATCCCTCTAGGATCTCTGAGACTACGGGTGTCCAAGCCTGGATGTTTTTCCCTTGGGTATCTGCTCGTAAGCTGTTAAAATCCCGCAGAACGCCTAGGCTCAGCCTTGATATTGTTTTCCTTGAGCAAGCAATAAGACCGAAGACAATATTATACGTACGGAAGAAGCTGATGAGCGATTTGAGGCCGCGCAGCCTGGTGCTCCGGTCTCGCATCGTAGTACATGCGGAAAAGGATGTGAACGAGAGTCGCAGCGCTGCTTGACTCCTGCTTCAAGAGGTTGGGCAAATGCTTCATGAATCCTATCAACAGGTCAGTGAGCATGAGCGAAAGTAACAAAACTTGGAGGCACTAACCAACTTTCCATAGCCCAGTTCGAAGCTCTTTGTCCTCATTGAAAGAGCGAGCAAACTGATAGCTATGATCCAACACACCCATCAAGCGAAGTAATTGTTCCGGTGGTATTGTGCCATACACCTCGTCATTTCTCAACAGGTCGTTGGTGGTCTCGATTAACAACAACTGTAGAACACATTTGACGATAATTTGTTTGAATATCCGCCTTCTGTCCGCTAAAGACGGTTTTGCATGCGGGGGCTTTTCGCTGTTAGGAGAAAGGGGCGCAGGAACGATGGCCTGGCCGTTGGCCTCTGTAGGGATGGCGTGAATATTAGTAAGCCAGAGAAAGAAGTTTTACCAACCCCCAGGGAATTCCGAGACTTCTGGGGCACTACCATCTATCTCGACGCGGAGGCTCTCGTCGAATAGTTGGTGTGGAGTTGTTGTCCGGAAGAGCTTGACAAAAGTGGTTACTACATGCTCCCACCGAGTCGCGCTAAGCTTCGACACATTGCTTTCAAGTAGTTGTTGAAGGCACGAAGTGCCGATGCGGGCTAATGTATCATTTTCTGTAGATGATAATAACAGTCAGACCCGTCGGGAATAAAAGAAAAGTTGAACTTGTACCTTGACAGATACACACACACAGCAAATCAAGCAAGCCGTCAAGCGACCGCTCAAGAATGTCGAAGAAGAACGTGTACAAGTCAATTAAGTCGCGCAGGGCTTGTATCATGGTGGTGGAAAGCCACACACTCATATCTTCCTGGGTGCTGAATCGGGAAACATCTTGACTGTTCTTCAGGACTGCGAAAATGGGGAACAGTAGCTGTTGGCAGATGGTATCCCAAAACTCCACTGGGTATGTACGTCCGTATTTCTTCAGAGTCGAGAACAGAGAATCAAGAGACCTAGAATGTCTTCAGATTCCATACTGAGGACGCAAAAAAAAGAGAGACTTGCAACCGCCGAACCTCTAGGTCTTCACCATTCATGATTATATCATAGAAGCCGAATAGCACAGGGAACCAGTATTTGATCATAGAATCTTCAAGGGGTGCGCCGGGAGCAGCGATAGCAGTGCTTAGAGAGCATTCCGGGCACTCAAGCATGACAGGAATAATTCCACGTAGCATCGCTATCGCAAGGAGACTGATTTTCTGATATTTGCTGACCTTACAGAACTCGGTCACGCAAACAGTGAGAGCAGGAAAAGCGCCGTGATGAATTATGTCCTTGAAGTATTCTTTGTTGAGCCGAGTAACGATCTCGAAGGCAGAGTTCGCGATACGTTCTACCGAGAGCATCAGACGAGAACTTTGCAGAAGGTCAGAAGCCTACCTGTTTGCACACGAGAGGCTGCTGAAAAAACGCCAAACATGGTTCGCCATCCAGACCTCATGTTATGCACACGAGCCTGGATCATCTGTTGTAGACACTGCAAGACCTATATGTATTCGTTAGAGTCACAACATGGTATAACAGAAGTGTTCCTTGATGTTTACCATGTCACGGATGTCCGGGTTGTCGTTGTGGATCATCGTGTATTCGAACGGCTTCAAAAAATCTTTCTGGAACTTGAAATGGGGCAGTTCCTCCTTCTCAAGAAATCGCGCCGATAGTTGCCGTAGAGAATCCAGTGCAAAAAAACCAACATGAGAATTGTTATGACAGCACACCTAGCCTGAAATTCAAAGAAATACTCTTTGCCTCACTCAGGGTCAAAACTTACCTGGTTGAAGTGCTCCCCAAGTATGTCCCATAAATTGGACCATTCAAGACGAATGCGGTTCATATTATAATATGATATCTCAACGAGCTTCTGCAGGCTGAAGAGCCGCGGATGCTTGGAGCTTCCAGACGACTGTATTTCCTCCCATGATACATGGCATAGTGCTTGGACGAAATCAACAATAGCAGTCTGGGCTGCATGTTAGAACAGAGGGAAGGCGGTATAGCGTTGACACTGCTTACACCAGAAAGGTAATGACTGAGCGAGAACACCATGTCTGCAGCAACAGTGATATGTGTAGAGCGGCTCTCGTTAGCGAGTTCTTCGGTGGGAGGCTTTCGAGTACGTCTGTCGAGATCGGGGCTTAGTACTGGCTTCGGACTCAGCGGACTGATTACAGTACCCTTTTTTGCCTGCATCGGGGACATCAACACCTGCACTAATCAGCTGCATGTGTTCCAGTTGACTAACGCAAGTCAACACCTCTCTCCATGATGCACGAAGATGGCTACCGTCTGTGACGGCTACATCCAAAAGGGCTTTTATAGCCTCCATATTCTTAGTCTTCATCTCCCCCAAGTTATTTAAGAACGTGAACTTGGCGAGGGTGGTAACGAAGGCATTCCGCTGTAGCTCGAGGTCAAAGAAGCAAACTATCCTGATAGCACTCTTGAACCCATCCAGACAAAGTTCGACAATCTCTAGATCGTCCGTGTCCTGTAGTGGCCCTGAGAGCCCCGCAAGGAACGGTATCCATGCAAGCTCAAACATGGGTTTCACATGGACGAAATGGGATGCACTGAAAAATTGATCCAGTGGGCGGGGACCCCTGCGCTGAGACCTCATAAGAGTTCTGAAGAGAGCCTGGGCAAGAGAGTGAATAAATGAGGTCGTCATCGGAAGATGAACCTACCTCGCTCTTTGACGCTAAGCCCGTGGACTGCACGACGTAAGCTTCTTTTTGCAGATCGCGGCCTACATTTGCTAGTGTGTTTGCTAGGCCAGTTGCAGGGGCAACTGTAGCCTCAATCTCATCTTTCATCCTGATTTCGTTGTTAACGATGTCCTCGAAAATGGCGGTCAATAAATCTTCGGAGAGATCAGAGCCATCGTTGATGCCCCGGTTCATCTTGATGAAATCAGCCTTGCTCATACGAACTTTCACCTGAGGGTTGTACGATGCCGTATTTAGCATGATAGTCGAGTAAGCGAGAACGTATGCGGCATCTAGGTCCAAGGGCGATCATCAGATAGATGACGATTTATGTATAAAAGGCCACAGACCTGCATTCGCAAAGGGCGTTTGGGAGTTACCATCAATGAACCTCTCTGCGAACTTCAGCATGAAACGATCGATTTTTTGAGATTCTCCAGGGAGTCTGAATGACTGCAAAAACATTCGTAACGCATCCACGAAAGGCTGGTCGCGGAAATCAAGATGATCCACAAAAGCGTGCATGATTGCAATATTCTCTTCCTCGCTGATTCGCCTGGGTTAGTCGGCGTCACAGAATAGAGATTGAACATACCCTTCACCAAGGTATTCACCTATCGATGCTTTGCTGAGACCATCTGTATTCAGGAGAAACACTGCAATATCCTGCGGCGACCTGCTCGGTATGAAACCATTATCCACCAGAAATTGGATACCCTATATTCACAACATGAGTTCGTATGCAATGTTTTCGTTGACCCGAAAGCTTACGCGTTTAGGTTTGGAGTTAAACTTCTTGATGCCCTCAAGCAGAGTTATTTTTCTCTGCTTAGCAGATTCGAACCTTCCTGGGTCGTCCGCAACTTCAGGCGTTGGTTGTCGCAACATTTCGACGCTAGCTCCAGCAGACAAGCGGTCTCCAGATGTATCGGCCGCGATGGAGTCGCGGGGTTCTCCGGTGCGAGAAGAGGCGGACGCGCCCTCATCTCCTGCGGGTTTATGAGAGGCAGTGCCCCAAGCTACCAGTGATTTAAGGACGGTAACTAGACACTCCAGACCTTGTTTCTTCAACTGTGTCTCGGAGAGGCCAAGGTTCGCGGTGTTCAATGAACCAGGAACCGACATCGAAGTAGTGCTTAGCGAGGGTGCAACATTTGCGTTCTGTCCTTTGGTTGGTTGCATAGCAGGACTGGCAGGTGGCTCGTGTCCTTTTGGCTGAGACGTATGGCTAACGGGTGAAGCACTGACTTTGGAGATGATGTTGATGAGACTATACGGATGTGAGCCAACGATGAACGAGAAATTCTGAAAGCGACAACGTACTGTTCATATATGTTGTCTATAGCTTCACTGTCACAATCATAGTTGAGGTAAATCTCAACGATAGCCTGTGGATCTTGGAAAAGCCTCGATAGCATGCCCAGAATAATGGCCTTCTGCTTCAAGGTCGATGTTCGCATCTCAAGAATGGGTATGAAGATCTCGTGCAGAAGAACCTCTATCTCTTTCTAAATGAAGATCAATAGATGCCTTAATACGCGCCATACTGGGGATACTAACCTTGAGCTTAGTACGCATCCCAGAGAGGACTCTCCAGAAGATTTCAATGCTAATTTCGAATATTTGGGGAACCGGGCTGATAGCATTCCTGGACAGGCTCAGGCATAGATACTGTGTTATAGATTGAGCAAAGGTGGTCGCATCATTGCTAGAGCTTGAATAGATGATAGCCGACGGGTCCACGAAGAGAGGCATATGAGAATTCAAGACTATCAGCACGAGCTGGAGAGATAAAAGCTTTGATCTCATAGCATGAGACTTGGGGTCCCTCTCGCTATGAAGAAGGTTTAAGGATGTGTAGAAGGAAAGTTGCCAGAGACCCACCTTTCGCTGTTCAAGGGTTTCATGGTCAGCTTGCAAAGCGCACGGAAAACCAAGAAGGCATCCTTCACGAAGAAGTCCCGAAGAGTCATCTTCGCAGCGCTAAGCATGTCCAAGGGTGAAATTGGGACTGCTCCGGAGTCGATGACGGGAGTGGCAGTATTTCTACAGAGCAATTCAGCCAAGATAATGCTAAAGAAGAAAACTACTTACATCTGCTGCTCATTAGTCGAGGATGGTAGGTATTCCTGTGAGGACTCGTCTTCAGCAATGTCACTCGCTGAAGGTGCCTGTTCGTTGGAGTCCGATGAATTTTCGATATCCTCTTGGTTTGGAACAACATGGCCATTCTGGATTGCCTGGGTTTCCGATGGCTCGAGTGACGTATGAGATGCTTGTATGTCCCCCTCGTGATGGAGAGAGCCAGGATCCACTGAGGACTGTGCGCCTTCTTTCGTTCGGCATCTGGCAAAAATGTGATGCACCATCTGAGAAAGACCGCCCTGGGCGACCATCTGGTTGACGGGATCGTTGCTGAGTAGGAATACGTTATAAACAGTTCTAACGGCCTTTAAGAGTGCCGAGTGATGAACGTGCATGTTTGGTGAGAGGACTAGGGCCAAAAGAGCTTTTACAATCTGCAGAGACACAGGTTCCGGTGTGTTTTCTGTATGGCATGCCGTGATGGTGTGCACAACCAAGTCAACAAGCGAAGGTTCTGGAATGTTAGTCTGGGACGCAGAGGCAGATGTCGGCCGTAGGCTGGGAGACGGAGGAGGTGAATTGAGAGAAGGAAGTACACCAGGTTGCTCGAAGAAGGAATACGATATCAACTTCGAGATACAGTCGAGACTAGCAATCATAAGCTTCTCGCTTCGTGTTTCGCAGGCCAGTCGTAGAGGCTCGAAGACCTCTCTGGGCCTGTCACCACCCTGCCCTGCCCTGATCATCTCTAATGCCTGTTTCGTGCTGTCACGCAGAGGTTGAGACCGTTTTGCTTCCTTGGACGATGATATGGTTTCCAGTGCTGATGTAATGAGGACGATAGATACTGTGTGCCCATTAGACATCGTAAATGATCTTCTATGACCTTGTGGTGCAGAACCAGACGTAGGAGTCTGAGGTGAAGGAGATTGAGGAGGTGGTGGCAGGTCGCGCTGACCATTGGTGATAGATGCGCGTTCCTCAGCTCTGGAAGGGCGAGAAGGGGCACCGATACCGCTTGAACCAGATGGCACGGCGTAATCTGTCGGATCTCCAGCGCGAGAATGCTGGGAGTCGGCCTGCGTCGCAATCTGGTTCGCTTCGGCGCTCAACCGCGCTTTGGCTTCGTCAGATGCCTCCAAAGCTATATTAGCACAACTATCTTCGTGCGCTGGAATGTCCTGCATTTTCGAGTCTATTTCATTAGAATGTCTGTCCTTGAGGGCAGGTGGTTGCAAGACTTGGTGAATAGACTGAGAATCTAACGTGGGCTCTTCTACGGAAGGCGAGGGTGGTAAAGGGACTGTAACGGGGTCATTGATGGATTCTTCTGCCATAGTACGGAGCTATAACCAAAAAGCTGGTTGGCCTCTGTACTGTGGACTTGTGGATGTCGTGGATGTTGAGAAGGTAAGAGCAGCGAAGCCAACCTAACGGAGAGTTGTGGGAGCGATGGCGCTTGAAGTGGTCCACCGCTTGGATTTCGGGTGATCACTAGGAACTGCTCGTGCCTGCCCGCGGCAAACACCACTACAGTGATGGACCGCTGAGATATATGATCAAAATGTAATTACTCATTGCCCAACAGCAGCTTGCTCAATCTCCTTCATTTCATTAAGAGCTCAAAACATAGAGGATGTGGTCTAGTTTTAGATAAGGCATGTTGTACAGTATGGAAAATGCGGATAAATTGTCTACAGGCACCAGAAGCTCAAATTATCTGATTTGGGCAAAAAACCACTCAATTATATGGTGCACCACAGGCCGCCTACACTTGATTCTCCCACACTGAGGCATATTTTCGGGTAGTATGGTCTATACCAAACAAACTGTGACCGTTTGCCGCGTAGAAGAGGCAGCTCAGGAGTCGTGAGGCCAGGTGCATAGGCCGTATAATTGAGTGATCCCGTATAAGTCAGCGGTCCATCACTGTACAAGTTGCTCGACAGTTCGCCACTACCAGCATATCCTAACAATGAGCTCGATTGATTCGAACGCGCCCTCTGGTGCAGCTTCTGCTGTCCTCAAGCCGTCAGATCCCATACCAGACGATGCGATCTCGGTTTTGGGGCCCAATTTCGATGATCAGCATTCTCTAGCTCAATTTCTGGCAAGTTACCATAGAATTGGCTTTCAGGCTACTAGCTTCGGGAAAGCCGTCAAAATTGTTAATCGAATGGTCTGTATCAAAGCTGCTCTCGTTTATCTCTCTCATACATTTTCCTCAGCGTAAATGGCGACTGTCTGACGAGCCAATAACAGACAACGATCCAGAGCAAGATCCTCAAATCCGATCTCAGACGCGCTGCAATATTTTTCTAGGGTACACTTCGAACCTTATCTCTTCTGGATTGAGAGAAATCATACTCTATCTTGTCAAACATAAACACGTTGCGGCCATCGTCACCACGGCAGGGGGGATCGAGGAGGATTTCATCAAGTGTCTTGGGAGGACATATCTCGCCGATTTCGACCTCAATGGAGCTGACTTACGGAGAAGAGGGATGAATCGAATAGGGAACCTGATCGTGCCAAACGATAACTACTGCAAATTTGAAGATTGGCTCACTCCCATATTGGATGCGATGCTGAGAGAGCAACAAGAACAGAAGACGGTATGGAGTCCCAGCTCTTTTATCCGGAGACTTGGGAAAGAGATCAATAACGAAGAGTCTGTATATTATTGGGCGTACAAAGTTGGTAACTCCGCTTAGTGTCTCTCGCCAATCTCATCCAGAATTTTAGAACGACATTCCTGTGTTTTGCCCAGCTCTGACGGATGGTTCTATTGGGGACATGATCTACTTCCATTCTTTCCGTAATCCTGGTTTGGTTCTGGATATCGTGCAAGATATCAAATCCCTGAATGAATTGGCAAGGAAGTCAAGAAAGGCTGGAATGATAATATTGGGTGGTGGTGTCTGCAAGCACCAAATTGCGAACGCGATGCTGATAGTATGCCCCCTTCAAAAGTTATTGGCCTACCTTCACCTTGAAATTCTCATTGCAGCGTAATGGGGCCGATTTCTCCGTGTATATAGTGAGTGTGCGGGTCGATGCTCAGACGCCAAGATCTATCCTCATGATCTCTGTCCAGAATACTGGTCAAGAGTTCGATGGTTCTGACTCGGGTGCTCGTCCGGAAGAGGCTATTTCATGGGGGAAAATACGTGCTGACGCTGAATCTGTAAAGGTTGGTACTGATCAAACTCGTATGAAATGGTCTTTCCGAGTCCGGTTTCCGAATACTCGTCTACAGGTCTACGCGGACGCCACACTTGTGTTTCCAATGCTTGTCGCTGCAACATTCGCTCAAGGAAAAGCAGGAGCCGCCTCGTAGGCTAGAACCTGCAACATTTATCAACTCCAAGACGAGAACACGGCGCACAACACCCGGCCTTGAACACAAATTACATAGTGGGTCATTCGTTCATCTCTTTCGCCCATAGTACCAAATCATCTTTCAGTAGCTGGAGGATAACAAAGGAGTCATGTAGAGATTCCGTGCCTTTATAATTCTCCAACGCCTCCACCGCTTCGTCTAGTGCATGCTTGGCCAAATGGCATGCTCGTACCGAAGAGTTCTTGCAGTCGTGGAAAAACACTGCAAAATTCAGCGCCACGCCCAATCTTGTTGGATGCAACGGGTCCATCCTTCTTAACCCTTCTCTATAGGCCATTTTATACGAGAGGAGCGACTGGTCAATAAATTGCTCTTTTTCCTCCTTGGATGATTCTGCGAGATAACGGTAATAATCACCAAGCCTGAGTGAAAATCGTATATCCAACAGGTCAGCGGATCGATCGAATGAAGGTATTCCACGAACATTTTCAGATAAAAGACCTTCTCCTCGCCCAGCATCGCGTGAGGCATGAGCCGATCCCTCAATAGATGAACGACATCCTGGCACACATCCACCAGCTCCCTCTCTATACGGCGACACTGCAAGTCAGCCAGTACCACCTGACGCGGTTTGTTCGTTGGCTGCTTTCCTATCCGCGCCGTTAGCCTCAGAGCCGTTCGTAGATCATTGGAGAGCATCTTGTAGGCGACGGATAGTAAACTTCTTTCGTCCATGGTCAGGCGGGGGTCAACGTGTTCAGCGATGAATTTGATGTTCTGGACGACGTCTGTCGCACGTTGAACTGAGAACAAGTAAATACATAAAACGGCACGCTCGTCGAACGCACCTTGAAATCGTTCTGCCTGCTCAGCTAACCTTGCTAGCGTGAGAAGTGAGTTCCTAGAATATGTGGGTTTGGGCTTTGGGAACATGAGGAGACGCGCAGCAGACTTTTAAGGTAGATGGTGCTGCTTACTGCGCTCATGATAAGAGAATTCGAGTTCTGGACGTCCAACAGGGAGTAGTTGGGGGAAGAACTCGATTACTCCCAACTCGATCCTTAAGTATTGACAGCTGCAGGGTGGAGGGTGGTGGTGGGCGAAGGGCACGCCGGGTGCGGGTTGTGAAATAGTGATGAAAGGCGTCAAACTCGTTTCTTGGGCTCCTCGAGTAGAGATGGTAGGCCTAGTTAACTGAGAACCAGTTGAGAAGAACCCAGGGCGAAGGGTACCATGTTTAACGTCCGGAATAAAGCCTGTAGTACCCACGATTATAGATCCAGCAACAGATACGTAAATAAATACATATTCTACAATTCAACCGGCCCACCGATCTATTGGAAGAACCTCCCAGTGACGTGCCCAAAGATCTGCAGACCCTTCCTCATCTCCTCGTGCTGAAACAGTATAAGCTAACTTCAAGTAGTAAACAGAGACGAACAGGCTCACAGTGGCTACGCTGAAGCTAATCCTGTAGTGACCCTCGTGAGCGATATCTGCACCAGTTGCGTTGAACATCCAGCCAGGTGCAATGAGACTATGTTTAACCAAGTCAACGAGCTATACCTCTCAAAAAGGAAGACAGGGAGAAGAGCGCACAGTCCAGCTTCGGCTAAATCAGTCCAGAGCTTAAGCTCGAGGGATTTGAGATTTTCCGCTGAGAAACGAGGATGGCTTTGGAAATCAACTTTCAACTGTGTGAAGGGACGTTGATGGGTAAGACCGAGATCCGGAGATCCGGGGCAAGGTAACTCAATCACTGCTTACCCATACAAACATGCCGCTTGTGGGTGGAACCATCGAGAATAGGACTTTCCCGTATTCATTGGATTTTTCATCCCTGTAAGGCGTATCGGAGGTTGACTGTTTGGCTGACGCCAAGTAGACGAGTGTGCCGTTCCAAAAACCCTTCTCGGTGTAACTCTGCCGCAACGAGAATTCCTCGTGCATGCAGTCGACGAAGAAATCACGTCGCTCCTTGTACTGAGCACCAAGAGCTACACTAGGGTTAGCGAAAGTAAAAAGTGTGTTGGAGAACACGTACACTGGAGCCATCGGACCCAGCCATTGTAACCCCATTTATTGAGTAGAGCGATGATAAGAGACTGTGTGGCCTGTTTCAGCGTGCGGGAGTTGTGATTCAAGCGAGATATTGACCTGACTGAAGCCGCAAGGCGACTGTGTGCTGACTTCAATCTGTCTCTCCATCCGCTCCGCAAACAAGGGGTTGCAGGTGAACCAACCCAGGCGACTGCCAGGAGCCACTGTCTATGACAGAAGGTCAAGCCCCTGTTAGAGGGTGGTACACGCGGTTTGCTCACTTTGGAAAAAGAGTCCAGCCTGATCACCCGACCTTGATAATCGAACCTAAATCATGGCTTCAACATGGATCGAGGAAGGCAAATCGAGCGTCTGTCCTACCGAAGGTAAGTGGGAGTCAAGGATGCCAGATACTGCTCCGTGGTTAGAGTCGGATCTTGACCTCGCTGAGGTTTGGGTACGTAAGGACCTTCCTGCAGGAAGTAGTAGGGATCATCTTCCACAATGATGACATCTATTCTTCAGCAAGCGCGATCAGCAGAGACACAGTTAACTCTATAATCACATACCAAATTCCACGCAGATATCATAGATTTCTTTCTTTCTTCGGCCGCTCATTGTCTGGAGATAGTAAGTACGATGAGAAAGCATGGCAATAGTGATTTTCCTACCATTCCGGTCGGATTCTGCCCCACAGGGACCTGGTACAGAACATGGGGCCTAACCTACTTGAGACCGAAAATACATTACAATCGGTATTTATACTCACCGTGGCATGCCGCGAGCTGCTTCGTTCCAATTGGCCAATACGTTCCGAAGGTCGTCAGGGCGAGTCCCCTGAAAATCTATATCGATTGGAACTGGTTTGTAGCCCATAGGCTGCATTTGCGCGAGAACTGTAGCGTATGTCCATTTGTCGAGGAGAACACCCTCTCCAGGATTGCAGAGGGTAGTCACGACTTGGGCCCATCTGTATTTTTCATCCATTCAGAGGGTGGGTGGAATAGGAGGATTGAGATGAAGAACGAACGCATCAGTATTTCCCGCATGTGGGAGCACTGCGACATTACTGAACGCTTTTCGAGGGAGGTGAGATCTCTTGGAGGACATATCAAGCCCGCCACATGAAGCTAACCTGGCTGGTATACTGTTTCCACGAAATTCTAGATGGTGACGTGAATAAATTTCTACTCAAAATGGAATAATAGTCACCCGCAGGAGAGCGCGAAGCTGGGGCAGGCCATTGGCCATTCCGTATTGTAGAGAAGACGCAAGGTTAAGGTCCCCTGGTTGAGCAGGATATTTAGGGACAGAAACCTGCATTCCCTTGTCCCGTGGGGAGAGCCAGTTCCAGAGCCAAGTCAGTGGCGAGGAACTTTGTGAGGGGCCGGCAGGGAATGTATCTGGGGCCAGAATATCACCACCAATAGCCTCGAAAGGAAAGTAACTGGGACTGGGTAGCCCTGAGTGGCCAGAGTTCGTGTCAGTGTATAGAGCTAGGTGAACGAAGTTTGAGGGCCTTTACCTCCTGCCAGACTGATGAGGCCTGGGGTGCCCAAGTACCTAGCAGAAGTTGTGAAGTTCAGGGGAGTGGGCACAAAATCTTGACTTACTTCTCGAGCCCTTTTAGAGGAGAGACACCTCGAGCCCGGGCGACCTCAGAGAGATGATGCGAAAGGTCGATAGCATTGAAGCGATTCTCAGAGGAGCTCATGGGAGAAGAATGCAAGCTGGTCCAAGAGCCCGGGGAAACTTTCAAATACCAGGGACGCTGAAGATAAGTAACGCGGGCCGGGTCCGGTCGTCAGCTATACTTACATGTTTGTCAGCTGCGCAGATGCGGATATGATCAGGTTCTAGCGCTGCGAACGAAGATGAGCGTAGTATCTGGTCTCTACCCACACAAATATTTCGCTGCGCACCTAAACACAAACGAGAGCTACTCGTTAGCGCTTTAGCTAGTACCTCTCTACTGCAACTCCCAGAAAAGAGGATCTAAATCGCATGATGTACAATGCTGCAGTACTATCACAACACGCATACGCATGTGTCTGTTGAGAGATGCATCAAGGATCGCAGTTCACCGCAGTAATAATCACCATCATCAAGTTTCTATTGACTAGATAGGGCAGCATCAGGGACCGGTCCCATCGGTGAATCGAGTAGCGCAGGACTTTACTTCGTACCGCGAATCAAATCGACACAAATGAAACATAGAACTCGCTTCACACTCAATAACCAGGAGAAACTTCTATAGTAAGTTGTTCTCTAAGAGGTGGACTGAGAAAGTATAAAGAAAGTATAAAGATTGGACGGAGTGATAACCGGTTAAGATAGACGCTCGACAAGTTTTACTACAGAGTTATGGCTCCTCCTGTGCTGAAATCTCAGAGACGACGGTCAAACGAGCAAACAAACCACGAGATATTACGACTACCAAACATTACAGTGTGGAAGGGTACCATGTATCACCCCAAACAGATCCAGCTGATCTAACGATCTAAAAGGGAGATATATCGTGAGGAGTGTTTCTCTGGATGAACGAAGGACCAGGGACTCGCAAGAACTGATTGGACCCCAAAGTATCACCCACACCAAAAGATATAACCGTGCTGCGGGCACTCGAATTTGTTTCTCGCCTTTTGCCAGGATGCAAATGGAAGTCCCTCGAGGGAGGAATGCACTGGGCGGCCTGAAGGGTAAGCAAAATATTGGAATCAGTGGATGGATCCATCTCAAATCGACCTGAGATGATCACCTAGAGCGACGCCAATTCCCATCCTTACAAGAAGCGCGAATGCGTAGTGCCCGAAGATCGGTCGGACCCGGGGGGAGCTACGTGAATAGGGTATTAGTTAGGGTGACCAGACGGGGAATATCGCTCACATTCTGCAAGCCTGAGTTGAGAGAGATGGAAGAGGAAGATAAGGAAGAGAAGGCAGAGACCTCGCTCTTTATATCGATCGCTTAGTGCTATGACGGCAGCATACTCCTATAGAGTAGATATAGTTGATAGTTACGGCATAAGAGAATGGTGGACGACAACATCAGCAGCAGGTCTGCAGCATGAGTTTCGTCGAGAATGATCACCAGTGCGCGTGTGACCCCAGCTTTAGGGCAGGCTACACAGTCGGTCAGAACATCCGGCGCATCATTTGTGATTGCTAATTATCTCTCTTCAAAACACCACATACCACCACCACCACCACCACCACCACCACCACCACCACCAACTCTTCCTTCTTTTCTCTTTGGAGGTGGGCAGCAGTTGTGGATAGCAGTAGAGGGCGCAGCGTAGGTCTTCTATCACCTCAGTCTCCTCACTCCGTTCACCATACCATAGGATACAGGTCCGGATTGATCTTGAGAAGAATGTCATTCCAAATTTCCAGAGTTGGTGCTCCGTTCCTTCTAGGTTTTCCAAGCAATAACATATGTTTCTCACCACAGAAGGGTTGCTTCAAATGCGGCAATCTTGGTCACATCGCCGAGAATTGCTCTTCGGAACAGAGATTATGCTACAACTGCCGTCAACCCGGCCATAATTCATCAGGTGGGTGTTTTCGAAACTTTAGAAAACATGGGTTTCTGGTCTCCATCATTAACACGGATTGGGAACTTCTAGCCTGCACTTCACCTCGTAGTGTCAGCGTGAGTTAATCTCATGATATCTTCGCACCGCAATGCCGTTTATCGATCTATCCGCCCGTTTAGCAAAAGCAATGCTATTCTTGTGGTGGCGTAGGCCATATTCAGGCTGAATGCCCAAGCTTGAGGCTTCAGCAAGCGGGTGCTAACGCAAAATGCTATGTTTGTCCCTCCCGTCAGCTACGATCCTGTTCCAGAAGTTGAGCCTATCATCAGAATTGCGGTCGCTTTGGGCATTTTGCTCGCAACTGCACTGGTTCCTTCGCGTCCCGCGCTCCTCCCCCTGGTCGTGGGCTGAACACATCTACTCTCCCACCCGTCAAATGCTACAGATGCGGAGGTCCCAATCATATGGCTAGGTTCGTATTGCACTACATCTCTCTGTAGTAGTGTCTGCTCATGAAACTCGCTTTTCTCCAGAGACTGCCTTGCTACTTCGGCTGTGGACGCTACTGTGGCTAGGCCCAAGACCTGCTACAAGTGCCACCAGGAGGGTCACGTAAGACTTCCTCCCTCTACATTTAAGCTACATCATCTGATGTTTCTTTTTCTCTAGATCGCGAGGGACTGCCCGGAGAATGCGGAATATGTTGCCTGATCAAAGCGACTGTGGACGATGAAATCACCAATTGAATTGGTTGTGTCACTGACAAACTGTTTATCGAATACTTATTCCTATTATCCCTTCCATAATCTTGCTTATTCCTACATTTTCGATGGCGGGCAAGGACTAGCTTTGAATCCAAGGCGGGGGAAGTGACAGTGAACGGTACATTTATCCCCTTCTGTTGCCAGGATGAATTCCTCTCTGGTCAATCCCACGAGCCTTCCCACTGTAGGAATGTCTTGTGCTACAGGAATGACATCACTCACGGCTCTAGAGAAATGTAAAATCTGCGCACCTGTATCCTCTGGTGTGATAGCCACCATCGAATTCTGATGTACCTGGAGACGCTTCGCCTCCGAGGAGTCGAAGTCTACTTTCTCCAAGGTGTCGTTCGATAAGGTCGCGATAAGACCTGCAGCTTCGTCCCCTTTCACGATGGTAAAGGCTGCAGCACGGACTGCTTTCCGATCTTCAATCATCTGCTGCATTCGTTCTAACCACTACAATCCATGGATCTTAGTAATGAGAGTGGTGGAGGCTAAGTAGTAGAGATTATTACCCTCAATGTTTTAGGGAACACTATGGGATCGAACAACTCCTTCGCATATCGGAAGCCTTGTAGCCATGCTATAACAAAGTTCAAGCTAATATCGGCAAGACTTGGCTCTTCGGTATCGAAAAGCCAGATGCGACCGTCGCGGAGCTGTTCCTCAATGAGATTCTGTGAAAATGTTCCCCGTTTGAGATACAGATACAAGCTGAGAGCGTGCGAGAGCTACACACCAGATGTGCCGACCAAGCACCCAGAGCGGCAGGTCTTCTTTCAGCGAAGGCCGCTGCTGAGATAGGGGCCCCGAGAAGCTTATGAACAATTTATCAGGCAGAGGCCTTACAGATACCCACGATGGAGAAATAAACCTTGCTCCTGTCCTCCACAAAGGCTTTCGGTAGTTTATCCCACTCAATAAAAGCGACTGCCAAGGGAAATAAAGTGCTGTCTCCGTAGAATTTTGAGAACGCTTTGAGTAGACCGGTATCGGTTTTTCCACCACCCGAACGCGGGGGGAACAGTGTACCGAAGCCTTGATCAGAGGAAAAACGACGTTCCAGAGCTAGGGTGATTAGGCTTGTGTCACAGTAAACATCCCGGCCGATAGCGAGCACAGGTATGCGGCGGTACGTGACACCAAGGAACTGGCCTAGTTCAGGACGAGGGGCAACGTTAGAAACCTGGCGGAAGGGTGTGAGCCGTGCTAGGGCAGTGAAGCCGATGTGGCTCATACGTTGACGCGTTTGTGGGGTATGTCCTTCAGGAGCAATGCATGATACACTTTCGCAGCGAAGGGGGAAGAATCATAACTGTGATTCAATCAGGCTCTTCGAGATTGTGATGAAAGAACAGAAGAAAAGCGGTACCCGTAGAGTATAACAGGGGGTGTGCTCGCCATGGTAGTAGGTGATTGTGCGCGTGAACGTCCTTGCCCACCATCTGTAGCTGGTACACATATTTATACGATTGTATCGGTACAGACGGTAGCCGGGAGACCGGCATTGTTCAGTCACAGAACTGCAACGGCCTTGCAGCATATAAAACCCAGTACTATACCAGTTACAGAGGACTAGATCTCTATTATAGTCAGGCATTTTTTGAAAAACCAGCCCCATAATTTTGAGAACGGATGAGATCTAGAAGCGAAGCGAACGTTATGTATCTACATACCATTCCTGAGCAACAAATCAGCGGTCGATGCATCCCCCCAGACACTGGTCACATCAGCGGATCAAGATATCAAACGCGCCCAGATTCAGGGTGTATGAAGCAGATGACACTGGGTCTATCGGAGGGGGATTATATCTGAGTTTGGCTGCTCTGAATGCGTTGTAGACAACAATGTTTACGAGAGAACAAAGGACAGCCTGATTTTCGGGATAAGTGGATATAGATTGTGATATCGAGGAAGAGATTGTAAGATGGTGAACAGAGGGCAGTGACGACAAACATATCTACATGAGCGCTGAAGTGAAGAGAAGCTGTAGGAACGTGTAAAGCTGTGCAGCTGAGAGGAGCCAACACGACTTGAACGGATCCCTAAAAGCGGCCACCTCCAGCGCTCCTTTCTTTTCCATCTTTCCTTCGTTACCATGGCCTACAACCAGCAGAACACTGGGAGTAGCACCAACCTCAACGATCCTTTCGCAGATCGTCCTGGTCACGCTCATTTCGGTGAGCTGCCTCGTCCGTACAGAGGCTCTCCAGGCCCTTCATTGGCCTCCCATGCAACATCCCACACAATGGCCGATTCCTCCTACGGCAGCAGCGCTCAGCTTCCTGACGAGCACGGTCAGATAGATCGTACTGCGTACGAAGACGACGACTACGTAGAGCAACAACCCCTCAACGTTGGCCAGAACTTTGCGGGCGGCTTCTATCCTCCTCCTAGGTACGTGTTCTTCTCACATCATCGCCATCGTTGATACGCTCCTAACAACGTGCAACAGTGCTGTTGATCCCAATGCTTTCGGCGATCCATACGCCAACCGCCCAGGCTCAATCGCCAGTACCACTAGCACAGGTGCCGAAACTGCATGGCGCCGTCGCCAGACCATCAAACGCGGTGTTACTCGTAAAGTCAAGCTGACCAATGGAAACTTCATCGCTGAGTACCCCGTTCCCACGCCCATCCACAGTGCCACGGAAGCGAAATGGAAGAGCACGAATACAACGGAATTCTCGTGAGTTATAGCCTTCCATAGAAAGAGAGAGAGTCCAAACTGCACGACGCTCTAACGTTGTCCTCTGCTCCGCAGTCACATGCGATACACCGCTGCTACCTGTGATCCTGGTAACTGTTGAACACAATTCAATCTTTGCCCTTTCACTTATGACGGTCACTTCTTGTTAGACGAGTTCTCCGAGGCCAATGGGTATTCTCTCCGTACGAAGATGTACAACCGTGAGACAGAGATGTTAATCGCTGTCACCTCCTATAACGAAGACAAGACCCTTTATGCCCGTACCCTTCACGGTGTCATGTTGAACATCCGTGATATCTGCAAGACCAAACAGTCCAAATACTGGAGGCGTAGCGCTGAGGAGGGTGTCCCTGGATGGCAGAGGATCACGGTTGCTCTCATTGTCGACGGCTTGGAACCTATGGATAAGAGTGTTCTTGATATCCTGGCAACCATTGGTGTCTATCAGGATGGCATCATGAAAAAGCAAGTCGACGGCAAGGACACTGTCGCCCACATTTTTGAGGTTTCTGGTTCCCCATATTGTTCGAATCGTTTGTTGTTACTGATTCAAGGTTCACAGTACACAACCCAGCTATCCGTTGACGCTACTCCACAGTTAGTTCTACCTCAGGGAGAAAACATCAACAATCTGGTGCCCGTCCAATTCATCTTCGTCTTGAAGGCAAAGAACCAAAAGAAGATCAATTCTCATCGATGGTTGTTCAACGCGATCGGAAAAATGCTTAACGTATGCTTGACGAATGACGAATGGGACATGAGGCTGATTCTTCTTTTCCATCTAGCCTGAAATTTGCGTACTCATTGACGCCGGTACTAAGCCAGGACACAAATCCATCTACTACTTGTGGGAGGTGAGTGGCTTACCTGTGGGCCTCACATGTGTCTTAATATATTCTATCAGGCGTTCTATAATGACCCGTGAGTGTACCAGCCCGAGTCCAATGTTTTCCCTAACTTGCGTTCCCTAATCAATCTAGAAATCTTGGTGGATGCTGTGGTGAAATCCATGCCATGATCAAAGGAGGAAAGAAACTACTCAATCCTCTGGTCGCTGCGCAAAATTTCGAATACAAGATGTCGAACATTCTAGGTTAGCCTACTCCTTGTCGAGACCGAGCCAGCTTGTGACGTTATCATGATCGCTATAGACAAGCCTCTGGAGAGTAGTTTTGGATACGTTTCTGTTCTGCCTGGTGCATTCTCGGCCTATCGATATCGGGCCAGTAAGTCCACTCAACTACCGCGTGCGTAGAGTCACACTCATGTTGCCCAGTTTTGGGTCGCCCTCTGGAGCAATATTTTCATGGTGACCACTCTCTGGCTGATCGTTTGGGCGCGAAGGGTATTTATGGAATGAACATCTTCACCAAGAACATGTTCTTGGCGGAAGATCGTATTCTGTGTTTCGAATTGGTCGCCAAAGCGGGCGCTAGGTGGACATTGACCTACGTCAAACCCAGCAAGGCTGAGACGGATGTTCCGGAACAGGCAACCGAACTCATTGGACAACGTCGACGATGGCTCAATGGTTCTTTCGCTGCCTCAGTTGTAAGTAACCATGACGCGTGTATGTGAGACGGGGCTCATCGGGGCATAGTATTCTCTCGTCAACTTTTTCCAACTCTACCGATCCGGTCACGGTATAATCAGGATGTTCTTCTTCCACGTACAAGCTATAGTAAGCTCAGATCTCTCTGGCCCGCATGTGTCGATGTTCACCTTGAATCTCTAGTATAACATCTTCTCCCTCATTTTCTCTTGGTTTGCCCTGGCAAATATTTGGCTCACTTTCAGTATCATCATCGACCTATTGCCTGGTCAGGGTATCATCATATTCGGAACCGCTTTCATCGTACGCTTTTGTCTCTCCAACACTATCGTTCCGATCCTCAATCCATAGCAGACTCATTGGGTTAACGCCGCACTGAAATGGCTCTATCTGGCAACCCTAGCTCTACAGGTATGACGGCATTCCGTGTTCATCTCAGCTGTACCTCAACTTCCTTCAGTTCGTGTTGGCTTTGGGTAACAGACCAAAAGGAGAAAGGGCGGCATACACGATCACACTTTGGTACACTCGCCTTCTCAATCACTGTGTCTCATGAACTCATTTGCAAACAGGATATACGCAATACTGGCTGTGTACCTCTTGGTTTGTTCCTTCTGGTTGACCGGAAAGGCTTTCGCGGTAAACCATGGTTCGATCTTCTATTGATGATTCACTCAGCTAACAGCTTCGTAGGATATACCGGACCAACTCAAAGATAAAACCACCAGTCAAGTTATTGCGACATTCTTCACCCCTCCTGTGGGTGCTCTCATAGCTGCCATGATTTCAACTTTCGGTAATGCCTTTCAAGATTATATAAGAGTATTACTCACGAGCCATACTTGTAACACAGGGATATATCTTTTTGCTTCATTCCTCTACGTGAGCAATCTCGTCTGCATTGCAGCATTTGTACTAAGTTCTCAACATCGCTCAATAGCGGGATCCTTGGCATATGTTCTCAAGTTTCTTCCAATACCTCTGTCTGGCCCCAAGTTTCACGAACGTGCTCAACGTATACGCCTTCTGTAATCTGCATGATGTACGTTTCGATCGAATCCACGTCAGCGCATAACTTGATTGTTTTGTAGGTGTCCTGGGGAACGAAAGGAAGCGACAAAGAGGATGCGTTACCGTCCGTTTCGTCCTCAAAGACCAAGGACGCCGATGGCCCTGTTGTCGAGGATACCACCAAGGCTCAAGAAGACGTTGATGCCGCCTTCAAGGAGACAGTCACTCGTGCTGTAACCAAACTTGAAGTGAAGGAGGTCCCAGAGAAGCCGACCATGGACGATCAGAACAAGACTTTCCGTACCAGACTCGTTGCTCTCTGGATGCTCAGTAACGCTGGTCTCGCTGTCGCCATTGAGAACATTAACGGCCTTGACGAGACGTCTGCTGAGGCCCAAGAAGACCAGATTGCTAAGCAGAATACCTATTTTGCTGTACGTGGGCACTACATCTCTCCCCTTTCTTGTATCTGATGACATCGGTTTAGATTATCTTGTACTCCACTTTCGCCCTAGCCGTGGTGCGATTTGCAGGGGTGAGTCTCTTTGACAATTTTTTTCTTGCTCTCTTCCTGATGGGAAACCCAGTGCCTCTTCTACTTCTTCAAGCGCAATCTGTTTAGATTCTGCCGGCGAAATTAATACTTTACTACCCATTTATGTCTCGAGATATCAGGCTCCTCACCGGATCGGACTTTTTTCTCATCGTAGCTGCTATCTAGGATGGAGACATGCCACTTTGTTACTGGAGTTCGCACAACCCTCACGGGAATACTTTTACGTTTTGTGCATGGACTAGATCTCTTGTCAAGTTATCACTTTCTATGAATACATTGCAGAATATTCGATATCAGCTCGACTAGCACTTTGCGAGGAAGTATGTCTTTCCATCCCTGAGGGAGAGTTTCCCATGTGCACGTAAGCTCCTTCATGACGTGACCGGAAGGCTTCGAAAGCTCGATCCAGCAAGCTTCCGTCCACTCCATTCTCTCCAACGATGATCGGCATGACGACGCTAGAAAGATCTGACGGATCTCCGGACTCTTCCAACGGTACATGGCCTGGTTCAGAGGATAACGCTTCATCGAAGGGACGACGGCAAGTTGGACAGCCTACATTCTACAGAACATGGTAAGGCTGGGTTATCGTTGCGAGCGCCAAGAACAAACGACCTACCCCCTGGCGCATCCATTTTGATATACTGGAAAGAACGTTATAATCAAGCGGCTCGCTGGAGGCAAAAACGTACTTACTCTCGACGGCAGAAGTAGTGGCCGCATTGAACCAGTCGTGTCACCCCAAGGTCTTCTATAGAGTGGGCAGGACTGTCCATAGCGAGTGCCATCTCTTCCTCAGCTATCAGAGCAGGGAATGGTACGAGGCATATCGGACAGCAGGAATCTGATCACGTAGGGCAGGAGTTTTAGACTTTAGATCTTCAAGGCGGGGTGAACTTGCACGATAGACATAGAGATGCTGACCAGTATGACCACCAGATGCGATCTGCTCTTCAGTGAGTCTGGGTAACACTGAGATGAGTTGTGATCTAAGCCTTGATACACAGACACTTCAGAGGCATCCACTGAATACGATGAATGTCTCACTGTCTCACTGCGGATGAATCCCGAGTAATCGTCTGGTTAAGTAGCTGTACTATGGCGTCAGGGGTGAGCTGATCAGGCGTTGTTCCGTCGTTCTCCATAGGAATCGACATCTCAGGGCAATTTTACCCTAAGATTTATCGTCCGCAGTGTCAGAGCTGGAGCAATGAAGGAGGGATAAGAAGAGTATCGACTATGATTATGACTCGGAGGAGTCTGGCAGTCTGGCTTGCGCGTACATGGCACGTGTTTCGTGCGTTAGGTAGCAGTGAGATTGTCTATGAGATCAAGATCAGACTTGAGCAAGCTGGAGCAATGGTATTACATAGGTAGATAGGGATTACACGGACAACAAGAGATGCAAATAGATAGACAAAGAAGGCATATAGGGGCAGGAGGAAAGCAGGTGAAATTCCCAGGACCGCTAGAATGGATTTTCGTCGTCGACATCCATGTTGGCAGGCGGTCTATTATCATCTTGCGCGGGTTTGGACTCCTTGGCGTTGTCTTCTCCGTCTGAGTGGCTCTCTTCAGGCTGCGAAGCAAACAGCTGGACGGGTTTCGCCGATCTTTGAGGTGTCAGCTCTAATGATCAACGCGAAGGTCGGCGACGTGAACGTACTTGGTAAAGTGCTTTTTCTTAGCCGCGTTAAGCTTCTGGGACACCGGAGTAACCAGATTGTCCGTTGGCGATACATATGCAGAATTTCTGAGCAATCAGGTTAGATACGAGAGATGTAGATGAGAAGAACGCAAGTCATACTGGTTTGAAAACTTCCTTGCGAGCAGTGTCTTCGCACCCATACCAGGGACGCGATTAGCAACGTTCCCTAGCGGTGCTTGAGGGACTGTAACATGAGCAGCTTGCGATGGATTGTGCAAGGGGCGTATGGGGGCAGATGTGGGAGAATCGTTTGGAGTGGAAGTAGACGACATCGCAGTTGGAGGTGGAAGTGGTAGTGGTGGTGGAGGTGGTGAGAGGTGAGCGAGGTGAGTTCATAAACTGGTGACCGTAACTTGAACCAAGGTCACCTGACCGTTTCCATCCCACCCAGTGGCATGATGCAGAAGTTTGATTTGACTCCGACCCCAAATGCCACTGGCGGTGGCCAGTCCCAACCCCAATCGAATTCCATGTCTAGCCCCGATTTTACTGCGCGATTGCCCCCAGAACTCCTCGAGCAAGTCTCCATATAACTGGAAGGCGCTTGCCTAGTACTAATCTCATCAATTCTCAGAACGATCTTCGCTCACCTACCCCTTCCCTCGTTGATCACTTGCTCCTCGGTATTGTCAAACTGACTGCAACCACACTTGCGGCCAATCTTACCACCTCATCAGGTTTCTCGACGCTTCTACGGCGTCATCGCCGAGTCTATCCTGTTGCAATACACCATTGACCTCCAAGTCGCTGGCTTGGAAGATGATAAGACACTCTGCCCAGATCTTTCCTTATTGTCTCTCCACGAAAGGCTCAGGGACCGTATAACTGCCTGGGACAGTTTACAGTGGAAACACCAAGAAGATTTACCAATACTATATGGGCCATGGGAATTTCTTGCAGGAACTATTGTAACATCACAGCCAGAGTATTCCCCCAAGACTACTAAATTCGTCTTCAAGCAACCCCCGTCCTATTATTCTCAGATCCCAGACAAAACCTGGACCGTATATCTGGACAGCATCCATGTGCATGATTTTGCTATTGATCCAGCCCAGGATCTTTTTATCGTTGCTGAAGACACCTTTCATTCGTGAGTTTCAATGTTCTCTCCAATATTCACCGTGCTAAGTATCTCCAGGTCTTCATGGCCGTGCAATCTTCATATCCTATCAATGAGCACGGGAAAACCGCACCCCCACGCGACTTCTCAGCTCATCGAAGTCCATCAGGTGTTGCCTCCTTTCAGTATCGAAATGATCAAATTCCAAATCCAGGGAACACTGCTTGGAGTTCTGTTTGCGGACCTTCCAGGACGTGGTGAGCTTGCTTTGTGGAATTGGAAGACTGGAAAATTGTATAAGGTACCTTTTCGCTACAACCTCACTTTCTATCACTGACGTCAGGCCCAAACCGAAGCGAATTCGTGGCTCAATCCTCGCTTTCGCCTTCTTGACCTCTGAGCTCCTCCTTTTTGCCGCTGTATCAAGCCAAGATGCGAACGAGGTTCCCAGCCTCAACATCATCAAGCTAGAACCGCTCCCCGATGACGCTGTTGAGACAGATGTTCTATCTACGGATTATGTCTGTGCTCTTGCATATCCCCCAATCGCGTCTCCACCGCGTCTCCTTCCACAGATGGAGATACGGACTGATCCCCCACCTGTGACCCCACATTCCGCTTTGTTCAGTACCTCGACTACCGAGCGGCTTTTCGTTGTCAGCTGCGTGACAATGCATTGGTGCATAGTTTTGGCAATCCCATTGTCTACGTTCCTATCGAAGGTGAGACAGTGCCAAACCTCGAGTCGTGCTGGTTGGAATTCTCGACGTTTGTTTGCTTTCGATCATTGGGGGTCCAGCGGGTCTCGTATGTTCTTTCGCCAGCCTTCAGACATATGGTCTGTCCTTTTCTATACCTATATAGTGATCCTAATATTTGACAAGGCAGTCACAGGATTTGCTATGTTCATGGTTTGAAGTTCACGATCCTAAATGAACTTGGAACTATGATGCAAGTTTATGACTTCAACTCTCTCTCAATGCGTAGAGCAAAAATGTCTTCTGATCGTGCTACTACCTCGACGCGGTTCAAAGATACTACTAGCACCTCTTCTCTTGACTCAGAGATTTTTCTAGGCCCCGTCACAACCTCCCTACCATTCCGAATGGTTACCATTCCCGTACCGACTCCTCCGGGTCAAGATAAAGCAGAGGCGCTCATGATTGGCGAAAGCTGCATTGTGGTCGTTTTGGTGAGTGTTTATTTGTCGCACTTGATCGTCAAGTCCTCTGAAATCTATGTTAGGCTGTGGGCGGAGAGATGGTATTCCGTATTCTGTCCTTTTAGGCGCTTTTACGGCATGTAAAGCAATCAGAAGTTCTCCCTCTGTTGTATCATTATCCAGTTACTGCTTTGGTTCGAAGCAGAATTTTGCGCTCTTAGCATATCCTTATCAGCGTTTGATATCGTGGTCCCAGACGGTACTATGTACTTCCAAATGAATCATTTTGAACCATGAAGTCAGGCGTTTTGTTTCCACTGAGAATGATTTCTTCTGTTTCATGCAGCTTGGTGATGAGAACCTAATCAGTACGCTTATTGCAAGGGCCAACGTAGAAACCTCCGACAAGCTACGCGTTAATTCGTGGTCGCGTGAGTTGACGTGAACCCGCCTTTGGATTCGGCAGCCATCATGATCCCTTGTTGATCTACTCGAAGTTCCGTTCCATATCACAATGTCAGTAGACCTTCCGGCTGCAAAGGTCTGTGTGAACCGGTTCCCATCCTTTCTCAAGCCCACACGTCGCCTCTCAGGCAGAGCTCCTCTATCTAAGCGTCACCCAAATTTTCAGCCCGACCTGACCTCCAGCTGAACCGCAGCTGAGCGCAGCGCTAGATTACCAGTAATGACGAATGATAACTGGACCCCCCAGAGAGGATTGAGAGAGGGTAAGCAGTCTTCTCCTCAATTTATATGGGTTTGACAGCGTTTATGTATCATCTCTCTTCTAGTCGACTGCATGCTATCCTCTCCAGGATCTATGCTTGAGGTGTGAAGTTCTGTAAACTTGACGTTGGAAGTTGTTTAAGACTTGAGCAGGTAGAAACCATCCTTCTTGACGGTCGCTTGACTCGCGTCTATAAGAATCTCTTTCCGTCGTTGCGAGATTTCTGGTTTTGGGCTCTCAATGAACACGGATCAAAAGATTATATCTCATTCGAGGGAATCACCTTCAGTTTCCAAGATATTTTCAAAGAGTCCGTGAAGGCTGCTGCTGTGTTCCATGATGTATACAGGATTTGCAAAGGAGACAGGTGCGCAAATCACCTCGCATGCAAATTATCGTCCTGCAAAAAAGGTAACCTGCACCTTTTACCCAGAGTCGGTATCTGTTCGCGCAACTATCCTTCTTATCTCGCAGCTTTCTGGGCATGTCAGGTTTGTCATCGTTTACAAAGAATATCTTTGAAGGCGTTAACTTTCCACCAGTTACTAGGTGCTGTATCAGTACTACCGAATGCGTGAGCGCTACCATGCAAATACTGGGCGGTTGCTGATCGAATATGATAGCTGGCTGCCAGTCGCAGTTTTATCTCATTGCGTGAATCATACTCACTGCAAACTGTTGATCGTCGATGCAGAACGAGCCGATCTTTTCAGCCCAGTTATGGATAGACTGACCAATGCGCCGTCCTTCTTGGTTTTTCTCCCTGAGCGCGACGTTTCGAGATGGAAGAGAATGCAATCTTACGCAGATGCATTGGCAGCTTACCAGGGCAACCCCGACCACATACTGAAACAAGACCCCGTTATCTTCCCCGAAGATAACGCCGCAATCATGTTCACTTCTGGAACGTCAGTACCAGTCTCTTAGAGGATGAGCTTGCTCTCAGTTTATTTGTCCACGTTTTAGTACTGGTCTTCCCAGAGGTGTGCTCAGCACACAACGCATGTTTCTGACCAACGTGTTCAATGTAGGCGCCGAGCTTCATACTGACTACAGATCGCACTTTATTGAAACCCCTGTTTTCTCCGGTAGCTCACCGTAGCTGCCAGCAGAGCCATCCTTCGGAGGGGTGAGGTATTGGAACAACCAACCGGCCCTCAGAAAGGAATTCTAGTTCCAGTGCCATTCTTCCATGTGACCGGTGAGGGGGCAAGTCTCGTCCGTTTTCAGCACCCTAACGGTGGTTCATTCTCTAGGCTTGACAAGTCTTGCGGTATGTGTTTGTTTAGGTTCCTTACCATTGCTGCTCGTGTTCAAAGGCTTCCCTACTCAGATGAACGGTACATTGAGCGGCCGAAAGCTTGTACTCATGCACAAGTGGGACGCCAAGGAAGGTAAGACTAGCCATGGATCGATCTCCCGGTTGTTACTGATATTGTCGCAGCTGCGAGGTCTTAATATTTTCCCATATCGTATAATCTATCTTCTAATAAACAGACTTCAGACTAATTGTCAAAGAGAACGTTGGGATTTCTGGGGGGTAAATGGCACTCGCATCAGTCTACTACCATCACCGTTGACATTACATATCGAAGCGTGCCTTCTATGGTCTCTGATTTGTTGCAGACTGGTCTGAAAGACCTGGAAGGAGTTTCTTTTGGGGGTTCATCAGCTGCTTCCACCCTTCCAGAACGTGCCAAGGCAGCCTTTCCCAATGCTACCGTGTAGGTACATCTTCAGATCTTCCAGATCCACTCACTTAGCTGGAAACATGGCAGCGCTCAAGGATATGGCCTCACCGAAACGAATTCTGTACGCCCTCAGGTCTTACCTTCATTTCTCGCTGGCTCAACATCTTTCAGGTTGCAGTGTCAATAGCAGGGGAAGATTACCTTAGCCGACCCACTTGCGCGTTAGTGCTTCATTTGCGTCCTCCAACTTTTTGACCTAAAGTACCCCCGTAGTGGTCTCCCGACCCTTGTCAATGACATTGTAGTCATGAAGAACGATAAGTCAGTCCCTGCACGAGAGCTAGGGGAGGTCTGGATGTGAGTATGGTATACGTCACTTGTACCCCTCACTGAGCAATCGCACCCACACAGTCGAGGACCGAATGTGATGAAGGAATACTGGGGAGATCCTGGTAGGAATCTCGTCTTTGCTTCTGTTGTTGCATAAGACGTATTAACATAGTAAGCAGCGGCCACATCCAAGGCCATCACACGTGACGGTTGGTTTCGCACAGGCGACCTTGGGTTCATCGATGAGGAGGGCTTCCTCTACATTCGCGACAGAAGCAAGTTTTACCTGCTTTTCCTTACTCTAAGTAGCTAATTCTTGTGCTCTCCAGTCAAGGATGTAATCATCAGAGGAGGCGAGAATGTTGTACGTCGTTCTTCTAACCCGAAGCTAGACCCCAAGGAGCGCTCTCATAGTTCACCCAGGATTCCGTCTCAGTAGAGAACGCCCTCTATTCAGACCCCGCGGTTCTTGAAGCGGCAGCTGTGGGAATTCCGGATGAGCGACTTGGAGAGCTTGTCGCGGCTTGCGTGGTGGTTCAATCTGGGAAAGTCAACGAGCAGCAGCTCCTTGCTCGAGCTCGGGAGCGGTACAAACGAATCCTATGTCTTTTCCTCTCGTGGACTGATGCACAATCTCGACAGGTTGCCTCGATTCGCTGTTCCGGTGATGATATTAGTGCTGCGAGAACCACTCGGTATGATGTCTTCTCCATACAACACTATGCCTCTAATGACCTGGAGGATGTCCTCTTTCTAGAGAAGAACGCGTCTGGCAAGATTGTCAAGACTGTACTTCGAAGTATTGTGAAAGTGGAATGGCAAAAACGGAAGGGAGAAAAAGCCAGATTGTAAAGATTCAATCAATATACTGTCTTCTGATTTTCAAGGAGGTCGGGATGGAAGAAGAGCCGGAGGGCATTCAACTCAAGCGAATAACTACACCTCCAGCGATATGATGAGATCGATTATGTAGTTCATGTTTATGTATTATCTATCTTGAAGAACAAGATCACTGAGACCTTGTGTGTTTGGTTCAACCGACAGTTCGTGTTTGCAATAATTAGCAGTGCTAGTGCAGACGCCGAAGCGAGACCTACTTTGTAATCTCAAGCTCTCCCATAGATCGCTCACGTTGGAAAGTAACCTTACAGGATTCATCATTACCTGAACTGGAATATCGAGAGGAGGTGGTGCACGTGAGATTATCGTCATTTGGCCCCAGCCCTGGCTTTAAGATTGATTAGTTCTCAACCATATCCCTTCTGGCAGCTTTCCTTACGGCTTTCTCCTGACTGACCCGTGTTCGACAGGGCTTGAACGAAGTCTCCATATCCTCATCTACCATCCCTTTTAACGCCTCTTACGACTATACATGACATGGATTCCAATCAAACTGCTCCGACCACTCCCAAATCTCCTTCTTCCTCAGGACCCTTTGGTTATCAAACGCGCCTACTCGAACGTACTTCGTCTACCAGAAGCAATGCTCCTTCTCTTTCACGGAACAACTCTCTCTCTACTAGGGGTATCCTACCAGTAACCCAGAACGTGACAGGCTCTCGTAAATGGACACCAGCACACCGTGGATCAAGTAGCGTGGACACTGTTAGGGGCAAATGGGAGGAGAGGGCTAAAGCAGAAGCAGTCTTGAACGAAGGTCTTCGACATCGATCTCCTAGTCCGACCAAAAGCTCAGGTCAAAGCACGGAATCCCCAACAGCCTCGATAACCCACCAGAAGTATGATTCTCGCCTCATTCCAGAATATCGGGCATCTACACCCCCATTGGCCTCACAACCAGCAACGGAGCTGTATACTACACCCAAATCCTTGAAGCGACAAACGATGCCCTCCCCAATTATTGCCTCTCCTTTATCTCCTAACACGACTGGTATCTCCGTCGAGGCTACTTCTCCTTCGGCCATCTTTGGTACGCCCGCACAGCGCATCCATCTCCCACGGATCCCTCCTGCGCTTCCGGAATCACATAATTTACCTGATCTTCATAATCGGTATACTTCATCCCCACCGGCTCGCTACCGACGATCAACAACGAATGAAGCACCAGCATTGAACGCGCAGTTTAACAGCGGTAGCGGAAATGTCGCTTCGAGTAGTAGTTCAAGTCCGATACGAAGAAGACCTACTTCTCTCTATGGCTCTGGCTCCTCAGATCCTTCGACCTCCGTCGCTCAGCAGCGTCCCGCAGAATCGCATCACCCTTCCATAACAGTAACCACACCGCGTTCGAGTGCTGAGGTGTCTAACTCCGTTATGTCTCCTCCTACGTACAGAAGCTCTTATATGTCTAGTAAGAGGGCAACATATGGAGAAAGTCTAGGTATTCGTGGGAGACTGGGCAACCATCTCCCTCGCATAGCCAGCGGAGATGGCGACGATCATCTGGACGAACCCCGCGGATACAAACCGGTAGAAGACACTCGTAGTCAGAGGCAAAGGCGTGAGGAAAGGATCATCAAGAGGGCAATGGACGTCTTTGCGGATGCTGAGTCGCTAGCACCAGCACCCTCGACAGATACTGTCATTGGAGTCCCCGGCAGACTGCGATTGCCTCGAGAAGAAGTAAAGAATCTCAAACCCTCTCCTCTTGTACCTTCGTCCCGTCTATCGAGGGGATTATGGGCGGACACGCAGCGGCACTTGCTTCAAGCACATGAATACCTGTGTCATGTGGGAGAAGCCCAGCAGTGGATTGAAGGCTGTTTGGGCGAAGAGCTTGAATTTGGCATTGTAGAGATGGAGGACGGTCTTCGGAACGGTGTCGTTTTGGCAAGACTTGTCAGGGCGATCCAGGGCGAACGTGCAGTTCGCAAGATATACGATGTAAGGCGTTTTCCCTTCGGAACTCATACTTCCTTGTACTGAACATGATCTCGAAAAGGCCCCCAAACTCGATTTCCGACATTCTGATAATATCAATCACTTCTTTTTATTCCTCAGACATGTGGGCTTACCAGAGGTTCGTTTGCCATATTCCCTCATATCGCAATTCGTTAGCATTTTGACAAACACTAAACGTCAGTGCTTCATCTTCGAGCTCACCGACCTATACGAGAAAAAGAACATGCCCAAAGTTATCTACTGCATCCATGCGTTGAGGTAAAGATTTTCCTCCTGATATCACGAGCATTAATTAAAGCCAAATCAGTCATTTACTCGCTAGACGAGGCATGGCTCAGAGGATAAACAACTTAGTTGGGAAGTTGACTTTTTCCGACGAGCAACTGCAAAAAACTCAGAAAGGTCTTGCTGGTGTGCCTATGCCTAATTTCGGTAACGTAGGCCGTGAACTTGCCCAGGAGATTAACGAAGAGCCTGAAATTGAAGTTGAGACTGAAGATGAGAGTGGGTGTCCTTTTACTATCTTCCTTTTGATACTATTAACGTCTCCTAGGACGAGACCGACTACTGTTGGAGAATGAGGATTCCATCATCTCCTTCCAGTCACGGTGCAGGGGATATCTCGCCCGACAGGACCAGGCGTCGCTGCATGTGCGCCTCAGATTGGCTGAGCGTTATGTTCCCAGATTCCAGGCGTTGTGTCGCGGTGTTCTCATCCGGAGTCACCTTTCCCGTGAGAGAAAGAAACAGTCGAATCTCGCACCGTGGGCCACGAAGCTGCAGGCCATGGTCCGGGGCTCTCTCTATCGCAGGGCTTGGCTTGCTAAGCTTCAGCGGATACGTTCGTCACATCGATTCGCTGTGACGACGCAGGCCCAGAGCCGCGGAGTTTTGCAGCGCAGAAGGTTCTGGGCGTTGAAGAAGGCACTCACAAAGAGCAAGCAATATGTAACGAGGTTGCAGACCGTGCTCCGTGCTTCTTTGGTACGGCGGGGTCATCAACAGTTGGAGAAAGTCTTTGAGCATCCCCGAGTGGATGCGTCTATCGTTGCACTGCAGGCACTTGCCAGGGGTGCTCTCCGGCGTAGGCATCTATCCAAACTCCGTCAACGCTTATTATCCTGCTCCGCAAATATTATCGGCCTTCAGGCTCATTGTTGGGGACTCCTCGTACGACGATATGTCAGGAACCAGCTGAACAAACTAGAAGATGTTTCGCATGTTGTCGTGCGCATTCAAGCTGCTGTGCGAACCTTCTTGGCTCGACGACGTCTACTCTATCTTATTCGGGACCTTCGCAAAGCATCACCCTTGCTCGTTGGTTTACAATCCCGGGCAAGAGCCAACCTAGCAAGACAACAGCATCAGAATCTTGTCAAGGCTCTGGCTGATTTAAAGGTTATACGCGGTGTAAATCTTTTCCAAGCTAGAGCACGCGCATCCATACAGCGCAACCACCACCAAGAACTAGCCCGTGAACTAGAGACAGTACTGCCAGACATGGTGGCTCTCCAGAGTACCTCCAGAGGTGCCATCGTGCGCCGCTACTTCTACGCTTGGCGTGACCATCTTCATCGCAGCGGGCCAATCGCTAGTTTACTTCAAGCTATGCTAAGGGGCGCTCTCACTCGCAGGAAAATTAGTGCCAAGATACAATATTACCGCGAAAACCTATCCAAGGTTGTCAAGATCCAGTCATTATACAGAGCCAAGGAGACTAGAGAGCAATACCGCCAGCTCACAATGGGCAAGAACGTGACAGTTGGCACAATCAAGAACTTCGTTCACTTGTTGGATGACTCTGAAGCCGATTTCCAGGAGGAAATCAAGGTTGAGAGGTTGAGAAAACGCGTCCTTGAAGGGATCCAGGAAACTCAAGCCCTCTACAACGTTCTGGACGCACTTGATACCAAGATAGCCCTGGTGGTTGACAATGCTAAGAGCTTTGAGGAGCTCATGAAAGCGAAGCGAAGGCTAGGCGCTGATAGCGCTGCTGCGCATGCCGCTAGGGCCTCGCTCCTTGCTGCACACGGCGATCCTTTCGCAGGGCCCAATACTTTGGACGCAGGAGCGAAACGGAAGCTGGATCTGTATCAACAATTATTCTACTTGTTGCAAACTAAAGGGGAATATCTGAGTAGAGTCTTCCTGCGGGTTGGTCAAGAGGATGCTTCGGAGACGCATAAACGTCTGACAGAGCGGGTTGTCCTTAAGCTCTTCGGCTACGGGCATGACCGCAGAGAGAACTACCTCTTGTTGAAACTTTTCCAGGTCCGTTGCATATGGTGCTATCTTCTTCCGTTTGATGAACTTTCCACCCTAGCTCTCTATTTCTCAAGAGATATCCTGCTCCAAATCAATTCAGGATGTAGTCCAAGGTCATCCCATGTTCATTAATGTCGCTCTGCAGTACATTCGTGAACACACTGTATATATCCGCGAAACCCTCCAGGGTATCATTCGTGAGGTCATCGACACTGAAGATCTTGATCTTGAATGCAATCCGCAGATTGTAATTGTTTCTCTCAAGAGTGAGGGACCAACGTTGACCATCTACTTCCAATAGATCTACAGAAACACTATCGACCAGGATGAAGTGCGGACTGGGGTTACCACCAAACACCCTAAGGACGTCCCCTTCTATCAGGCTCTGAACAACCCTGATACGAGAGCTGAGTACATTCGACGTAAGAAAGACTGCAATTCTTCAGCTATCAGATCTGCGCTCAACCCAGTCGTCGACAGATCTTCAGGTGCTTCAGTGGTGGGTTGAGGCCTTTATGACTGTGATCACTCAGTCCACCAGAAAGCTGCCGTATAATATTCGTTACCTCGCAAGGGAAACGTTAGAGAGTCTTCGAGTAAGCGGATTCTATATTAATCTCCACTGTGAGCATATACCTGACGGACTTCTAGGTGTATTTCCCTGATGCGTCTGAGGAGGAATATGCCGCATGTATCGGTCGCTTAGTATTCTCCCGGTACATCAGCCCTGCGCTGTTGTCAGTAATTCTCCCGTAGCTTGCTTATCTCTCCTCACTAGTTTTACAGTGCCCCGGAGACTTTCAGTATCGTTCCTGGGAAGATAGAGTACGCTCAGCGAAAGAATCTTGCCCAGGTATCCAAAGTTCTAGGCCAAATCACATCTGGCCGAGAGTTCACGGACGAAGACCCCAGTTATCTGCCAATCAATGATTACGTTCGCAAGGCAATAGTCGAGATGAGTCAATGGCTCCTACAAGGTGCGCTTGTCTGCTGCAGGATGTACTGTCATAAACAGAGAACTCATTACCAAGTAACAGTGGCTAATGTAGCAGACGCTGAGACTCAGCTTCATGCACATGAGTTTCTCGATGCAATTGTTCAGCCTAAGTCAATTTATATCAGTCCAAACGAGATATACGCCATGCACGCTTTATTGGTTCAGCATCTGGACTTTGTGGTACGACATTGTTGGCGTCTATTGAATGAGCCTCACACATCCTCCTAGGCTCCGACATACAATGATCCCATAAGAGCAATTCTTGGGGAGCTAGGTGGTGTACCTCACCTCGGTAATGATGAACTCAAAGACGCCAGGGACAGCCCGGTCACTTTAGAGCTAAGCCATCGCTTTGCTAATCTTAAAGGTACAAGCAACAGTTTCCACACCTGTTTTGCGACCATCTGACCATACACATCCAAACAGATCCCAAATCAGAGGAGAAATCTCTTTGGGTACAGGCGAAACGAGGCGTATTAGCCATTCTTCGAGTACAACCTGCTCAGGACTTGGTTGAAGCACTCATGCGACCTGTGACCGAAGAGGACGAAGAAACTTGGGAAGATATACTGGTTAATGAGGTAAAGAATGAGCAAGCCCGGCATGTTCAGCGCCGGATGCCATCGGCTATTGGCCCTGATTCTGCTTATCGGCTGGAGGATATTCGAGCGTGCGTGTGGCCAGTCGTCTCCTGATCTCTCACTAAAGTGCCCGTTTAGACTCTCATTCAAGGAAGTGAAAGCCCATACGATATTCTTCCTGTTAGAGCTAGAAAAGCAGGAAAAGATTAGCCGAGGAAATGGCTTCCAAGACATTCTTAACGCGATTGCTGGCGATGTCCGAAGCAAGCACCGGAAGCGGCTCGAAAGGCAGCAAGCAATGGCTAGCATGGATGAGGCTCTTCGCCAGCTTGCCGAGCGCAAGAATAATTACGAAGACCGTATCAACGTATACACGACCCACTTTGAGAGTTCCATGAGCACAATGCAGCGCGGTAAAGGGTGCGTTTTGGATCATTCTTACCTATTGAGAGATCCTGAAACCGCCAGCAGAAAAAAGCGCTTTACACTCCCCTTCACGAAGCAGTTCTTCCACGATCGGGATCTCAAAAGAACGGGCCACGTGCCGACATACGGTTCTTTCATTTATACGGCAAAACATCTGTACGAAAAGCATATTCTGCTATCCATCGACCAGTACTCCCCAAGGCAATTCGACAAGTTGCAGCTTACCATTTCCTCTGATTCTCCGGGGGTTTTCAATGTGCTTCTTGAGTCCACGAGCTTGGGACTCCCAGCAAGGATCGCTGCGGAGGATGTCAAAATGGAAGATTTACTGCAGCTGAAGTACGAGAACAAAGCGTCCCTCCCGTTATTTGAAGGGGTCGCAAAGTTCAATCTCTCGCTGTTCCTTGCCCAGATTAACAAGAAGTAGGTTCCGATCTTCCCCTTGATGCTCTAATTGTACTGAACTGCGATTCCAGGTTTTATGTCTGAATGCCCCTTTGTCATAGCTTTCGCCTCACTCTGATTGGGATTGCGCTTCCTCTTCTACCCATCTTTTTTTTTTCCTACTCAACTGTAACGCTAGTTCATCTCAACAATCACTGTATCCCACACAAACTGTCATCGATGTCATCTCTCAGTGTCGCTTTGAAGCAGGACCCGTCTCCTTTGTCATACTAATATATATCCTAAATATCTTACAAGGCTGTACCATATCCCGAAATCAACATAAAAATCAAGTTTCTTATAAACATAAAAACAGAATCCACTACGTCGCTAGTACGAGACCTGTCATCAATAATAAGTCTACATGGCTCATGCTGAATGAGGGCGGTTCAGTGGAATGAACTTGGTGCTCCCCAGTTACAGCGTAAAGCGGAAGTTTGGGTGCCGGTCCCCGATGGGCGCCCTGGTCTTGCCGCTCTCATAAAGCTCACGATACCTGTCAATATTGCTTTGTCGTTTTCCTGCTTGTCGAGCTTGGTTCTCCCAATAGCAGTATGCTCTGCGAACGCTGGTCAAAGAGTGTCGACGACCAAGACGGTGATAGAGCAAGGGTCTTACACGTTGAAAGCGACAAGAATCCAGGCAACACACATAAAAGAAAGACTAATTACGTGCCCACGGATATATCTAGAGTGGTCCAATCAGTACGTGAGGGAGGCAGACTCGCACAGGGGACTCACTTGGGTTTCTGATCGGAAGTGTAAGCCCAGGTGGCGATAAACCCGCTGAAGAAAGAAGAAATTGAGCATCACGTGAGCTCGAGGGAGGGGAGAGGACGAAGGTACCCGCAGTTTGCAAGAGCAATTTGTAGCGCAGTCGTCGTCGCTCGCTTGTAATGTCCACTGGAGTTGTTGGGGAGGATAGAGAGCAGGCAGGGACCAGCAGGATAGGTCCCGGAAGCCATGAAGAAGACTGCCACATAGCGCACGGTATTGGATTTCGCCACAATTGCCAGGATGTAGCCTAGGATGGCAAAGGGGACTGAGGCCAGAATGAAGGGACCGCGAGTCTTCATCTTGTCACTATAGTATGCAACTATGACTAGAAAACAAACCCAGAATGTGTCAGACTGTGCTTCATTGAGTGCAAGTAGGAAGACTCGCTTGTGATGACAGTTGCGGGCACATAGGGAGGGACTAGAAAAAGATATGATGAGACGGCGAGCTGGTGGTGTCTGAGCTACGGTCGATGATCACCTGTATGCAGCTGTGCATTGGTACCAGTATATCCGAGGCCAGCGATGATAGTGGGACTGCATAGTGCATGGATGTTATATATGTTCGAACCCACCACTGAGGAAACAAGACTTACAGAAACAGTGAGTACGAATAAAGGCCCACAATGAGGCTGAGGTAGGCCAGGCCTGTGCGCAAGGAAGTGGTTTCAGACAAGGATGAATATATGCTGCTTGGCGTGTAGGCGAACCTGTCAGCCATGCTTGGACATCAACAAGACCTGGATCAAAGGGATGAGGCAAGGGTTATCAAGGCGTTGTACGATACGAGGATTACCTCTGAGCACTTCCCCCCTCTCAAACTTCTCTTCTCGGATGATCGGTAGCGAGAAGTCGTTCACCTCCTTTACATCAATTATGGTATCGGTCTTCTCCATGTTGGTGGGAGCCGCGTCGGCAAGTATAGATGGCGAGTGTTTGATATCGTCGGCATGGAATCGGCGCACTATGAACGAGGCAAGGTCAGGCGACGTCCTTCGGCGTAAGGCAGTGGTGACCCACGGGCGAACGCTCTCTCTTCCTCGGTCAGGAACTTTGCGGACGCAATATCAGCTGGAAGGATGAGGGCGGTCATAGCTCCTATCAGAACTGTGGCGATACCCTCCAAGAGGAAGATCCAGCGCCAGCCTGAACGCTGGTGAACAAAGGGCGCTAAGACAGTCATACCACCAACAATCCCTCACCGGCGAGTCCTCCAACTCCGTGCATATGCACGATTGCTGAGGCTAGGAGACCTGGAGAATTGATATATCAAGAAGAGGGTGCAAAAGGGTCGAAAAAGCGCCAAACCTCCAAAAGCTCCAGAAAGAGAAGCTGTACATGATATTAGGTCACACAGTCCTGGCAAAGTATGAAAACGCACCTGATGCATAGAATATTCCGACACTGGCTGGGAGTAAGTATGGTAGGTGTTAGGAGAATAAGACTTTCGAACCGTAATTGGAGCTCATGGGGCTTGTAGATAGTGCTGAGATAAAGAACCTGGCCGGATCTCAGGACACAGTCTGCATGAAATATCTGGACCGAAACTCACAATCCCTGGAAGTAGACCACTTTCACAGACCCCAAGGAACACACGACTGGCGATAAATCCGCCGAAGTTCTCGATCAAACCCGATAAACTGAAGGAGTTGAGCTAGAGGCGCGATGTGAAGGAGCTTGATCGCGTACGTAGTGACTGTGCCCCAAGCGATTACCAGAATAGGTAACCACCTGTTAGCTCCGATCTTCTTGAGGACCAGATTCGATGCTGATAAGCTAATCGTAAGTCTAGCCGGATAAGTAAAATGATGAGACCCACGAAGCTCGAGTAATACATAGCTTGATTGTAACCGAATGAATAGGATAGGAACGAGAGATCTTCCAAGTGCACTCACGAGATATAGAATACTACACAAGTTTCAGCGCACTTGAAACGGGGAAGTGGACACCATACTCACTGGTAAGCGCGACGTTGAATTGGTTGCCCTTGAGGTGAGTGTCGGTCTCCAGACCAGCGATCCTAAGAACATTCAGATCCGACTTGAATCGAATGTTGTAAGGATGAGGCGGTATACCTCGCGTTCCCTACGTTGGAACGATCAACAAAATTAGCCAGCCAGAGCTAAGGCGAGACTGAAGTCAGCGTCAAGTAAGGTGGACTTCAGTCGAGCAAGATGATTGCACCAGAGCAAGAGGGGGGAGAATGTAGCAATCAAGCTTGAAGAGAACTTTTCGGGTCATTTGGGATTCATCATGAGATGCGGTGGGTGTAGTACTGCCGGCGTCAGACATAACGAGTTGGCACTGCGGTACAAGGGCGTATCGCTTGGATGCTTGTTGAAAAGCGTAGGGACCAGGATACAGGCTTCGATGCAGCTTTAAATACGAAAGGACCGTTCAAATACCAAGATATGATACGGCGCCTCATCAGGTCCGTACTGCTTATTTTTACGTGTGCCAGCCGAAGGAGAGCATTGAAGCAGGGTATAAGGTAGGAGTGCGCTGATTGCTGTTCTGGTCCTGAACCCGATGTTGGAGACTCGGCAAGGAGGCCATTTGGCTGGGCAAAGAAATGATAGTGTATTGACTATGGAGGCAACGAGGCTGGAGTGAACCAGCGCGCTCGTGGTGCATGTCCTAGGTGAATATTTTCGCGGTTAATCCGCGGATACAGGGGTGAAGAAGATGAGGAGATAGTTGAGGAGGATGATCAACGACGGGGACAATGATGATCATGGTGGTTTGCGTTCAACCCGCGCTCAAACTTCAAGTATTGGAGGAACGGTCACGTTACCCCATACGGATAACGGGCAGTGCCTTGAAAGTTGGATGGCCCGGCCCAGTCCGTTCATTCACCCGGGAGATCGTCGCTCATCTTCTCTTCTCCTCCAAAAGGAAATAGCCTAAACAGTTTCATCATGAACTCGACAGTACCACCTCCTCTGCCTCCTGGATGGACGCAGCACCTCGGTACGATCAAGGTACTCACCTACGCCCAGTCATTCAACATCACTCACCTTTATTCCCTACAGGTCCCAACGGACAGCCTTATTATTTCAATCCCCAGACTCAACAATCTACTTATGTGCGGCCCCTGCCACCAGTTCCAGTCCAGGCCCAGCAGCCCAAGGATCGTCCACTCTTCAAAACCTCCGTACCAGGAACTGATTGGCTTCGAGTGAAAACAACCCTCGGGAATGTGTTCTACACGCACAAACCTTCTAAACAAAGTCTATGGACTGTGCCAGAAGAGATTAAGGATGCTGTCGCTCGACTGGAGGCCGAAGAATCTGGCATACCAGTTCCCTCGACCTCCCCAGGAGACGATATCATGAATGAAGTGGAACGAATCAAGATCGAGGTGACCAAGGACATGTCAAAGAGGAAGATCGAGGAAGCCGGTGAAGAGCCTGCCCAGCAACCTAAACGGCAGAAAGTGGAAGTCCAAGAAGCAGACTCAGAAGAGGACAGCGGGGATGAAAGCGAAGAGGAAGAATGGCAAAAGCAGGCGGCTGCCCAGCTGGCTGTAGAAGCAGAGGAGGAACGCCGGAGACAGGAGGCAGAGGCAGAGGCAGAGAGATTAGCGGAGGAGAAAGCCAACGAGACCGTAAAGCTCAACATGCCAGAAAGAGTCGATCTATCTATTGAGGAAGCCAAAGCATTATTCAAGGTCAGTGTTTCATATCTCTCCAGTCTTGACCGACTTGTTCACCCAAGCTGCTGTTCCCTTAGACTCTACTCCGCGAGAAGGACGTCAATCCCTTGCATCCATGGGATACCTGTCTCCCTCTGTTTGTATCAGACCCACGTTATGTTCTACTGCCCTCTGTAGCGGCACGACGAGAAGCCTTTGACGAATATTGTCGTGACCGAGCACGCGAGTTGCGTCAGGCAGCAGTAAAGAAAGAATCTGTGACGCTGGACCCGAAAGAGGAGTATGATCGTCTACTTAAGGAACAGGTCACCAGCACTCGGACGACATGGAACGACTTTCGTAAAACTTGGAAGAAAAACAGACGTTTCTATGGCTGGGGAAGAGATGACCATGAACGGGAGAAACGATTCAAAGCATTCTTGCGAGAGCTCGGAGAGCGTGAGTACGGATTGACTGTCAACCGAAAACATCATTCACGAATCTTTCTACAGAGAAACGTGCCGCTGCACAGAAAGCAGAGGCCGACTTCTTTGCTCTCTTGAAAGAAAAGGGAGCAAAAGACTCTGATCAGGACTGGAAACAGGTAAATGTGTTTACACCATGTATCACCTTATTCATGCCCTCCCCCTTAGTTCAAACAGAACATTAGCAATGATCCTCGCTACGATGCCGTTGGTTCATCTTCGCTTCGTGAGGATCTTTTCAATACCTTCCTCAAAGTCGGGAAACATCACTTGGAACCGTCGTCTCAAATCGCGGAGTCCAGTTCCTCCCGTGGCCATGACGGTACAAACCGGGCAGAAAGAAAAGATCGGGCAGTCAAAGAGAGAGAAGAGAAGGTCAAAGCCGAACGGACCCGTGTTGAAGCCCAAATCGGACGATCTAAACAGGGACTCAATCAAGAAGAGGGTGAACGTGAATTTCAGTGCGCATTGTTAACTTGCCTCGCAAGATCCTGATATTCACTACTGATATGGTCGCGGATAACCACTCCATAGGACGATGCTCACTGACGCCATACGCGAGCCAAAGGTATGCCAACGCTCGACCAGGAGCATCATACTGATTTAGTACTATTACAGACGAGTTGGGACTCTGCACTCCCACAGTTGAAGACGGATCCCCGCTTCACGCACTCTCCTCTTCCTCCGAATTGGCAGATGCGCCTGTTCTATGATCACATATCTCAACTTCGGTCGAAATACCTCACCGCACTGCATGCACTCTTTGAAGCCCATGCCTCGACTCTCGCTTTCAAGTTCGAGAATCTGCCTATTGAATCGATTTCGATATCCCTCCCTGCTACCAAATTAGGCACTGAGGATGAGGATTCTTTGCGGAGAGAGTACGATAAGTGGCAGAGGGAGAGAAACACAGATGCGCGCAAGGCATTTGACGAAATGCTCAAGGAGAACTCGTTTGTAGAGTTCTGGGGCAGACTAGCGAAGATTGGCGGAGAAGGTGGCTTGCCACAGCTGCTGATTCACTATGTTTCTTGGTCTGACGGGTGCCCTCCTTTTGCAGGTGTTAACGGTGGGGTTAAAATCGACGAAGATGAGGACGGAGAAGACGGAGAAGGAGGAGGAGGAAGGGTTGATATGAAGGTCCTCGCACAAAATGTCGACATTGGGGAGATGGAGAAGGTCCTCAAGGTGATCTCTCGCATTCTTGACTCTGCTCCACTGAGATTTTACTGACCCGCGTTGTTCAGCACGACAAGCGGTATTGTGAGTTCGATCATGTCCCCGAACAGAGAGAACGATGGCTAAGGGTAAGCTTTCTTGATCTTCCTTCGTCTGCAACGAGATCTGAACCTTTTTGTTTGTGTAGGGCTACCTGGCTGGAATGGCTGCTCCAGATCTTTCGGTGCATCTCCAATGAAACCATTTTTTCACTACTCTCTTTCTCTATAGTATATTTCGCGTAGGCAGACAGTACTGGTTCAACCATCATATGGTTCTCTTGTACTGTAGCCCAATTCACCGAGGTTGAGTGCAGAAATGTTTCCCTCGGTTGCGTTCCTATCGAACGAAGCTGCAAACCAATGTAATTTCCGACGCGTGATCTTGCCACGAAACTCTGACACGTCACCTTCGTCCGTGTGGGAAGTCAGATCAATCCTGTTATAAGGGGTTACCGACGGTTCTGAGTTCACCAAATTATTCTTCGTTTGTCGACGAGAGGCTTTCACTAGCTGCCGACCAATGAAGCTACTCAGCTCATTTGTTCTTTCTTTGCTGCTCGCAACATCGAGTGCACTCGCGTCTGAGGAGCCTCAGCGCCACAATTACCAAGTCAGTGAACTCTAGCTATTCTAGGAGCTGGGCACTGAAGGAGCTACGAACTTTAGAGTGATGTTGCACGGCTTCGCAAGATCGTGATTAACAGGTACATGCCTCTAACTGGCTACACCCATCCCATATCGTTAACTAATGTGTGCACCCTACTAGTCTCTACTCACACAAGTTCGTTCCGGAGCGCCACATTTCCACGGATTACCTCTAACTTTGAGCCGCTATAGAGAGATATTCCTGCGAGAACTCATTTCTAACGCGAACGACGCCTTGGAGAAGTTGCGCCTCACTTCTCTTACTGACAAGAACGCGTGGGATGGTTCGAGTCCACTCAACATCACTATAAAGGCCGTGAGGGATGAGGAAGGCAATGGGGGGCGTATCATCATTTCTGGTATGTAATGAAGCCCTCCCCCAGCAAAGACATCTCTAATGCGTAGTCCACAGATACTGGGATTGGAATGACCCCAGACGAACTCCAAAGGAACTTGGTAATATTGCCCCACCCCGTTACCCAGCTTCCTTCTCACTGATACCGTTCTGTCGGCTCGCAGGGTACCTTAGCCAAGTCCGGAACCTCAGAGTTCCTCGCTCGAGCTGAGGACTCAGATGGAACCAACACTGGCAACCTGATTGGCGCTTTCGGTCTTGGTTTCTACAGTAGCTTCTTGGTTGCTGACCGGGTCCAGGTCGCGTCTGTCGCCCCCAAGTCTGAACGCAACCCCGAACCAGCGCAACATATCTTTAGCTCCGCTTCTGATGATAGCAGTTTTGAGATCTACGCCGATCCTCGGGGTAACACCATCGGAAGAGGTACCGAGATCACTTTGTTCCTCAAGGAGGATGCTCTGGAATATCTGGACACCACCGCGCTTTCAAACCTTGTGTGAGTCACTAGACGCGGGGATGAGCTCCGTCTCTCTTGCTAACTATCAGATACAGGTACAAACATTCATCATTCTCCTCCACGTTCCCCATATATCTTTTCACCCAAGAGAACGAGGAAGTTCCCGATCTGGACGAAGAGACCGAATCCGCATCTCTCGAGGAGGATCACAAATCTCAAAGCACCGAGGAACAATCAGAGGATGAGATGTTGGTCGAAGATGACGATTCAGAGACGAAAGAGCCTGAGCCTGAGCCACTCAAGACCAAGACCGTTGTAGTGGACAAATGGGTTCATCTCAACTCTCAGCCCCCCATCTGGACCCGGTACAGTCTGGTTTATCGTATGACCATTATTAACCGGGTCTAATTTCCTGAATTACACCTAGTGATCCTAAGACGATCGACGACGAGGAGTACAAAGAGTTCTACCGGGCAACCTTCAAGGACTTCTCGGATCCCCTCGCCTGGTATCACTTCTCTGGAGACTCTGGCTCTGGTGTCTCTTTCAAATCGATTGTTTTCATCCCGTCCAAACTGTACGCCCTTGTTCATTTAGTCGTTCCTCATTTCCTCATTTGGGTGTATATAGCGATAGCGACTTTTGGCATCAGCCCCTGGTTGGCCCCTCTAAGGATGTTCGGCTCATGGTCAAACGTACCTTCATCACCTCTGACCTTGGCGAAGATAGGCTGCCCAAGTGGGCAAGCTGGGTCAAAGTTGTTGTGGATGGTGAGTTCCTAATGTTATCCAAGGCTCAGTGGCTGTAGCTCAATTCGACAAACAGCTGAGGACCTTCCTCTCAACGTTTCCCGTGAGACTCTGCAGTCGAACGCCTTCCTCAAGCAAATGAGAAACGCCATCATTAAGCGAATTATCCAATTGATGACCCGCCTGGCTGAGGAGGAGCCCGAGAAGTTTGAAACACTGCAAGCGGCGTTCGGGCCCGTTCTCAAGCTCGGTTCAGTGGAGGACACCAAAAACAGGGACAAGCTATTGTCTCTCGTCCGCTTCGCTACTTCCCAGAGGAATTTGACATCCCTCGAACAGGTGAGCTAGTCCTATACTTGAGGGACATGTTCAATTAACAGACCATGATTCTAGTACGCCGAAAACAGGAAGACTGGGCAGAAGCAGGTTCGTGGCATGGACGATCTGTGCTGAGCACGCTCTAGACTCAGCTCTTTCAGATCTTCTATCTCGCAGAGATGGGCAAATCTGCGGAGCACCTCGCCAAGAGTGTCTTCATCGAGAAACTGCATGCTCGAGGGTATGAAGTTCTCCTGTTGTCTGAGCCACTCGACGAGATTCTGGTTCAGAACGTTCGTAAATGGAAGTGAGTATCCGTCATGCACAGCGAGGTATGATTCAGCAGCTAACCCTTCCACAGGACACTCACGTTCCAGGATGTTGCCAAAGCTGGTCTCAAGTTTGGAGATGAGAGTAAGCGCAAAATTTCCCGCAGTGCATGGGTCTCGCCTCATCGCTTATCATCTCAGATGCGAATGATATGGCGGACAAGGTCGAACTCAAGAATTACAAAGCCAAATTTCAGCCTCTCCTTGATTGGCTCCAAAAAGAAGCTGGTGATACAGTCCGCGATGGTGCGTCTTGCTATAACTGCCTTTTGTTCTACCTCTCATCTGTTTCACAGTCGTCATTTCGAACCGACTTGTTACCAGTCCATGTGCAATCGTTGCTGATCAATTCGGCTACACTGCCAATGTTGAGAAAATGATGAGTGAGTCTATCTATACTCTCTCTCTATCTAAGCTAACTAGCGTACAGATGCACAGAACAGGGAGAAGACCCACGGCATGCATGAGTTCGCCAAAAAACAGAAGCTCATGGAAATCAACCCCCGCTCACCCTTGATTGAGGGCCTTCTGAAGCGAGTTCAACAACTTCCGGCGGAGGACGAGGAACCCGATCTGGAAGCCGAGGAAGAACTCAAGGAAGTAGCCTCCATTCTCATTGATGGTGCACTCGTTCGCTCCGGGTTTGAAGTCCCTGATTCCAACGTGTTGGTCTTATGCTCTTCCCTCCCCGTTTCTTCACAGATTGATATGTTTCCTGTTTTCCAGTTTCTTCAGCCGAGTCGACCGTGTATTGAGGAGGTCCCTTGGTGTTTCTGAGACCGCACCCACTGATTCTACAGTCAAACCCGCGCCACCAGTTGACCCAGAGCTCCCTCCTGAAGTGGACGAGGATGATGGCAAGGCTCGAGTTGAGATTCCTGAGCACATGCAGGACGACGTGAGTCGGAATTATCCCTTTCTCAATGACCCAGTACTAAATTTGCCGAACTCATAGATGAACATTGAGATAGAAGAACTGGACGACGACGACAACGTAGTGGGCGTCATAGGCCCCGATGGGTCGTCCTCTGTATCCCCTCTCCCCAAGGAGACGGCTGCGCACGATGAACTCTAAGCGCGCTCTTACATCTTCTTTTTCTGAGCTTCCGTAATATATCTTCAGGGCTTTCCGTGCAGATATTCAGGCGGGACCCGCTGGTTCCTAATAATTACTTTCTCTTACTAAGTCCTTGTGTGTGGGTTGGAGATTTCTCTCTTGCGGGCTGGGATGCCGCTTCTGAAGTCCCATGACGCAGACTTTGCAGACAGGCAACATTACTAACCTTGACCCAGTTATGCAAAAATTTTGCAAAATCCGCTCGGTGTATCTCTCTGTAGTATTTGACGGCTTCGGACCTCATGGAATGGATCCGGAATACTATTTTATGGTCCTAGACCACATCCATCAGAGGGATGATTTACAGTGAGAGAAAAGCGACGACTTCCGGACTCAGGAGAGGGATTCTTTGCAAAATGCGTCACGAAATGTCACATCAGTGATGATGGCCGAGTTGAAACTCCGAATCCGGCAGTGATTCTCGTACTCAGGCCCCAGCAAACCAGCAGTGCAGATCTAACCCGAGAATAACTATATTATAGATAGCGCGCTACAGTACATGGAGTCAGGAAGCAACTACATACAGATATGAATACAAGAGACTACATTATATGACAAGGGAGTAAGTTAGTTTAGGATGAAGGAGGAAATGAAGGAGGAAAGGGTGTGCTGGTATGAGGATTATTAGAAGAAGAATATGAGGGAAGTATAGTAGATGAATCGTAGTAACAAGCCATTGTCTGTTGATCAACAAACATGGGAGGTCGGCGAGTCGGCTGCATGTGGTCGCGTTAGAATCAACGGAGTTTTAACTTCCATCAAGGTTCAGGATGGCTTCAAGCCTCCCCGTCACGCAGTGTAACGCATTTTCAGTAAATCCTTCATATCTTGGCTTCCTCTGCGTCTTGTGTCTTAAGTGTTGGTTTGGAGACTCTTGAGAATGTGCATATTCAGTCTATGTGGAAGAATCGCTTCTTCCGTCTGTTAATTACAGATTCCGAGCTGGTTATCATACGAGATCAAAACGACCCATCGAATGTCTTTGCAGTACAGATTACACACTTTTGACTCTCTTACTCCCGGCATATGTATATACAAAGCAAAGATATTAAAGAACCTTAGAATAATTTCTCCGAGCATGAAAGTTGGTGTGCAAGGACACAGCGAGAACGGCAAGATCAAATTTTGCATTACTAGGGCGTTTGCATAACTGGGTCAAGGTTAGTATTTGGGAACGTCTCTTCAACCAGCTTGTTCAAGTCTTCCTCGGAGTGCTTGTATCCCTCGTGCCCAACCTGCAATTCCATGTGTTCCTGTCGTACCTTCAGCTCTACCATCTACACCCTGGCAACTTTTGGTCTCTCATCTATCATGTGACTCTTTCTCGCTCCCCCCTGGGTCTTCTCACCTGAATGTTCTCGCTCATACTGGATCTGGCTGGGCAGGCTCAGGTTCTCATAACAATAATCTCGGGTTGAAACCAAGCGAGCAGTATCAGGATTGCTACGTCAATCTTGTCCCCCTCTACCTCAATGCGCCGAGACGTGGATTGCCGAGACGAACCTTGTTCAAGCTATCATATATCAGACATCGACCTCGCCTTCCTACCGCACGTTCTCGTCGCAACGAGGGATACATGGTCCGCATATTTACCCGTAGCTTCATTGTTCTACGTCCGCCATGCGATCTCAGACTACCCAGGTCCCACATCTCAAGTCCGCGCAAATCTCCTAGCTCCCTATTTGCAAAGTAAGCTGCATCGGGGGATCAATCTGACCTTCTATATACGTGGCAGTATTTGAGACAAACTTGACGATGATCCAGTCTGAGGGCTCGAATCACAGGCTCACAAACTTGATGAAAGGTTTCATCACAGCTCCGGTGAGAGAAAGAAGACTTACAAACCCAGCAACACTCGATTTCCCGGTACCTAATCGACTTCAATAAACCTTACGTTTCGAGCTACCGATACACTCGATATTGCTCGTTCATTCAACTGCACAATAAGCTTGACATTCAAGTTATTCAAGGCTGAATTTCAGCATAATCAATCGGCTCAGCGCCTAGGGGATCTAGAGATTCCTAAATGCTCAGTCTCTGCACGATGCGGCCGTGTTTGATCAGTGATTTTCTTATGCTCCGATTCCCAGACGTTCCAGTCGGAACCAATATAGATCCCTTCCAAGGTATTGACATATACTTTGTTCAGACTCGTTCGAGCGCATCGGCGTCGAGTGCCTTGATTTCAAACCATTCATTGGAGCTGCTTCAATCAGACCTGGTAGTATTCAATCGCCAATCGATAACCGAGCAATTCCCTGGAACATCCGCTGTCGAACAGAGGTTTGATGAGGTTTGGTGAACGATCTGAATTGCAACATAGATCAAGCTAACTCTATCCGTGCTATCTATCTAACTATCACTGAGGGCGTTCCAAACCGACGACGTCACTGTGGAGTACCCTACAGAGCAGACTTGAGCTCACTGCCAACGTTTTGAGTGAACGGGTCAAGATCAACTTGACCATACTCACTGTGATGTTGCTTTGAGAGTGCCCCGCTCGTTCCTCTCCCCGGTCCCTCTTGCTTACTGCTCGACTAGATTCACACGTCGTCTGGATCAGATGCCTTCGGAGTGGAATATCCCCCGTTCAGCATCATAGCGATCGCATCAGGCAGTAACTGATTTATTTCTCTAAGGCTCACTAAACGGATCCAACGAAGATACTGTACTGCAGAATCTGACGGTAGGCAAGGAGCTGGATTCTCAACATGTGCCGATTTCGCCATTGGACTCCCTGTTGACTTCCGTTCAGCTTCTTCCGGCTCAGACATCACAGCTCCTCGGCACGACTAGGTCAGAAGATTAGCCCAGATCGCATCGTGCACCAGCAGCAACATTACGACCCGAGAAACCTGCAAGGCAGCGCCTACTGGTGTACGTTATCGTTGCGCAAATAGCCAACTTCAGTAATCAAAGCAGGCCGCATTAGATTACCTCGCCATCGAGTAACCAACTGGGACCACCCCCATCTTGATATAAAGTGGAAATCTCGCACCTTGAATAAACAAACTCTCCATCTCTATCGCCTTATCTCGATCGACTTCAAGCCCCTCTAAAATGTCCATTCCCAACGTTACTCCCTACTTGCTCCCAAGAGACGAGTATGAGAAGAAGAGGTACGTACCTCAAAGTATAGCTCAACTGGTCGTCTGTGGGACTGAGTCGAACATGTTCTCTATGATAGGCTTAACTTGCAGCACGTCGTCGTCATCCGCAGTTTCGGCGGACATGTTCCCTCACAAGTGACTATAGCACCCGACGCCAAGATCCTCGATGTCGGCTGTGGAACGGGTGAAGAGCATACCTTGTATAGTCTGCTGCTACTTTGCTAAACTCTCCCTAAGGTATATGGTCTGTCGACTTCGCCTCCACGCTCCCGCCAACCGTTCACTTCGACACATCTGATATCTCCGACGCGAACTTCTTGACCCAGGGCGGGCTTTACTCAGTTCCTTCTAACGTGCACTACGCCACGCACTCTGTTCTTGATCTACCCTCGGAGTGGACGAACCGCTTTGATGTTGTTCACCAGCGGCTCATGCTCGGCGGGATCACCAAAGTCGAATGGGTAAAAGCGCTGAAGGAGCTTTATCGTGTCACCAAGCCAGGAGGCAGTGTTGTCTTGGTCGAGATCGATCCAGGTGCTTCTGCCACTACACTTGCCCAGTCAGCTGTAGCTACCCGAGAAATCTGGACTTTCTACCAAGCCGTTTTCAACAAGGGTAACATGATGTGGGACTCCAAGAAGTTCCTCGATAGCCAACTCAAGGAAGTCGGCTTCGAGATCGCAGGTATCGAAGAGACTGTCTTCCCATTGGAAGGCGCTGTTACGACTGTCTTTGAGGAGGGCGAGGCTCCAGAAAAGACAACTCTCGGTGACGATGCTTTGGCGAGCATGGTCCGTGTCTTCCAGTCTTATAGACCACAAATCCTGGACGCGAAACTGGTTGAACCCGAGAGGCTCGATAGTTTATTGAAGCAGATGGCGACGGAGTGGAAGGATATCCCCAAGACGGCGGGCGGCCAGGGTTGGTCATACGTAAGATTTTGCGCAAGGAAGCCTGTGGCTTAAACTTGCAGGACTATCGACAAGTATTTTATAATCTGTAGCATATCTGGCCTCAACGCCTATGTACATTTCGGACTATCGCTTCATCTGCATAGTAATCTCCTCATATATCATGTATCCTCATCAAATTATCGCAATAACCATGGTTCAGCCGTCCCCACAATCCTTGTTCATTGAGTCTGAGTCTCTTCTTTACGGGACCGGCCATAAGGATGAGATAAATCGACGGATATATTTTAGCGAGACTTGATGTAGCCGGTGTTAGGCTACGAGCGTCTGCAGGTTTCGCGCGGTCTACTTGAACATACGTCCTGCACGCTCAGGCTCAGCTCTTCCATCGGCCATGTCGGAAACAAAGCTGAGTCGAGAGGATCAGAGACTTGTAGATTTGGGAAGAGCCCCGCGGGATGTGATCCAGCGACCAGCATATGCGGTTAAATGGAGGGAACAAATTCGCTGCGTGGTCCAAGCCATCTACTGTTGTTGGGGATTCTAGTGAAATAGGGACAAACTTGAGTCCAGCGAACGCGTCGCCGAGCAGGGGTGCTAGTGATGGTTCCGAGAAACATGTAAGTCCACTGATGATCATTACGTGCATGACCCGGTGTGCTTAAACCGCCATAACGTCTCCTGACAGACTCCAAATCTTTCTCTGCTCTTCGCTCCTGCTTTCTCCTCTTGACGTTCCACATCGCTGATCATGACAGCATTCTCTCGCTTGCAGCTGGCAGGTAAGCGAGCATCGACAATCTCAATAAATAGACTCGTACACGACTAATTGGACACTATGTGACAGCGGCACTCCTAGGTACTTATAACAACTACAACCGTTCTACATTGCCCTTGAGCTCAAATCGACCTCACAGAGTATGACAACGATCCTGATAGTCCAGAACTACATCGATCTGCTCATGATAGTGCTATCTTCGCACATCTGCGTAAAACGCACGGGCTGCGACCCAAGTCAACGAAGGCGGACTACATGCGTGTCCCTCTGCCCAGCGAGACAGGGAGTATGTCGGGTAGGGTATCTGCTGTTGGTTCCAGAAAGTCGCGCGCATCTATCAACGCACTTCAAGGCATGTTTGGCACGGAAGCAGAATACGAGTTCGACGAGGAGGATGAAGAGGATGAAGAGAAGGAGGTTGAGGTTGACCTTACTTCATGGGGACTAGATGCTTTCATGCCCAAAGACAAGGAATCCAAACATGGTCGTAAGAAATCTAAACAGCCAAAGGTCATGTTCCCGAACCCATATCCGGATGAAGACGTGCACACAGGCAATGTCGATGCCATCCGACGGCGACCTACCGATTCGCATAGGACCAGGAGTTTGGGAAACATAGATGATATGGCCTTACGAGATGCATTTGTTTCTTCTCCATCTCTCGACAAGGCAAGAAGAGCCTCGTTTGGTTCTCCTCTTGACCTAGAAGGAATGGAAGTTCCTGAGCGACCGTTTGCAATGCGAAGGGCATCCGACCATCCAATCATCGATTCACTCCCTCAGGCCCCTCCCCTGCATTCCATTCCTTTTCCAACAGGTTCTCCTAGGTCTCAATCTCCGTATCCCGATGAGCATCTAGGTGGTGGGCCATCTCATGCGCGAAGACCTTCTGCTGCCAGCTTAAACTCCCGTTACATGCTGCAAACCGCCGACCAGGACGTGGACCGCCAGCGTACACACTCCGTGGCCACTACATTCCAGCTCAACGATAACATATTTGCTCTGGAGCCACCTACCAACGCCTCTAGATTTGATCCCAAAGCTGCGGCTCATGCACGTACTGTGTCGAACGCATCCATGGGATCTCGCTTCTTCAATGACGCCGCCTCCACGCATACTGCCTCTCACCTCGGGAGAGAGCGTAAGATATCCGCCATGGATCTATTAAGGCCCAAGGTCTTGGTCATGCCCAGCCCCTTGCAAGGGGCTGCTCCAGAATTCAGTCCTGGAGAGACACCACGCGATGGTTTCCAGTCCACCTCCGAGAGCGGCCCTCCTTTGCCACCTGGCGCTCGTTCAACGCGTCGGTTGTCGACTAGTCTGACCAATCTGGAACAAGACCTACCTGTGCCCTCCAATTCCTTCATACCTAACCCTCGAATGCACATGACGCTCTCCCAGATGACGTTTAGTAATACGTTGAAAGTTGGTGGGCAGCAAGATGCCTCTTATACCGATATTACTCCTCAGTGGCCCAGGGCGACCGAGGACGGAGAGCAAATCAATCTAGAGCCCGAGGAGGAGGAGGAGGAAGAGCCAACGACGGAAGCTCTGATGCCACCTCCCCTACCTTTGGGCAGGCCAGCAGGAAAGTTGTATGGAAAGAGTCTCATTGATGACCTCGAGTCTCGTAAAGCTCAGATGCGTAGCAAGCAACGGTCAGTTGGGCTCCTCCATCTAATATGCACAATCAGCAACTAGCTAATACCACAATGATTCAGGGTTTTTACAGGAGATCAACGTCCCTCTATGATGGCTCGAGGATCGACCCATTCAAGTACTCTGATAGATCCTGCATCACTTCAAAGTGCATCTACTATCCAACGAATGAGCTCCTATAACAACACACCGAACCTTGAGCGAAGACAGTCCACCCTAAAACCCTTGCTCAATTTCGAGGACGAGAAACATCTATCCCCTCAAACTCAGCCTATGAATACTCGCTCCGTCTTCGGTGTGGATACATTGTGGGAACGCGAAATGGCCAAGTTGAAGGAGATCGAGGCTGCAGAGAAACTCGAAGCAGAGAAGCAAGCTGAGATGGAGGCCAAGCTGCAGAGTGGCAAGAAAGGAAAACGCAGGGGCAAAGAGGCGCAGCCTCAGTTGTCACCTACGGTTGCGCCCTCACCGAGCACGCCCTTATCTCAAGGGGAAGGAGTTACGAGCGAACGAGTGAGCGATCCTCCCGTCCTTCCCACTATACCAACAGCCATTCGTGGTCCTCCACCGAAGATCGACGACGCCGACGAGAGCGACTCAGATAGCAGTGCTGAAGAATCTCGTCCTCCACAACCAGCAGCCCTCGCTGGCAAGTGGTTTGATGATTCAGACGAGGAGAAGCCTCAGCCTGTCCGGACTACTGGCGTAGGTGCCCGATACCAGCGCAGTGGCGGCGAGGACAGTGACGAAGATGTTCCGTTATCCATCTCGGTCGCTAGGGTGCTCGACAAGAATTCTCAGTACCAGAGAGCTGTCGATGATTCAGACGAGGAGAAGCCATTGTCCATGCTCATGGGGAAGGCAATGATTCAAGGAAACGACGACGACGACGACGCACCCCTCGGTCTACGCGCCTCTGTAGCCCTCCCCCATCAAACCGTCGAGGACGATCAGCCTCTGGCACTCCACCCTGAACAGCAAAGACGGACTCAGTATCAAATGCTCGCGCAGCAGCAGTTCCATCAACAGCAAATGCAGCAGCAACAACAGATGATGATGCAAGCTCAATTCCAGAACAGTATGTTTTTCAATCCCGCAGCTACAATGTCAGGATTCTTCCCTGGCCCTGTTACACCCATGGGGCCTATGATGCCACCCATGGCACCTATACCTGTCCCCTCACCTCCTCCGGCTCACGATCCTGCCAAGTACGCAAGAGTGGATCATTGGAGGCGAGACGTTGCCATTGAGGGTACTGATACCGGCTCCAGCTAATTCTTTCGTCCTTCTCTTGCATATCTTTTGGAAACTCAGTAATCACACTTATTTTCTCACTCTGCATCCACTATATGTCATCCCTAATAGAACTAGCCATTACATTTTGCATACATTCATTCGCTATAATTGCATAACAAGGAAACAATCGAAATAACAGATTCCTGCGTAACTTGTCACATAAAAAAATGGGCGCAAGATAAATCAAAGACCTGAGGGCTTCAGTGGTGTGCCTCTGGATTAGCTATCCATAGCTTCCGCTTTGGTACTGTGACTATGGATACATCCCGGCGGTTCATCTCCTCTTCCATGATCCGCTGTCGAATGTCGTCGTCCTCGTTCTCGTCTTCTACCTCGCCGTGACAATTTGTGCTTTCGTGGCCTGTGGAGGTAGCTGCACGATAGGCAGGTTGGTGCCAACTGTACGGACTTCTCTGTTCTTCTGTAGATGTGGGGAATGGGTACTGACCCTCTACTCCCGCTGGAGTGGATGGGTGAAGTCGGTTTTGCGGCGGGAAATCAGGGTTTCGTCGCGAACGGAATATCAATGAGCATGCGAGGGAATCGCTAGGTTCGCTTCTCCATGTGTGGTAGAAGAGAAGGAGGTATGATAGGACAATAACCGCAAGGAATGAACCAAAGACGCCTTTGGGGCCATTGGTCCAGAGTGCTGCAAGTGTAACAACGCATAACCCTAATAAAGAAGCATGGAAAAGCAGTCGAATCAAGATCTCAAAGAGCCCGAACGAGGGTGCAGGGGCCAGGTGTTTTGTCCCATTAGATGTCATGAGCTGGTCCATCGTCCCTGGAGTCGAGGTCTCGTTGGCTCTTCTGGCTATTGTGATAGCATAATCAAGCTCGCCCTGACAAAAGAAAAATCGAGGTTAGATATTCGTTAGACTCTTGATTGCGGGAGAGAACGTTTACCACAGCGTTCAGGCTCCGTCGTCTGGCCAACCAGTCCACGTCGCTCAAACTCCTGACATGACCGGTATGACCATCGCTGGACAACTCTGCGGCTCTGGCACTCAGCCATCCGCTGTGACTCCCACGGCGTGACCTGTTTCCTCGGTTCAAGACCGCAAAGGAACGCTGGTTAGCGGGAGAAGGGTCGGAAAGCGTAGACGCTTGGTCAGAGGAGAGGCGAGCTTCAAGGTGGTCTGGATGCGTCAGGACAGAAGAAGGACCTAAAGATCGTGTCGGTAGATGATCATATGAGGAAACGGAATTTCGACTCCGTGGGACGTCCAGGGTGTTCTTTTCGATAGGGGCTGGTGAAGTGTCCTCGACACGCCTTAGATGTGATCGGATTGTCGTCCAATGTCTCAATACACCCACCAGCAGCGGCGTCACAGCGTAAACAAGAACGAAAAGTATTAGAGCGGCCTTTCCGTGTGCTGTCTTCAGCGTACTGCCAGCAGCGTCGGTGCGCTTCGAGAGGGAAGATGAAGACGAGAAAGATGTGAAAGCTAAAACCAGTCCTCCAATGCCAATGGCGTAAGAGGCAACTGTGAAGAGGATAAATATCAAGAAAGATGGCTGGTGAGAGTGAGATGGCTGGCCAGAGAAAGCAATCCGATAGCACAAGATAGCAGGGAAAAGAAGAAATACTGAGACAGCAGATAGCACTTTGTGAGAGGTAGATGTGGTATATTGGATAGAAGGGCCTGAATCTGGAGGGCTAGATGTTGGGGATGAAGAGGGAGTAGGAGAGGGAGTTTGTGTGGGTGAGGAGATACGGGTTGCGCAGTTTGAAAGAAATTCGTTTGTGACACCTGCGCCGTTAGCGTCGACGCCAGATTGGAGCCTGCCATTCCCGAAACCCGACCAGCGGGCGCCACTTGACGAGACTGAGCCATCGTAGGCACGAAGAAGCCACATATCGTGCAAGTAGTTGCCAGCGGCGTCTTGCCCGCCGTACATCAAAGTGTCAGTGTACTTGCTGGTAGATGAGCCTACCAGGCCAGTGTTGAAGGAGTAAACGGCAGCGCCTAGGTGGTATATTAGTTTGGATAGGTGTCGATGATAGGACTAGGGAAATGCGCACCTTGTCTAGGAGTCGGATATCGCACCGTGCCAGTGCTACCAGGGTCGCCAGCAGGTAAAATTCGTGACCAATTTCCAGTACGATAAGAGAGGACACCCTGCTGCGAGATAAGCTTCATGGGGGATGAGAAGAAGGAAAGCTCACAATTTCGCCTTTCTTGTTGCCGTTATCATCGTCCCACATAGCATCATCGAATATGCCTTGAAGTAGAAAGGCTTGGGAAGAGAACGTGTCAGAAGCTGTGTTTAGGTTGGGTATTATTGAAGCCCCAATTCGAGGAGTGGGGCATGTTTGGCAAGAGAAGCTGCTGGGACTGGTGGTGGAAATTACGTATCCGTCCTGCTGAGCACACGACTGGGAATCGTTGATGGAGGTAGTATTGCACCCGCCGTACGCTATGATTGTGGATCCTATGACACATCCCGCCTGTCCATCCTTTCGTGGTAGATTTTCCAGGCCAGAGATTTTTTCCCAGCTTCCAAGCAACGAATCTGGGCTGGTAGGTAAAAATAGAAAGAAAATTGAATGCTCTAACATCGACAAGAACAAAAATCAAGAAGGATCTCACTTATTGGAACTCAGCGTGCCAGTTATAGAAAGCTTCCAGGTATCAGTCAGCGGTTGCGCTTGAGAACCGTCGCTTCCGCCTGATAGGTAGAAAGTATTGTTTGGAGAAGCTAATCTTGGGTCCTGGGTCGTCGATGTGCGGAGGTCGATCCCCCCAGATGCACCCCAACGCGGTGAGGGCCCACCCGGAGAAAGTTGCATCTCTGCCCATATTTCCGAGCCGAAATCAAACGCCTAAGTAAACCCGGGGAATGAGGATCTAGAAGAGAACGTGTGTGAGAGTGTGAAAGTTAGCCCGCGTACCCATACGTCTGAGAGGGCGGCATCGTTAGTGCCTCTGCCGCCGACGACAACAAAAGCACGACGACTGAGAGAAGTTGATCAGATATGGTGGTTATGAAATAGAAGAAGAGGAATGATGGATGGCGCGTTACGTACTAGCTAGCAGCAGAATCTGCGCCGAAGATAGCCGCGCTGCGGGGGGGAGGAGAGTCCAGGAGCGAAGCGGGGAGATTCGAGGGAGGAGAAGGGGCCCTCCAAGTGAAGTTGAGAAGGTTGAGGCTATGTATACAAGAGTGCACGGAAGAACCATGTTTAGTCGTAGCGCCTCAGAACGTCAATAACAATTTTGAGACACACAGATAGGTGTTAGACTGCGGAACGTTATTCTGTTCGCCTCCAAAGAGAATAATAGTGTTGCTAGATAGAAACGACGTTATGTGAGCACCCCAGTCCTGCGCTCCTCGAGAAACGCGAACGAGACTGTTACCTCGTCTGATCATAACCGATGGATGCGTCTTTCAAAGCGGGAGGTTGATCGCCTTGGAGCAAAGAAGTGAGTTCGATCCATTGCAAGGGTGGTACTGCAAGTTGAGAGGACACAGTAGCAAGATCATCGAGCCATAGCAGGAGCAAGAGGAGGATCCATTTTGGAGAAAGCGAAAGGGCCATGAAGCCCACCGTGGGCGTTCGAGTGAAGGCAGTTGAACGCCGTTCGTCATATCACGTGGTCACGTTCCTTCTCAAATGGAATCCGAATCCCCGTCAAAACGTGCATTGTCAGACCAGATACGTTCCTCCAACCTGGCCACAGACAGGTAATCTCTTTGGATTGCCATGTATTGACATCTACTTGTACTAATACCCCAATGAAGTGGTCACCAGGATGTTGATCTGGCTGCCAAGCTCAGAGAAGCCGCGACTCGAGGCAGAATGAGTTGTGTATCATTCCTTCCTTCGACCCGAAACCTGTCTTCTGACGCGTTTTATGCTAACTAGATGTGTCAATGGGTTACAGCACCAATCGATCCACCAGCACTCCGTATTCCTCGCCAACGAAACCTAAACGCAACGACTTATTCCGGTCAGACGCGGACACCGTCAAAGCTGTTTACAGTACTCTGCCTCCAGGAACTAGCCCTCCTATATCTCCAGGGAAGAGGAACAGGAAGCAGCAAGGACCAGTCGACTCTGATGAAGAGCTGGACGTGGCGATGAAGGAAGACGAGCCTCTGCAAGTGAGGCCCATCAAACCCTTGAGGAAGGGAGCGAAGCCAATCGACGCGTCTATTCCGACGCCCGCTCCAGACCCAGTACAGAACAATTAACGCGTGCTCTGTTCGTTCATCTGGGCCCACTCTGTCTTCATCTAGCGTCTCGTCTATTTATCTTGTGGATTCTCAAATAGCACTGGCATTATCCTGCTGTCTAGCTACCAGGAGAGATCTTGTGGTAAGCACATTATGTTCGCCTCCCCTCTACATAGGACGACTTGGTTAATCTCCCGCAGCTTCGAAATTAACAATTCCATGTATCTTCAATGTGTCGTTTGACTGGCTTTCCGGCATCTCTGCGAGCTTTTGGCGTCCACCAGGCACATTGATCTTGCTCTGGTCGGGCCGTAGATCGAGACTTGCGAACACTTCACCACCGTATGCGTGCGTTGAGCGCGACAGACTCTTATCCTTATTTCTCATTATCACATCTGTTTATGTATGTACTTTGCTCTGCTTATTCTCGATCATGTACTTGTATACTACCGCTTTCAATCCACTTCTGCTTCTGATGCCGTACTGGTGGTATTCTGACTCTTCGGGTCTTGTCTTGAGACCACGGTCACGCACACAAAGGTCGTAGCATATCTCCGAGCCTTGATATTTGCCGCCAATGTCGTCCCGACAAAACCCACCACCGCTGGGCAGTCTTGCCGTCCAGGCCCCTTCATTAACACGCCAGATCGTACGAGTCTCCTCATCAACATGTTACGAACTCTCCCTGTTCAAAGGTACTTCTTACTTTCTCAGCCTCAGCTTGCTTCCGTGTCTCACAGCTTCATGACACCAATAGATCTGTTGAAGGAGTATCGCAAGCTGGATGACAGCATTACGATGCGGATGAACCGGACTAACGCACAAGTGCGAGATGAAGACAGGGTAGGCAAACCATCCAAAGGGACGGTTCAAGACCAGGCCTGCCTGTACGTCTGGAGGGAACTCGTAGGTAAGCTCCGTGTCTTCCACCCGTAATTGTACCTGAGGCCTACTTGATTCATGCAGCGAATTGGAAGAGGCGAACAGAGTTGATTGGGTACTGTACTCAGGTCGTTGACCATTCGATAGGCGAGAAGCAGGACGTCCTGGAGGATGCAAAGGAGCTGACTCCTGCTGAGAGACGGAAGATGCAGGCATCGATGTATTCCGAGGGAGTGATGGTACGTCGACGTTCCTCGCACTTTGTTTCTACGCATTCTCTAATATCCTTCGCTTTGCATCAGCGGAACCAAGTACACAACGAGCTGACCGTTGAGAAGATAGTCCGGCATCGTTCTCTAGATGGTGCGTTCACCGCTGCGATTCCCTCTGCCGTTGGTGCGTCATGCTGATTCCGGCACTACGTACTAGCGTTTCGGTCTCGATGCAAGTACTTTGACATTCCACCAGATACGGACGAGCAGACGAGGCGGTTATGGGAGTCTGCTAGGACAATGTCGTAGAGTATCTCTGCTATAATTCTCCTGTTTAGATGGTGTCTGGTGCTTTTCTTGGATTCAATGCAGCTTATCTAGCCTCTTACTCCACTTGCGCAATTGCTCTTCCATCACTCGTATAGTCTGATCACCTGCGTTTCTTCCCAAACTCTCATGTTCAAGCATTACATCCCTGTATCTCTACTCTATCTATCTACCACTCTTGCTCGCCCCTCCAATCCTATCGTTGTCCAGGGTGGCGCCGTTCAGGCGCCATTCGTCGTTGACGTCAAGGTACCTGTTGCTTTGGGCGTAATGAGCCAATGCCCAGACGCACTCCTTTGCGAGGCCCTGTTCGACCAGGTTCTCAACAAGGTCAAGGATAAAGTTGACTTGTCCTTGCTCTACATAGCGAAGTACGTCGCAGCTTTACATACGGCTTACACGCTCAGTCTGGCTCTCATCAATAGTTCGCTCATCAATGTTCACAGATACGACCAAGACGACGACAACGACCTGACCTGCCTTCATGGCCCTCAAGAGTGTGCAGGCAACGTCCAGCAGCTCTGTGTCAAGAAATATACAGACACCTCACAGTGGTGGAACTTTGTCCAGTGCCAGAATTTCCAAGGACGAGCCAACATCGGCTCGCCTGAGACGGCACTCAAGTGCGCTGGGACTGCTAGAATCGACTGGGAGCTGAGCGGTGTTGGGCAATGTGCGGGCTTGGATGGAAGCGGAACGGCGCCAGAAGGAATAGACTTGTTGGCGAAGAGTGCTAAAGCTGCACAGGCACTCGGTATTGAGTAAGTCACTCGCTCCTGCCCAAGACTTCGTGTGGGCTATCACAGCTATCAGTCGCTGACGCTATGCCTTGGTACCTAGGAAAAGCTGCACTATCTTGATCAACCGCGAGAAAGTGTGCGTGCATGACGGTATCTGGAAGGAATGTGATGTACGTCCGCCTCCACATGACATATTTGCTCGTGTATTCTTCCTTCGTCGCTGTACTAATACATCGCCGCCTGTTCTCTAGGAGGGCCATACTGTCAATGACTTCATCCGCCAGATCAATAGCGAGTATGACCGCTTGAATAGTGATAATTAAGGTTGAAGCTTTCTATGAGATGCGTGCTCGTCGCAGGATGTCGAGGCTGTAGTAACCAGGGTCCGAGGTGATGGTGGTGTTCGTAAGGGAAGTAGGGAAGTTGACTTTGTCACCATACAAGCTCGTAGATGATAGTTATGATGTTTATGCCGATTAGCGGTACTGTTTGAGCCCATTTTCAGTACACGGAGAAAGTTATAGCTGGAGGTGTCTGGACACGTACTTCTCATGAGTGTCCGAACCGCTGTTATAAGGTCCACAATTTTGGCTTTTATTGAGACGTCTGACGGACCACCGTACCCCGATCCATCGTAAGACTGATTGTACCCTTGTTGCATGCTCTGCTGATGCTGCATCGTAGAGGAAGAAAAGCCAACTACGTGATTGAATCGAACCTGGTCAATGGGCAAACTCCAGACGCTGAAAGAAGTGGTTTGGCCGTACTTCGTGCAAGAAATCGTTCCTCACTGAGGACGGCTACTGCGTTGAGCAGTAGGATACCGACGTAGAAGAGGTTGCCGAGGATTCCAGTGACGGCCATAGGGGTAGGCAAGAGGTAGGAAGAGGAGAAGGAGCAAGTGAGCAGGTCACGGTGTCTGCCACACTTCCTTCTCGATCCCATGCAGCGCGGCTCACAGTGTGGTAATAGTCCCTGGTGCTACTACTACCAATTGCTACTTGCTAATCATTTAATACAGCCAAGGCTATATTGTCCCAGTCGTTATGTCGCGCGGCTGCGCCCAGCTACTCGCGTCAGCTCCATTGGTCCGCTAGTCAGTCGTACGTCCTGAACGACCACTCTTTACGGCCCATCGACCCAATAATATCACTTTTCTGACTTATAGCGCGGCATTCGGGAACCCTTTACACTGGCTGCAACGGAAAATGGTTCCCGTCATCCGGGAGAAACCTACAGAAGAACAGCTAGCTGCAGAAAAGCAACAGGCTGCAGCGGAGGAGGGCAAGCGCAGTTTGTTCGATACTGTGGCAAAGCAGGAGAGCAAGGAGAGGAAGAAGGCTAAAGCTGCTGCCGTCTTCGATCCGTACGGTCCCCCCGTGGTGAAAAAACCTCAACCGGACTCCGTGAGTTGCCCCCACAGTTTCCAATGTATTAGCCACTCGTCTGAACGGAGGACCTGCGAAAATCCTCATGCCTTCAGCACAAATACTCGACCGCCAATTTCAAGATTTCCCACCGAAAACTGAACCTTCTCGGCCGTCAAATTTCTGGGAAACCAATAGATTATGCTATTCTCCAGATGCAATTCAGTGAGAAGCGCGTGAGTAAGCGTATCAAGAACATGCTCTTGACCGCCAAGCACCACGCTATGCGGTACAAGAGACTGGATGTATCGAAACTTGTCGTTGGTGCGTTCGCGCGGTAATTTCTCACACTGGTGTTCTGTTGTTAATTGTTTTACTACGTGTCTCTAGCTGAATCGTGGGTAACAAAGGGCCCAAAGTCTATCAAACGACTGGAGCCCCGGGGAAGGGGTCACTTTGGGATACGAGTGCACCCTGACTCGCGTATGCATGTGGTATTGAAGGAGGGCAAGACTCTTGAGGAGAAGAGAAAGGCGGAATTTGAGAGAAAGCTGAAAAGGATTGTTTCTGCTAACGCGGTGAGGGAGGATAAGCCGATACGAAATCCAGCACAGATGTGGGCGTGGTAGTTACAGTCGACTAATGATATTGGTGGTAGCACTGGCCACTTTAGAGCTGATACAGTATATATATAGAGACCGGACACGTTACCTCAAATCTATCTTTCACCTCCAGACGCAGTCGTCCCTCCTCCCCTTCAGAGTACATTGTACAATGTTACTCCCTTCTCTCTTTTCCTTCCTCATATCCGCTTCGACCGTTCTTGCTCTAGCCAACTTCGAGAACACGGCCATCGTCCGTACCATCGAACTCGGCGGTTCTCTCACACACGTCACAACCACTTACGCAGCCAAAGCACTCATCGGCAATGTGCAGTCCTACACTATCGCCATCCCACGGCTGGAGAAGGAGAGATCCAGCTTCGTGGAAGTGAAAATAAAAGGGCAGCAGAAACCGCTGGCTGCTGAGTTCGACCATAAGAATTTCAAGTCGACGTACGTGTCAACATTGTGCTGCTCGCTCCTTTTACGCGTTCGTCGTGAACTGAATTCACTGGGTTCTTGGGATGCATAGGCAATATGATATACTGAGGGTGCAGCTCCCACAACCACTGGAAGTTGGTTCTACTGTCAACCTTGTCCTGGAGACGGTACAGACGCGTGCTTCGCGCCCCTGGCCCGAGAGAGCTGGACAAAGCGACTCACAAGCTCTCAAATACGACTGCAACCTGCTAGTAATCAGCCCCTACAACACTCTGGTTCAGAGGACTAAGATCAAGTGTGTTCTTTGCATTTCTATCGCTTTATTCGCGCGAAAGTAGTTAAGAATCTATTTTCTCCCAGGTCACCACACCCAGAAGTCATTTCGTACACTACACCCAAGAATGTGGCAGAATTTACACTAGAGGATCCTGTCGTTGCGGCTGGGTCGACTATCACCTATGGACCGTACAGGAACGTCGGACCCTCTACCGTTGACAATTGGGAGCACCAACAGGTCATCGAGGTGCACTACCCGTATGAGTATCCCGTCGTGGAAATTGTTTCGTACGAGAGACACGCAGAGGTCAGCCACTGGGGCGCCAACCTCAACATCGACGATAAGATTCATCTCAGGAACGCTGGACCCGAGTACGTACACCTCTCTGTTTTCTGTCCTTCGATAAATTCGGGCCCTTGTTCATCTCGTGCACCTTCAGGCTTCGCGGTCATTTCTCTCGCCTGGAGCATCAGAGACAAGCCTACAGCGCCAAACGCGCGCCCCACGTCATCCCGGGGATGGTCCTCCATCTGCCTGCAGGTATCTCCAATGTGTACTACTACGACACCATCGGCAACGTATCCACCAGTCAGCTTCGTGTTGCGCCCTCACCAACTTCTCGCTCAGCCCGTAATACAAAATACAGCCAGCTTGAGCTTAAGCCTCGGTATCCTATACTCGGTGGATGGAATTACACGTTCACACTGGGCTGGGACTCACCCCTAGCCGATTACGCTGGCTGGGATAAGGAGAGCAGGAAATACGTCCTTGAGGTGCCGTTGATGACCTTCATTCCTGCGAGTGTATATACGAACGCGAGTATATCGATCGTTCTGCCCGAAGGCGCAACGTGAGTGGTTTTTTTTTCGGCCTGTGTTCATGCTTTCCGTGGGACCTTTCGGGTGTTCCTGACCACGTATCACAGTGACGTGGAGTATTTCCCATCATATCCCGCGGTTTCCCAGTCGTTGTCTACTCACACAACTTACCTTGATACGACTGGTCGACCGAAGATCACTCTTGAGTACTCTAGACTCACCGATCGCCACGCCCTGGGAACTGTCTACGTGAGCTGTGTAGTTCTGGTGTCCTAGACCCTTGCTGACTGTATCCATACCCATCGTGCTTAGGTGACCTACAAGGTTCCTTTCTCAGCCCACATGAAGAAACCTATAGCCGTAGCGACTGCGTTCTTGATAGTGTTCGTGCTAGGGCTTGTGGGAAGACGAGTGAACCTTGAGCTGCACAACGGGGCAAAGCAAAAGCAGCTGTAAACTTACACTCCCTCTATATATACTGACTTCTTCCGACGTAGAGGCGCTACTACTATGTACTGCAGTTACTGGAGAATAATTATAATTGCTTGGGGCAAATACATGGGGGTTGTGTGGTATGGGTACAAGTACATGCCATGCTTGGTTTGTATACAGGGGGGGGAGGGGTAAGTGGGGGGTGATCCAGGAAACTAGAAGTGGCCACAGTAGCTAAGGGATATGTATATGTGTACTATCAAAGCTCGTCCTTTTGATCCTCTGGTCGTTCACGGCCTATGTAGCTGTGAAGAGTCAATAATAAACAATGTTCCGGTTCAGTAGCCCTAGAATCATGAACCACGTTGAGCACATCAGAGGATTTGAAAGAAAAAGGAACACCAGCTCACGGTTCCTTGAGATACGTGATCACAGAGGTCGTCGACCCGGACAGTTTATCCTGGCACGCATAGAACACACCCCTGTTCGTGAGCTTCCCGTGCTCGAAGAACAACATCGATTGCTTCCACTTCCATATCCCCTGGATGCCCCGTTTCTCTGGCGTGATCTCGATCCGTAAAGGGTGATCTTCCCTAGAGACATCTGTGGGGAGCGTCGTGTTAAGGACGTTCACGTGGAAGACGGAGGATGCGTTGTTGAGCTGGTAGAGCTGGTAGTTTTTAATGAAGAAAATCGGGGGCTCTGTGAACCTTGGACTGGCGTTTGATCGGATGGTGAGGTTTGTCGGCGTGCCTGCGAGTACGGGGAGTCAGTTAATCAATCTACCCCTCCCTGTTTTTTCGATGTGATGATGGAGATGTAGATGAGATGGCTCACCCTTGACACCAAGTGCTGAGAGGTATTTGAGCCCGACTCTGGATTGTTCAGTGGGACTCATCGCGGTGATGTATCCGGCTCCTGGAGCCAAACTGGAGCTCGAAGCCGAGTAATCGGTCATGATCGTGCCCTCGAAGGTGGGGAAGGCATGAACGATCTGATAGAGTCCTACGAGAAAGAGCAAAATCTTCATGGAGAACATAGGGTCGACAACCACGGCGTGAAGATGATGGGAGCCGGAGAAAGAGGAAGGGGGGGGACCGTGAGAAGCAGGAGTATATGAAGAGCGTCCGGAGAAACCGAGGAAGAAGGAGGCAGAAGGTCGGAGATCGAGAGGGAGAGAGAAAGGAAGAAAGCCCAGAGGAACACGTCAGAGGTGGTTTATATACCACGCAAGATGGTGGTTTGGGCGGGACAGACAAGTTGCTACATCATAGACGAGGGTGTCCATGTGGACCGGTAGCGTCGGGGAGGATATCTGAACTGGACGGCAACGGGATCAGATTGGCGTAGCGGGGTAAGGCCTATGCATAGGCCGGCATAGGCGCGTTTGTGCACAGAGTTCGCTCCCAGTGCATGTGGCCACGAGTACTTGATCAACGCGGCGCTGCCGAAGAGTATACAAGGTCGGTGCCTAGCAGTATTAGAGGTGGAGGCATTTTGCACAACAGCAAAGTCGAATTTTCCAGATGCAAAACCAAGCTGAGGAGAGCATTTACTGTAACATTATTCTGCTGGCTTTGTTCAAGAGCAATAGAATCTAGATCCCAGAGCAACAAAGAAATACCCAAAAAAAATCATAAACCGGACCGTTGATATTGCCGCCCAGCTGCTTCATGCTTCGCTCCTCCTCCACTTCTCTCACCCAATCTACTCGTCGCTTCGCCTCTAGTCTACGTCCTCGAGCCTCTTCTAAATCACAAGGACCTTCTGAATCTGCAGAGCTCGAACAAACATCACGCTTGCCGCGTTACCTGCGCAGAAGAACTCAATTCAGTTCACTCGACGATGACAGAACTAACAGCACCAGGAAACCAGCTTCCTCCTCCAAAACATCCCTGGGAAAGAATGGAAAGCCCATGAAACTTCTAGAGCCCCATGTCCTATCTACACGACTGAAGACACTCTGCGAAAAAGGGAGAGTTGGCGAAGCAGTCAATTATCTCAAATCTACACCCTTGGATGCGCAAAATACTCCCGTCTGGAATACTTTGATGTGGGAGTGCATGAAAGCGAGCAAATTTTCCACTGCGTATTCTCTTTACACCGAGGTTTGTTTTTTTTTCCTCTGCTTTCGCCGTCCTGAGGCTGATGATCGGTCAAGATGAAGAGACGGGGCTTCAGCCCCACTACACGAACGTACTCGACCCTGCTCAACGGTCTTTCCCGAATAAAAGACTGGCATATATATTCCAAGCAGTTGAAACACGCCAACAGCGTGTACACCTACTTCATGCGCCATCTCCAGTCGATAAAGAAAGAAGACCCTCATTCAGAAGACCTGGACATATCTCCACTCGCTTTTTACATCAAAATATTAGGCGACGCTGGACAGTACCAGAAAATATTCGATGTTTACTACGAGCTCGAGCCAAGTGGCCCGCTCGCTGCAAATCATCTTATTTACACTGCAATGTTCTCCGCCATTGCACGGTTCAACACTGCAGCTCGGAAGCAGTTGAACGCCTCGACCGCTGGGGTCATCGACACCAAGCTGTTATGGACTCAGACCGTTAAAGCCTCTCAGCGGCCGAAAGGTTTCGCTATCGACGCCCATTTGGTCACTTGTGCAATCCAAGCCCTCGCTGGCGGTCGTCAGGCGGAACAGGCTCTCGCCTTCCAACTCGTTCGCGACTACTTTGGGCTCACGAAGCCAGGAGACGCCGTCACTACCGGGCAATTCCCTCTGAGCCCTCAAGCCCTCATCGCCGCTCTCATGCTCTGCAATTCGTCGCACAAGCCTACTCTCTGCGTACATTATTTCCAGCAGCTTGTCAATCCGCGATCCAAACTCTACCAGCAGAACCAGAATCTCCTCGACCGTGGGCACATGGAGGAAGTGCTGAAAGCCTACGTCACGCTTGCTGCCATAGGTGCACCTGGTCAGGCCTCCGAGGCCCTCAACGCCTTGGAGTACATGACCAAACAGGAGTTCACGGCCAACGCCGGTCCCAAGATTCGACCTACCAAATCTACTTTCGAACTCGTCCTCATGGCGTGCTGGCGGGGCGCAGATTGGTCCTCGGCGTGTTCCACGTTCAGCCAGATGACAGGTCTGAGAACGACGGATTTCGAGACCGACAGAGGTGCCAGATCACCCAAGGTGCTCAGGCGGTCGCCTGGCAGGAACTTTGAGCCAGATGCTGAGACCATGTCGTCAATGTTGAGGGCAGCGATCAGCAGTGGGAACCCGGGAAACGTCGCACAGTGTTTAAGGATGGTCGGTTACATCACCACGGAGAAGTTGTTCGTGAAGGCGTCCGAGTCGAAGAAGCAGGCTAAACACGAGAAGTTCTACCAAGCCAAGCTCGCTCAAGCTCTCACAGACGCCGTGGACTCTGTCGTTCCCCGACTCAAGGGATCTCGCAAACGGTCTTCCACTCTGTCGACACCCCCGGACATGTTTTCGAAAGAACAGATCAATCAGTGGAAAGAGTTACGTGATCGTTTGAAGCCTGATCTTGCTATTCGCCCGCTCTTGGAGCAGGATATCCGGCCGGTGCAGGACTCGGATAGCTTCGTCGAGTATGAGACGGTGCAGAGGAATGTTGTTTCGCCCCTCGGTGCTTCGGATATACAGTAGATATTTTGGATTTAAACCACTTTGCACACCCTAGCATACGCAGTACTCTAGTTAATAACTACTAATCCACGCGACGCGGGTGCATACCTTCATCTCCTTACAGCTGGATGTGAGCCGAATCAATACCTTTGAAGGTCTTGGATTAAAAATTTATTCGTTCGTACCTCGCAGTGGAAACTGAACGTACTGAACAACTGCCCTGTCCTGACAAAAATAGTCTTTTCAAGCGTTGACACTGTCTTTCTCCCAACAACAGTAAAAGATTTGCCAGTGCCAGTCACCACGGTCATCAGTCCTTCCTCGAGATTGACACTCAACGGACACTTGCTTGATCTCTTGACTGGGTTCGGTTCTTTGCTGTTTGGTGCCCTATATGGTTACAGAGCTACCCACGGTGAAGACTCAGATCGAGGAGACTCGTAAGACTCCGAGTCAACTGCGTGGTTTGACGAGACGTGTCGCAACCGGATGATTGCGAGAAGTGCCCCATGCGACTTGAGGATGTTCTGAGGTGGATATCGGTCCTGATGCTTGTAGGGGAGCGGTGGGGAGCCGACCCGTGAAGCGGCACACCGTCGTATCCAAAGGAATCTTTCTTGTAGGAAAATTTCGATCTTCGAGAGGGGAAAGAGAATGTGATTACTAGTGATTGTATTAATTCTTCCAACGCCGTCCTCCTTCCTCCAAAGATATCGACCCAGATATCCATTTTTAGGGCTAAGACTAACCTGTTTTGAACAGCACTGTAACTGGATCTGTGATTGGAAACACTGCGCATGTTGATGAAGAGAACCAGCCAACATGGTTCGCGGAACACACAAGGTGCCTGCGTACCGATTGAAGAAGGGAGGTCCACCGTGAGGAGGGGCTCTTTTGAGGAGTTCCTCATGCCACGATGAAACACTGAGGTCTGGGATCATCATCATTCATGGCCGCAAAAATGAGTAGCTTCAAGGTTTACCAGCTTGCTAGGAAGAAAAAAAAAACTGCACGTTGAGAGTTTATGGTAATCCGATTCGGCATTAGAAGGTAGGCAAATGCAGTGAAGCAGTTAAAAAGTAATCCTAGCTGCTTTCAGTGCTGAGACAGGGAAAATATGGAGAGAGCCATCATCCAGTGCAGGAGGCACTGCCCAGAGCGTAGCATAGTCACCATATTCGTCCTCGAGGGCGCTCTCTAACCTCATAACACCACTCTTGGCCAAACAGTCTCCCCGAAGGAAAGGATATCTCCTTTGGTCCTGGTCTGTGCGTGCTTCAGTTCAGCCTGCTTACCATTTACAAGTGAGATGAGAGGAAGGAGTCAATAATCGGTGACCTCGGAAGTACGAGGTAATGCTTCGGGTCGGAGAACGAAGCGAATTGGTTCGCAAGGCCATCTTTTTCACGCATCACAATTCTGTGTTATCTGGAAGAAGGCTAAACTGAGGTCAGCAGAAGTATCCCATAAGACGGATGTTTTGTACATGGTCTGCTGATTGGAGGTTTGAATCCACTTGGTTCGAGTGCATCTGCACCGTTATGACACCATCTACAGTTACAACGATAAAGACAAAGCTGCAATCGAACGAAAACGAGCGTTGTTCAATATGTGGAGGACCGAGGATCCGCAGAAGCACGTACGTACCTCGCGGGACACAGATATCTGAACCACAAAGTCCGACGGCCATCCAAAGGGGGAGGATCCACAAATCTCACAGGAAGCACAAAGGTGTTCGATCATGATGCGAGTGATGGTGCCGACCAGGTTGCGACTTGTGGGCTATTTAAGCTTGAAAATTACATGTAGCAGGTGGACAGATGTACGTCAGAGCGAAGATGAGAGATTCGCCGAGAAAAGATTCGAGCAAGGGGCTAGAACGTCGAATTGAGTGAGGTACCTGAAATCTTGTTCCATTGAAGGTACGAAGGTGCTTGGGCTTGAGCAAGGCGTGTTCCTAGAGAGGAACGGGTGAGAAACAAGGCTGTAGCAATCACACAATCTGTGAACCAGGTGAGTCAGATTGATGCTCGAGAAAAATCCATATCAGAGCTCATGGGGTACACGGAAGTGGACAAAATATGAATCATGCAAACTGAGATAAGATAGGTCAGAAACGAAGCATGCTTCTTAAGCGAGAAACACTAACTGGATGGAGAGCCCATACCGGGGTAGTGCTGGCAACAGTAGTGATCCAGAAGAATGGTAATGGAGAAGTGCTCGAGGGAACAGGACCATTCGATGTTATGACATCAGGTCTGGCATAGCGGTAGTTATCAAGAGTAATCGAGGAAGTGGTAAAGAGGAGCATGTAACATGCGGCACTAGGGAACATGACCCAAGTTCAATGATGAATAGTAGCGGATCCTCTGAGCTCTAAGACTCAGGAAAGGAAACGGAGACCCGGAAGAATCAGCCACGATAGAAAAGAAGAACGAGACAAGATGATATGTGCTGGGATTGTGATAATGCATGGTATACAATCAAAAACAGCCAGAAGGAGAAAGGTAGCGACTGACTTAAAGGCCGACTCCAGGAGATAGGCAACCGTTACATGAAAACAGAGGTAAAATACCGTAAGCAATTAACAAATGGGGAAGTCCGAGTCTGGTTCATCGCGGGATCAAGCAGTGGGATATGGAGAGTACTTCCAGTAGCTGAGGGAATGAAGTGAGCAAGTTAGGTAGGGGTGCAAGGAGCTGCAAGTATTCATACCCGGAATGCTTCCTCGCAAAGACATACGGAATGAGCACTTTGCGCAGGATCCATGGCATACCGCTCGGCCAGTGGGGCTTTACACTTTCGGGCGTGTGGCTGTTTATATCGAGCGGGGGCAATCAGTCAGAATTAGGAAGAAGGAGAGGGCGCGACGAACCTCATCATGAAGGGAACCACGACGAACGGGTTGCCGTTAGCCTTTGCATGTTGCTCCAGCTTGACGTTGAGGGACTTGACAGTCTTCTCGTCGAAGACCTTTAGTTTCTCAGCAGCAATATCCTCAACTTCCTCATCGAGATGTGTGTACTACGCGACGTAACTCTGGTAAGGGGGACAAGTAATACGGACAGTAAAAGTAGATCTTACCAAGGGTTCCTTCAGTTCGACAAGAGAAGTCTTGAACTTGGCCGCGTCAAATTTACTCGCGTCGGCTTCTGCTGCCTTGAGGAAAGCGATGAAATCATCGAGGGCTTTGTGGAGAACCTCATGCTGCGCGAGTTCCGTATCGATGTTTATCTTCTCCCTCAGGAGGGGGAAGACAGCAACCTCTGTAACACAGACTTTAGAGAGTGCTCACTCATTACGACGGTTGTATATGAGTATCTACCCTCGGCGTCGTGGTGGTCAACGATAGCTTCTGCCCAAGCTATACTGTAGCCGAGGAAGTTCTTGAGGTCGCCCTCAAATTTCTGAGGCTGGTCAATGAGTTTCACCAGGTTGTCATAGCCCTCCTTGAACACGTTATGGGCTGTGCAAGGATTGAAACGAGGGAAGACCGTGTTGTTAGAGAGACGAACAATAACGCGGTAGCGTATGATAGACGACTTTACCGTGGATCATATTCCATTGAAGGACGGCGTAAGGGTCGGTAGGACAAGCAGCCATGATGAGTGTAGGAAGTTAGGAGGTGGGGTTGGAGGAGGAGGACGCAAGGTTGGATAAAGTGCGCTTGACATGACCGAGAAGCATTCTAGATGCAGGGCCGTCAGCCAACCGTGGAGTTCCAATAACCACAGTCAGCAACGAATCAAACCAGTTCAGTTCGGTGATTAGTCATCATCAGTTTGCACCATCAAACTCTAAAAAGACAGTGATCGATCATCAGTAATGGATCAACTTCATCAATCTAAATAGAACAGACGCGGTGCAACACCCCATCAGCTGTTCCTCCTTCTCAGTCTATCCCTCTTTGAATGTCATCCATCGGCTTCTTGCTGTGCTGCCAATCCCGGATAGCAGGTCCACGAGCTCCATACTTTTGGCTCTCACGACCTGAAATGAGGAACAGGCTATGACCCAGCTCAAACGCTCGTATAAATCCTAAAAGGAACGACCTGAAATGTACCGATACATAGATCTCGTTTTTACCCCGTTCCCTTCTCCTGTTCAGTGACTGGATCCTTCACTGGCACTAGAATGTCCGACCCATCTGGCATGAATGGGACCATCACCCCGCCGTCCGGTGCATCGTTCACTATCCCTCTTCCTCCAGGGTTGTCGGTGTCCGATTATCTTTTCATTCAGTCCAGTACTTGTGCGTCGTTCGTTCTCTCTCATCGATGAAACGAGGATATTGAACACTTCGTCTTCCGTATCGCAGTGAAAATATCTATCATAACGGCAGTAGCCTTGGCGATAGTACTCTGGGACTTGTAAGTCACTTGGCGGCGCCGTGTACTGGCACAGAGACGCTTCAACGGATCGCTCACTGCCCTGTTTCGCTCACAGTATCTGTCTTTTACCCGACGAGATATTGTTGTACAAGACTCAGAAGGTGTGGAACACCGTTGCCTCTTGGGCGTGAGTTTCTCTTTGTCCTCACTGCTTTCTATCTCAAAATCGAACATGATCTTTACCACATAGGTTCGTCATCCTCCGGTATTCGGGAATACTGGCAACCCTCCCAGCCCTCTTCTTCACCTCTGTGCCCTCCCAGCACTGCCAACTCGCCGCCTCTCTGTCTCAAGTTGGCGCCGTATTGGTCACACTCTCATCAGCAGCCATCTTCTCTGCCCGAGTCAATGCGATCTGGAATAATCGTATCGTCCTCTCTATCGTCGGCCTCATGTACGCGATCCTCGCAGGTAGCTGGATCGCCGTGTCGACGCAGTACCGTGCCGTAGCAGGGCCTGCAGTGCCGCTCTTCTCCAACTGCCAGATGCAGCCCATCCCCGACTGGGGAAACCTCTCGTTCATATCCAGTGTCGCGTTCGACATCGTCATTCTAGTGCTCACATTGATCAAACTCCCCGCCTCTATCACGACGCACTCGAAAGTCGGGTTCATCGTATATCGGGACTCGTTACTCTACTTCATCTGCACGGCGCTGACGAATCTCATGGTCCTGACTATACAGACGTTGCCAGATTCTGGAGGGCTGGGTGTGACGCTGCTCAAACCTATGGTTATCCCGTTCTCTACCGTCGTGACTGTCACAGTAGGCAGCCGAGTTTTCTTGAACCTTAGGCTGTACAAGAAGCGAGAGATGCAGGGAACGACGGGATCCTCCCAGCCAGACCATAGTGGGCGGTCCACGTCGGGGCATGGTCAAAGTCACACCGTGACAGGCAACATCCGGTTCTCGAATACTGTCCCTACCGTATCGCCGAAATCGCTTCCGCCACCACCACCGCAGAGATATCTATCTCAGGAGAGCTTGGATTCGAGCCCTCTTGTGGCATTGCGGAAGGATTCAAAGAGTGACATGAAGAGGCCTTCCAATTACGTCTAGTATGGACTATGTACTCGTCGGAGTGGACTATTTCCTCTATCTTTATTACTTGAGTTAATCTTTTCGTTCAGCCCTTCGTTCAGCCCTTCGTTCAGTATTGCCCCTTATACCATGCATGCTGTTTGTTTGTACCACTCCTACTATTTTGAATTCTCCTATGTGGGTTTCCTCGCTCTGTTATTTCTACCATGCTAGCGTGTTCTTTAATACACGGATAATCAATAACCGATGATATGTGACACCGAACAATAAGACCTGGAGGACTCAAGCTTTGACCTTAACCTCGACCACACAATCCACTGCTCTCATCCTGCTCACACTAACGACCTCCAAACCAGCCTTCTCCACCAACCCTCTCATCTCATCTTCCGTTCTCGTGATGCCACCATTCAAGCTCAACAACTGCATAGAAGTGGTCTTTACGAATCGAGACGAGGTGGAGAACAGCAGCATTTCTACCAGATAAAGGCGCCTTTCGTGCGCCGGTTGGTTGTTTTGCGAAGGGACGAGGAGGGCTTGTCGGACGAGAGAGAGGATTTTGATTACGTCGCTGTCGGACCAGTCGTGCAGGACGTGACGGATGAGATAAGTCGGTGCGCCAAGGGGTATTCCGGATGCTCCGAGGGTCGGCTCCATGAAAGAGCCTGGGGCAAAGCTTACTTGCTTTGCGGCCGCGTGGATTTGCCATGCCTATTGAGAAAGCGGTTATATACTATACATTCAAATCATTGAGAAACAATACCTTCTGAGCGTTCTCCATCGTCTTGGGTAGATCATACAGAGTGAACGAGAGGTGCTGATTCTTGGGCTGAGAAAGTAAAACCATCTCAAGAGACCCGATGCCGCCTCCGACGTCTACGATCGGTGACGGTAGACTACTCCATTCATAGTCTGATCATCTTCATCAGACCTCACTGGCTCTTTACACGCAGGAATTCAGAGCCATTTGGAGAACATACCATCGACAACATGCCCATTCGCCATGCCATGCAACTGCTGCATAGCCCGTCCCAGTCTCTTGCCCCTCCAAGCATTATCAGGCTGGGACATCCACTCGAAAATGGACGTATCAGATGGGAGGTCGAATGCGAGATTGACCGCGGGGACACTCTTCTTGCTAGATTCGTCGACTGAGGCTGACTGGGTTGCCGCAGTCGTGAGGTGGCCTGCCGCTTTGAAAGCTTCATCTGTCCTAAGTCATGCAAGAAGACGTCAGAATCTTACACCCCTTGGATAGAGCGACGCGGATGATGGATTCAGATAGGTGGTCGGGGGAGTCGGGGCGGATGAGATATAGGAGATATAGCGTGATGGTATGGAGATGGGGTAGATGATATAGACACGCACGTTAGACCGATGGCATCTGTAAGTGTCACAGAGGAGTCCGAACGCAGGACAGCGGACATATGATTGTTTCTGTAGACTTTACTACCGAATCCGTCGACCTCCTCGAAGTAACCTCGACCGAGGAGGCAGTTCATCACGACACCTGTATGGACACAGAAGGACGGTCAGTAGAGGGCAGTTGGTAGTCAAGGCCATGGGGGGCGCAGATGGGACAGGCATGGGAGACTCATACAGCATATGCATGTCAAAGGACAGGGCAACACTGACTGAGATACTGCGGCTTTGCATTGATCTTCTCTGCCAGACGATCACATGAAAGTTGCTCTTCGCCAATGACATCCGCGATCTTGAAGTGGTTTGCAAAGTGGAGAGCTTGACTCTCTTGACAGGACTCTAATTTTTCGATGATTGAAATCAGCCAATCTGATCCTAAAGGGGTAAAATGCAAGAAGGAAGTGTGGGATAGATCACCTGCAAGGAGAACGGTGTACTCTTTTGGTCCGAGCACAGATCTAAGTAGGTCGTCGCATAGGTTTTGAATGCGTATTTTAGCGTCCCATATCGCACTAGGGGTTGTGGGGGCGTTGATGTCCTGAACGACTTGGAGGAGGCTGTGGGCGATAGGCAGAGCAGCTGTGAATTGGTTGTGCTGTGACATGGAGGTAGAGGACAGAGTTGAGAGTCCTAGAAGGTTTTGAGGCCAAGGAGATATGAAGGATTCGAACTAGGGAGAGATGTTTGGATGGTAGAATGAGTTGATGGGTATGGCGAGATAGATTGGCCCGGCAGATTGGTCCAGCTTCAACTTGGCTGCTCAGTTGAAAGCGGCCCTGAATCGGCTGACTTCTGCTGACCTTCGACTGGTCTCCTTTCCTTCCGGCCATAACGCTGCTTATTACTACCCCTCCTTCTCCCTTTACCCCCCTTCTCTTTCTCCCTCCTCCTCCTCCTCCTCCTCCTCCTCCTAGGCCGCCCCTCCATACCATCCACATCTCATGGACGGCAACTCCACCACAGGCGGCGCCTCTGGAGGCCCAGCGCCAGCCGTCGCTATGATCCCTCTTCCACCAGGCATGACGCAGGACCAGTTCTTCGACGTTCAAGCCGCTCTTCGTTAGTCCCGTTTCCACTCCATTTCACACTCCAAAACTTACAGCCTTACTCCAGTGAAGATCTGCATAGTATCAGCCGTATCATTCGCCGTCATTCTTTGGGATCAGTGCGTTGCCTTCTTTAGCTTCTTCGAGGATCCCGGCTGATCATCAAGGACAATCCTCTACCAGTATGGTTCTGTTTCCGGATGAGCTCAAGCTCTACCAGACACCTTCGGCCTTCAAGTCAACTAGCTCATGGGCGTGAGTTCACTTCATACCGCTCATCTCGTACCACGCACCTACTGAATGGCTCAATTTCTGCGCCTAGGTTTGTAACGTTACGTTACGGCGGCCTCTTGGCCTCTTTCGTCTCGCTATTCTTCACGTCTATATCCTCAGACAACTGTCAAGCCGCCGCATCCATAAGCCAAGTCGGCGCTATATTCGTGACAGCCAGCGCGGGCGTCATCTTCGGTGCTAGGGTGATCGCGATGTGGTCCAACGCCCTCCTCATCAGAGGGATCGTCGGCGTGGCGTTCACGTTCATGGTTGGCAGCTGGGTGAGCAAAAAAAAAAAATTCCCCAGGTCGATTCATGTGTTTAACCGCTGGCTTTAGATCGCTGTAGCAACGCAGTACAGGGCTGTGACCGGTCCTGATCAGCCTATATTCAGCAACTGTATCATGGGCGACATACCAAAATGGGGAACCATCTCCTTCGCGTCCACCGTGATTTTCGATCTGGTCATTCTCATCTTGACCCTGTTGAAACTACGCGCCCAAACATACCAACAGTCTAAACTCGGATTCGTCGTCTACCGAGACTCGCTGGTTTACTTCCTGTGCACAGCAGTGACCAACGTCGTCGTGCTGTCCTTCCAAGCCCTAGATGAAAGTCAAGCGACCCTAAAGCCTATGGTGCTCCCCCTATCGACGATCATTTCCGTGACACTTGGCTCGAGAGTGTTCCTAAATCTTAGATTGTTCATGCAGCGCCAATCTCAAAAGTCCAAGGAAAAGAGTATGCTGCACGACGTTGACAACAACGGCACCGGAGGCGGCTCGTCGCGCAATAACGCTACTCAAGGAACTGGCGAGAGTGGAGGCACGACATCTTTTGGCCAATCTACTTCCTTGCCTACCTACTCCGGCGTCTCTCATAATTCATTACCGACGTACTCCTTCGCAGTCCCTTCGACGATTTCAGAAGAGATGGACGATTCCACAGACGCTACGACGACGTGGAACTCGAGGACTACAGGTGCTACTCTCCAGCCAGTCAGAAGTCCCAGGGATAACCGGAGTTCATATGGCCTCAGCAGTCACCCGTACGGTACTCTCTCGAGCGTGGCCAGCCCCATGAGTGACAGGTCTCCTCACGACATGCTTCCGTCTCCTCAATCTCAACCAGATCATTCATACCCACCCTCTCCGTCTTCTCCTCTATCAGCACCCACGAATCCACTACATGCCCCATCCCCAATTACTTCCCCTCATCCTCAATCAAGCGGTGCCCAGGCTGCGTATGCTTCACGAGGACTGAGTGAGAAAGCCGCCATGCGAAATGTGAGCGCTGGAAGCACGAGCACGAGCGGGACCCGGGAGTTCAGGCCCCTTCCTCCAGAACCCCCATTGCAGCCGGTCAGAGCTCAGCCCGGACAGGAGTCGCCGGATGGAGCTTCTGGTAGCCAGAGAAGACTGGATCAGCATGGATACCCTGCTGACATCAAGAGACCTCTGTAGAACTGTTGGACAAAGACACTTGGATTTCTTCATTCCTTGAGGGTTGTCATCATCTTTTCCTGATCTCTATGTGCTTCATTCTCATCCTATCTTTTTTTTTTTACTCTTTATCTCTCTGATATTTGCTTTCCACCCATTTACACGTTCGTTTTTTGATCTGCTCCGTGCGGTTGTCCTTTCTCTTCTGACCTCATCAGAAGTATGTGGTACCAGGAATTTTAACCACGCCCCATCTTATTAACATCTGCCTTCTTCCATCAGTACATACAATGGAACTCCATCTATTCTCCCCCAACTGACCTGTACATTATCTCTCTCTTCCTGTGTACCTAGCACGAAACTCCATACTTGACGTATATAAATCAAATCACCGCCCTTGGTCCTGACCAGGCCCTACTCTCAAATCATTGATAACCTATATTTTTGGTGCCGATGGGTTGCCTCAACTTGTCGCGGTGTGCACAGCCGTGCGGCCCCCAGATTTTTATCCAGAGAGGGGGTAGACGCCGTACGGTCCTTCTCACATCCGCCCTCCTCATCATGTTTCAGGATTCTGTGCTCTGCCGTTAGGCCTCTTTGCCTTATCGTGATAAAATATTTACGCTGCTGGCACACGCTAATATTTGTAGTGATATTCGACCCATACGCGTCCTTTCCAGTTTCAAGGTCAAGCTACCCGCGTAAGTCTCGAATTCTGTGATGAATGACCGGTAACCCCTCTGTCCAGCCGTTCCTTCATTACTTCCAGCACAGAGAACGTACGCAAAGAGCGATGATTGTGAGGAACTAACATGGGTAACCAGATACACAAATAAGATAGGTGATATTATAAGATAAGATAAGGCGGCATGAAACCTAAGAACGAACGATGAAAGGCAAAGCAAGATGCAAACGTCTGACAACAACACGGGTGAGGCGAACAACAGACAAAGCAGAAAAGGGCATGAAAGGAGGAGGTAGATTAGGGGATAGGAGGATGTAGGTCGGTATACCTTGAGGGAACAGATCAGTGCCACTGAAGCGTGGATCTAAGTGTAGCGAGGTGTAAAGGGAGAGATGGCGGGAAGGCTAAGTGGCTTCAGCAACGAGCAGCTTCGGCGCGGGCCAGAGCACCTCTGAGGTGTCCGGCGAAGGATGTGACATGGGCATCGTCTAACATAGTATAATGAGCGCCGGATACTGTGGAGAACAGCAAGATCAGTACGATAGATGAAAGAGATACAAGCAGAAAGTAATACCATCGACCATCTCAAACCTGGGGCCTGTGTGTTCTTTCCAGGCAGACAACCTCTGGGCCTTGAACTCTTCCCTTGTCCCCATAGACGGGAGAGGGGTAGCGCAAAACACAGTGACGAGGGCGTCACGGAGGATGCCTTGTGGGTCGTAGGTTCGACCTAAAAAGGGATTAATGAGTTGATGAGGTGACTCCTTGATGCAACCAAGACAAGCGACCTACCAGTGGCATTGATACAATAGGCGACCTGAACCCAGCGTATGAATGCGTCTAGCCTCAGATCGAGCTCCTTGACTCTTTTCTCATCGCTTCGAGCCCAGACCCATCGGATGACATCTTCCTCCATCCCTATAGGTCTAGCACCCTTGAAGTCCCTAGAAACTCTGGGGAACGCCTGGATCAAGCCCTCCCTCATATCACCCAATTGATCCTCAGGGAACAGGGACAAGAACATCCCAATATTGAGTAGAACCTCAACCCATACAAGTTCCTCCATGCGCCATTTGATGTGTGGAGGTATATTTAGCAGGCCCACAAAATGGACAGCTTTCCCTCGCTGAGTTTCGAGGACCTTGGCGATCTCGAAGGCAACAACCCCACCAAAGCTGTAACCCGCGAGGTAGTAAGGGCCTGAGGGACACTCTCGCTCAATGGCGGCGACATAGGTATCCACCATCTCGGTGAAGGACGTGAAAGGCTCGTCGGAGTAGTCGAAGCCTTTTGCACGTAGCGCGTAGACGGGCCGATCGTCATTCTGAAGGGCTTTGGCGAGATTGACGAAAACAAGGACCTCGCCAACTCCTGGATGAATAAGGAAGAGGGGTGGCTTGGGAGTTTGAGAGAAAGGAGAGGGCGACAAGAACTTGACGATGGGATCATACAGCACATCCCGTGGAGCGTCTTTATGGGTGACGAGCGTAAGCAGATAATCGCAAAGCTCTCCAATCAACGGTCGTTTCAACATCTCGATGGTGGGCACGTCGTTCAGACCCAACGCATCCTCTATGGACCTCTTTAACCTAAAGAGGTGCATACTAGACGCCCCCATTGCAAAGAGATCCCAATCTCGTCTCAGAGACGACTCTTCGGTTCCATTCAATGCGAAGACGCGCCCAATGCAAGACTGCACAGATTTCTCGACGGGAGTCACTAAATCCGTGGGCGACAGAGCAGAGGTGGAAGGGGAGGGAGGGGAGGAGGAGAGGAGAGATTGCTGTACCCGAATGAGCTCTCCGGATTGATATGCTTTGACCAAAGCGGTTGAGGAGACTTTGCCGAGAGAAGTCTTGATGAAGTAAGTCTGAGGGAGAGGTAGGACGATGTGAGGGGTGGAAGACACAAATACGGCACATAGAGTGGTAATGGCACGATTTGTGATCCGTATCTGGGTCTTCTGGAGTTCGCTGAGTTCTCCGCCCACTGGTACCGTGTGCTGTGCAATAACGCGATGAGTACAGCGGGATAGACGGAATTGTCTCCACTTACTTCATAGAATACGACATAAGTTTCTGTGTCCGCTCCTTCCTCCCTCATCGGACATACAAATATATTCTCAGGCACAACGCCGTCCAGATTGGAATCCTGGATGTATTTGACGATATCCATCGGAACATACTTGACTCCATTGATGTTCAAGCAATCTTTGTCTCGTCCCACTAGATTTAGGTTACCATCCTCGTCAATGAGTGCGAGGTCACCGGTAATGAACCATTCCTCGTGGAAGGAACTTGCAGTCGCAGTAGGGTTGTTGAAGTAGGACTTGAAGACAGTCGGCCCACTGATTTGTAAAAAGCCAGACTGGGAATGGGGAAGAGGAGTAGAAGGAAAGGCTGGAGAGACAACCCTCATAGAAATGCCATTGCATGGCTTTCCAAGAGAGAGATAACCGCCCTGAGAGCTGTCGCGGGGAATGGGCCGTGTATCGTAAATGCATCCTAAATGGGGGGTAATATGAATGCAGCTCAACGCCAGAAGGAAGACAGATAAACTAACCGGCTCCCGTCTCGCTCATCCCGAAACCGGCTCTTAGAGTATCCCTAGGGGCGCCCATGTTCTCTAGCAAATCTGCAAAGGCAACAGCGGTAGCCATAGGCACCGATTCACCCCCTGAAATGAGAGCCCGCAATGAGGACAAGTCATAGGCAGGAAGGGTCTCCCGGTTGAGTTCACGTAGAATATGGCCAATGAGAAAATTTGGACTGAAGGTATATGTAATCTGCAAGGCCGCGGAAATTTCTAGGAGGCGGAACGGGCGTGCGATGATGGCGGTTGGGGAAATGTGCCATTGACTGTCAGCAACCAACAAACAAGCTGTTAGCCGTACGGGCTCAGTAAAGGATGAGTTGTGGGAAATCACCTTCCTCCAGCAGCCATTGCTTGCAGGTGGACTTCGGAGACACATGCAACATGATCAAAGGCAATCCAGTTGAAAAATCTGGCGTTGGGGCCTTCAGACGAATGATGCTTGATTTTGCCGTATATCGAAGACAACAGGTTGGCGTGAGTAAGTGATACAGCCTTGGAGTTACCCGTCGATCCTGACGTCTACGAAATAGATGAGCGATCCGTGCTTAGTGAACGCCTAGACGGGAGAGAAAATACGAACGAGCATAAAGCAGACGATATCCTCAGCCATGGGTCTGGAATATGGATATAACTTTTGCTCATACGAGCCCCGCGGGGTGGGTAACGCGCTGAGGACCACGGTCCTCAGCTGTGGTGCGATATTCTGGACAGAACAGGCAGTTGCATCGTCTGTCAGGAGTACTGTATCTGAATAGAGCGATGATAGATGGTCGAACAGCAATTTCTGTCGGGATTTGTCCGGATGCAATGGTGGTAAAGGACAGAGGATGATTCCTGACAACACACAAGCCCAAAAAAGCTTTATGTGGGATTCGTGATCCCCGAAGCTAGCCAGAACGACACTGAATTTAGGTGTCAGACCCAGAGCGAGAAGGCGGCCTGCCAGCTCAGTGGCTTGAAGCAAGAGGTCGGAGTGGGAGATAGAACGTTGGAGTTTCCATTGGTCGTCTACGATGTGGAGGTAGTTGATAGTCGTGTTATTGTCGTGACTGGCCCGGTGCTGTAGTAGTTCTGCGAGAGTTAGAGGGGAGGACATAGCGACGACATAACGGAGGGAAACAGCGTAAGGTACTTATACTTATCGCCCAGAGCAAAGTCGACATTGGCAATGATCTCTGTGTTTCAATTTTTGATCTACATACTGTACCTTACTATTCCACAATTTCAGCACAGATTCGTCGAAATTTTCTGATCAAGTTGTATCAACATACACAGTTTAGCATAGAATCAGGAAACGTGGTAGTATTCAGAAGGTGCAAGATGAACAGATCCAGGGAGAACCATGAAGAGGTGAACTCTGTACTCCGCACCAATGACCACGGGGATCGCGAAACCGTGCCTAACAAGCACGATCACTGTCCAGAAGGGAAGGTCCGACTTTCGACCCCTCAACAAATACTACGCTCATAACGTTGGAAATTGAATGGCCTGCAAACCTTGCGCTGCTCCGAGCGACGAGCAGTCCAAGCCAAATCAGGAACATCCGTTGGGCAAGTCCTGCGATCTTGCGGGAGGCAAAGCTCGAGTTCCTGACAAACTAACAACCATTTGTTTGAGCCGAGCCACAAAAAAGGGCGGGTGCTAAACTGTTCCCTGCCATCGACACCGAGTAGCTGTTGGTCAACCACAACTAGTAACTTTATAATATTACTATCGTCTTTCATTATCAGTGGCTCTGAAACGCGATGGTCGAGTATGATTTACCCTAGGTAAAGGGGTACACTGGCAAGCCTCACGCTCACTATATTACTATCTGTGAATCAATACGTACGCGGAAACCCAAGGATAAGGGGTCAAAACCAGAGTCGCCCAGACCGGCGGACCAACGTACGAGGAAACTAGCCCCGCTTTGAAAGGCGGTGCGCTAGCCTCCTTTACCTGTCTGAAGTCTTTGGAGCAAGATTCAGAGGATACTGACGACCGCGGTGCAATTGGGTGAAACCTGGAGGGTCACGCACGATGCAGTGCTCGGCGTTGGAGACCAAGTCGTCTCCAGCCGTAGCTTAGCGCGTCGTCATGAAGCATTGGTAATTGGCACTGGGACGAAGGTCACTCTTCCGAAGTATCCTTCTGAGGCCGGCAGGGATCGATAAGCAGGCCTAGCCGCGCTCATGAGAATGAGAAGGGAGGAATATGCAGGCGATAACAAGGCGATAAGCAAAGGGCCACACTTGCATTGGCGTATCGGAACTGTGGTATCGCCTGGCAGTGGTTCAGATGTATGAATGTGTACGCCCCAGGTTCGCTCCAAACACCATGATGGCCAATTGATCCCGGCGGAAGCGAAAACAGAGAGAAACCACCAAGTCTTCCATGGCATAGAAAACCACAATACTGGCACTGGCAAAGCTGAAGGTCTCCCCTCCGTATTAATACACCACTGAAGATAGCTGAGATTCACGACGGGGGGTGAGCGCTGGACCAGGAGATTGAGAATCAATGGTCCTGGGAAAGTTAGGGCTGAGCGTGATTTACGCGGTCATGTGGTCTCCCCCTATGCATACAAACTTTCATCCATTAGATACACTCCTCCCTACACATCCACTTCCAGAACACAGGTCTGTAGCACATTTGTACATACAGGAACCGCGTCTTAGCTCTGTTCGTAGTAGCTTGTTGCGGTATATAAATTGAGAGTCAAACAAACAAACGCGGTCATGTGGTCAGGTTTACTCAGACAAACGCCGACGGCGCCATCCGCCCCACGATTCGCGGCTTCGCGAATTTGTATCTTCTCGCATTTGGATTAACTGAGAGTATTCAGAGTTCAATTACCGATAACCTAGAATACTCGTAGGGTTGCGATGGCTACTGCTGCAAGGAATAAACAGATATGCTGATCCGGGAGTATATAAAACGGTCCATCCAATAGCCTAAATCCATGAACAAGGTATAGAAGAGGGAATATTGAGATGAAATGGGCAAGACTAAGTGAAAGAAGGAATCCGTCGTTGGATGGAGGGCGGTGCAGGCAAAGGATAAAGGATATAAATGTACAGGCACGGTCCATGCGAGTTCCAGAAAAGAGGGCGGGCATACTACGACAAAGGTGGCCAGGGAGTGTCAGTCGTACCCATCCAGACATGAGTATACAAACATTACAGATGCAGGTCGATGGAAAGTAAGGGGAGGGGAGATAAGTTGTCAAGCAACAGACTTCGGTCGGTCGCCGCTACCGAAAGATGTTTTTCGGTAAGCCGGTGAAGGAGGCGCAAAGAGGGTATCTTCTGTCAATGCCATCGACACGGGGTTATAGGCGCTCATGGCGTTCTGAGGTCGTTGTCCCAGCGGTATCACAACAGGGGATGATCCCGCGTAGGTGTTCCGTCTCTGGTCTGCTGGCACCGACATATCATCGTCCTCAACAGGTTGGTATACATGTGAGTCTGGTGTCGGCTCGCGTATACTGGGAACGCGGCTAAGAGGCATAGGAGTGAGACGACCTCGACGATTGCGGGTGGAAACCTTGCTCGATGCACGGTTCTTCTTGATCATGTATATGATGAAAGCGATTACACCTCCTAGCAGCGCGATAGCGTTCAATGCGGTGATGGCCAACATCACGGGGAAGTATTTTCCAATGCTATTCAGAGTATTCGCGAGATCTGTGCCAATGGTGGTGGAAGAGGCTGCCGCTGCAGTTCCATCGATAGCGTTGTAAGTGATACCCGTCCGGGCATTACCTCCTCGATTAGAGACAAACTCAGCAGAAGCTCCATCTGGGTCTGTAAGTGAGAGCAACTGGACGAAGGGATTGCCCATCTTGTTATTGGAGTCGAAGTTACCGAAATCATAGACAGAGTAAGTGGATCGCAGGAAGTTATCGCCAATGAGCCAGTCGCTACAATTTAGCTATGTGAAAATTCGTTGAAACTCAAAAAATAGCGAGCGGCTTACAATTGATTTGCACCAATGGCAATAGACTGAGGGATGAAGGAACCGACACATTTTTCGGCATCGACGAGGGACTTGGGAGAAACATCTAAAGGGTGAAGAGGGAAGATTTCACCACTGCAAGGATGAAGATGATGAGCACACGAAGCTTATCAACTAAGAATGCCAACACAGACCCAATCTGTAGCGCCATATCAATCTCGGCATCGCAGGGAACATACCACTGCCCCATAGTAGTGTCGTATGTGGCCCCGTCAATTTGACCGTAAATAGCATCACAAATGTAGGTTGGGACATATCTGGTAGAAGGTGGTGAGATTCAATGTCCGGAGAAAGCAGGGCGCGAGATAACAGTCAACTAACGAGTACGATGTACCGCTGTCCAAAAGAGCTACTGCCTTGTTGCCTGGAGCATCTGGGACGGTAGTGTTGGGAACAATAGTTTCCCCACCAATCATGATCGCATCTACCAGGACATTCCATCGTTTAGGAGAGTTTTCAGGGAATGTTGGGATATGTGGTGCATCCGCAACTGCCTTGTATTCCGGCTCGTATTCGCCTAAATATAGAACAAAGAGTTGACATGCTGATGGGGACGTAGCGCGAGGCAGAGAAAGGATCAAAACTGACCAACAGAAAAACTTCCTTCAACATCGTCGTCTTCCTGTGTGCTCCTTTGTAGAGCAAAAGCGATGAAGTTTGGCTGACTTGGATTATCTTCGAAGAGGTTATAAAGCAGGCTGCGACCCTTGTCAGAGCTGGTTTTGTTGATAAGCGCATCTATAGTCGACAGAGAAGTAAATCCGAGGCCTAGAATTCCTTCAGCGCCGTATTGAAGAGCAGGATTTTGCGATACTGAAACGTTGAGGAAAGCTTGGTCTTTCACAGATATCCTGAACGTAATCATAATTCAGCTCGTGTTCTTCCTTGAGGGCTAGTTGAAGGACTATACCCTGCGAATTTCATGGGAGCGTAGGCGACATGTCCAAACGCCCATCCAATGCCATACTGCCGTCCGAGAAGTCGGTGACTGCGGAACTTGAGCGGAGGACCTAAATTTACTCACAGTCAGGTTGTATGTAATATCCTGCAAAACAAAGCCCATGTAAGGCACGACAGCAGGGGACGCTAGCTTCCAGAGAAACTGACCGAAATGTCGATATTGTTCGACTGAGGGACGCCCTGTATCCAAAGGTCGGATGACCCTGTGTCCAATTGTACAGGGTATTGCTGACCCGCAATGGTGACCTGCATCATGATAAATTTATCGACCCAGAGAAATCACACTGGCTCTCAGGACGCACATTTGCCATGTATATCAGGTCATGGACGGTGCTGGTGTCAACAAGTTAGGCTTATGATGAAGAGGCTTTCTGAGCAAGGCACAAAAGCGCACGTTAGATCGAGGCCATTACCTCCATCTCCATTCCCTGCAGCAAAGACGCTGTACTTAGATTTGAGCGAAGGCTGCTTGGTTCTAGAGAAGGAGGTAACATGTCCTGAGGAAGAGCGTTTGAAGGGAATCCGGAGAGAAGCGACCGAGAGAACGAGGGAGAGTTGCAGCGGTATGAGGATAAGCGACCTCATGGGAAAAAACGAGTGGAGATATATCAAAGAAAGGATTGAAAGAGGGGAGAAAAAGCCGGAAGGGGGAGTGAGTTGAGGAAGAGACCAAGCCTCGCCAACTGGAGAAGTTGGTCGATGCCCGCGGTCACTGCAATTTACTGACCTAGGATCATTGAAAGGATCATAATGTGATGACCCTCAGTGATCAATCATCGAGTTGGCCGTTGGGCAACAACATGTCCCGCTTTCGAGGATCAAAAGTGATTAAACCCCGCATTTCCCACTGTCTACCACCATGGCGGCTTCACGCAGTTCTATCATTCGCTTGCTCAATGCTTCACAGCAATTCAACGCTGCATGTCCATGTCATGGATGCAGGAGCACCGTACAATCTCATCACGGACATGTACAGGCGGTCAATCAGCTGAGGTCGTTTGCAACACCGGTAGCAAATGCAGAGAAGGAGTATGCATTCGAGGTCAGAATCAACCCCAGTCTCTATCGTTGGATTTGACCGTTCTGACGGTGCCATCTTGGTATGGTGTACTAGGTCGCAGCCTCGAACTTGCGGTTCGGTGACGGTGTAACTAGAGAAGCAAGCCGTTCCTAAACATCCGCTGGTACATGTTTCTCATCCGTGATTACTGCAGGTTGGTATGGACTTGAAGAACATGAAGGCCACTAAGGTGAAGGGTGGTTTCTTTCCCTGATGTTCTTCATCTAAGGCGGTCCCTAGGTTGGCGTGTTCACGGATCCTAACGTCGCGCGGCTTCGTCCCATGAAGACGGTGAGCGCCCGTTCGTGCGCCGTGTACTGGTGCATTCTGAACGGCACGTAATAGGCACTTGAGTCGCTTGATTCACAGAGCGATCTCCGGTATGAAGTCTACGACCAAGTAGTAGCAGAGCCGACGGAGGACAGCTTCCGCAATGCTATCTCTTGGGCACGGAAACACGATTTTAGTCATTTCCTTGCGCAAGTTTTTGTCCCTAGCAAGTGCTCCTTCTATCGTTAACTTATTCCCTGCACAGCGTTGGAGGCGGATCCGTCATTGACACCGCTAAAGCTGCAAACCTGTGAGCGTGCTTTCGAGGAGGGCTGGTTAACTGCAGCTCATTCCGGTCACCTCAGTTTCACCGTCTACAAGGACTCGGATCTCATGGACTTTATCAACGCGCCAATCGGAAAGGGATTACCTATAGAGCGGAGTCTACGACCCCTTATAGCGGGTAGGAGCCATCCAGCGCCTCTTAGACCTGCGTACTAAGTACTAGCACGATCTTACTTTAGTACCCACTACCGCCGGTACTGGCTCCGAGACGACAGGAACCTCGATCTTAGATATCACTTCCCGCTCCTTCAAGACTGGTATTGCTAATCGCGCTATGAAGCCTGTACTAGGTGGGCGTTGCCGTCTTCCAGCACCCTTCGCATTCATAGACTTAACTCTGGATAGGCATCGTGGATACTAATAACACCGAGTCCTGCCCCACTGAAGTGCATGTTAGTGCTGGTCTCGATGTTCTCTTCCACAGCTTAGAAAGCTACACTGCGATTCCGTGAGTTTTGTTCAGTGTATTCGAGCCAGTACGAGCTAACGACAGCTCCCTAGGTACACTGAGAGGACACCAAGGCCCTCCAATCCGATCCTTCGTCCGGCGTACCAAGGAAGTAATCCTGTAGCTGATATCTTTTCGATCTGGGCGCTTCAAACGACGGTCAAATATCTTCCTCGAGTGTTCAAGAATCGTGATGATACCGAGGCCAGACGTCAGATGCTGTATGTTCACAGATCTAATGGCTCGTTACTGGCTCATTTTTCGCCAGCTTAGCCTCTTCATTCGCTGGAATCGGCTTTGGTAACGCAGGCGTTCATCTGTGCCATGGAATGAGCTATCCAGTGAGCGTATCTTCTATCTGGATCAAGGACTGGCTGATCACGGATTCTTAGATCTCTGGTCTGAACAAGAAAGGTCCCAAATATAAGCACCCAGGATATCAGCTAGACCATCCCATTATTCCCCATGGAATCAGGTATGCGGTATACAATATTAGTATTGAATTATGGTCTTTCACGCTGCCTCTCCGCCATCTAGTGTGGCTTTGACCGGACCAGCTGGTGAGAGAAGATACTCAATTTATCCTCCAACGCTAACATGAGTGAAATTTTCAGTCTTCCAATTTACATCTCCTTCGTCGCCAGAGCGTCACAGACGTGTCCTAGCGATTTTCAATGGTGTATCGGAATACGATTCGTCTATCACCAGCATACCAGATTGCGAAGTCGGAGCGTTCCTGTACGAGGCTATCGCTCGATTTTTAGACAGCCTTCAGGTGCCCCGAGGACTACAAGCGATAGGGTACTCCCGTAGTGATATCAGCAAGTTGGTCGAAGGTACAATACCTCAAAGACGTGTCTTGGATTTAGCACCCGGCGTTGGTAACGTCGCAGGAGAAGATGGAAGGGAGCATCTGACAAAAATTCTGGAGAATTCATTCGAATATTGACCAGGTCTACAATGGGGGATACTAGTTGTTCTAAGCATAATTGTAGTATAAATTGATATCTTCGCTTGGCGAGAAATGAGAAGAGGTTCGAGAAATGGCCGTTATGATTCCTTGCTTCTCTGGAGCAGGTCGTCAAATCTAATAAGCGTCCCACCAAAGATGTCAAGAGCACTAGGGGCGCGCTGTGAGCACAGGTAAAAAGATGGAGGGTGGTGGATAGCCGTACCTGCCAAAGGTCAAGTCAACGCGTCCATTTGAGAGTCGTTGTACGAGGTCAAGATCAGCGATGTCTAGAGTTATATCAGAGGAATCAGTGAATCCAGAAACGAGAACAACCTACCCTTTGCGCCTCCTGCATAAGTGGTTGGTATCGTAACCCACTCCCCTAGTTCTGGATAACACTGAGTATATACGCTCATACTTCAGAGGATGTGTGCTCACTTGTAACGAGCTCCTCATCGATCCCTTGACAGAGTCCCTCAACGTCAGCAGCGTGGATCAAAAACTCACTGTAAAAGATGGTACGAGTGGCAATACGCAAGGGAAGTAAAACGTATGTTACCTGCAGTATTCTGACATCACAGAGATGGTTTCTACAAATCAACTCGGTCAAAGGGCGTCACCAAAGCTACCTCAAAGCAGGCATCCTTACCTCGAGTGATCTCTGTATCTGTGATATCCTGCCACTTGTTCATGGCCACCCACCACCCACCATCCCTACGCCGACAGCTGGTGAAGATCTCAGGGACATAGAAATGCAATGGAAACGATCAAGAGAGCCATAGTGGCGCACCTGAGATCGACGACAAGCTTATCCTTACCCACTCTCGATCGAAGACTCTCCAGTCTACTCAGGGAGAATCTACCCTCAGGAAATAAGAACGATGTGACAATAACCTAGTCATATTTGATGGGGGTCTCAGAAACTCATAGTGAAGAACCGCGCACTTTGCTGGCACCAGCTTCTATCCACTTAGCAGCATTTTCATCGGTGATGCCACCTCCAATCTGTAGTCCGCCTTCGGAAAGGTGTCAATGCGGTGATTGTGAACAGTAATCAGATTCGAGTACCAGGCCAGGCGGCCAGTGAAGCTCTAGCAGCATCGTCATTGCCTCGTCCGAGTTTAATAACATGTCCGCCAGTCAATCCGTTCGCTTTATATAGTAAGGCGAAGCTAGCGGGAGATTGGCTGTACAGCAAAATGACAAAATGAGAACCAGCTCAGCAGAGATGCCTCAGGATGATGTTTGACCTAGCAACAAAGTTGGTTTTCAAGGATCCTGGTGCATTGTCTGATAGTGTCCCCCCAACTATCTGCTTGACTTGGCCCTCATGCAGATCGATACAGGGTCTAAAGCGCGTCCTAGGAGACATCAACCTCTGTTGATTAGATAAGCTCACGAGAATGAGCAGTCACGTGTGGTAAAAATCGTGACAATCTGTCACAACTGTACAGTTTTTGTCACCCCAGTTAGTTGCAGACACGGTCCATCCACTACGACGACCCGCTCCCTCAAGGTGATTATCTTGGTTCTCCTAGCTTGTCTCCTCTATGTTTCTGTTGGGCTGTATGCAATGAGCTCGAACCCTTTATCTATGCTGCTGCTACGATCCTTGTTTCTTGAAGTCTACGGCAATCCAGAACGATGTGCTGATTTTATCCTCCATGTGCAGACACCCACCACTTGACAATACAAAATGCCCGGCAAGGTTAAGGCTTACGAATTACAGTCAAAGTGCGTTCTCAGGAAATGCGGATCGGTCTAGGATGCTAGTGCTCATGCGACGGTGTTAGGTCCAAGAATGACTTGTCGAAACAGCTGCAGGAGCTGAAGGGCGAACTTCTCAGCCTTCGGGTGCAGAAGATCGCTGGTGGTTCGGCATCAAAGTTGACTAAGATGTATGCGCCACTTCTCTCTTATTCGGATTTATGCTCATTGTTGTGTTCGATAGCAACGTCGTGCGCAAATCCGTCGCCCGTGTCCTGACCGTGATGAACCAGAAGGCCCGGCAAAATCTGCGCGAATACTACAAGGACAAGAAGTACCTTCCTCTTGACCTGCGCCCCAAGAGGACTCGTGCTATCAGACGGAGATTGACCAAGGTTTGTAATCATCCGGTTGACTGATCATTTGCCACGGACTTATCATTGCTTTCAACTCCAGCACGAGCAGTCGCAGAAGACCTTGAAGCAGCGTAAGAAGGAGCTCAACTTCCCCCAGAGGAAGTACGCCGTCAAGGCATGATTTATGGGATCACCTTGCACTTGATCTGCGGATATGCGTCGATTCTGTTGTTCTACTTGCCATGTTTTCCCGTGTATGCTCTCCACCAAAAATGACCGCTTATGCTGAACCATATGACGCTATTGTGGCTTGAGCGTGAGATAGAACGATGAAATTGCGGCATTATAGACCAGTGCGGTTGTTTCAGAGACTTGAATTGGCAAAAATAAGAGTGTTAGGGGCTTCGCCAATGGCAGAGGAACCCGGCGTACGCGTATTATATGATATCTGTTGTACCCAATCTCTTGTTGCGTCAGAATCACATCTCAAGCTGCGTGAATCTGCGCTGCGTCTTGTCTCTTTCTTCTTCTTTCCCGTCGACGTTTGCGACGTTCTCGACAGCCTTAGACTATCGTAACATCCGACCAAGAGCCGTTGCTCTCACCACGCTCGCTGTAACCAGGCAATTTCACCAGATTACCGAGACGGCTAGGCCTGCTGATCACTAGCATCAACGGTGACCTACTCTCCCCACGCTCTCACATCGGTTCCTCCCTTCTTCGTCTCTTCCATCCTGTCTGCCCCTTCATAATTCCCTGTTCTATTCTGATCTGAAAGCCCTCACATTCTCTTCATTTTCATTCATTCTCTTTGTATCGGGGCTACAGTGAATAACAGGTCCAATCATGGTAAGCACGTTGCCTGTTTTCATCTATCCCCACGAGTTCCCAACTTGTCAATGGCCAATCATTTCCCTGCACCACTGCCGTACCCACATGCACACCTGGCCTCTCGCTGGAATGGGGAGAGATTGATGAACCCAATCAGGTCGTTATGTACGAACGGGCCTTTTGCTCCCGTTCTCCATCATGCCTGCATCTCGTTTTCTCAAGCGTAGCAGTACTGACAACGTCTCCCAGACAAAACTCACTCGCTCGCCGTCGTCTAATACCAGTAATACTAATGTCGAGGTTCAAAGGACACGCCCCAGAGAACCCTTTCCAACGCCCAATAGCAATCCAGAAAGCCAATACACGCTCCTCGAGAAGCTGGGGACAGGCAGTTTCGGAACCGTTTACAAGGCGATGCATAATGAGACCAAGCAGATCGTTGCTATCAAGCAGATAGGTGCGTTAAGTTCATGCGCCGATATCTCCTGGGATTCCGTCTGAATCCAAATCACTCTAGACTTGGAAGACTCAGACGATGATATCTCCGAGATCCAACAGGAAATCGCCAGCTTGGCGCAATGCGACTCTGAATACGTCACTCGATACTATGGATCTTTCGTCGTGGCTTACAAGCTCTGGATAGTCATGGAATACCTTGCTGGAGGATCTTGCCTGGATCTTCTCAAACCAGGCGTATTCTCCGAGGCTCATATAGCTGTCATCTGCAGGGAACTGTTACTGGGTCTCGACTACCTGCATACCGAAGGCACTATTCATCGCGACATTAAAGCCGCCAATGTCCTCCTATCATCATCGGGCAAGGTTAAATTGGCAGATTTCGGCGTTGCCGCTCAGCTTAATTCGACTCTACGTCATACATTCGTCGGTACTCCTTTTTGGATGGCGCCGGAGGTTATCAGGCAGGCTGGTTACGATGCGAAGGCAGATATGTGGAGTCTAGGGATCACAGCTATTGAGATGGCCAAGGGAGAGCCTCCTCTAGCAGAGTACCACCCGATGAGAGTACTGTTCCTTATACCCAAAGCTCGCCCACCAGTACTCGAGGGTCCCTTCTCATTGGCTTTCAAAGAATTCGTCTCCCTATGTTTAACGAAAGAACCCAAAGACGTGAGTCCCCTGATGCTTAAACCTCCTTTCCAGTCACTGACAAGGGCATTGCAGCGTCCATCGGCGAACGAGTTGCTTCAACACCGGTTTATTCGAGGTGCCAGGAAGACCTCATATCTCACCGAGCTCACTGAGCGTTACCAGGATTGGCGAGCGCGATCGCCACAGAAAGGTCAACAGCTATACCAATCCACAATACGCGGCAGCGTTGCTGGTTGGGATGGCACCGTGCGGAGTGACTGGGACTTTGACACCATCCGAACGTCCTCATTCATGGGCACAATACGCAGCATGTCCAAAGAGATTGAACCTGTCACCGACATGACGATTGACGAGGAGGGAGACCTTGAAGAAGACTCTATGCTACGAGCTTCCTCCATCGACACGGCCGGTGCTACTAAAGGCAGTGACCCCCCTTCAGGGCTTGCCTTGAACCCAGAAGCTGCTCACTCCACGGTGCTTATCAAATCTCTCAGTGGCATGCCTGCCGAGGGAGAGGACAAGGATATGTCCGCTCTTCTCACAGAAGACACGACGGATGACGTCGCTGATGCGTCTCGGACAGGGGATGACGTCCCACCCCCCGCTTATACTGGTTCAGTCAGGAGCGAACGTCGTTCCTCTTATGCTGCACGACATTCCATATCTGGTCAAGGCACCGTCATGCGTCCTGCGGATCTTGGGAACGGGATTGATACAATACGACCAGTGAAGAAAGTGGATACCGTGGGTTCCTTGCGACTGTCACATGAGTTCGTGGGCAGCTTGCGAAAGGAGGGTAGCTCGTCTTCGTCTCCTACATCGCCGGCACGGGAGACCCATAGACGAACCGCTAGCGAGCAAGGTAAAACGGGGAAGGGAATGATAGATGAGGTGATCTTGCCCATTCTACAGAAGGTGATCTATGTCTTCACGCCTTTATCTTTGATACGAGCATCTCTGACTATTTCTTAAGAACATTCACGATGATATGGATGCTCGAGAGATTGAGGCGCTGAGTATGCTAACCCGCGGGTTCAGCGAGCTAAGGGATACAAACCCAGAGCTGTCCTATAAGATCATCCTAGATATTCTTGCTGGGATAAACGAGTAAGCGGTCTTTTATCTCCTTGGTTCCTTTGAGCGTCTGACTAATCGACCACCAGCAACCCCAACGTTGCTCAGCACCTTCAGACGACACGTTCGTTGTTCCCTCACAAACGAATAATACGCAAGAGTGAAATGACCGCTAAAGGACTGGTCGTCACCGAAGTCCAAGAAGATATCTCTGGACTGCCGCCCGGCTCCCCGACATCATCATCTTCATCTGTGAAAAGTGATGATGCTTCAGCGGTGCGCAAGTCTCCAATCGCGGAGCTGCTGTATATGCGTTGGCTGGAAGGTCTGAAACTCAAGTGGCCGAGTATCCTTTGATTGTTTCGGCCCAGGTTAACCCTCTCACCACCCCCACTGTCTTTTTTCATTGTCATCCCAGTTCGACTCGTGTTCTTCCCCCACACTTCACCTTGACACTTATATTATCCATCTCGGCTGACTATTCCACCACGGCTCATTGGAAAGACGACTATTAATGTCAAACCGCCGGTGTCTACCCTCTCATATCTACTTTTCCACCTCGCCTATTCTTACCAGTAGAGGGCCCGCATATTTGTCCTTTTTCATCCTCATCGTATTAGTGGTTTGCTCGTCGTTTTTCTTGTCCGTTCCAGCGTTCCTCGTTTATATTATTATCTGGTTCTCTTATGATGCCCTCATGATTTTCTCCTCGTCGTTCTTGTTGTCTCTTTCTACGTTTTTCCATTTGAGCTCTTTCTCATAGTATTCATACATCACTCACCACATGTCTAACGAACAAACGATCCAATGATAAATGACTATATATACCTTATACGGTGTATTGTATGCAAAACTTGACGCGGTGGTGCTGGACCTTATGGTGAATCAGCAGTTGTGCGGAGAAGATACGTTTTGCCCATTGGGAGGCGCTGGGATCCTTGCCTCTGTTCGCAACCTGGAAATAAGAGCATTTATAGCACATAAAGAGCGGTACAGGTAACAACGGGATCAACTGGTATCAGCAGAATCGGGTTATATTTAGTTAGGTGACAACACGGGAGGTAGTTCAAACTCGAGGTTAGAAGTGCAACGAAAGAATATCTACAGGGAGTGGTAAACCAAACATCAAACATGAATTAGCAGGGTTACTAATAACTCGAAGTGATTAGTCGAAATGTCCGAGGCATGGGAATAAAAGAGTCCGTCTGAGTGTTCGTTAATAAGATCATAGCAAGAGAGCTGCGAGACTGATGAATAGCAGGGAAGAAATATGAGGTATCGACAACGATGAAAGAGCGCCGCCGTCGGGTGTTTGAGAAGGATTGCTACTACTGCCGCTTTGAGATCCTGACTGGGTTCCAGATGGCGAAGACCCTGGACTCGTCGAGCTAGGACTGGCGCCACCAGACCCCGATGGAGCAGAACCATCACCACTGGAGCCAGCAGCGGCACTGCCTACAGCCTGGGGCGTCACATCACCATTGTTGTCCGCCGCGTTCTGCCATACGCCTGCCTGACCGTTGTCGATATTTCCATCGGCCAGTTGTGCGACAGAAACCATCTTCCAACCTGCGGCTTGGAGAACCGGCACGGCGTCCATGAAAGCCTGAACGGTGTCATTGGTCAGTTCATGTTCGAGAACGATGAGACCTGGGTTCTTGGGGCCGTTGATCCATTCGGTGAAAGAGGCATTGATCTTTTGCATGGTGGTACCTCCCGGCTCGCCCATCGACCAATCCTCGGTACTGGAAAAGTAGGTCCAAGATCAGCCAAAAAAAAAAAAAAAAATCGTCGCGTGAGCTCCGAAAGCGGTGGAGAGAGCTCCTTACTCGTGGTTCCACATGATCATGTCCAGACCCAAAACCTCTTTGGCGATAGCTCTGACTCTGTTGTCTGCATCCCCATAAGGCGGCCTCCAGTAACGGGGTACACGGCCTTCTGTGGAGTTATGGATAATCTCCATGGTCCAGGCCAATTGAGCTACGACGTCCTCGTTGGAGAGGGTAGTCATGTACGGGTGAGTGTACGTGTGGACTGCGATATCTGACCCTTGCTTTTGGAAAGCACGCAGGAAGTTATCAGGATGCTGCTTAATGTAGACACCGATCATGAAGTGAGTAGAGTCAATGTTATTCTGCTCAAGGAAATCGTAGAGCTTGGACGATCCTTCCCAAGGACCATCGTCGAATCCAGTGCCTTAAACAATATCCAATGCTCAGAACAGAATCTTTGGTGGTACGAATAGGTGCTCACCGAAGTAGCCGTCAGGAGTGTCCCAGATGTCTTGAGGCTCTCTGCACTTTGCGGTAGCAGAGCAGACCTCTTTGCCGGCAGGATCCAAGCCACCAGGGTAAGTGGGATTACCGCCTGTGCTGGTCGCGACGGGGATGTCGGGAATCTTGCCAGCGTCCACGGCAGCCTTGAGGGCGTCCTTCCACGCCTGGGGCATCTTCGACGAGTCGGGTGTGAAATCAGGATACGCCGCTGCCCATGCTACGGATCAGAACAAAAAACAAAGAAGTTTCGGTTCAGTCCTCGACGACGCGGATCACGGTCAAACATAATGAAATATAAGAAAGCTTACTCGGTGAGCCCACTTCCTCGTATGTTTGGCCATCGCCGCCTCTTCTGAAGAGGCTGTGGACTGGGTGGTCTTCCTCGTGAAACCATCGTTTAGGCAAGGCTCTCTGAGCCGAGTGAGAGTGCGACTGCTCATGGGGGATCGTAGCAGCCGTGGCCAATGCGAGGAAAGCACTAAAAGTGAGTACGGACGACAGCATGTCTACCGCGGTTCAAAGAACGGGATGGAGGAAAGGACGGGGAAGAGGGGAAATGGGGGAGGAGGACTGCAGCATATTGCAGGAGCTCATTTATGTGGACTGGCATAGATTAGCGGCATACCCTTACCGCGTTTTTGATTGCCACATCGTACATGCCAAATCGAGTCTTCCATCTTTTCAGTCCGAAAGCGTCACATACAAAACGGAACCATTTTAGCCACTCACAGCTGGACGCCTCTTACGTAACTCCACAAAAATAGACTAGGTGCAAAAATACATCTGCAAAGACGGTCTATAGCGCCGTAGAGGTGATACAAAATCCTCTTGAACATCAACCAACAACGGGAGAAGATGGCCCAGCGGGAGGTGACCCAGCTTTGTAGGCGCTCTTCAGAACCAATACTCCCCCTTTCAGTTGGGCAACCTCCTTGACTAACGCCGTGAATTTCGCCTTCTTTCCTTCGTCGGTCAAATAAGGACTGAAATGCTGGATACAGTCTCGGGTCGTCGCTGTAGGAGTATTGCTCAGCCATTCGATTACCAGCTTTTCATCCAGTTCGACACCAGGCATCGCTTTCCGTTTCTTCGATGGCTTGTGAACTCCGTTCGTAGTCCCGTTCGGGCTCGTCGGGGAGCTATGTTCATCAGGTGCTTTCCTCTTGTTCGATGACAGCTTGCTAGACGATGTACCGTTGGGGCTCGTAGCCCGGCTGTCGGCACCGACAGGACTCGACGCCCTGCTTCCACCAACACCACCAGCGAGTGGACTGCCCGCTCTGCTGTAGCCGTTCGCAGGTTTGGGTTTCGGCACTTTTGGACTGGTGGCCCGCTTGGCTACAACGGAATGACCTCCCATACTAGGCGTTGGAGGCACTGGGGAGGTAGCTCGTGAATTAGGAGTACTAGTCGAGGTGGTCGGACCGGCTTGCGCCTTCTGTGCCTTTGCAGCGGCAGCTTGTGCCTCTTGTGCAGCAGCAGCAGCTTGTTGTTGCTGTACCTGAGTCATAGTCGGAACCTCTTCCTCCTCCTCCGACTCTTCAGCCTGTGGACAGGAAGTGAGAAACGGGATATTAGAAGAAATGGTACGGTGTAACTTACACTGCTAGCGTATGGATTCTCCTCTTCGTCACTGTCGTACATATTTGACTTGTCAAGATTACGAATTATCTTCTTCATCTTCTTGCCCTCCTTCGTGAGCTGACTATCTTCCTCGTCGTCCGAGTCGTTTCGTTCCCGATTAGCATTCTTGTACTCTCGTTTCAGCCGTTCCTTAGCACGAGAGAGAGAGAGAGAGAGAGAGAGAGAGAGAGAATCAGTAGTGTCCGCGACATAAGAAGATAAACGCCAAAACAAACCTCCAGTTCTTTAGCCTCCTCATCATCCTTGTCCTCCAAGTCCATTTTTTCCTCATCATCAGCAAACTCCTCCTCGAAGACGACTTCATCAAAGTCACCCTCTGCCCCGTTCTCTTCTTTCTTGATGCCAGGTTCGTCGTCTCCGAAGAGATCTCCTCCGCTGTCCACGGCTCGTAGTCTCCTGCCTCCAGGCCCAAGACTCGGACCGGCAGTGTCGAACATGAGACCGCCGCCTGTGGAGAAAGATCGGCCTTCTGCCTCTGCCTTGAAGATGGCGGCTGTGGATGACGAGGGTGCCTGACCGTTCCGTCTGTGAAGCAGCCAAGTCTGAGGATCCTTGTTCTTCTTGATTTGATCCATCTTTTATATATCCCAAGAGGAAGAGAGGGAGAGAGAGAAGCAAGAGGTGGTAAGCCCTCCATGAACGATGCCGAGGTTCAACGGGCAACAAAAAAAAAAAAAACAGAGACATACCACTTTCTCCGCCTCTTCCAGCGTCGGTAGATAGTGGTTGTACTTCTTCTGGAACTTGTACCATCGATGTGCGGGTACGAACTTGAACGCGTCGTTAGCCGCAGGCATGAAGAACGCGAACATGTCCGCCTTGCTCGTCTCCTCCATCGACGCTACCCAGACCTCGCTCTTGGTCGAATCCTCGATGACCCACGGGTACCGCTCCTCTCGCTTCATCGCGCGCACTTCCTCAGAGGTCTTGTGCACCTGCTTCACCTTCTTCGCATTCTTCTTCCCGAACCTGCCTTTGCCCTTCCCACTTGCGTTTGGATCTGGAAGCTTCGGAGCGACAGGAAGCCCGTCGGCACCGAGACGTATCGGTTTCCCGTCCTTATCGAGCATGACCGGTCGCCCATAGCTGTCCACGACCTGGTTCCCGTCTGGCCCAATCATAGGAGCAACAGCGACGACAGGCTTCGCACTCGTGTCCTCTGGCTTCCTGAGCTCCTTCCTGTTGAGCTTGACTGGGGTAGGCCACGTCGAGATATCGACGGGCTTGCGAGTGTCGAACTTGAATACGTCGTATTTCCAGCCGTTCAAGGCTGAGGACATGAGTTTGAACTCGGAGAATGGAGTGTCGGGTATCTTGACGTCGTCGTCGTCATCGATGGTTGAGCTGGATGGACGGGAGGAGGCACCATTGGAGGTGCTTGCTGTTTGCGAAGAGCGGGGTGCTGGAGGGGAAGGTGCAGCAGTTGGTATTGACGACGACGAAGAAGACTGAGAGGGCTTGGGGAGAGTCTTTTTAGGATGGAACAGAGTCGGTTTCCCTTTGGCCATGGGATACGAATGGAGAGTGGTGGAAGGGCGATGGCGGTGTGGCGCAAACAAGTGGTCTAACCTCCTTGTCGTCACCTGATTCCAAATCATCTCTCCTGGACCTTGGACCTTTGTTTTCGTTTTCGACCCGTCGTCAACCTTGTAACTCTGTTCTCTCCAAACACTCGTCTCAAGCATGTCAAGGAATACCCCAAGAAAAAAAAACCCTGTATATCAGAGGAAAATAAGAAAAAAAAAATAACTACTCATGCCTGCAATAATTACAAAGAGCATAGAATCTATCTATGACATATGCGGTTATACATCCAAGCTCTTGTGGGCGGGGGGAAAAGGCGTGCTATTGTGATATCGTATGAGGAAGGACTGTGAAAAATGTTCAAGACTACCAGCTTGCCCATACGAAAAAAGAAAATAGAGAAAACATAAAGAGTCCATGCGAATCCAAAAAAAAAAAAAGAAAAATCGCTTTCGCTCCGCCTTATTGACCCGCCAGTGGTGGTGATTCAGGACCAGATTCTGTGGTGGATGGTGCTTCAGTTTTGTTCTTGCCGGGAGAAGAGTTCCCGTTCTGGTGTCGCTGAGAAGATGCGTCTATGTGTGTTGATGAAGGAGCGTGCGTGTTATCTGAGGAGTTGGGTCTGGATGTGGACCCGGATGGCGCATTGTGGTGAGAAAGGGGTGTCGGCGCTCCTGCTGGAGGAGGAGGCAAAGAGTGAGGTGGTAGAGGTAAAGAATGTGGATGCACCCCTGGGTGTGGTGGGTAACTCGATGGGACAGGATGGTGTCCTGGAGGATAATGGATCGGTCCTGCCTGTAGTGGGGGAATACTGGTGCCGTGTCGCAGAGCGCTGTTGTCGTGCCGTAAGAGCTCGTTCTCGTGCATAAGATCGCCGTTGATCTGCTTCAGCTGTGAAATAAAATCGATCGCTAAAGTATAAAAATGAATAAATATGGTGTAGTTCACACAGCTAAAGAAACAGAAAACAAAAAAAAAACGAACCTTTGGTCAAGATTTCCCATTTACTGGCTTTCATCCCTCTGTCCGCGGGTAAATGGTCGCGGAGCTCATCAAAGAGCTCCTTCATCTCCTTCCTCCGTTTTCGTTCTGCGAGTTTATGTGAAACTCGGAGCTCTGGGGAGCGAGAGTAGGGGGATACCCCGACGCCCATGCCCATATCCTTACCCTTCGCCGAGGAGCCGGAAGAACCGGGATGCGAGTCTTCATGGAGCCCTGTCGGACTTGAAGGAGAAAGATCAGGCGTTTCCGCCACAGTACGAGATGGAGGCCGTGAGCGGGACCGTAGCATCCGCGTGGTACTGGAAGGAGATGAAGAAATCATGTCTGGTACGGACATGCGACGATCTGGGGGAGGGAAAGACAGAGGTGGCATGGCCATGGGTGAGGCAGTGGGGTTGATCTGCCTTTGAGAGCCACTGGCTGAAGTGGGATCCAAGTGGGGTGGCGGTAGTGGTGGATGAGTGGACGAAGGGTGATCTCCGGGGCCAGAGAGAGGAGAAGGCCACGCGAAAGTCGCTATGCCAGCGGGAGGAGGGCCACGGTGAGCTGGACTAGGATCAGCTGGGAAGGCAGACGAGTAGCCTGTACTGCCCCTGGGGCTGTTGAAGAGAGGACCACTGGCACGTCTGCCGCTACTATTCCAGAAGGCTGGCCCTGCTAGCCGTGAGTCTACCGAATGCCTTCGGTCGTTGAGACTCAAGTTTGCGATTCTGGAGGCCTCGGCGGTAGATCCTCTCCGTTTTGGAGCAGGGGGCTCTGCGTCCCTGTTTCCTTCACTAGGAACGCCAGGTCCGACTAGGTGAGGATCTACAGCTGTACTTGTCGTTGCATCTGGAGAACTGCCACCGCCTGCTTTACGCTTCTTTCCGTGGGTTCCTCTGGAGTCTGGTTTGGTAGAGGGAACTGGTGATGCACGGTCCGAGTCTACGACCATTGCATGTTCATCGCGGGATTCGCGCGGTCGGCCTTGGGTACATTGGACTCGATCGGTAGGTGCAGTGGGATTCAGTAGGCTAGAAACTCGTACCTTTAGCGATGGAGGATTCGACTGATGGACTAGGAACTGGACTAGGATGTGATTGCTGTGAGTGTGCAGAGTTTGCAGAGGGTCTGGACGCAGCATCGATGGTGGCATGGCCAAATATGTAAGGCGAAGAGGGACGAGGAGAAGCCTGGAAAGCAGAAGGATTTGAAGGAGATAACTTGTGAAGTTTTGGAAAGGGAGTGTTGATAGCAGTAGCAGCAGCAGCAGCAAGATGGGGATCAGAGACTGAAGGTCGTCTGTGGCTCTGAAGAGACTGCAAGGGAGGCAGTTCGAGTCTGTGGTTGTTCTCTGACTCTGGGTTCATTGCAGTCGCCGTTGAACAACAAAACACTAGCCAGTCTAATTCCTCCGCTCTCCGTCCAGCAAGTCTCAAAACTAAACGCCGTGGTAACTACCACACGTGTTTCCATACTTGGTCATATTACAATCAATCATTTCAATCAATTGCCACCCCTCTACACGGCCCGCAGTCCCGTCCTCCTCACCGTCTCCAGTACTCCCTCACCCAGACCCAGCGTCCGTTCATACACCGTCCGGTTCCTCGTTCGTCGTGAGTGGTACTGTCGCGTCTCGTCCCTCTCGTTCATATCGTCCGCTGCCACAATCATCCGCATCCACGCCTCATACTCACTGAACACCACCCCTCGAGGCAGTAAAGGTCCTCCTATATCAAGCACTTGCTCAAGCACCCTCAGAATCTCTCTTTGGTACTTGGCTCGATCGAGGAACATCCGACATCCAGTTGCTGAATCTGATAAACTTGATGCTCCACGTGGGAGGGCGATCGCTCGATTCGCCATCTCAATATCTTGATCGTACAACGCCCAGACGGGACACCCAGCCTCGTTGACCGTGCTCGGATCCTTCAGGATCGTCCTCCCGACCTCGTCGTCGTTGTCCGACAGTGCGCCATAATCGTTTAGCGACAGACCCTGGTGAATAAACAAAAACAAAAACAAAAAAAAAAAAAACCAATTAGCACGACTTGGCGAGTCAATTTACCCCTCCAGGGAAGTCAGTACGAACCCACGCTGATCTCGCAGGGTCTCTGATTCCGTAACTGTCCAAGAACGAGATGTATTCTATCTCTTGACGTGTGAGCTTCCTCCCCTCACCAACTACTCGTGGCAACACGGCAGTGCTTCTAGGTCCTCCCGGTCTCGAGTAGAATTCGCCGCTACAGGTAGGCAGGCACCCGCGCAAGGGAGCCTTTCCGTCGCTCGTCACGCATTGCCACTGCATTTGATGGATACTCCTGCGAAGGTCTGGCAAAGGCAGCGGCGAGTGAAGAGGATGTAAGGGTGCGTCTGGCATGTCAAACGGATTCAAAGTGTAAGTCGTCTCGTAGAGCTCCCTCACATGGTCTCGATCCAGAGTGTAACCTTCCACCCAGGCTAAGGTCTGTAAAAAAGAGGTAGCCAGCTCTGTCGGGCAAGGTTCGAACGTCAATACAGTTTGAAGGGGCAACTCGTCCATGGGAACCAGTGACGTATCTAGAGATTTTTTTTAATTTTTTTTTAGATGTGAGATCCAGCTAGCAGGGACATATGTGCTAATTTATCATACCTGAGCATGTTAGTATCACCGGCCGTCTGCACTCCCTGACAAGTGCGACAACCGACGGCCAGAAATTAATGTCGTCCTTGAACAAGATGTCCACCTCCTCCAACAGGATCGCAGACTGGCGAACCTCCGCACTCTTCAGTGGCAAGCTCTGGGCTTCTGGTCCATTGATCAGAGAGCTGTCGCTGCCGGTGGCGCCGTGTGTTGCCACAGGAGGAGATTGTCTCGCAATTCGTCTCTGTAGCTGCACGATGTGATTCTTCCCAACGTCCCCAACCATGCTCTCTATACTCGCACCGTTGCGTTTCCCACCCCCCGGAGATACTTCGAAGATTTCCCAGTCCAGTTCCGCAGCACAGGCATACACGCTTGCTGTCTTCCCAGATCCAGGGGGGCCGCTCAGAAGAATCGTGTTTGTGAGGTACTCGCTGAAATCAACAACAACTTCTTCTTCCTGGGGCTCGGTTTCGTAATCGCTAGCCAGACTTTCTGCTTGAGATTCCGGCGGAGGAGGTGGAGGTTCTTCGTTACCGTAACCCAGGAAATCCAAATCGTCATAGTCCGTTTCTCCCTCAGCATCGTCCTCCTCTTCATCATCAGTATGCACGATCCAGGTATCTTCATCGTCAAAGTCCGTCTTCCGCCGTTTACGCCCTTTGGGCCTCACCACTGCTCTTATGACCTGAGGCTTCTTCGGATTCTTACTAGGCTCCTTCCTCTTCAGAGCCGTTCGCGAAGTAGCGCAATCCACTTGATTCGTCTTCTTTTTCACGGGACTCGGCGGCATCGATCGAGCTCGAAGCTGCAGTTCTAACGTCCGGAGCCAATCGCGGAGATAGATCGCGTGGTGTGAGTTCCCGAGCACCTCCGCTGCCCTGGTAGGGCGCCATCGTTGTGTCCAGTCCTCTTGTTCGTTCCGTGGAAGGTCTGTGGAATGGAGGAGTTTGCTTATAGCGGGGTGGGGGATATCACTGGCTGGTAATGCTGATACGAATGAAGTGCGATCTTTGTGTGGTAGAGCTTCTTCAGCTATAGAGCACCCCTCATTCAGGGGATCTGCCAAAACGGAATCGTGTGCCCAAGAAGTAGACGGAGATGACGAGAGCTCTTGTTGCTCGCGTTTCGCAATACCCGGGGACGGTGTCAAAAAAATAGACTGGTTCCCTTGAACGTGTTGCGACTCCTTGTCTGGCCAGAGCGGTAAAGGAGGTTTATCAGCCGCAGGTCTTGGCTTGGCAGGAAACAAGCTAGGTATCGGTGGTCCCGCACGACGCACGGGCTTGACACTGCGCAAGTGCTTGATCGCGATTGGACTTGACTCGAGGACGATAGGGTTATGCCTGGTCATGCCCTCATGGGGTTCTTCGTTAACAAAAACGTCGACCACTGATATGGGAGAGGAAGGTACATCGTTGGTGATATCTAGAACCTCAACGGAGGTGGCAGTCGTATTGGAGAGAGTGGATGTACTTGTTGAAGGAGCGGTAGATCTAGCAAAGATAGGGAAAACGGGTTTAGATGGATCTTAGGGAGGGTTTGTCAATAGTGAGATGGAATCATTTGTAGATGGTTGACTCACCTGCATTGACCTTTCGCGTGCGTTTCTTCCGTGCAGGTGGGATGATCCTAGATAGATCGAGAGGTGGAGAAACGAGCGGGTCCTCTGAGCTCTCGACGTCTATCGGTGCTTCGTTCACGACAGGGTCGCTGACTGAGGGTTCAAGTTCCTGAACTTGACTAGCAGCGAGTTCAACAGGTTGTGAACTGGGCTGACTTGTCTCTTGAAATGGTTCAAGTGCTGGTACAGACAACTCATCTGACGCTCCCTTTGCGCTTTTCTGCGAAGAACCAAAATGATCGAACAGCGTTTTCTGTCGTTCCGGACGTGAGCAAAATGCCAACCTCCCTCAATGATGAGCAGGACGCTGACAAAGAAAACATACTTTGCTCGCGTTCTGGCTCTTGCTACTATTACTACGCGTTGCTCGTTTCTGTGACATTAGTGTTCCATCTATCAGTTTGCGTAGTTCTTCAGCAACGATATAGAGAATGTTCAGGAGGACAAGTGAATGGGTTTGTGTGGAAAGACGCGTCGCGCTCAGCAGTTCAGAAAACCGGAACTGTCACGTGCCCGATCGCGAAGTGATCGATGGCTTGTCAGTGCCGAGATATCTTGCTAATGGATCTCCCTCATCCTTACCTCGATGAAAAAGCTCTACGCTGGATATCCGACCAATACTATGGTTCTTTAATTTTCATATACATTCTCAGAGGTGCTCGACTGAAAAAGTGATTGAAGCTCTGAACGGGAGCTACATAGAAACTCTGGAATCTCCTCCTTCACCCGTGGAATTTGCTCGTCTGATTCATATATCCCGACCAGTTATTATCAAAGGTTCTTATGACTCAAGCTCAATGTTTTCTCTGGCGTAACCACAAGGACTAGGAATGTGTACTGGTTCTGAAGGCCAGTGGTCTGACGACTATCTCCGCTCAGCCATGGGCAGTCGACCTATCTCAGTCGCGGTTACGCCTAATGGGCAAGTCTGGATGTTGTTGGTAGTGATGTTGTGTGTTGACCTTGCTTTTCCATAGATAGGCGAGCAGATGCCATTACTCCTGGGCCAGATGGACGCCTTTACTTTACAGAGCCGTGTAACGAGCAGCTAACCATGACTGAGCTACTCGATGCGCTCTCAGACGGTAGGATGTTTTTCTAGTCAGACTCCTGGTGGACTTGGGTACTGACATACCTAGAAGAAACCCGCGAGGAGGTTCTATATCTTCAATCGCAGAACGGGAACCTCTATAACAATGAGTTCTTCAGTCAAGAGGGACCACCTCCTGAACACTCGGAGTTCGAAAGCCTGAGATCTAACGCCCCTTCCCATATACCGTGGTGCACTGAAGCCTTTGGTAAGTCAACTACGCATTCACTACCGTTCTATTCTCCTGATCCTCAAACTAGGTAAATTTCCCGACGCCGTCAACCTATGGATAGGGAACCACAGAAGCCAAACCAGTATCCACAGCGGTTAGCAGTCTTCCATGAGTTTACGAACTCAGTCTCCTACTGAATATTCAGGTGCTAGATCCGTATGAAAACTTATACACGGTCGTACGAGGGACGAAGCATTTTTTGTTGCTTCCGCCTACCGAAGGCTGGTGCGCACAAGGTAAATTAGTGTTCTTGCTTATCAGTCACCCGGTCCAGATGTTTTGAAAGGTCAACAGAGCGACTATATCCCCACGCCAGCTACTCTCGACCCCGGGAGGGCGCACCTCTCGATTTAGTACCGTCAGGACCTGAAGTACCTCCAGTAAGATGGGCTTCCGTCACCGATCCCCATCTTGCTGGTGCATTGCCAAAGGGATGTCGTCCTTTCCGCATCACGCTGAACGCTGGTGACACTCTGTATCTTCCCGTTGGCTGGTGGCATCATGTCCGTCAGGGTGAAGGTATCACTATCGCTCTGAACTGGTGGTATGATGCGGAAATGCGAGGTAACTCTTGGACATGGTTAAGCCTGCTTAGAGGTGGGCAGGAGGATGTCGATGTCGATTCGGATGTCGAGTGATCACCCAGAAACCAAAAACACGCAAGACGGAGGAGTTGAAAAACGAATCGGGAGGGCACTGTTAGTAGACACAACAAACACTCTAAAATACAACTTTAGTGTCCAACTTTCCGATCTCTGCGTAGCACTCCTCGTAAAGCTCCTTGTAGTCCTCTTTCTCTACAGTCTCCCCGTCTTTCTTGGGGATTTTGCGACGAGAATTGGGACAGACCATGACACAGCTCGTCGGTCGTTTTGTAGAACTTGCCTGACCAAGCTCTTCTTTTGAGGTGACGAAGACGTAGGGTATCTGGGCTTCTTCGCACATTATGGGGAGATGTGATATTATGTCGATAGGGTTTATGTCGGCGGCTAGGACGAGGAACCTGAGAGACTGTATGAGAACTTTTGTTTGGACCTTGTGAGAGATGATCTAGACGCTGACCCTTTCTCTCCTTTCCGTATCCCTTTCACGACCTCCTTGACGCCTCTTTTCACTTGTCGTGACTTGGATGCTATTGGTTTTCAAGCAAGATGAGAACACAGACCCCAAGTGCAGCGGCTAGAAGTTCGCGCACCTTTCTTGATGGTTTTGTGTAGCTTCTTGACGAGCTTTTTCTGAGCAAGCGGCTGCGCGAGGGGCGATAGGTCCTCTAGCGGTATGACTTTCTCTTCCCTGTCCCTCTTGGATTTCTTACTGGCCTATCCAAGCGCCGGAAGTACACCAGACATGAGCCATAGGCAACAGAAAACGACTAAGTTCTCGCACCTTTACATCGTCGCCCTCCTCCATCTCAACATCATCAGCGACGACTGGATCCTTCTTAGATTTGTCTTTGGCCATGAGATTAGTAGAAACAAGAAGAGCCTACGCCGCGCGAGAGTCTGTCCGTGTCTGTGAGAGATGTGGGCTCTGAAAAAGCACAAGTGTGGTGGCCGTGGCGGATCAGAAAATTCCCAGTCCGTGTCACTTTGCTCTCACCTCCTTGCCCCTCGTCCCTTGCTACCTTTCTTCCTCTTTCCTTCCCTCCCTCCTCCTCTCTCCTACTTTACTACTCTTAAAATGCCTATTCCTAAGACTAAAACTGCCAATGCTCCTACTGCCAAAGGCAAAACCGGCGCTAAAGCTGTTGATACCCCGCCAGACGCAGTAGCATCTGCCACCGGCAGGCCAGACAAAAAAGCATTCGACGCAGAGCAGGACAAGTTCAAGACTGAGATCGATGCACTGCAGGCTAAACTTGTGCGTACAATGTTCTGGGTTTCATCTGTCTATAAAGTTACTCAAATGCGTTACCTCGTGCTTCCAGAATGCCGCACGGGATAAAGTGAACACTGCCAACAAGGGTGGCTCTACGAACGAAAGGCGTGTCGCTCTCCGTGCTGAGTTGGACGATTTGTACAACCAGCAGTCTGACAACAAGCCTGCTCGTAATAAGACCTGGGATCAGGTCAAAGTACTTGATGACGGAATCAAGCAGAAGGTATGGCATAGCCATTTTGCCACGTACCCAACACCTTTATCTTACAGACACGGTACAGATCAAAGATTTGCAGGCTGCGAAAGCCAAGATCCCCTTCAAAAGCGTCTCTGAGGTGGACTCTCATGTCAGGTCAGCCGCTACCGTGCTGCACCGCGCCGCTTCCTATGAACTCATGATCTCCTTTGTCCGGTGTTTTTAGAAACTTGGAGACTAAAGTGGAGTCTGGGAGCATGAAGCTCGCAGAGGAAAAACGTGCCCTGCAAGAAATCAGTCAGCTGAGACGAACTCGGCGTCAAGTCGAGGCCTTCCAGGCCTCCCAAGAAGCCATCGAAACCGACCGTGCTACCGTTGAGGAGCTCAGGAAGCAGTTGAACGACCCAGCAGCCAAAGCCGTTTCTGACCGGATAACCGCCATCAAGACAGAACTCGCCGAGATCAAGAAGACCGAGGACGAGGCCTATGCTGGACGTTCGAAGTTGATATCTGACAGGGACGCTCTCCAGGCTCAGCTCAATGATATTTGGACTCAGAAGAAGGCGTCTCTGCAGCAGTACCGTGAAGCAAATGACCGGCACTGGGCCAAGGTCAACGAGGACCGCACGAGACGAGCAGAGAGGGCTAAGGCTCAGCGAGCGGAAGAGGAGGCGGAGAAAAAGAGAGCCACTGCCCAGAGAATACGGGAAGAGGCTGAAGCTCCCGCTTTCCAGGCACAAATAGAGGATTGCCAGACCCTCATCGATTTCTTCTCTGGTAAAACCACTGGAACCGTTACCCTTAGGACTGCTTCAGGTTTCGGACCCAGGGAGGGCGTGGTCGGCGTGCCCAAGTTAGAGATTAGGCAAGTCGACGCTCCCACTGATCTAGTTGCCCGGAAGAAAAAGGGAGAGGACGAGGAGTCGTACTTCGTCGGTGGAAAAGGGAAGAAGGCTCGTAAGGTCAAGGCCCCCGAAGCCAACGGCTCTACCTCTGCCACTGGCCAACTCAATGTACCACTGGCTACCCTTTCCGCCCTCCTTTCCCTCTCTATCCCTCCTCCGGCATCAGCCACAGATGTACCACGTTTAGTGGAAGATCTCAGCACTAAGAAGGCTTGGTTTGAGGCCAACCAGGCTCGTGTTACTGCTGAGAATATCGCTAAAGCTGAGGCAGAGGTCCAGCGATTGAACGACGCTGCTAAGACCGACGCACCCAACGCTGTCGCAAGTGAAGTGGTCGATAGCGAGGTGACTGGGCCAAACGGAGGTGGGGAGAATCCTCCTGAGCCAGGTCATACACCCCAGACATCCGAGATCGCCTCCACTGCACCACCTAGCGAAGTGGTGGCCGAGAAGCTAGAGGCCGTTCAGGAGAATGAGGTAGCCGCATAAGAGTAGCTTGCTGTCGCGCCGGTTGATGTTATTGTTTCTCGTGGGGACTCGGTGTTCATTACTATCTTACCGTATTTGCTTTCATGGAATATATCCCACCTCTCTTAAGAATCACGATACTACGATTAGCACCACGATGAGTAGTTTGTAGAAAGAAAAACCATTTAATTTAAGGAGAGACAAGCGTTCAAGACAGCAAATGAAAACCAATCCAGCGTGGGATAATAAATCAGAAATGGAAAGCGAGGCCCAAAAAAATCAGTATACAGATCGGGAGGAGGTTAAGGTCTCCAGTAAGGAGACAGCGGGGAAGCTTCTGAGTTTACAACAGGCTGGAGGAAGAGAAAAAAATGAAGGGGCAGGAGCTAATCGATTAATGGTATCAGTGCGTGTAGGGTAAAAGCAAAGCAGAGAAAGCAGGGGCGTTTGACAGATCGAAAATAAGAAAGGAACCAAGCACAGTCCAGTCCCTCAGGCTGACGAAGCCTCCGCCTTCACTGGTTCAGCTTCGCTGGCTACATGTTCTGCCGAATGCTCGCTTCCAGGTGTGCTCGATTGAGTCGGCATGCCTAATTCGTGAGGTACGAATGCTGGGACCTCAAAGGATTGAGGAGGCGCTACATAGTCGTGGAACTGGGATGGGAGTTCCTCCTGAGGCGTCGTGGTGTCCATATAGGGCATTGAGCTGTATCCTTCAGCATTGAACGACGGGAATGGGTCTTGTTGGAGAGCTGCTAACATGCTCGATGTCGTAGGAGTGTGCGCTAGAAGAGACCCGTGCTGCTGAGGTCGGACCTCCAGGTTATTGAAGGTCTCCTGACCGGCCATTGGTGATAAGCTGAAGAACTGCTGCTGCATAGCTGGTTCGACAGATGCTGCTACCGAGTTAGTGGAGAGTGCCACGCTTCGAAGAACATTGACACCGATCCAATCACTAAGGTTACGGGGTTGTGAGATACCGGAGGCATGCATAGAAACGTCGGAAACCTACTCCAAGAATAGCTTGAGGATCTGGAAAGCACCGAATGCAGGGTCGCTACGGATAGTCTAACAGAGTGTGAGCGGTTGTCAATGTCGTACATCTCGATGAAATATTGCTATTCATATTACTGACCAGATCTCTCATGACCTGGCTGGTGACGTAGCCCCAGCGAATCAAAACACTACGAGAGCTCATCGTGCTCCGATCATCGACGCTGTGGTGACTCTTGTCGCCCATCAGGCGTTCGCAACACTTGTCCGCCCAGGTCATGACGTCTCGTACGGGCTCAGGAGATTTAGCTAGACTGTCGAGAACGCTTAGAAATTCCACCTCCAGCAATTGAAGAAGATCCTCGTGGCGACAGTTGCAAACCAGCGCAGACTGGTTGCGAACGGACTCGAAATCGATCTTCTGCCAAGAACGACGCATCTCCGACAGCTGCTTCTGGTTAGTGAGGACCGTATTAAGCGCTTGAGTAACTTGGTAGATGTCGAGGAATCGCACTGAAGAACAAGGTTAGCGGGTAGTCATGGTACCTCCAGGGGATGAAACCGAAATCTCACAAACTAGGTGGCCGAATCGCGCACCCAACTCGACTTTGGGCTCCAAGAAAGTTTTGCCGTATCCTTCCAGTGCGACGACAAGGATATTCTCCATCTTCTTAGCGAGTTGACGGAGGGCGCTCAATGCGTTCGCAGTTATGGGAGAGAGCATCTGAGAGCGAAGAATCTCTAGAATTTCCTATAACATCTGGTTAGAGACGAGTAGGGTTCCTTGACGCGTAGAAGGAACTTACATCGTATACAATAGCATCGGCCTTGGCCATAAGTCCTGCAATTGCAGGAGCATGAACGACCTCTCGGTGGTTTCCGCTGAGGTTGGACCAGAAAGTGCGAATATGGATCTCAAACTGGTCAAATCGGAAATGGCGCACACTTTCCAACAGTGAGTCAAGATGGTCTTGGAACCAGCCCCAGACTTCTCTAGCCGCCACACCGTGAGGAGAGGTAGAGTTTGCCCCGGCCTCCTCAATAGAAGGAAAATGATGAAGTTGACGGACTGAACTTGTCTGATGTCCCGGCATAAAGGAGACATTGCCGCCAGAAGGTCCAGCAGGCAGAGTTAATGCAGGTTCTGATGGTTGAAGACTGCGACGTATAGAGGCGGGAGCGAACGAAGAAGCCGATGGTCGCTGCTCCTGAGCTCGGGCGAGAAGAGAGGCAGCGGTGGGCGTCTTATCGCTGATATCCTCAGCGAATAATCTTCCTTTCACATCGCCTGGAGCGAGAGTCAAAGAGTTGCGCTTGGAAGGGGCAGTAGAGTTGAAACCTTCTGAATCGTCATCTTCATCTTCGTCTGAACGATCATCGCTCCGGTTGGAAGTTTCGGCATGCTCGTTAGCCTGACGCGCGGCGTTGATAGATGATTGACCTGCATTGTTGTTGGATTTGGTAATGTAGTCCTGCAGGAACTCGGCTTCGGCGGATGTGGCGGGACGAATTCCACAATCTGCCCAGAAGGATAAACAGTTTCTTCAGTTCTGGCGGACTTGGGGGGGATAGAAAACCGAGAAGAGAAAAAAAAAAACTGACAGTGATATTTACTGTTGCCCCTAACGCCTAACCTCCGAGTTTTGATGGTGGGAAAGCAAAGGCGAATAGCCTTGCCCAAAGTTGCCGTATTTATATGTGGTATGCCGTATTGGTCGCAGACTCTTCGGTATGAGAAATAAAGGCCTTGCCTGGGGACGTTTCCGTCTGGATAAGGTGCATAATTGGCGGTTAGCCTGTAAGAGGTGTAAGGTCCCAGAAGCTGCACACGGAAAAGAACCCAAAGAGAGCTAGCTCACCACGCCTGCACGAAGATCTGTTTAGCCCTATCAGATGCGCTCGTCGTCGTCGCAGCCCTAACATTGGCGGCGAGTTTTTCGAGTGCGTGGTCAGGACTAAGCGACATTCTACCGAACGCTCCTGCAGCATGCATCGCCTCTTGGTTAGGAGCCATAGTTTGAGGTGGTGGTTGTGCAGCCCCATAGATCGCATTGTAGTCTGCTGCCGGATGACTGAGGTACATTGCCATCTCTTCTGTCTCGCTGGATGACGAATGGACGCTGTCCGTGTCTCTTGGATAGGGAGAAGCTGCTACTCTAGCACGAATGTGGCTCGGACGGGACGGTGCCTTGAACTGATTGGGGGGTGACTAGTTTTGGTGAGGAAATCAAAACGAGTGAGAAAAAAAAATGAGAGACAGGAAAGAGGGCGATACTGATTGATCCACGTACGTGATCTCCCTGCAAATGTCCTAGATGGTAGGAGGCTCTGTAGATGTCTTCTTGGGTTGGACCGAGCGATGGGTCTTGGTAGTGGGAGGTAGGACCGTGTGCTGATTGAGGGCGTGACAGCGAAGAGTGTGTGGAGGAAGAAGAGACTGAGTTTGAGCGCGAATGGACGGTATGGTGTGGATGAAAGTCGATGGGAACGCTGGACATGACTTGATAGTTAACAGCGGCCATTCGAGTGTTTAAAGCTTAAGGATGGTGGAGGAGCAGCAAGGCTCGAAGAGCGTGGACCAGCCGACGAAGTAGTAAAAGGAGAGGAAGATGTTAAGAAAGAAGAAAAGAAAAAAGTAGGGTAGATGGTGGGAAGAGGAAGAAAGGCAGGCGAAGGAGATAAGAAGAGGGATCGGCAGAACAGAGGGATGAAGTGGTAACAGAGGCAAACAGTCCAAGGTTCGTTGACGATGGGTCGTTGCCAGTCCAGAGTGACAAGCGTAGTCAGGGCAACAGTCAGTCCCACCAAGCACTACTATTAGTACCCAAATAACTAATAAGTACAGATCCAATCACAACATCACTTCACCTACTGCTCAATTCATTTACAAGTTCCTCACCCACATCACTCCTACCATCCCTCCCTCCCGAGTCCCTGGTACATGTATTTACGGTACTTCTTTCTCAGCCCTTTCTCCCCTTTATGCCCTAGTCTACGCCCTAGGCCCAGCCACGACCCAATCGTCAAATCCTCTAGTTCGTACGGGCAAAATTTGCTTTCCGTTACATTCCCCGACCGCAATGACTTCGGGAGCAGTTTCAGCGGCACGGGGTAGTGGAAATCATCTTCACCTGCTTCCTTCGGGTAGAGTTTTGATGCAGGGTAGGTCACGTATGAGAGCTTGAACTTGGGGCTATGCTTCCGATCTGCCCTCTCGAGATGGGGAATATAGTACTGCAAGGAAGGAATCAGCGCCGATCCGACGTGTGGGACCATACACTGCCCAGATTACACCCCCCCCCCCCCACTACTGTGTCCACCCCCCCGCTTACCTGTGCGTAGCCCAGAGGCGTCCATCGCCTGTTTGTCCTAGAAGGAGATCCTTCGTCTGAGAACCACGGTGCTTTCAAACGGCATTTCCACGTGTCTTTCCAAGGGCGGCTCTTGCATAGCTCAGGCTTGTGGTGCTTGCGGCCCCTCTTCCGTCCGTGCCTTTCTTTCCAAGCACGGTACTCCGCCGATTCAGACTCGGTGATATTGTACGAAAACACTCGGAACCTGAAACAGCGTAGTTCAGCCAAGAAAGGAAGAGACAGCAGGAACGGCTTACGTTGGCAAATACGGATTCGGCACAACGGGGGGTGAAACGTTGATCACCGCATACTCGTCTTCGTTGGTCTTTCTCGTGGACGTCGGTAGTGATTCGTAATCCTTGATGAGCACTTGGAACAGGTCTGTCTCTTTTGCCGAGGCATCGACAGAGAGTAGCGTTTCGGCCTTGTCAGAAACAAACTCTAGATCGTTGGCCTCAACAAAGAAGAACTAGCAAAGTTTGATCACCATGATCAGCGCATCCCAAAAAGAGGTTGGCCGAAACCACATACGTGATCTGAATTCATGTGCTGAAAAATAAGAGAATCGCATTTATCACGGGAGTGTACCGAGACTCAAACAGTGAAGGAACTTACGCCATACAGATGACCGAGGATAGTGGACTGGTACCGCAATGAGAGCTCAGCGTACCTCACGTACTAGTCTTGATCAGCAATCATAAGCGCAGATTTGAAGTTTCCGGGAATCCTCACACATTCCGAGTGATAGTTCGAGGCAGATGGAGGGACGTGGCCTGATTCCCGATGCGCGGTTAGCACAAAACATGAAATCTATCAAGAAAATACATCAAGATACCTGAAAGCCACACCTAGAGAAAGGGGTCATGAAAAAGGAATGACGAGAGCCTCGCCTAGAAAAATTGCCCACCTGTATGCCGCGCTGTCTAAACCTCTCTAGTTGTACCTCCAGCCAATCAAACTGTAGGTTGCCAGGGTCATTGGCATCCTTGTACTCGCAACCTCCAACGGCTGTCCGGCTGTCAGGAATTTTCTTCTTCTCAAGTATTAACAGGAGACAGGCCTTTGTTCTTCTCGTAGAAGTATATGGTATTTAGCGCAATGACGGCAAGCTCATTAGGCACCACTTCGACGGAGTAGTATGCGCCGCGCTGGAATACTTGATGGAAAGGGAAGGGTATGAAAGATTTCCATATTCTTGGTGGGCATCAGGAATGACCGACTTGGACCCAAAGAAGACAAGCAGCTCACGATGAGAATTCGTTGGTGATGCTGTTTGGACCTGAAGAGCTGGGTTGGTTGCTTGATCTCACTGCAAGGGAGGAAGCTTCCACGTACCTGCCGTCATGATATTCTAAGCTTTTTCGTCAGTGATATTTCCCAGTGTTGACAGTGACATCGCCAACGTACATGAGCTAGAAGTTCAGCAAGTCAATTTATTTTCTTCATCAACAAAGTGGGAACAGAAAAAAAAAAAAAAAAAAAAAAAAAAAAAAAAAAAGGCTCACGCCAAACATCGTTGTTTCCTGATGCCAGAAGATTCGTCAGATTTGTGATATTTCTCGCCACAAGTCGAAAAGAGAAGGAATACCTAGACTAGGTATGACAGGTATTCCTCTCTTCGTAAATATGCTTTGCATCTTGCTGGTGACAGCTCGATTCAGGGTATATATCTCATTAGGAGTCCGTGGTAACTTGTGGTCATTATCATGCCTGTGGATTACCGTAGAGAAGGTATGTCGTCATGAGCGCTACTTGCATTGATGCGCCCTCAAACAGGCGCGAGAAAGCAGCTCCTCACCGAGCGTTATCGCCTGTCCCTGTGCCAATAAGAATATATTCAGCCCGACGTACTGGTCTCATCGAGGGGCACAAAAAAACCCACAGACAACAAAATCTATTTCCGAAGCCCAGTGCGATTCCAGATAATCCAGAGTGAAATTGGTTAGCAAGAAAGGCGAGTCACATTCACTGATACAGCATTCATCCAGGATGATGATGAGGAATGTATGAAGTTGAGATAGTGGACACATGAGATGTGAAAAGAAGACTGCCTCTGACCTGAAGGGAGTCCCATACAATGACGAACGTTTCTTCTTCTTCTTTGGTTTCTTGCGATGGCAGGCGTAAGATTCGAATGCACGATATTTATAGTAGGGATCGGGGTGCATGTCTGTAATTTGGAGAAACCGTCCTTTAAGACTACGCTCTGCGGATAGTGTCAGAGCTTCGTCGTCGAAGTAGCAAGTGGGCGGATAATGGCTAACTCGAGGCAGCCGGCGCTTGCATGACGGCTTGAGGTGCAGCCAAAGCTGTGAGCAGCAGCGAAAGCGCAGTACAGGTTGATAGCAGCACTACCATGATGTGCAGGATGATAGAACGATAAAGAGGAGAGTCAAAGTGCTCGTTTGCGGATGAGCTGGAGTCTCCAAGCAGACTCAAAACAGAACTCGCTCGAGGGCGATCATGGTCACCTGACCGATCCACTAGCGCGTAGCCAATAATAAGTTGTGCTCATCTTCGCGTTAGCGCCGTAAAAAATCGCACGTTCGACGGAGGCAGACGAAAATAAGTTATATTGCTGGATGGCCAGGGGAGTACTTTTACGGTATGGAACGAAAACATTGTGCATGCGACCACGAAGAGGACCCTATGAGCTATACTACAAGAAATTGCTGTGGACGGAGAAGAGAGAGTGCAAGAAATGGTACAGGAGTGCGTGGAGTGATTGCGGATAGTCGCGTTGAAGGGAGTAACGCTTGGCAACAAAAAAGGAATGAAACCGGGTACATTGAAAGAGATGTTCTATTTCGTTCTTATGGTTCTCGGCGAGGGTGGGCTGAGTGCATGTTGTGCACTGTTTTCAGCTGGAAACTTGGAGTGCAGGGAAATGAGGACGATGTGGTTGTCGTTCGTGCGCAGTACTTGTCGAATTGATTGTTCTGCCCTGTCGCACATCTATATAATATCGCGATGATCATCAGTACCAGTACTCGAGGAAGATGAATGGCGAAACACTGACGCGACCATAGCCACCAGGGAGGACCTGACTGCGAGCCTTAGCGATGGTATTATGAATGGCATCGTACGAGTATCTTTTCCTATCCCAAATCACGCCAGTTCAACTCGATGAATAATGGGACGATGCAGCAAGGACGTACAGTATTCTTTCAAGCTCTGCTCTGTTACGAGGGGGAATGTACATGTCTGCACCAGACAGGTAGCGATCGAAAGCTTGGTATGTAGCGCAAGAGGAAACAAAGGCCTCGTCGAGGTGTTGATGGGTTGCATCCCAGTCAAACCAGTTTTCACTGCATAGGGGTATACCTCCTGTCAGATCATAGTGGGGTTGTGCGTTATTTCAAAGCACGTACACAAAGTGAGAGTGTGCGGTGGCCTCTGGTGTGTGCGGAGGAAAATAGCTATCCATGAAGTTGAGCTGTTGGAGATACTGATGAAAGGGAAAGGAGGGAGGATATGCGGTGGAACAGGGGAGAAGGGGTATTTGAGGGTTGAATTCAAGCTGGCTGGCCCAAGGGACGGGTGGGAGTAAAGACGAAGAAGGAGAAGCGAAGCAGACCGCCAAGTTGACTCAGAGTTCTTATCTCTGTTCAGTGCTACCCACGTGCGCAGCCCTACAATTTACTGTTACCCATCACCCGTGACCGAGTCAGTCTACCGCGTCTAATCTAAATCTCTAGATTTCTTCCACCTCTCTTGGAATTTCCCCGCACAAGCGTCTGCTTTCTGTTCACCCTTCGTCCAGCCTAACGTACTAAGCTCAGCTGCGCATCTCTATCTTTCACCCCCAAATTCTCATATACCGTGGAGTCCCCTGCTCACCCGCTCCCATTGACTCCTTACATTGGTAGTCCGATTCACACCACTCTGTGTGTTAGATAAAAACCCCTGCATCAATCCCTTGGCCTTTCCCTCATTCTTGCATCTCTGTCTGCCCCGTTATGGCTATTCATCAGTCTCAACATCTCCCACCTAACGGCCAGTTGGAGACAAAACAGGGAGCGAACCCATGTCTGTACACACCATTCAACGCACGGGACTCCGCTGCCGTGCGTTTTGCCCGTAAAGTGAACAAGAAATTCGGATTCGCTCTGCACTCGTACCACGATCTATATACCTGGTCTGTCACAGACGTGGCATCATTCTGGGATACTGTCTGGGACGAGACTGGTATAATCGGACACAAAGGGCAGCATATCGTTGACGATGTACAACCAGCTCAGAACCCTACGTGGTTTCGCGACGCGAAATTGAACTGGGCTGAAAACATGCTTTGGTGTCGCTCTACTGAGAAAACAGCCTTAATCCAAGCCAGTATGTCCTCTGATCGTTCTCGCCTTCGATCAATGCCTAGCCTAAACTCTGATCTTTACATTAAGCCGAACCAACTCCAGATTATCCGAACCCAGCACTCAAATCTGTTTCCTACGCCGAGCTGTATGACCTTGTCTCGGCCCTCGTGTCTGCACTTCTTCAGGAAGGACTTAAGCCCGGAGACCGAGTCGCTTCCTATTCGTCCAACTGCATAGTAGGCTTTCATTAACCTTCCTTATCTCATTCTTGGCTCAAGACACCCTTGCTTCATCTCAGGAAAACCTTGCTGCATGCTTGGCATCTACAGCAATTGGCATGTAGCCCATCCTTAACAGATCTTAGCAAGCGCTGACGTCCACCCGAACAGGATGTATATGGGTCAGCGCCGCCGCCGATTTTGCTCCTGATGGAGTATACGAACGGTTCGTCACCGCTCAACTTCCACAAAGCTCCAATCTGAGTACTCATGGAAAAGGTTCCAACAAATTCGCCCCTCACTCATTTTCACAGTTGACGCTGTCGTGTAAGATGGACTAGCGAATCACCACCTCTGGCTTTACTAAACTATTTTTTTTTCTAGGTACAACGCCAAAGTTCACTCTCATGTACCAAAGCTCTCAACACTCCTATCAAAACTGTCCCAAGATGCTTCCTTGAGCCCCAAAGTCGTCGTCATTCACACGATTGAACAGCCTTGCCCTGATAAATGTGATTCAAGTTGGACGTCCTGGGAACAGTTTGTCAAGGGTGGAGAATCCAAGAAGATGGGAGTGGACGAGTCTGGGGAAATTCAATGGTCTAGACAAAGCTTTGATTGGCCATTGTGGATCCTTTTTAGGTCAGTAACTCATGATTGCCAACTTCAATATGTACAGTACTCACGGATTTTCCACAGCTCGGGCACAACTGGTAGCCTTGATACTGTGTATCCGTGTCATCCCTGAGATTTACCTTTTCGTATCTAGGACGACCGAAGCCAATTGTACATCGTGCAGGTGGGATGCTTCTCCAGCTAGTCAAGGAGTTCGCCATCTGCGCCGATCTGACTCCTGAGGACGTTTTCTTCTACTACACAACCACGTTCGTTCATTTATTACCACTGAGCATCATCACTTCTTACCATTTCCCTCCTCTCAGTGGATGGATGATGTGGAATTTCCTGATCAGCGGTCTAGCCCTTGGAAGTACCCTGGTTTTATACGATGGTTCGCCTTTACGCGATCCGTCTTATCTCTTTAGGTTGGTAGACCAGCTCGGTATCACTATCTTCGGGACCTCCGCGAAGTATCTCGATCAACTCAGCGTGAGAGGAAAATATCAAGCCGTTGTTAACCTCAACTCTGAACTCATACTTAGAAAGGTTACAAACCACGAGAACACCACGATCTGTCCACATTGAAACATATATATTCCACCGGGTCGCCGTTGTCACCTGCGTCCTTCGACTTCGTATACAGGGATATACACCCGCGGGTATTACTGGCTTCGATCACCGGTATGGTCGTTTACCAGTGGCCTCTTCTATCATTTAACCAGCCTTGCCGACTTGGTTCTTCAGGTGGAACGGATATTTGCTCCCTGTTTGCAGGAATGTGCAGTGCGCTGCCGGTGTATCGTGGTGAAATTCAGTGTCGCATGTTAGGCATGGCTATAGATAGTTTCACTCCAGAAGGGCAGCCAAGTGGCCCAGATACGGCTGGAGAACTCGTCTGCGTCAAACCTTTTCCTTGTATGCCGGTCGGCTTTTGGCCACTTCCAGGTTATAGTTCCCGAGAAGAAGTTGAAGCGGCGCGGGCGAGGTTCCAGGACGCCTACTTCTCTCAATTCAATGGCATCTGGTGTGAGTGCTGCGAGGTGCCCACTTGTTCATACGACTCAACGCCATTCACCTCACCGTTTCTAGATCATGGTGACCATGTGATGATAACTCGTTCACAAGAAGGGAATGGGGGCGGTGTGGTGATGCTGGGCAGATCTGACGGTGTTCTGTACGTTTTGACCTCCATTCTTTGGTACAAAAGTCCGGGTTGACCCCGTCCTCCCTCTAGAAATCCAAGCGGTGTCCGGTTCGGCTCTGCAGAGCTGTACGATGTCATGGAGCTCTGCTTTTCTGATTCGGCAAAGGCACCAAGAGAGGAGACAGTTGTGGACTATGTAGCCGTAGGCCAGCGGCTTCCTGATAACGATGAACGAGTGGTCTTGTTTGTGAAGATGATCGAAGGAGAGACTTTGTCGCCTGCCCTGGAACGGAAGATCAAAGAAGAGATTCGTGCCAGGAGGAGCCCTAGACACGTTCCTGCGAAGGTAAACTCTTAATCCTATCCGATCAGCAGGACATGCCACTGACAATAGCTTTCATAGATAATACAAGTTCAAGATGTCCCGTATACCGTGAACGGGAAACGTGTAGAAGTTCCAGTGAAGAAGGTTTGTCCCCGCTGACTGGCTCACCAGATCCTCGTTGTTGCCTCGTGTTGCTGATCAAAATGCATTTCGGCCAGATTATCAACGGCTCGCCGGTCACTAGCGTGAACCCAGCGACGCTGCAAAATCCCGGCTGCCTACACGAATATAGCGCCATCGGCGAAGCCCTGAGGAACTCAATGGTATGATTTCTCCTCTCAGTCGCGTACCAGCTCGACACAACGATATAAGCCATGTAATATCTGCAACTACACTCAGGATGTTTAGCGTAGGATGAGACGTACTAATTTTGTGTTTGCCGGAACAGCAGAAGCCATCAGACGGACTCCGCTCCGACATCGACTTGCACCGTGGCCTCGTGTCAACATCCCATCACCCGGCGCCATGCATTCAGGGTCGCGAAAAAACTCACGATAGGCCATATTCGCCTGCTCCCTTGCTGTGCCTCCCCATTCTAAACCACCAGGCCAACGTTGTTCCCGCCTGCCCTAGTTGCGCCCTTTCATTGCTGTACCATCTTCACCTCGTGCTCTTCTCGTGGCACCGGCTGCAAGTTACGCCAACCCGGTAGCACCTTTCAGAATCCTGCTAAAATGCCTGGCGCTACGCGGAATGAGTCTGCTGGAACTTCATCAACTCGTCTTCTCCCTTTCTTTCAGAACCGCAAGATGCCATCCTTGTTCAACACTGTTAGATTCTGTATATATCGTGAGTTTTAGCAACAGGGGCTACCACTCTTCACCGATGGCTGCAGCAGTGCTGAGATATCTGGGATCCTTTCAGTCACGGTCATCGTGTTCACCCTAATATGCCTATCGCTTGCAGCGAACTTTCAGCATGTTCTGGCCTCGTCTGATCTGAGTGAGCTCGTTTCTTCATCCTCTCTTCATCCTCTTGTTCAACGCGCAACCTTTGCCCAGCACGCTTTGTACCGTTCTCGATTTTCGTATGCTCCGCGGGCTTGTTTATCATCGCGGCCCTGTGAGTTCCTTCGTCTTTGCAAAGATCATATCGCGGTCCTGATCATCGTCCATCTTTCTTTCAGATTGGGCTTTAGTTTTGCGAAGGGAAGCCGCAATCCAATCTCTACAAGGATTGAACTTGCGTGCATTGGTTTCGTTGGTGTTCTTTGGTTGAGTGAGTAGCACAAAGAGACAGCTCTGGCGATTTTTTTTTTTCTCTCACACAACCCAAATTTAGTCTTGGGTATTTTCCTGGCAACTTCGGAGTCTCAACATGCAGACGTGGAATGCTTTGTTTCAAACTCGGACACGACGCCCATAGACGAATCTCAAGCAGCCAGTACGTTACTTTTGAGCCTTCGGCACCTTCTTCGGTATCTGACGATGCAAACCAGTTCGTACGAGTGCCTACCAGGCTATGTACAGGGTGTTAATGGTCTTTTCTCTCTTTAACGCTATAATTCGTACGTGTTGGATTTTTTTTTCGGGATGATTCATCTGTGCTCATACCCTTTACCCACTAGTCTTGGCCTCTTTCGCCATCCTGATGTATCTTGCTTTGAAAAGATATTACAATGGTGACGAGCAGATGTGGTACGCACCTGTGAGTGTTCTTCTCTCTTCTTTACCCATTCACGCTTACTCACTCTACAACTTAGGTAACGACCTGTCCATGGCTCACATCCTACGGGAGCTCGGATGCCCTATTACCAGGGCCTGGGGGAGCCAAACCCAAACCTCCCATGCGGGAAAAGTCTTCTGCTTCTAGACCCTCCAGATCCAGACACCGCCGAGGTCAAAGCAGTACTTCCCGGCGTGCGGTGGCTCAGCCAACGCCCATCGCGGATGCCCACACTGCTGGCAGATCACGGACTCGCGATTTATATAGACGAGACGCATCTCCCCGGAGGAGTTAACGGTTTCTTATGCAGGACAAGAAAAGAAGGAAGGTTACGATTTCTCATGTATTTACACTGGTTTTATTTGTATGTAAGGACGGGCATATATATTCATAGAGAATGCTATTGATGAATTTTCACAATTGATGCTTGGGTTTGGGGGAAATGAGCGAGGATATGGGATTTCAAACCTCCTGACCTCAAACCTCATACTGCATTCAATAGCCCCATAGCTACGATTCGGAGCACTTCCACCGATCGTCCGAAGGCTTTCCTGTTGCAGTCCTTCGAGTTTTGTGCCACCCCATCCGAAGAATGCAACAAGACGACCTACATCACAACACTGCGTGTACATATACAGTCCATTGTGCGACATCTAAGTTTACATGCCCTGCGTGTGATTATTCTGGTGTACAGTACCATAGCATAGCTCTACAGCGGTATCTCACCATCTACATCCAAATTACGTTTTGCAATAGCACAGAAGAATTAAGAAGTACTCGAATTGAGGTCGGCAGCGAAACCGTCAGCCGCCCTGATCTCCCGCACAAGTCTCCGATAGTCCAGTAGGAGGGAGTCGATCTCGCCGATCTTGAGATCCAGGGGGTCGCAAGTCATGAATCGCTCGATGGGTGGTGCAATAGAGAGCTGCGGATGATGAGGGAGCTGTAACGCAGCCGTAGTCGATATAGGCGAAGTGACAGTCTGAGAGGCGGCCAAGATGGAATTTCTAGGAGATCCCTAGCGTGAAGAGAGGGAGTTAGGCTCTTGGTAACAAAATGAGAACACAAGCTCGATCTCACCCTGAGAACAGCAAGGCCAGAAACGTCGGCCAGTCTATCAGTCAAACTCTTTCTTGCCCTCTTCTTGCCTCGTTTCTTCGAGGGCTTGCCTGAAGAACTCCTCATCATAGACTCAAAGCTGCGGATACTTCTGGTATCAGGCTCATATGGTCTCTCTAACTCATCCTCGTATTCCTCATCTTCGCTGTTCTCACTGCCTTCCTCCTCATTCTCCTCCCCTTCCTCGCTGCCATTTTCTTCGTCTGTGTATTCTTCCACGTCGCTCTGAGGAGCTCTGAGAGAACCGGGGCGCGAGCCAGACACTACGAGCATTGGTCTCCCGTTTTCTTCAGTACCGGTCTGAGGTGCGGCAGACCCAAGCCTCGAAGGAAGCATGTTCCTGATAGAGGACAATCCTGAACCGGCGCTCGGCGTGCGTCCAGTAAGAATTCCTAGAGCACCAGGTCTCTCGGGCTGCGGCTTGTCCCCATCCATCGGAAGAGCATCTCCAGTAGTAGAATTCACAGAAGCAGTGTCCGATCGAGTATCGCCTATCGCATCTGCAGCGTTACTGGGTAAGGTCAGGGACTTGAGAATCCCGAAGCTGGATCCAACCATGCCCGAAATGACTTTGTTCGCACTGCCGGTGAGGACATCCACTCTTCCCCTCAGTGCCGCACCCATGTCGATGTCCCTCAACGAGCTTATGTTCAACTCTGAGGGCAGGGATGTGCCGAAAATGGTTGACGAAGGCGTGTTTACAGTGGAGTTAAAGGGTAATGATTTAGTCGACACACTGGATGGCGATTGGTGGAACATGGCGATGGGGGAAGGTGGGGTTTTCGCCCCAGGAATAAGCACCCCGTCAGTATGTGTTTTGCCAGACGGTTCCTCAGGTGATGCTAGGGAGACAACATATTCTACTCCGGCTACGAGGTTCACAAGGCAATATGCCTCTTCACCTCGCCCTGTCTTACCACCATCTGCTGCAGTGGCGTCCTCGCACCGGAATCTTTGAACGAATAGTAGGTTCGACAATAGATGGGTAGTGCATGTTGTCGGATAGCGTATGATTGTATAAATGAGGAGAGGTAACAACAAATCGGAAGACAGTGGAGGAGGTGAGCTGACGAGGGTCTTCTTCTTCTCTGGAGGTGGGGAAGCAACCAGTTCTAGCTCCGCTGTTGAATGTGAAGGGCTTTGCTTCGGCTCTTCGTGTGCTTCAACCCAAACACCACGTGCGCTTGAACTGGAGAATCCTGTAACAAAGACGCGGTGTGCTTCAACAAGAAGATGAGCCTTTAGAGCCGGAGATCTGGCTGAATCTCCGTCAAGTCGTGATAATACTGACGAGTGATTTGTGAGTAAAACGCGTGAACAAAAGGTTGAAAATCACCTTCGGCGCATTTTTCGACGATGCCGTCAACGATCTCCACTGCCCCCTCACCATTTTCCTCAACATCAGGGCCGTCGTCCGAGTCCACGATGTGTTTGACGACAAGACCAAGTTCTTTGAGTCCCATGGATGATGAGTAAAGGTTCTCTGCTCGTTCCCTCAACGCCACATCATGTGCCGTATCTTCCGTACCACCGTAAAGCCTGGGAGAGACATAGTTACAGACGGGAATTGGATATGTAGGGAGTATTTACCGATCGTATAGCAGGCCCGTTACGACAGCCTCGGCGACAGTCATTACACTGCCAACAGCATCATCTACCTTCCTGTCCTTCTCGTTCTCTCCCTCTTCCTCAGAAGCGCTATGCTTCTTCGCAAGTCGTTCCCTGGCGCCTTTCTCAATAACGAGATACCCGTCTTGAATTGTGTCGACTAAACTCGATTTTCCGTTCCCGTCAACCTGGCAATCGAAGTCGTAGAATGGTACACTCCATACGTCCGAGGAAGAGAAGGATGATATCGAGGCAGAACTCGATTCTTGACGAGCGCGCCGACTTATTCTTCTCGCTGGCGAGCCAGACTTGACTTTCAAAAGAGGAAGCAACGGGGAAGTGACCTCGAAGGTGGCGCTACAAAGCCAGTCCAGATCTTCTTTGTCAAGATCAATCGTACTATTCGTATACGCGGAGAGGATGCTGTGCTTGATGTACTGTTCCAATTTTGAGCCCACATATGCCCGTGAAATAGAATTGGTGACAGTATAAGCTGGAACCTGAGATAGAGGAGGTGCAGCCTGCGGCGGGGTAGGAGTAGCAGCGGTCGTTTGAATACCGCCTAGTGGATCTGCATTAGGCTGGGCCTGAGCAGCTTGAGAGCTGGGTGTATTACCGCGCCCACCGAAGAGACTAGCCAATGTCGATAAACGCGAATGTCCCCCTGGGGGCGCAGTTGCTGATCCTGTAAGCCCTGGTCGGGGTGGAAGGGCTGGCGGGTTCGGAGATGGAAGTGGTAACGAAGGTGTGAAAGTGGGGAGTTTGTACGATGGTGGTCCATACGTGGGCTCTACATCTCTGTCAATATTGATGAGGGGCAGAGGTGGCAGCGAAGCAAAGCCATCAGCCCTAGTCTCGGGTGACAGGATAGCAGTGAACGTAGGATGGGAGGGTGACAAAGATGATATGATCGTGAACTGAGTTTCTTGCAAAGTACCACGAAGACCTGACAGTGTCATCGCGTGAGACTTATCGTCGGATACGAGCAGGATGTGGTCCTTGACAAACTCGGCAGATACAACGACTGAAGATGATTGTTGTTCTAGGGGCAGCAATAATGTGGCCTAGATTTCTCTCGTTAACGATCACGGTGCACGGAGTAGACATCAGCTTACTTTTCCGTTGGATACAGCCTCCCAGACCTCCTTCTGCTCAGTAGCATTCCCGACTGCTGGAACAACCAGCCACTCGAGAATCGACCATCCCACGCTACTGACATCCAAGCCAAGGCCTTGAGCGCTGCTCTGTAGGTTTGTTATCTGCAGTTTCCTTTGTATATTCTTTCCGTTCTGTTGTCCCAGGGATGAAGCGGGAGTACTCGTAGTGGCTGACGTCGTTATCGCTGTTGTAGCACCACGATGACCTCTGGGTGTATATGTAACATACTTGGGTGGTGTAGATGAGGGGGCATTGACATTCGTTGTTGTTGTATTCGATGTTGAAAAGCTAGTGGTGGAAGGTGAAGCAAGCAGTGGATGAGCAATGAGTGAATCTGGTCTTGACGGCGAAGGCGACCGCGACGGTGTCCGACTGGATGGAGGCGGGAAAAGAGACATGGTCACATGTTCAGAAGAACGTTCTTCCACGCGACTTGGGCTGATAATTCTACGTACAGTATTTGCCTTCAACTCTGTATCTCCGCACAACTGAAAATTCTACGACTACCACCAACGACTCCCTTGTACCACTGATATCTGCCTTCTCTCTTGACGATGACCGTGCGATTCGCTCACCATCGAATCGGGCTCTACAGTGAGTTGTGCTTTTTTTGGAGCTCTGCCTCCGGAATCGCGATCGAACGGGACCCAAAATCTGAACCGTTTTCAAGTTGCCCTGTTCATTCTGTCTGCCACGGTCCTTGGGCTCTCTGCCCACTTTGCCAGTGTTTTCTTCCCCAAGATACATCGTGAGTGAATGTATAACTTCCTTACCGACTCAGGAATACCAACCGCCGCTTGCACAGATGATTTCACGATTTTCTCTCTTGTTGTACCCTCTCTGACTATATTTCTCTTCCTGATTCTGTGAGTTCTGCCGAATGAATAACCAAGCCGTTATGCTGATCATTTGTAGTCTGCAATGGGCAGCCCCTTGGTCCGAAGCAGTTGCTTATTTCGTTACCGGTGTTCTCTGGCTTAGTACGCAAACTTCTACCCCGCTCTTTTATTCTTGGACTGACCCCTTTCTCCCAGCAATGGCCGCTTGGGCAACGTACGCCGCGATATTTACTCTTCTCAGGACCATGCTAACAAAACCACTGAACAGTGATATTATCGGAACAGTGCAGTGCGATAGTCTTGCAGGGCAAAGAATCGCTACAAAAAATGGGGATATGGGTGCTCAAGAGTATTGCTACGAGATGAAGGTCATCCAGGCTTTCTCTTGGGCTACCTTCGTCTTGAGTGAGTGTTTCCTTCTTCTGCGCTTTTTGACGCTTTGGGTTTCTCATTCCGTGCTCCCCAGTCATCATCGCCGGTATCATCCTCGTCACTTTGTGCAGCCAGGCTCAACGTTTCGGCCGCCCTAACATCTGGTCCGAGCCCATCCAGGAGCTAGGCTGGTTCGGTGAATGGCCAGGATACTACAACACCCACAATCCAGGCATGATACCAGGACAGGGCATGATGCAACAGCCAGGCTACTACCCACAGTATCCTCCTCAATTCTCGCGTTCAGGATCTCAAGGAGGCCATGCTATCACCATCCAGCATGGCACGAACGGCGCACCACCTGTCGTTACAACAACACCACTCTAGGCACTTGTTTGATAGGTAGGTATATCTTCCACGTTTCCTCCGGCAGGAGCTGGAGGCATTGTTACCTTCGGACTGCATATTCCTCACGAACAAGGGTTTCGGGCTTTGTAGATAGATGATCTTTCTCATGCTTGTTTTTATGTATCGCTGACGCTAGTAAAATGATGAATCAAATACAAAGTAGTCTTCTTTACGTTCCTTGGGGGCTTCATAACGGCTACCGAAGAAAAGGCGTGTTGGCCTCGAGGCGGGCACTGGACCAGACCTGCTGATCCAAAGATACAATATGTATACCCTTGTCCTAGGAAAACTATGGAATCCCCAAACCGACATCTTCGACGCCTGCACATGCCTCTCTTCACAGACAATCTCACTCGCTCAGCAGTTGTCGGTGAGAGGAGCAAGCTAAATCGTATTCGGGATAGCCTTCACGAACTTTATATGTTCTTTCAGCGGCTGGAGCATTCTTTGTTGCCTATTACCTAGGGTCCTACATAAATTCTTCGTGTGAGTATTTCTCTTTGCACCCTCAGATACAGCTCAGAAAAAAAAAAAAAAAAAAAAAACTTACTTTCGGTCTCAAGCCGCTTTTCAATTCACGCAAACAGTCATTGCGTTGCTAGCCATCGCAGCCATTATAATCTTGTAAGATTACCACCCTCCACGATTGTAAGCAGCCGGCATTTTGCTAACGAAATTTTCCAGCGTCACTTTGCATCACCGACAAGAGGGAAGATTCCTGAATCAGTCCCAAGAGGAGACTTTGCTCATCGTTGCGACGGCCTTGATCGGTTTCGGTAAGAAGCGGGGCTTCTTACGACCCAAGCCTTCCATTCATGAGTATAAAAAAAGGCAGTGTTAGCTGACGACAGACGTTCTTCTCTTATAGCTCTTTGGATCGCCATTCGAAACTGGGGCGCCGGATCTCCCCCTAGCGCCTCATCTATTTCCAGCGCTAGCGTGCCGCAGGTCGACGTGAGGTCAACGAATCGGGTTGGGTCGTCGGGTAAGAAAGTAAGAACTTGGGACGATCCGCCGTATCCCTGCAGGAGAGGAGATAGACGTTGTGTGGTAGAAGAGTATACGTATTATTGGTAGTGCTTATTGTGTGTATCTATCAGAACGATGAGAAACGTGGGAGTCGCATGCATGATGAAAGGGAGCAAAGAAAAAAAAGCTGGCAGTGGCACAGGAATCGAAGGCGCCTGGCGCTTATCGTCTTTGAAAGATCACATGACCGTTTCGTATAAATCCCGATAGCCCGTGACTCGCCCTCAGACCCGGTCGACCCCCCATTTCCATTGCTCTCTCCTCAATCTACCAGCTATGATAAGTCCTCCCCAGCGTTGAAGAAGAGCAATCAGACTTACTTTACTTCTCCCAGCACACTTCTCCTAGCAAACGACGAATTGAAAGCGATGTGATGAAGATGTCAGTCCACAAGCTATTGGCTCCGGGCTGACTGAGATCTCACCACCACTACTAACCCCCTTCTCAGGCTCATGTCGGACTACGAAGTCAATCTGGTGAACGATAGCGTCCAAGAGTTTCATGTCAGATTCTACGGGCCAGATGAGAGTGCGTACCCTCCACCAACCACCGATGTGGATCTTACATTAACACTACTTGGTTGCTCTTTCAGCGCCGTTCGCAGGCGGGGTTTGGAAGATACATGTGGAGCTACCAGATCAATACCCCTTCAAGTCTCCTAGCATAGGATTCATGAACAAGATCTTCCATCCTAACATCGACGAACTGTAAGAACTCTCTTTCTCTCTCTCTCTTCCTACGGGAAGAATCGTCATTGACCAAGTCTACGGTTAACCAGGAGTGGTACTGTGTGTCTGGATGTTATCAACCAGACATGGTCCCCTATGTTCGGTACTCCCCTGCTTCCCTATTCCAGTTTACATGGTTACTGATCTTCTCAACCCAAGAACTCATCAACATCTTTGAGGTCTTTCTTCCGCAACTGCTGAGGTACCCAAACCCGAACGATCCGCTGAACGGGGAAGCGGCTGCCCTGCTCATGCGCCATCCCAAAGAGTATGACGCGAAAGTGCGGGGTAAGCAGAAAGCAGATTATATTAGTATACACTGATTGCGTGACTCATTTAACTCCGTTCAGAGTACGTCCAGCGGTTCGCAACGAAGGAAGCCGCCGATGCGGCTACGGACGGTACGAAGGGCGACGATGAAGACGATGAAGACGAAGAGATGAGCGACATCGGAAGCATCAGTTCGGACGACCAAGTCGCAGGGGATATGGATCTATGATCGTCCATACTATCCATTTCTCACGAATAATTCCCCGATTCACATCTATTTCCTATTCATCCGCATTCCAACTCGCATAGCATCGTATAACGCTTTCCCTTCACCTGTAGATCACCTTAACGCTTTGCAGCTATCGCCATAATGTCCTGTTCATCCTCCTCCCTCCTCCCCTGCGTTCCATTCATATCCATCCCATCTTCCTCACTACTTTCTACTTGTTGGTTGTATATTCTCTTGTCTGTGATTTCTCTCCTCTTTGTCGTCTCTCTTGGATGTGTACTCATAGTAACTGATCTGAATGATATCCCTCCTTGCTGTCCAACCAAGCAGACGAAGGGCCGAGTAACGCCGCGGTGTCCGAGAAACACCGATAGAGGAGCAAGTTGGTACAATTCGAGAGGTCAAACTAAGTGACAGATGCGACGCCATTTGGCGAGGATTCTGGTGGTATAGAGGTTACAAGGTCGTCTACTTTCTTCTGTATATCGGTAGCAGTCTAAAGGGAATCATCATCTTAACAACCTTGTACAGTCTAGTCGATTGCCAAGTCTGCGCTCACCTTCATGAGGTTGTCTATCTGTGATCTGACGCTGTCTAAAGTGACCAGTTTATTCCTGCTCTGCTTCAGCAAGTTTTCTTTGGACTGCATCAGCTCTTTCCGACGAGTTTCAAGGCTAACAGGAGCAGTAATGAGGTATTTGTGTTTGATACCCGTTTAACGTGATGAAGTTTACCGTTGTCGTTCAGCCAGTTCGAACGAAAGCCTGTGCAACATGAGCTGGTGTTCATCGTTCAGAATTTCTTCTGTTGTGCTTTCTGACGGAGCGAGCGTGACGAATTGGTCTATAGGATGGAGCGGAACGTCCTGGTACGCCGAACTGTGGGATTCGCGGGGGAACGAGGAATGAACACACATGTGAAAACGGGTTATAGAGAGGACAAAGGGATATATATTATACCCACGCAAACTGCCTGCACTTTTCGATTTCCCTCTCCAAATGTCTCCTCTCGTAGAGCAAGTTCTGGAGTCCTAGATGAGCTTGGTCCATTTCCTGTCTCGCGAGAGCTGTGAGATCCTTGGCCTGATGTGTCGCTGTATGAGCTGCTCGATTTGCGGCTTTGAGCTGTGAGAAGAGAGCGGCAGAACGTGTTCTGACGAGACTTGGGTCTTGATCTTTGGCTGGTTTTGTTGCGAGCTCACGAATGCACTCGACGGCGAACATGGCTTTGGTGGTATTGGTTATTGGTTATTGGATAGAAGGGAGATGTTGGTTAGTGACCGGTCGGGCCGGATAAGATAGGATTACGCATTCTCATGACGGGGGTGGTGATGATTAGACAGCCCTCGCCTTCTTCCCCTTCCCTGCCTTGATCCAGACCTGTTCACCACTTTACCACCATGGCTCGCGCACGTTCAATGTCTGGCACAATACCCTCAATGGAGACTTCCCATGAAGAACTCAAGGACAACACCATCATCATCGGTAAGTCTCTCCTTGGCCCTACACCACCACCACCACCACCATCCCCCACCTCATCACCCTCCTCAGTTCTTGGTGCATCGGGAGATCTCGCAAAGAAAAAGGTTGCATATCTCATCATCCCTGGCTAATTCACACTCATCACCTTCACATACATAGACCTTCCCTGCCCTCTTCAACCTCTACAGGCAGAACTTCCTTCCCAGAGATGTCAAAATCGTCGGTTACGCCCGTACCAAAATGGACCAGCCAGACTTCCACAAACGAGCTACCTCCTACATAAAAAACCCAGACGAAGACCAGGAGATCACCGCAAAGATAGAAGAATTCAAGAAAATATCTACTTATGTCGCTGGCGACTACGAGGACGGCGCCGCCTTCGATAAGCTCACTGAGCATCTCGAGGAGATCGAATCCCATTACCAGTCCAAAGAGTGCAATCGTATCTTCTATCTCGCCCTCCCACCCTCCGTATTCATCCCCGTCGCTAAAAATCTCAAGGAGCACTGCTACGTCTCCAAGGGAGGTGTCAACCGAATCATCATCGAGAAACCTTTCGGCAAAGATCTCGACTCCTGCAGGGAACTCCTCGACTCAGTCAAGCAGTACTGGACAGAGGACGAAACCTTCCGTATCGACCATTACCTTGGCAAAGAGATGGTCAAGAACCTTCTCGTCCTTCGTTTCGCTAACGTTGCCATCGGTTCCCTATGGGACAAGAACTCCATCAGCAACGTCCAGATCACCTTCAAGGAACCATTCGGCACAGAAGGCCGTGGCGGTTACTTTGATGAGTTTGGTATCATCCGTGACATATTACAGAACCGTACGAGCCTATTTCCTTTCCATCTCTCTAGTCTTTAGGCCCGTACACGTATCTCATTTCCCCCTTACCCCCTTCTCTCTATGCTAGACTTGCTGCAGGTTCTCAGCATCCTGACCATGGAACGACCCGTCTCGTTCTCCGCCGAAGACATTCGTGATGAGAAGGTAACCTGTGACGCCTTTCATCTACTCATTATATCTATTAACGCGAAGGTCTTATGACATCTCTTTCGCTTCATCGCAATAGGTCAAAGTCCTGCGTGCTATTCCCGCGATCGAGCAGAGTGACACTCTCCTCGGCCAGTATGTCGCCGCCAACGGCAAACCAGGCTATCTGGACGATGAAACCGTCCCTCACAACTCTTCCTGTCCCACCTTTGCCGCTACTACTCTCTGGATCCACAACCCTCGATGGGAGGGTGTCCCGTTCATCCTCAAAGCTGGAAAAGGTAAGCACCTGGCTCATCTACTTGGCAGCAGCGAAGGCTAACCTAACCCACTACCCTTCTTCAGCTCTCAACGAAGCCAAAGTTGAGGTACGAATCCAGTTCAAGGACGTCACGCAGGGTATCTTCAAAGATATCGCCCGCAACGAGCTCGTCATCAGGCTCCAGCCGGCTGAAGCTATCTACCTCAAGCTCAACGCAAAGACGCCTGGTCTATACACCAGGGCGATACCGACCGAGATGGACCTGACCTACAAGAGACGCTTCACTGACGCAAAGATCCCAGAGGCGTACGAGGCTTTGATCCTCGACGCCCTCAGAGGCGATCACTCCAACTTTGTTCGTCATGACGAGCTTGAGGTGGCCTGGAAGGTGTGTAGCTAGAGATCGAAGGTGGAGTCTAGATGGCGATGAGTTGCTGAGCTGGTCCTCTAGATCTTCACTCCGATTCTGCACTGGATAGATGGCAAGACAGGTCCTCGTCCTCGTCCTGTGAACTATCCTTACGGGTCCCGTGGGCCCAAAGAGCTCAACACATTCGTTGAGAAGTACGGCTTCAGGAGGAACACTGGGGATTAGTTCGTGTTTTTTTTTTCTCTATCGCCATCCTTCCTATCTGATTCATTCTCCTCTCCAGCATCTGGCCGATCACTAACGTAGCCAATCTCTGATTCGAGGAGGACCGAAGTTTTCATGTCCATGTGTAGAGAAGTATAAGGGAAACCTATTGTAGTATCTGGATCTTGTGCTGTGTTTGTTATACTGAATCCTCGTCCCTTATCCGGTTCTTGTTGTAAGAAATTCACTGGAAAAGCATAGCTCATACGAAAGGCAACAATAGACAGAATATGTATCAGGGTATTGACATCCATATCGTTAAAACATGATTCGCATAGAATTGCCACAGCGATAGAAATATAAAAACACTGAGGCTGGGGGTGGGTGGAAAAAGTTAAGGCCCAGCGGTCCCCAAAGGTGAGTAGAAAATAAAATCTAGACACAACAGCGCTTCCAGACTCCCCATCCTTTATGAGATCAAACATCCGTGGTTAAGCCACCTACATCAAAAGCAAGCCCAAAGCGACACCCATCAGCAACGCTATAATCCAGCCGAGCCAGAAGTCCCATCGTGCGTACCAGCTGTCACGAAACTTGCCTATCCAGTGCACAATCATCTGCAGCCTCACTCGCGAGCTGCGGATGGGCAAGAGCTTGGCCTTTTCGCGTTCGTGAAGCGGCAGGATGAGAGCCATCCAGAAGGAAAAGTTGGCGGGATCAGAGGGCATGAAGGCGGCGGTGCTGTGCATCCGTTGCAAAACCCAGGGGACAGCACCTCGACGGAATTCACGGAGGAATTCGTGACAAACGGCCACGAGCTCGTCGTTAGTAGGGGAAAGGGAGGGATAAACCGAAAGCTCCTCTTCAGGTGTGTAATCTTCGAAACTGGCGTGTGAGTGCATCAGATGGACACGAAGACTTGACGAGCAGACCCAAGACTGCAACTCACAACTCGACTCGAGCGACCATGTACCCGTCGCGGTTTCCCCTCTCGATGATACGGAAACGGGACGCGCCCCAGGTCTCGACCATGCTACGACCGTCTGGAAGCATCTGGACGCTCCGTATCTCTAGCATTGTTCCATACTCAGTAGTGCTAGCTGGGGGCATAATCATACCGAAACGTGGCTCGGGGGACTCTAAGCAACGTCGCAGCATAAGGCGATATCTAGAAGAGGAAACGTCACAAATGGAGACCGCGACAAAGGAGAAAAAGATCCAACCTCGGCTCAAAGATTTGTAGGAGGGTGGGCACACCCGGCATACTGAGTTGACATACGAAGATAGGTGTGTCAAGCCTTCCATCAAGCTCCGCAGCAGCTTCGCTAGCACGCGTTCGATTCTGCTCGGGAAATATTTGCTTCACTGCGAGATTTCATGAATGAATATTGGCTGGTAGGGACACGACAAAAACATACGAATGTTGCAAATCAGGCGGTTGTGGGGATGAAACTGGAAGTAAGCATATCCAGGGAGGTCTTGCCTACAAAGCGGGCAGATTGCGCTATGGTCAATGGAGCGTTGCAGACAATCGGAGCAAAAAGTCTGAAATCAGCATATGTCAGCGACTGAGATATCGATACTGGCAGAACCGGAAGATAATCGATAACCTACATGCTGACAAGGGGTGGTTACAGGTTGATGAAGCAGAGAGAAACATATCTCGCAAGTTAGTTCAGATACCAGGCTATCCTCGAGCCGTTGTAGCGATTCGTCAGAGGTTTGTGAAGGTGTGTCAGTCAAGATTGGGTCCCGATGGCTATGGTGCGAGTTGCCCGGTTCTAGGGTAAGCGCGCCTTGTGATGTAGTAATGACAAGCTCGGACTCGAGAAGCCAACGTTGGACAAGATTGAGTATCTTGTTTACTGTTACGTCGACCTTGACATCTATAGATGGCAGAGTGGTGTCTGAAATCTGAGCCGGGTAGAAAGCAACGGCTTGTGAAGCAACGACCGCTGGAGGCGCTTCGAAGGGCAGAGCTGACGAAGAAGCTGATGGAGGTTCAGATGCATGATGAGCACAGAGAGTGATGCCAGATTTCTGAGTGATTGGATTTGACAGCAGTGTTCGAGGAGGGCAGGAGGGGCAATAGAGAAGAGGAAGGATAGGGTGGGAAGAGGGGGGCATAGCGCCGTAGTGGGGAAACGCAGAGGAACAAGCAGGACTTAAACATGGCGGCAGAGAGACGATTGCTTCCCCACCCGTCGCGTCTCATCGATCACCACTCCTTCAGACTCCCATCTTTCCTCCTTTTCTTTCCATTTCTGCTCAACTTCGTGCCGGATCTTTTCTATTTCAGACACGAAGCACTATACTTATTCCAGACAGAAAAAATAATGCGGCTCCGAGAACTGAGTACTGAGTACTGGGGCTTGAGCTTGAGGAGGTATGCGAATTGACCCCGCCAGGAGCATAATCCTAACCTGGCGGACTCTTTCAATCTCTACGTTTTCTAAGTTGGGAATCTGCTATTCCCGACGGCTCTTTGGCCTCTTCAATTTAACACTGTAGTCCAGGTCGGGGGTATGAATTACTACAAGTCCCATTCCCAAAGCCGCATCGCAAGCACGGAGAACACCCCCCCACTCTCCGACATCCCGTTACTCAAACTTTCCACACCGCGTCGCAAGAACCGGACCACACCGTCCAATTCTTTTGACACCTTCTCAATGCCTCCGGGCCCGCCTGACCACAAGGAGGTTGTCACATTCGAGGTTGAGATCCCCTCCGAAATCTGTTCTATATCAAGGTCCTCATCGGAGTCGTCCGACATGTCCGAGCCGGTACCTCCTGTGAAAGACATGGAGTAATTCATTGTGTTCCTCTTCGCGTCTCGTCGCCGCCTGGAACGGTGTGGCCGAAGGACGATAGACTGCCTCGAACCATTGTACCCGTTATCCTCAGCGAATGAGATGAACAAGTCACTGAATTGTAGTGCCAGGTCTAGAAGGGTCAAAATCCCACGGTGAAGTGCTGATGTCTAGATCCATGTGCAGCCTGAGCCCTGAACCCCAAGACCGGGGGATAGAGAAGAGCTCACATTTAGATTGAGAAAGCATCTCCCTCTCAGTTTCGCTAAGCTGACGTGGCGTCAGACTAACTTCCCAAAGGATCGTCGAAATGCTTACTGTTCTTCATGGAGTGTGATCATTTCATCCAAGGATTTAGCCTCTCGAAATTTGGAATGAAAATTATCCACTTCAACTTGGATGACCTAGAAACTGTTTAGACAGAGAACACGCTAGCCACGGCGCCGGGGCGATCTCACATAAGTCGAGAAGAAATCCAGGAGTGTGCTAAACGGTCTGTTTGAGCTAGCCCGAACCACTCAAAAGATGTATAGCAGCTCACTTAACCACCCAAGACAGGCGACTGCGCAGTGCATACAGAGCCTTGAGTTCCTGCCTTTGCCGTTTTCCATTCACTAAGTTGCGGACCAGTATCTTATCGAGCACATGTTTGGCCCTTTGTATTTGTAGCAAAAACACCAGAATATCGTTGTAACCCTGTAAGGCGACTGGAGGGAACAGGTACGAGAGAGGAAAGGGGACGGCATAGTCTACCGTCAGCCCTGTGATCGACTTGACAGTGCGGTGAATCTGTTTGTCTTTGTCTTTCGTAGAGGGGCGATATGAAAGCCGTACAGAGGCAGGTTGAATCCAGCGACTTCGAGACGCTTGGGTGCGTTGCATGATGACGTCGCTGAAGGCCGTGTTCAAAAAATGAAAATCAGCCCAAAATCGGGAAGAGTCCATCTAGGGTACGGCAACTCGCTCAGATATCGTACTTGTGAGCTAGAGATGGTCCATACCTTGGAGAACATGGTGTCGATAAAATCTGCTACATCGCCTTGTCTGGCAAGATAGACACCCTCTATTGCGTAGAGATGATACTGCAGGTCGCAGTCTTCCACAAGTGTTCGCGACAGCTGCGCTGCCAGCCTGTCGCAACGAGGCCGAAGAAAGTCTACCACTAGTTGAGTTAGGCTATCGATAGAGACTGGCAACAGAGTAGCGGTGCTTTCATGGCTAGATGACAGTTGAGATGATTCTCGTGTTGTTATTGGCATTGAAAGTAAGCTTCGGAACGAAGGCCATCCTTCTGCTAGACCAAGATGCTCGGGATCTAGCACATGTAACAGACCCACCGCTTTCCCTGCAGCAAGCACAGATTCGGCGACGGACTCTAGGAATCGAGGTATGATCCTTTCTCCTTCCTTGCGATTGTTCTCTCGCACTTTGTATCCTTCGGCCCAGAAATCTGGGTCCAGGATCGCCATTGCGCCGCCTGTTCCAAGTTCAAATCCAGAGCATTCTATGAAGAACTCTTCTTCGAGTTGTCCATCCGCAGCGTTGAATTCCATGCCACGGTAGACCCATCGACCGATCATCTTCCATACTGGCTCTACACTGGTGATGAACACTCTCATCAGGGTGTGGACCGCTGGCGTTGGTGCTCCACCTTTTTCCGCCTCCAGATTGAGAGTATCATAGAGGTCGTCCAGGAGAGATGTAGCTACCATCGAGGGAGGAATGGTCTTGTCTTTGAGAGGAGCCAACGAGAGCAGCGACTCAAAAATTCCCGAAAAGTCGTCTGTGAGGGCCTTGTACGTACTGAGCAAGCTGATCACAAGCCTGTCTTGACCATCTGCTGGTGTGTTGAAGGCTCTACACATGGTCTCTTCTCGGTGAGAGCACCATCGATCGAAGAGTGTCAATTCATGCTCAATGGCATCGGCGAAAGCTTGTACAGTCAGAGTGAGCGCTCCCTGGCGAAAGAACTCCGCGTCCCGGAATTGTGTATCAACGAAGCGCCGGAGACGCTTGGTGGCGGTCATAGTCTTGCTGAAACAGGCTAGTATGGATCTTTGGGAGGCTAGTGAGAGGTGGCGGAGAGTTGGAGCACCTTCCTGTTAGATAACAATGAGCAGATGTCCCCGGTGACCTGAAGATTCGCGACAGTTTACCTGAACAGAACAGCTATCGACTTTTGTCTCGAATAGGATGGAAGGTCTTCCTTGCAGTGCTATGAGCACCTCGCGGACTGCATCTTCTTCGCAGATGTATCGCTATGAAACGTGAGTTGACGAAAATTTCTGCGAGGCTGCCAGGGAAATACCTCTGTCTGTAGATCCGTCAGTATCACTCGCGAACTCCTTGGTTCAATGGCATCCTGGAGGGTACGCCCTGTATGGTGCAATTACTTGGCGGAATAAGACATGTGAACTCATGAGATTACCAAGTGTAGAAGGATCTCCTAAGCTGAAACGCACGCCTAATCGAACGCTGCGCCTGCCATCTGTTCTCCAATACTGTTTGGATTGCAGCGCCTCAAATGCTTCTCTGTGTGCATAGGAAATCAAAGGATCATGTTCTATCGATGTATGATGGCGTTTTGAAATATTCCCAAGGTGATGAGTACCCCCAGGGTCGTGGGGTAGTGGCGAGTCTCTGTCCTCTTCATCTTCTTCGTCTGAAGTCCAAGGAGAAAGTGATGGCGAGCTTCTATGCGAGAGGCTACTAGATGCATAGCCATCGTCATTCTCGTCGGGAGATGAGTTCCCTGCTGCGTTGATTAATCGTTCATCTTCGAGGATGTCTTTCCATGTCAGTGGTGGGGTTGGGAGGGGAGGATTGCGAAGTTCGTGAAGGTATTGTCTTGCGTAGGAAACTGTGCTTAGAGCCGCTGGTTGTGATAACGCAAGAATGAATTGCAAATGATCCGGGATATGGGAGCGCTGGAGGACGGGTCAGAAGAAGGAGGGTATGTTGCAACTACTCTGGTGCGAACCTGGATCGTGTCGTCTAGGTCATTCCCTCCGGCTACAATAGTCTTCAATCGCGCATACGAGACCTCGAGAGCCTCACTGAGTACATCTTGAGAGTGTATCTTCGCTTTCCTCGCGTGACTATCTATCGTTAGCTATTTTTATGCCGCACCAGTTCGCATTGCCCACACGAACCCTCTTATCTGCCTTTCGGCGGCAGTTATATCAACAGTAGCTGCTACCTTCGTCCGGAAGGTGGACTCTAAGCCTTTGAATATATTTTCATATAGAGTCGAATAATTTGGATCGTCACTCTGTATGCCCGATACTTGAGAGAGCAGAGTTTGACAAAGAGGTAAGAGTCTGGAGCGAGATTGCTGGGGATGTAGTCGTTGAGATTGTCTGGACAATGGCCTACGAACTGAGAGGCTTGAGGCAGGGCGATTCAATCCTAAGCTAGATTGGGGTCTACGAGAGCTGGCAGCAGACTGTGGCCTCTGCAATGCTGAACTCGATGCGCGAGACAGCGGCCGAGAGTTGTTGGGAGGATTGTTGGACGCGGTGGACACCATCGGCAACACGCACGTGAGCTGCATCACCACTGGCCACCGACGCGACTTGACTGGGTTCGTTCAGTAACTGCCATGTCCTCCGTCCTTTGCAGGCATCTCGTAGCTTCCAGGCTACGACTTGGTCCTTCGTTTGTAAGGTACAATTTATCACTTCTAGCACCAACGTATAGACGATCAGCAACAACAACTGCTACAGAAACAGCCGCGCCCCAGAGCTCGACTACACCGCTAGCAACGCCGCCTGGTCAGTCAACGCCAGCTGGTACGAAGTCCAGTGTGCCACCAGATGCCCCCGCACCACCAAGTACATCAACTGACGCTCTGAATGATTGGTCTCGAAGCTATCATGGCTTGTCTGTTGAACCATTCCAATCAGAAATCGCTGAGGTGCTTTTGAAACCTATTGACCCACTGGACATCGAGATCAAGCCAGGTACGGGGCGTCTTTCTTGGTCTAAAGTGTTCGTAGTCTGACCGTACTCTAAGACGGCTTAATATATCTTCCGGAAATCAAGTATCGCAGGATTCTGAACAAGGCATTCGGACCTGGAGCTTGGGGCCTCGCACCACGAAGCGAGACTTTCGTGGGCCCAAAAATAGTAAGCCGGGAGTATGCACTAGTGTGTTTGGGCAGGTAAATTTACACGGAGCACGCCATGACATGATTTACTCTGACATTCTCTACCAGGCTCGTGGCAATAGCACGAGGGGAGCAAGAATATTTCGATCCCTCTGGAATCCCAACTGCAACGGAAGCATGTAAGAGCAATGCTCTCATGCGGTGTTGCAAAGACCTTGGCATAGCGAGCGAGCTCTGGTAATACTACTCTTCTTGCGCGTCTTAGACGTGGATATTATCGTGCTAAAATCTTCTCCAAGGGACCCCCGTTTCATCAGGGAATTCAAGGCCAAGTTTTGCATAGAAATCTTCGCCGAACATGTGCCGACCAAGAAGAAGTAAGTATCTTCAGAAAGTTCACCTCACCCAGCTATTGACCACCTTGTTCATTGTCATAGGAAGAAGCTCTGGCGTAGGAAGGACCAACCCAAGTTTTCGTACCCGTACTCTGAATGATTCCAACCCAGACATGTCTCGAGGTAGAGTAATACTATGAATATGCATATTTGTCCGTGTGTTACACTCGCACAAATACAAGGATCTAAAGTAAGAAGAATCACCAATACAAAAAACTGTACACCGGGAAACCCGTCCATGTCGTTAAATACATCAGTCATGTGAACTCGTTTTCCTCCTCTATGATAGATGGTGCGGAGGGTAGGGAAGGGAGCATTCGTACCCTGGAAGGTATCGTTATGTTGTTACTCTTCGAGCCGTCCATGGGCATCGATGTTATGATGGTTTTAGGAGGTCCAGACAAAGTAGCCATGGTAGCCATACTACTGAGGTTGTCGAAACTTAGCTGTCCTCCGACCTTGAACGCATCTGACTTCCAGAGTCTTTGGTAAATAAATGACTCATTGAAAGGGAGCGGTTGGTTGGCGCTGGATGAGGAGAGTCGAGGAAAAGGAGTGCCAGATCGAAGCCATAGTCTAAGGCGATGACAAGAATTCTTGGGACTGGATTTCATGGGGACCGAGCTAGGAACACGATGAGGACCAGGATTCTGTGAAACTGGTTCTTCCACTTACTACAGAAGAAATGTTATTAGCTTTGGATCGCAAGAGCTTTGCAGCTTCAAGGTCCAATGAGCAAGGACATCGCCTATCCCGCCAGCTTCGTAGTCCAGCGTATATTCGTACCTATCGTCCGATCGCTGTTCCCATCTTCGGTTGAAACACAACATGAGTTAATCTTTGAAGCTAGTATATGGGGTAGACCTTACCGTATGTTGAACGTAACTGAGGCTCTGCCCAAGATTGATTGATAGGTCTGCAAGTTATTGCCCACGCCCCGCAGCCTCGCAAAAGATGCACCTTCGACTGTATCAAATTGCGGGTCCCTACCTACCCATAGATCTTCTCCAGCGAACAAACGGTGCTCAACTCCCGCACATCGCAACCAGACTCTGAAAGAATGAAGACATCCAGCCGGGATGCTGACTTTTCCTGGGAAAATACTGAGGGCCATTAGAGAGACTGAGCGAATTCTGGGTTGAAGGCTGATCCGGGCGCTTACAATACAACAAACTCTATCCGCTTCGGGTCCACACGCACGTACATTTCCACGGGTTCGCATATAGCTCTTTCGATTTCATTGATTGCGAGAGAAAGATGAAACCTGCACTTTCCCGGATTCGAACCCGAGGTCATTGGTTCTACCCTGCAGTGTCGATGAGTATCGATGATCAGCACAGGTTGAAAACTATCTACACTCACGATATCAGAAACTGCGCTGGTACAGCACCTATCTTGAGATCATAACTATGAAGATATGTCTCCCGTCTGAGGGTTGGATAAGAGATGCTGAGGGGGTGATAAGCTGTTGGACTTGATCTTCAGGCCCAAACAACGCAAGACGCACCGGTCTGGAGAATGAGGTGGTGGGGTTGCAAAATATGAGGACTGAGAGGATTGTGTCATGCTACTAGACGTGGTGTTGCTTACCATCCAGATTACGGAGACGGATGAGCTCCAGTGATTGAATGCGCGGGATGTAAAATCTACGTACCTCCGCCTTATATATCCACTTCCGCCTCTGGTTACCACGGTATTGTAGTCAGGACATGGCTCGTCGGGCGAGCTTGGATACATCAAGGGTAGGGTTTGTCTCCAGCAAAAAGAGTGACTCAGAGAGCAGGAGCAATAAGCAAGAAGGTCTGTGCAGGAGAGACAGATCGGTCAGTAGCAGCAGCGTCAAGGCGGTTAAGAGCAGAGCATGGGTCAAGGACGAGATATGTCCCCCCGGTGTTTATGTATAATCCTTTAGACCTGATGAGTCTAGTCAGGCTATGCTCACATGGGAAAGGCCATCTTCCCACGGGCAGTGAGGCAACAAATAGCGCGAAGCCCGGATTGAGTGAAAATAGGCACCAGACGTCTGTGGCTTCAAGGCAGTGGCTAGAGTTGATATACGAGGTATCTGAACATTCACTCTCAAGCCATGCCTCGCTGATCCGATTTCTAGAGAGCAGGAGGCAGAAATATGTAAACCTCTTCAGCAAAAAAAAAAAAAAAAAAAAAAAAAAGGGGGGGTTGAGGATGAACTGGGACAATTAACACTCTGTCAAAGCTCAGAACAGAGGTCTCCAACAGACGCTTTTGCCCAGTACCTCAGGTAGTGTGAGTGCGCCTAGTCGAGGAGCCTGGATCAGTGACCAGGGCAGTGTTTTGATATTTATCTTCTTGTGCTAGCTTCGATTTATGAAGATTCCTAGTACCTACAGCTATTGACAATGAATTCTGCCTGATGGGTATCTGTAGAAAGCGACTAAGTCCAACGAAGAAAGCATCCAAGCAGCGCAGGAGTCCTAATACCACCACAATAAATACCCACGAATGGCGACACGAGACTTAATTGCTGGCTTGTATCCACAGTAGTCGTGGAATCTGGAGGACCTGGTATCAGGTGGATACCGAAACTTTAAGTGGGTTCTCTCAGGCAGCCGATAGACGCCATCGTGATCCAGAGGAGTGCGTAGGACTGGTGGATTAGTTTGGATTGGTGGATTAGTTTATGCGGACGTGATACTGCAGAGAATGGCTGCAACACAAAAATCGCTTTTCATTAGCGTGCCTTCTTCAGATATCCAGAGGTCTGTGATTATAACTTGGAAGGGGGTGTGCTAACAACGTTCGAGGTAGCGAAGAACCGCGTGGAGGGCGGGGAAAGTTTGGTATCAGCTGGGATGCAACTATCTGCAAATAGATGTACAATCTTGCACGGTGTTCTCGGATTCAAGAAGTTCCAAGATTCGCAACATAGCTCATGAAGAGATGGGGGGAGAAACCAAGTCAGCATACGCCGCGGCAAAGTAGCTCCCTACTACTACAGTGGTTGTATTCCTGATTCTTGTTGAACGACCATCAACCACCACTTGGTTCCATTTCTACCTGCGTTCAACGTTCAACATTCGTGTACCTCCAGCCTTTGAAGAGACAAATCTGAGCTTTGCTCTGCTTAGCGCATCTACTCATCCCTATCACTTTGGCCACTGGCAACCTGGACAAAAAGCTCTTAGTGCACTTGTCAACCATCTTTACTGTCTCCCTTGTACTACAATAAGCCCTTGACACGTTGTCCATTGTTCTGTGGCTTATAAAAAGACCCAATTTACGCTGCAAATACTGCAACATGCCCCCTCGTACTCGATCCTCCACCCCAAGCACTCCCTCTCCCAGGAAGCAAGCGACAGACACTACTCCACGTAAAACTCCCTGCTGCTCTCGGTGTCAACGACCCAGAGCTGGACACCCGCGACAAGGTTGCCCATACGCCGTTTCCTCGCCTGCAAAGCAAGAAAATTTATTGGAAGATATGGGCGCGATGAAGCTCACAGATCGATCAGAGGAAGACAAAGCCATCATACGCGCCAGGCGACGCTCTTCTTCCCCTAAGAAGGTAGTCCGGTACGCAGACTACAGTCTCTCGACCCTAGGGACTCTGGACTCTATTTCTTCGGAAGACAAGACGACTCTTGCTACCAGACCGCAACCTAGGCAAGAAGATGGTGGCGATGAAACTGAGACAGAAGATGATAAAAGTAGGACCAGGAATTGGCGGTCTTCCCTTCCATCGACATCGAGCGGCAGCAAGAAGAGTTATCCCCACAGCGGGATGCCTGGTACACTCGAAACACCCACATCTTCTTTCAATTCTGATTCTGCTCCCAAAGACGAGACTGCCGCTCCAGAGGTCACTGTCCAGTCCCTCGAACCTCGTCGTGTTGTCCGCTCTTTGAGCTGGGAAGACCGCGAGTCATTCCTCCAAACTGCGGCTGAAGCTTCCGTGGCGCCGCCAGCTAGTCTGTACACATTCTCCACAGAAGATCTCGCCTCATATCTTGAAGGTGCTACTCGGCGGGGTATATTCGTTAAGACTCTCCCCACGGACGATTCGAACGAAGTCGCAGTGGTGATGGGGAGGGACGAGAAGGCTGTCTTGAAGCTCTTCAATGCTATAAAGGCTATACACGGGGACACAAAGAGCCCTGCGGGTAGATCTGGATTGAAAGCTGCTGCGGGAGGTGCTGTCGTTGGCGCAGTGGCAACTTTCACATCGCTTGCATTTTCTTAGGACACGGCGCATCTTTATTCCTAGCTAGTATCCCTCCTTGTACAAAGACAACCACTCCCCTTTAACTTTCCCTTTTCTTGCTGTGTCGTTGTTTTATATGTACTTGCCTCCCTTTGTAAGTTACGAATGTATTAGAACCCTGCAGCTGTCTATAGGTTACCTGGTAAACGATCGGCTTTGACCTCATTCTGATCCTCTCGGCCTTGGCGACGGCCCTTATACCGTAGTATCGCCTTCCAACAGCTTTGGATATCACATTTGTATCTTGACCGGTCTCATCGTTGGTCCATAAGCGCTGTAGTGACGAAGCTGAGCTAGGAATCCCAACTCCCTTGAATTACACGTTCATGGCAAGCGACTACACACACCTTGAGCAAGACGTCGCAGCAGTGAACGCGAGCGGCGATGACCTCCCGACCTACGACGATCTTGCTCAACAGAATGGTCCCAACTCAAGGTACGCGATGTCTAGCTCAACCACATAGACATCGGGACTCAGGAACATCATGTCTGTAGGTTCGGAAGGTGGAGAGGATGGATTGAGAAACGGTTCTATTAGCTTCCGTCTCCTCGCCTTTTCTGCGTGCTGACTTCCCCCTAGAGCTGCCGAACGGTACAACGATATCACAGCGGAGGACCGTGCTCGACGGCGAGAAAGAGGCTGGGATCTGCAACAAGTGCGTTCGATTCTTCTCCATAATCCAAAGCCTTGTACCCTGACGATCTTGACAAAGGGCCATGAGGAGGATGGCTCTCAAGTGGCCACACTCGCCGTGCCTGTTATCGTCAACCAACCCGCGACTCCTCTGCACATCGACTCTTACTATTACACAGCTGATGCCGACAATGCCAATGCATCATACCCGGACTATGATATTCTACCAGAGCCTTCTCCTCCGTTGGCTCCTCTTCCTTCAGTAATTCAAGATATATCTCCTTCACACCTAAAGCTAAAGCAGTTTGGCTCCCGCTTCCTACCCCACACAACTTCACCTATCCGATGTCTATTGCCACTACCATCACATGAATTAGTACTGATAGGACACGACGAGGGCCTCTCTGTTCTGGATATGTTCCCTCACGAGATCATGGAAGACGGAGAGTCTATAGAGAAAGGACCAGATGAAGCCCAAGTAAGGACTATTTGGGTAGGCGAAGGGTGAGGCCTCTCAAGGCTACCGTTTACTGAGTTGCTGAGCAAGAGTTAAACAGAGTCCTCCAGATGACTATCCTAGAGATGGAGTCTTCAGGCCCAAGCAGTGCTCAGGGAGTAGTACTCGCCTTGGTCGCTCCAGAACCGGAATCCCCATCGAAAGAGGGAGACTCTCCCCGAACGTTACGGATGTACAACTTAACCAGCTTGATCAGTCTGGCAAAGTGGTCCGTAGGCCAAAAAGTACTTCGAATTAGAATTGACCAGTCAAACAGTATTTCTCACTGGTTGTTATAGATCTCGAAACCACTTGACCTCAAGAGGCCAGTGAACTGGAACGCTCAACAAACACCATCAAAGAAGCACCGACCACAAAGTAGTATCACAAGGGGTCTCAAAAATCTCATTGACTCTCCAAATCTACACCCCGAATCCACTGGCTCGTACCAGAACCTTCTCTCAAGAACGACCTCCGCATTGTCGAACTTGAGTATGGATAATCTACATAGCAGAGGGACGCCGTCCGCTCATCGCACAAATTCTGATGAGGCTTGGGATTTCGTGGATGATATCCCTTTGCGCTGGGCTACAGATTTCGTGCCGTTGGCTGCTGCTGGGTCCAGGCTGTTTAACACATCCATCATATCTTACGCCGTGTGGAGTGATTCCAGTCGCAAAGACGGTCAGCTCCTCGCCGTAGCGACCAAATCTAATATCTTCCTATATGAGACACCGAGGAACGAAAGGGCATTCCGTTTTGTCAAGGTAAGAATTCACCGGTGTATTCTCTCCCGCTTCTTATTTCGGTCCCCAAGGAATTCTACACCCCACTACATCCTCGCAGCATAACTTTTTTTCACCAATCAATTAACGAGGTGTCTCGGAGCAGTTCCACTATTCTCTCACCCTCTCAAACTCTCCGTGCCGAGTCATCCCGCTCAAGCCGGCGCAAGTCTGCGTCCTTCTCCCCATCGGCGCTCGACTATGGTCCACAGCTCAGCCTTTTTGTTATTTTCGATAAGAAAGCCACCTGGATTCGACTCGCTGATGCTGCGGTAGGAGAACTGGAGCTGTTCGATGATGGGACGATTCCGTATCCTAGTCATTCTCCAGCTGCTTCGTCAAGGAGGTCTATCAGAGTGTCGTTGTCCGATGCTGGCCCTAATTACGGGAAATGGATACCACCCTGCCCATGCGAGATACCCATGCCACCCAATGATCGTCACCCCGCTGGTTTCACCAAGAAGGCTATCATCCTCACTCGAGGACGCATATCTCATATACTCCCATCACCATTACCCGCAGGAGGCTGTCCCCCTCTTTGCGTTGTTTCATGGAAATACGTACCTACGTCTGTGACGTCTCGAGTCCATTCATCGACCATTACAATAAATCGTCAGCCTCCAGATATCGCGGGTTCCTATCTCCAACTCGTCTCTCTGGGTGAAAATGGTTTGGAAGTCCAGGAGATACCTTTATCATCGTTTGGGAAAGGCAAAGGCAAAGGCAAGGAGCGGAGTGAAGAACCTACACGAGCGGAGGGGGACATTGTTGGTTCTGCGGGTTTCCTTTGTCGAGGAGGACATTGGGGTAATCTAGAGCTGCGCTCCGAGCTCCAACGGTCGTTCTCAGTTGCCAGCAGCCTCCAGTCGTTTGATACGTTGGAGACGGATGAGATGCAGGCCATCATGAAAAGAGAGGAAGGAATCTATCTATCTTGTCGGAGAGGCTTGGAGGACTACCGCGTAATATGGGTCGGTGGTGGATGAAGGACATCTGGTGGTACTTATACGGGGCGATAAGTAGTGATATCGGGACTGTACAGTATTGATCCCCGCAGTAATCGATCATGAAGTGTAGTTTTCCTATTATAGAGCGAAACGGACTCGTAGGGTATTGTTTACTGTACTGTTTTCCAACAAGACCAGTGTACCTCTTAAGGGGTGAGCGATATCTGAGTCGGACAACCTAGCATTCAGATGTGCGATATGATGTACCTTGCAACAAAAACGCCGACTATCGTCTAGCCTCTTATGATCATGAGCCATAGTTGCATTAAATAGTCGATTATGAAAACATTGTAGAGATCGTGCAAGTCCGAGAGACAAAGTAAAGCAAGCAGAACGGGATGAGTGCATGAGTCAAGTCCAGCCCTGACGAGTTGGTGAGAATGATAACAGGTATATGCTTGAACGGCACAGCAGAAGAGTCCGATGCATAAGATGTACTTTACAAAAGAACAGAAAGCGAGTATTTCGTCCGTGTGGGAGCTGCATCACTACCAGTGGCGTAAGCACCGCGATGGAAAGCCGTTAGCGCCTCTATGTTGATGTATCTTTGGGAGGAGGTTGAGCTGGCCTTGATGGTTGTCCTTTCCTCACTACTACAAAAGATCGACCGGCAGGCTTGGGGGGCTCAGCTAAAGTCTCAAAGGATGGCTCTATGTCGTCACCCGTACTCCGTGGCCGATCCCGCTTCCCAATATGATACCAAGGTTTCTTGGGAGGGACGAGGTCTTCAACAGCTCCGTCATCGTTGCTGAGATTTGCAAGGGTATTCGAGGGCTGAGCAAAGCGTGGATCAGCAAGGAAACTGGAGGAGTCCTCGATGATACCAGACTGTGATTGTGTCCGTGTGCGATGGGGGTTCATAGCGCCTACGGGGAGACCAGATACCTCTAGCCGCCGGGCGTCACTGACGATGGAAGTGGAGGGCGAATCTTCGTCGTCATCGTCGAAGACAGTGGCAGGGAGAAGTTGATGGCTACGTGAGGGGCCGGGTGTTATCGAGTAAGGATTCTGGTGGTGTGAGCGTCCACCACCAACTCTGGAGAAGCCCTTAGATGGCTTTGGACTCGGGGCTTCACCAACTGGGGAATAACCACGAGAGGTCGGGGATCGCCACGCGTTCATGATGAAGCCACTTTCGTCATCTGCCTCCTCTCTGTAGGGCTGCAAGGCATGCTCGGGCCTCAGCACCGAAGGTGTAGGTCCGGACGCAGTAGAACCCTTCTTTGACGAGCCGCCCCCAACAACAGGAGAAGCGAAATAAGCGGCTTCTGAAGCAGAGTCTCGTACGCCCTTGGTGGCGGAACGATAGCCATTGCGGTGCCGAGTGGTCGATCGTGTCCTTCGTCGAGGCCCACAACACCCGAGGAGGCCACAAACACCAAGAAGACCGCTGTCTACTACGTATTTGGAATGCTCAAAGCCTATCCAGCCAAATATACGGACGAGGCCTTCCATGATCTTGACGAAGAGCATAAGAACCAAGGCAAGAAAAACGAGTGCTAGGATGATGAGAATGCCGTAGGCCACCCATCCACCCGCTCCAATACCGATGGATATCTGAAAAAAGAACATGAGCAGATATCAACACTGAAAAAAAATTTGAGCTCACAGAAGGGGCGAGGATGACGAGCAGCACGGCAATAACTATTCTGGCCACACAGAAGAGGAAGCTGATGAGCCCCATGCTAGCACCTTGTCCCCAAGGCAACCAGATACTCGTCACCAAAGCGGAAGTGACTTCGATGATCAAGATGATAATTGCTTGGGCAGTTCCACTTTTTTGCCCGCATCCAATGGTGATACCCAATGCCAGGTTGGTTGCAAAGAAGAGACTGGCAAACATCTGCGATCCGTGGCGGTAATGATTGTAGAGCGGACCAAAGGCTAATAGTGTCCTTGTCTCATCATAAAGTTTGTTAGTGGAGGTGAACCGTACTCGGAGAACCAGCCAAGTGGGTATGAGGATAGAAATGAACACGAAGGTCAGCGCCGCAAGGGCTATACGAGCAATAGAAATTTGAGATCTTGGGTATGTCATCTCGTAGCATGAGAAGATGGTCATAGGAAGGTAGAAAAGAACGAGGATGCGAACGAGGTTACCGTGCAGAACACTGCCATGGAATGAGCCAAGCGCTGTGTTGACTCGCCACCAACTTTTCTTGACAGGTTTGCTAGAGGCAGGATGCCCACTAATGGGCAGCGAAAATCTTGAGCCTGTCCGGAGAAGGCCTTGACCGTTAAGAGATTTGCTCTCCTCATTCATCCCGAAGCCTGCAGCTGGGCTGTCTAGTGCATCCCTTGTAGTCGGTGTGTGCTTGACATCCATAGATCTCGCTTGCCCATGACCCCATATTTGTTTGCCTACCAGCGAAGCAAGCCAGTCAATGAACCAAATTATCAGACTGAGCACGATTGCGCCTGCTACGATGCCCAGAAAAGTGATTGTACAGGTGGACCAGAGATCTTCTGGGCGAAGGCCAACTGTGTACGCAAAGGAAATCATCCCGTCCGTAGCGTTGTCCGGTAAGAGGAATAGTGAGTTCGAGATGCCTGGGTCCATGTACAGGGGGGAGTTTGGGTCGATCATCTGGTCTGCGAAACCATCTGGAATATTCAAGTCCCGAGGCGTCAATGGGTCCCACCGGCGAAGATCAGCGTGAGGTACAACAGAGATATCTGCGCACTCTCTGTTAGTCAGGAAAAGTGAGAAGACGGTGAAGGCTCACTGTAGGCCAGAGTTGCCCATGCGGTTTGCCGTAGCAACGGGTCTACAGGAAACGCGGTGTGAGTTAACCGGAAGCTCGGAAGACTGAGGCGCTGACTGACAAACGAAGGATGGCCATTGAACAGCGACCATAGCCAGAGTGGAGCACCATTGCGAGTGAAATATGATATCTCGCATCGATGGGGTACCTGCGATGGAATGCACCTGTAAGTGTCCACTCAGCAGACGAGTTGAAGAATCCCTTACAATATCTCATGAGCGACGGAGCGTGAGCGAATCTCTCCCCACTGATTGCGCTGGCTAGTATCAATCCGGCACTCTCAATTTTCTCCCACACACCACCCTTCTGTCTGACCAGGCCTCTTCCCCAGGCAGAAGATATTCTCGCAAGACCGACTACCATCCAATACGCGATGGCAAGAACCACGCTGCCCCAGAAAACGAAGATGGCTTCTCCATAGGTAGAGCCGTATTTGTGTGGGTTGATGGGCGTCGTAGCAACGTCCAAACAGAGTATCTCTTTGCTGAATGGGTCAACAGCGCGTACTCTGGTGTTCAGAGTTGTGAGAGCGCGATGGTTCCCCAGGCTGACAGAGGTCGAAAACGCGAATTGGCCAGAGGTGATCGGACAGTAGGATTTGTTGTTTGGAGGGACGTTGACATCATCCACGGGCTCTGGAAGAGGAGATGACGGTCGTAACGGTGAGCATAGATATATGCTCGAGGAAAATACGTCAAGAGTAAGAACTTCCGTCGACGTGAAGAGCGTAGCTGGAGAAAATCGAGGTCAATGTATATTGGATATATTAGATAAATGGTACTCACATAGACTCTGACTACTGTTATCTGAACCAACGATAGTTTGGGGCGATTTCCCGATGACGGTCAAGTTCAAAGCTGCGTTTGAAGTGTCGTATTTGACGATTTGTGCATAGACATCAGATACTTCCAGTTTCTGGTCGGTACTGCCCGAGAAGCAGTCGGAGAAGGATATTCGTGCTTGCTGGGCGAGGGCTGAGTGTAATGATGCAAGGACGAAAAGAACAAAAAGGAGGGAACGAGGTCGATGGTTGCCCATCGTTCGTGACGATGAGGGGGAGGAGGAAGAGAAAGAAACAGGAGAGCTGAATGACGCCCGGGTACGAGTCGGAGTCGCAGCAGTTGGGCGTGGTGCGGTCACGAGCGCATTGGATTCCTATGCTCAGTGTCAGATGTCGCCGTCCTGCTTTCACCACCACCCCTAGTCTCCTTCGTTATTTTACCCACCAGCATCGTGAACATGTACACGACCAGCGTTGGCCAGGCTGGAATGTTGTTATTGGCATAGAAACTCATGCACAGATAAAATCTCGTCTCAAACTCTTCTCTGGTCTGCCTCACAGCTTCGTGACGTCTCTCTTCATTGGAGGTTTAATTCGAGCTTGGGTTCTTCAGATACTCCTACATCCTCAGAATCGGACAAACCTATGCCAAATACTAACGTCTCGCTATTTGATGCCTCTTTCCCTGGGACTTTACCAGTACGTGCCAAATATCTGCGGTACTCCCACGCCATCGGCCGAACTACAACTCCTTCCTCGCTTAGGCATTGAATCACAAATGCGTGGACTTGGCCATACGTGCTGCACTTGCACTCCAATCTGACATCCAGCCCTGGTCCACGTTTGACCGTAAACATTATTTCTATTCAGATCTCCCAGCGGGGTACCAGATTACACAGAGATACGGTATGTACATCAAAGACTCCTATCACATCCGAACTCCTTTCTAAAAGATCTTCTTCCTCTCTTAGCTCCGTTCGCCCGCGGTGGCTATTTACAATGCGGCGATAATAAAGTGACCATCCAGCAGATCCAACTGGAGCAGGTAAAAATGCGCTCCTTCAGCACTACAGTACTTGTGTTTCAGCGAGACGCTAAGATAAGCTCCAGGACACTGGAAAATCGATGTTTGAGCCGCGCACTCGCAGCTCCTACATTGATCTCAATAGAGCTGGCGTAGGTTTATTGGAGATCGTTAGTCAACCTGACATGAGGTACAGCCTTTGACTTCAGGTTTCGCGGACATCTCAGGTGTTTACTTTTAGATAGATCACCTGAAGAAGCGGCCCAGTACGTTCGTAATCTTCAGACCCTTCTTAGGGCCGTTGGAGCCAGCGATGGAAATATGGAACAAGTGCGTTTTTTCTCAGTGTTTGTGCCATGTTTATCGATATTTTTGTGGAGGGTTCATTCCGCTGTGATGTCAACGTCTCCGTCAGCCGGGTGGGAGATCCTCTAGGTGTGCGCTGCGAAATCAAGAATCTGAACAGCGTAAAATTTATGACTGCCGCGCTTGGTGAGTGTCCGAGAAGCTTATATGGCCGCCTGAGCTTTCTGCCTATGACCCTGTGAAAGTTGGACTTGTGACTGACCTCAGCTTCCTGGCAGCCTCCGAAATCAATCGTCATATAGAATATCTAACGACGACCAATAGTCCTGTTCCACAGGAGACACGAGGCTTCTCGGAAAACACTTATGAAACATACACTCTTAGATCCAAAGAGGATGCTCCCGATTATAGGTACATGCCGGACCCAAATATTCCACCCTTGTTACTTTCCAAAGTATGTGCTATCAGCGCCTTCACCCCCTGAACTGAATGACTGAGTACCTTTTCTCCCTTTAAGGCACATATCGATCAGGTACTAGCTGATCTTCCGACTCTCCCGCGAGAAGTTCGAGAAAAACTTATAACGACATACGGACTCTCAAGTCGCGATGTCGATATTCTAATGTCGATAGACAGTGGGAAGGATGTCGCTTTTGACGGGGAACTGAGTGGAGAGGGGGCCGTCGCATACTTCGAAGAACTCTGTCGCCCTGGAAGAGATCCCAGGACTGTCTCCAATTGGTAAGGAAGCGATCTTCTCTTTTCTTGGGTAGTCCAGAACCTTGAGCGAGTTTACACTGCTTTACGCCTTTAGGATGACACATGAACTCTTGGGTCAATTGTCCGCTCGGAAACTATCTTTCTTAAATTGCGCCTTTGACGCCAATCGATTTGGCCAGCTTATCGACCTTGTGTCTAGTGGTGGAATTACCCGTGAGTAGATTCGTCGCCCGCTCAACCAAGCTTCACAACTCACAATAGATCTCCCTAGGTACTTCTGCGAAACTCATCATTCACCACCTGTTGGTCAACCCACGAGATCATCGAATTCCTGCGGTTCTCGCCGAAGATTTGCACCTTTCGGCGTTACCCTCTTCAGCGGACGACTCTGGATTGACAGCTCTATGCCAGGATGCAATCAATGCACTTCCAGCGGAGGCCGCTGCTGCTCGAGGAGGGAATAGAAACGTTCTGAACAAGCTCGTTGGATGGATCATGAAGAACAACAAAGGACGTGTGGATGCCAAGAAAGCTAGAGAGCAGTTAGAGAGCCTACTGTGAATAACCTTATTTTACGAGAGCACTACTATCAGTTTTATCCACGCTGGTACTAGCAGGAGACAAGAATTGTAATCCCTCGAGTAGTTCGAGCTGCTTCAACAACAGCAAAAGAGGGCGACTGTAGAAGCGCTTAGCTAATATCGTTTCTGCGCGTTCACAGCTACTGTGGTCAGCTGCACCGACGACCAACGCCGAAAGCTGTTGCGAGCGTTGTGGGCGACATATAAATTGTGCATCGGTGCTGAGAGCCTGTGCTGATTTTATCCACCTCTGAACTGATATGGGTTCCTCTTCATCCTCTCCGACTCGATCCGCCTACGATCCAAATCTCCCCGTTTCAAAACCATCTCCCTTACGTCGTCAGATCTCTGCAAACCACCTGTATACCACACAGTTTTCCCAATCCCGCCTATCAGCGCCTCCCCAAGGACATCGCAGAACTAGGTCCGCTCGAGCTGCAAATGTCACGCCGAGTGCTAGCCATCATGTATCCCGGGAAAGACCCGCCTCTTATATTCCACCGCCGCCGCCTTACTCTGTCGCAGTCGCTACGCCCCCAGAGAATGTAGGATCAAGTCATACAAATGTATATATGGCCTCTCCACCTACTATGACGAGCAACAATGTGCTACAAGCAACAGGTGCTACAAATCCATCGGGTAGCAGTACTAATTGCGTTAACCGGAGTAATACTTGTCAGTCGCCCTGGTGCCCTGCAAATCATGTAGTAGCGCAATGCCGTATTCACCAAGTTGTCCCAGATCTTCGTACCCCGATGCGCCGAGAAACAATCGAGAACGCGCTGGAAACATTGCGCAAGTTCGACACAGTTATTATCGTGGACGACTCTGGTTCGATGTCTGGTGCGTTATGGGAAGAGGTGAGATTCGTGCCAGAAAGAATCAACACTCTTCGAACTGAGAACTGGGGGGTTGATCTGGATAGGCAGGAAACGCACTTGCTTCGCTTGCAGAAGTAGCTGGTCAATATGACGTTGATGGCGTGGACGTCCATTTTCTCAATAATCAAACTGTTGGCCGAAATATGACGGTAAGCATACTTGGATGGCAACCGATACGATGCGTTACCCTGACGTTGATATATTATTCTATTCAGAGTATCCGGACTGTGAAGGAGCTCTTTCAATCCGTTCATCCAAGAGGAACAACGCCCATTGGCGAAAAGCTCGAGATGCTTCTACTCGACTATCTCCTTCGACTGGAGGATGACACCGGTCTGTTTTCCATGTTCTAGTACTTGTGCATGAATCTCATGCTGATAATTTTACTTGATAGCCACCTCTGCGAGATCAGCGATACCAAACATTAAACCTATTAACTTTGTAGTGATAACAGACGGCGCACCAACTGATGACCCAGAGTCGGTTATCGTTGCTGCTGCTCGAAGACTGGACAGAGGAAATTATCCAATGACGCAGGTTGGTCTAGCCTCTCAAACCAAGTAGTGCGAAGAGCTTATGCGGTCTACACTAGGTTGGCATCCAATTTGTTCAAGTTGGTACCTCAACCAAGGCTCGAGAATTCCTCCAAGAGCTAGACGATAATCTAGGCTCGAATCACTCCATTCGGGTATGCCTTCCTATCTACCGTCGTCCGCTAGGAATAATATTGAACGTTATTCCTTCCTCACCTAGGATATTGTGGATACCACACCGTATATCGGCGGCCAATTAACAGCCGATGTCCTCACCAAGATTCTCCTAGGTGGTATCAACAGAAGAGTGGACAAACGTGGGGCTAGTGCTGTCACAGGGTAGGGTTATAAGATATAAACTATTATGCGAGGACCCGATATCTATCTATGTATCCAATACTTCGTACCGCTATTTACTACTGTACTGACTCCCGTTTACAATGTATCATAATGCATCGTTATCTGCGCTGTAATAATTCAACGTGATGATCCTTGACCTCTGCGCGTGAGAGCTTAGCACCCCGATTCGTCTGGCACACTGGAGACGGGGCCTGGATCTTGTCTACTACATAATAAAAAAGTCGATGAAGGAACGCATTGAACAGCAGTCTTCTTCAATCCAACATGAGTGTCGATGAAAGAAAAATCCATCTCCCCAGTATTATAATGACATTTTGTGGTGCATAGTAAAAGAAGGTAGTGCATCAAATAGTACTCCTATTTCCTCCCAGACCTTCGTTTGTCTTTGGCCTTCTCCCTGAGTGCCTTCTTCTCCTCAGCCCTCTCGCCCTCAATCTCTCCAAACACTCTCTTCATACGTTGAGCATATGACTTGTCCTTTTCCTTAACCTCCTGGTGCTGTACGCCCGCCAAGAATTTGGCATCCTTCCTGAGCTCTCTGATCGCGCCCTTCTTTTCCTCCTTATACTGATGCCGTAGTTTGGCGGCCTCGTTTCGCTCGTGATCCGGATCCTGGCGGCGGAGGTAGGATGAGGATGATGTCTCGAATTTTGGTATATAAGATGGAATGGCTATGGGCTTGTGGGCTTGGAGGAAGAGTGGCTGTCTGGATTGACGGGAGAACTTCAGTAAACGGCCTAGAGAAGAGTTGAGCTCTGTATTCTGTGCCTGTTTTTCTCGCCCATAAACAAAGAGTAGGTTAGGTTAGTCAGTAGTCCAGGGTCCAAAAGAGCATAAGAAACATACAGCGAGAGCATTAATCTGGAGAGAGTCGAGTATTTGGAAGATGGGATCAAACAAATCAATAAATCCATCCAGCCCCTTGTACATATCCGCGTAACGGCCAAGCAACGTCAGTGTCAGAGCAAGTAGATCAATCTTGTCCTCTTCGCTATGTACGTCCTGGTCGGTGGTAAGAATACGTACAATGTCGATATGTCGAGTTTTATGTGTTTTCCGATTCTGTGAAGCATGTTTGGCATTGATTTTCATGGTTCGACAGGCGGCTGAATCAAAATCTGGAGAGGGGAATGATCCGGGGACGGACGCTAAGTCCGGGTAATTGTGAGGAGCAAGATGAAGTAGGGCGTTAACCAAGCAGTTCAGAGCCTCAGGCACCAGCCTTTTCGAGACGTCCTCATATTGTAGGAACAGCGTGCAAAGAAAAAGTCCACTCGCCAGGTCCTTCAACGACCGTACACGGCAAAGGCCCAGGTATGCACCCATAAGAACGCGAGCAGGAGAGACCACGGCATGATTGAGGTCACTGGTAGACCAGATACGACCTATTAATCTCAAGAAAGACAGCTCTGGTATGCCAGGGAATGTCCTTGCGCCTTCGTCCAAAGCACCAGCCGAGAGTCCGCGTTTGAGATTTTTGTGGAAAATGTTGAGCTTCTGCATGAAATGCTGGGCGGAGGAAGCAGGATAGGAGCGGATAAGGGATGAAAGTTGAGGCATTAACATCGTGATAGTGTTGAATGAACTAGGGGTTGCAGAGCTCAGATGAAGAACATGGTCTATCAGCACAGTTGTAAAAACCTGGTCAACGAATGAGCATCCTCCAAATTGAGAGAACAAAGATGTAAACTACCTGGAGCTTCATCTTGTTTTCCGGGCCTAGACTTGGATGATAAAGCGTCCGGATCCTCTGGACAACGACAGGAACGTCGGCCTCTGCAACATCCTCAAGAATTGCCTCTAGGTCCTCGTAAGATTCGGGGCATTCGAAGGTGAACGGTAAGGAGTTTTCTGGTGGCTTGGTCTTGCTTTTCTTAAGCGATATAGATGAGGAACTTTGCTGGATTTCCTCGTCGCCACCTTCTTCATCCTCGTCATCCTCCTCACTGCCTTCGCTGTGCTCATCTTCTGAAGCTTCCTCATCACTGGTATCCTCACCCCTGCCGTTGCCGGAACCGTTTTCTAGTCCGGTACCCAGACCTCCTTCAAAATCGTCCTCGAGGTCGTCACCTCCGCGGTCCCTCTTTCGTTTCTTGCCCCTCCCTGATTCCTCTTCGTCGCTGTCCACATCTTCGCCGAGCATTCTTCGCTTCCTGCGGCGCTCAGCTGCTTCCAGGGCCTCCTTTTCCTCTAACGCAAGTTCTTCTTCCGTCTTTGTCCGATCCTTGGGTTTCGCGCGTTTATCGAAAGCCAGTTCTCGAACATTAGCATCGTATTGATCCTGTAGGGTAGATGGCTCGTTCTCTGGCTGCTCTCGCCGTCGGTTTATGCCGAGGGGCATCGCATTGCTACCAGTTGAGCTTGAGTCTGGTGCAGAGAGGATAAGGTCCTTGATATTATCAAACTCTAGATCTAGTTCATGCCTCAAGTTGTCTTCTTTCTCTTGTTCCATTTGTCGTAATAGCTGAAGAGACACATCTGGTCAAAAGCGAAGGGTGAACAATTGTTATGCAACAAACTTTGTGCTGTTTGCTTTTGGTGATGACTTCTGCCATGACTTCTGCTTTTGATTTTTTTCGAGCTGGCTGTGTTGTTGTTAGTTTACAAGTAGCGTTGGATAGCAAGCAGAACAGATGTTGACGCTTACTTGGTCGTCGTCGTCGTCGTCGTCGTCATTCTCATCATCGTCAAAACCACTGAAGTGGGTATTCCGGACGACTGATTGGTCGAGCTGATCGTCTATACCAAAGCAAGAAAGTCTGTGTGAGAGGTGAGAGGAGGGCCAAGAGGTAATACAGACCGAATTCCTCGTCTTCGTCATCCTCTTCGGGCAATCCGAGGTCTGCACCTTCGAAGTCATCCAACTTAGAAAGACTCTGGCCATAATGGGTCAATTCTTCCTCCTCGAGATTGAAAGCAGATCCTCTGGAGGTTCTCTTCTTCTCTTGTATGAAACGCTCGAGCATACGCTCTTCGACACTCATAGTAGGATCATTCTCTCCAAATCTTCGGTCGAGAATACCACCGGTACGGTGCTTCGACTCGAGCTCCTTCGCAAGAGCTTGCTTGCGCTGAATAACATGGATAAATAGACACAAAGAAGAATTGAGAGCTAGAGTTACTTGATCAAGAGAAGCTTGCTTGCTATCGGAGGGTTTTCCTGTTACACCCTTCAGTTTTCTTCCAGCAGTGTCATGCTTGAGCTTTGTGACCTTGACGTCGAATGGATTGAGTTTTCTGTTGATCTCTTCTAGTCGAGCAGCCTTGCGATCTTTGTCCTTCTCAGTAGCCACTGTAGTACGTTTCCGCTTTTTTCCAGCGTTTTGTTGCCCAGTAAAACCAGCCTTAGACAGAGAAGATTTGAGCTGGGATAACTGGGATCCCTTTGCCATGAGTCGAGATAATTCAGAGGTACGGTCAATGGGCGAGGTCGCGTGACTTACTGACCGCCGAGCGCTCCGCCGTGGCGGCCAATACGTACCCCGCACCTTTGCTCTTCCAACGTTAACCCTCTCCATGGCGTCCTCTATACCCTTTCCCGCCACTCTTCATCCCAACAATTCTAGTCTTTCTCTTCTACAAACAACGTCTCTTGAAGTTTGCCACCATGTCTACGGTGACTCTTCCTCTTCTCCTGATTCCCTGGCACGATATTATGAGTCTAATGCAGGTAAACACCTTCCGCTACTACTGTCCTCCCCTCCACTTGATTGATCATACTTTGCAGTGTTCGTAGATTGCTCTCGATCTCTTTTTTCTTCCTGCTTGAAACTGAACCTCTGATGCTCAACAGTTATGAGAATCCATTCATAACAGCAACATCGCGTTCTGTAATCGCGGACATATTTCAACTTTCCCAGCAGCTTCGCCATGTTGATGTTAAATCGCCTACCCAAACTCTGGCCATGTTCTTCATTCTTTTCCGCATACAGCCACCGCGCATCCTTCGTGCGTCCCTTCAAGAAGATCCGTGGTTCAGAGCGGTGCACATATGGACCGATTTAGATGACGTGTGTGAGAGCGAAAGCTTCGGTAGGTTATTCCTAACCTTTGGATCGTTACGCAGAAAGCTCACTTGTGTTCCATTACAGATGGACACCGCAGATGTGTCGTTGAGCATAACCTCAACATTCTGATTCTTCCATCCCTCCACGTTGATCGAGGCAAATCTTTGCATTCCTCCTCAGACTCGATTGCGACAAGCTCTTCTCACTTCCACCCATTCTCGATACCCGCTCTCTCAATACCTGGAACATCAGCCTCCATTCCATCTCCGCTTCACCTACAACTTCATGTGATTACCCGTCTAGCTTTTAACGAGCAAGGCCGTATTACCCATCACCGTGATTTTTGGGACGTGAAAGACCTCATGGGGCTAATACCCGGGGTCTCATTAGCTCAATGGATAGGCACTAGGCTAGCTGCCACCGGCCTCTCGTATCTCCTCCGATATTGGCAAAGCGTGTCAACCAGCACAGTCAAACAGTCTTACCCTCAAGAAGCGACTCCTTCCACGGAATACGCCTCAGCAGCCGAAAGTGACATTGAGGCTGTATGAGCGCTCTCACCTCACTTGTGGACTAGCATCACATTGTCCATGATGGTACACAACCCCGGCTTACCTCCACGATGGAACTGAAAGCCTTTCGCAGATCGTGATTTCTGGAGTGTCATGAAATATCGCCTCAACTGGGACGATTGGCATAGGAGATCATAGATGTCGGCCTGGTCAAATCCTCTATTGGCCACGACCCATGGAGTCTTCTTTTTCTCAGGCATAGGTCTGCCCCTCGGTGCCATCCTGTTGTTAACAACCTGACCCAAAGCACTGGATGTGGATGTATGGTAAGGTAGGGTTGGGTTGTCAATAACCCTCACTGCCTTGAGATGACGTCGCGACATAGCTGCTGTATCGGCCAAAGTAGCTTGCACTCTATTGATCAAGGGAATACAAGCCCCGCAGAGTAGATATTTCCTCACCGAGTGATATTCATTCCCTCTCATTTCTCAATCGGGCGTTGGCTCGCTGTTTTCCATCCATCCCACCGTCGGGCCTCTGTCCTCTTATCTCGAACTACCCATCCCGACCCTCACCTTTAACTTGTCGCCGAAGGTCAGTGTTCCCGAGGTGGTTGACTTCACTACAGGGCGAACTTGACCAGCATGTACGCCAATTATCCCTAGGCCTGGGGCTCTCGATCTCTCTGGGCTTTGACACGTGCTAATTCGCGTTGTGCAAGAGAGATCATGAGGTATCACAGTGTATGTCACTTTCTGACCTAACACCGGAGATACGCGAGGTAGCCTTCAGGCCGTTCGTCCCCAACTGGGGATCCACGCTCTCAATTTCCGCTGTGCCACCTAGATCCCGTCTTTTTGGAATGAGTAGGCAACAGCTACTTGCATTTCAGTTCACACCGTCTACGGATTCGTGGACACGGGCGATATGCACTGCGCCATGCCATCTCTTTCTGGACTTGAAACATTTATCCTTCCTTCTCATACACTGTGCTTGATTCCTCTCTGCCATTTACGCCCATTTCTTTGATAGAGAATTAAGCATCTTTGCACCTCAATTAATTTGCGGGTGTGGTTTCATCAAGTTGGCTTCTCAAGAGCACTGATCATGCAGTCCTCTGTTCCGATGATCTAAGTTTCGGAAAGGTTGAGCGGGATCGTTCCTCTGGATGGAGGCCTTGCTCAGTATTGACCCGGCTGTGGAACTCAATCTATGATGCCAATGACCCTAACGTACTTTCAAGTTCTCTTGATAACAACTGATATGGGAAGCAGACAAAAGGGAGTCAAGTCCTTTTCTACGAACACCATTCATCCTTCATTCATCTGGTGGTTCCGGGGTCTCCAGCCTCCATGATTAGATATAGGATTCTAGGAGAGGAGTCGATTATCCTTAGCATCTTCCACCGGTCTTCGCGCGAGAAGCACCGCCGCTCAGAGGTCCTTGCACCGCATCATCTACTTCGTCCGGAACGACAGGTACCTGCTGACCTGCTCAAGAACCCGGGACTAGAGTCTCGATCGACCATAGAAGCTTCGCAAAAGCTGAAACAAGGTACTCGAGGGTTCTGTGAGAACCGATAGCGTTGACACTCATAGCCATTCAGATTTCTAGTGCTTCTTCTCCACATCGCCGTATTGGGTTTTCCGTGTAGCTTTCTCTCACGCAGGTGTGCTGCCGTGCTTAGTTGGTTTCGACTCTGCGACATCGGCAGGATCAATGCAGGATCCTAAGACGAGGACAGATTATCAACTGGTACGAACGCACAATTCTAGGACGATGACCACAGGTTATCCTTCCATTGTCTTGCTTTGACTCCAAATAGCCTCCTCTCTAGCCTCATCACATCCGCGCGGTTCTCATGGAAGCTTCAGTTACTCTTTGACGCTGAGGCGCAACGTTACATTGATCAAACTACCTATATCCAGTACGTATTTTCGGGTTAGTGGAAGGAGTGTGGGTTTGCACTCAGAGTTGCGTCGCACCATAGATATCTTTCAACTAGCCGTGATCAGCTGCTCGTCTCAAGGTATTTTGAGTTACCGCAAAGCACGAACCGTTTTGTTTGTCGGCTGCCGGTCTATACAGCAGTAGAACAAGAAAGAAGCCTCCATCGGGAGCCACGACCTACTAGAGGTAAAGCTCGACCCCTCCGAAGTTTCCGAGTCCTTGTCACATTGGACTGCCTCCTAACTTCTCCTGGTTCATCGGACTCCTCTTTTATCCGCGTTCTCGTCGTATCACCCTATACTTGGGTCAAAGTTTCCCACAGGAGTCAATTCAATCCTCTCGTCTCTCTTCTTTCTCCAAATCTACTCCAATATTCAAAAATCGCCTAATCGTCTCTATAACTCTCAGTCATCGTGACTCGAGTTTCATCTGCAGTCTCTTTTTGTACGGCACTCTACTGGGTATGGTCATATAGAAGTGGATAACGCTCTCACCGGATCAGTCTCCTGAGAGCCTCCTGAACCAAGGCAAGTACTCTGCTTCAGAAGGCCGTGGCCTCGAATCCCCCCGATGTTCTTACAAAACGGTGTGCAAGTGTTGAGCGCTCTCGGTGTTAATTCCCTTGCCCTTGCTCCTGGCCGGCCTGACCCCTCATCTTCAGGGCCCTCTTCCTTGTCTCAAGGTTGACTGTATTTCGGAGGTGCCTTGTAGGCTTTCACATACACACGTTTTCGAGAACAGGGAAGAGGGACAAGGAACGGTTGTGGCGGCTTCCGAACCCATCGCCGCGAACCGATTACTTCCAGTTATCCTTTCGTCATTGTAGAACTCTCTTTTAGGCTCGAGGCTTGACCATGTGCCATCCACGCGTAACATGGGCCCGCAACTCAGTAGCATTCAGTCCTGCGCGGTTATGTGTTCAAGATAAGAAGACGAACAGTGACGTTGATTCAGAAGAGAAAAGGAGGATTCTGGTGAAGAAGTACGCAATTGTATTCCCTTTGAATTGATTGACTGCAAAGCCTCGGAGGTTCACTTGATCGGACGATATGTGAACTTGTTGCTACTCTACTATTAGTGGTCTCGGGTCAGAGATTGACCCCATAAATGGCCTATCTGGTGTACACAAAGAAAATACCGAAGCCGTTCGTAGTCATACTCAAAGCGCTCTATCCTGGCGATAACAGACAACTGCGGTCGGACTCTAAAAATCATTTGCATCCAGGCGAACCAACCCTCCGAATATCGAATAATTGCGACCAGTACTACCGTAACCGTTTCAACTCCCGCATCCGACCGAGAACACGAGGTAGTGTTAGCCCACCGTAGTACCTGCAGGCTGAAATCGAAGGCCTCATCCGCCAATTCGCTTTTCCGAATGAATCACCTTTGAGAATGGCTTCCTCGGACAGTGCGTAGTTACGCTAGACCAGTCTACTTACCCTCGTCGCCACCAGCGGCTGCAGATGCAGATGACCACGAACGTGCAGGAGCTACTACCTCACTGAATCCGAGGCACCGCATCGGTACTCATTTCGAGCCCACCATGTCAACGAGGATCTGGAAGGAAATCTCTATATTGAGAGACCTCAATAATTGTCGTTTGTAAATTGCAGCAAGGGGACAAGTGCGCCAGTGGTTCTGGTAGACTTCGGCTCCACGACTACTCAACGTCACCCGTATCCAGGCTCGTACGACTTTCAGCAAACGCCGAATCCGAATCATTGGAAGAATGGCCAATGCCTACGACTGGCCAGAGTTCTATATACTTTCTTTGCTCGCCAGATCCTCGGGCCTGCAAACGACGACTCTCTAGAAAAAAAAATGATCATCGCAATTCTCCCCATTGAACTCGTCATTCCAGAAAACGCGCCGCCGACGGGAAGGTGGAAATTCAGACGAGACAAAACGCAAGCGGGTGCATAGGAGAAAGGAGAGGGATGACGAAAGGATATAAATTCCACAACCAACTTGAAATGACCACACCTATTGTCGTACCGTCGACGCCGCACCTCAGTCCATATCGGTGTGACCTTACTCCTCTTTCCGGGAATTGAAAACATACCTGCCCATTTTTGAATAATATGGGAGGAGCAGAGCCCAAACCACATGTGTCGGCTCCAACCCGTTCGAAAGTGTAAAGTAAGATAGGGCTAGAGGGTTCGTACTGGTAGCACACTGAGAATTTCATACAGTTTTGTCATGTATACCCGAAGTATACTCTCGCATAGGCCATACGGAAGCCGACTCAATCTGCGTCCCTGCGCGAGGGAAGAATCGAAAGAAAACGGTGAGAGAGCACAGTGGATGACGTGAAAGAGTCGGATTCAGCCTCGGAGATTGCGTTGGTCGGTATATCAGGTAGAATAGCGAATGCATTCTTGAGGACTAGAACCAAGGGAACAAGGATCGCGGGAGTAGACAAGCGTCGGTGAATTCGGGCGGGCTGACAAGCTTGGGCTGCCAGTACTCCGAGAGTGCGCCGCGGCAAACTTCTCCTCCTTCAACCGACCGACTCAATTCCTGGGAAACCTGGAGTTCAGTTGCTTGACAGGACGCTCTAGGCCTACCGTCCTCAGAGAGTTGCGCATGGTTCTACTCCGCCTTTGGGCGCCGCAGCGGGATCTCGAAATCGTTTCTAACAGCTCCTTCTTTAGGTAGAGGACTGCGGCCTGTGGGCCAGGCTCCTACTAGGATGAACACCACCTTTCATCTATCACGATAGCCGGAAAAATAGTGGGAGGGGATAAGCCAATAAGCCAGAGAACAGTAAGTTTTCTCGATCGATTTCCGGGGTGGTGCGTACGCAGCTTCGATACAACAGGAGCTTACCCTGCAACAGGATCGACAGCTGAGGCCTGATGTGTGAATAGTAGTTGACCAATGGCATAGAGCTGTGGAAGATGCCAGACTAAAGAAACCGAGAAACGGGGTGGCGAAAGAAATCAGCGCTCATCTTCAAGGGACTGCCTTTGTTACTGTAACGTTACGAAAGGCCCTATTCTGGTTCGATTCACAGGGAGATTTTTGAGTGAAATAGTACGTTACCGTGCGCTATCGGATTCATCCCCACGAACGGCGTCCTCGAGCCTCCATTCTGAGTTAACTTGGTAGCCGCTTACTTGGACTACCCGACATGCCCAATACTAGTTCACGTCAACTGGACCCGTAGCCATAGCTTGGTTGGAATGATACGAAAGACCAAATATAGGTCATTATTGGGCGGACATTGAAGCTTGAAGCCTGGAGGGCAGCACAAAAGGAAGACCTTTAGTAGAATACAATCGGTTTTGGACCGCTTCCTCATAACACCTCCGCCGGGAATGAAGGTTATAATAGACCAATACAGTACCGGTCTTCCAGGTGCGAGAGTAGTGAATGAATTCAGTACAAAAGTGCATACACAACAAGAACTGAGAGTGGGAGATTGCGAGTCTAAGGATCCTTAAAGGGAGAATGGTGAAGGTGAGGCGATAGAAAGACCTATACGTGACTCGGATCGGAAGAAGCTAAGGGTCGGGAAGAGAACAAAGATGAGACTAAGACTGTACGCGGAAGGCCAAAGCCATATGCATCGGAGGAGGAACAACAGCGAAGCCCCTGCGGCTTTGAGGCACAAACAGGCCCACAAATTTCCTGGACCCCATACAAAAAGCTTAATCATCTGATACGATGACCATCTCCTAATCCGGCGGTCTGTTTGCTCTTATTTGTTTTTGCGTAAAGCGCACGCTCAGTCCTCCTTCCCCCCGCCAGAAGCTTCATATGCATTGGCACCCGCCCCCCTCATTGAATGGTTTACGGGAAAATTACAAACTTCCATTTCGAAAGTCCACCGAAGACGAGCACAATACTCCGTTAGTACTGCACGAACGTTTTACCTGTATGCCAAGTGGCGACTTGGGGTCGTCCACTAGTCGCAGCACAAGTGGAAGTGGCACCGCACTCCGCAGAAATTTGACAAGGGAGAAAAAAAAAGTCAACGCACTGCACGAATTCATCAGTACGAGGGGTACGACTACCTGGATGTGACTTTCCAGTCTGGGCTGTATTCATAATTCAACAGACCCTGTATCTACTATCCGATAGAGGACAAGCAAACGGCTACCCAAGCCAGGTACATGAGGTTTTTTCCCTCTCCAGTGCCGTACTAGTTCTTCCGTTCCGACCCTTAGGAGAGCCCTTGGGAGAAACTCAATAAACGCATGTTCTTGTACGTTTGTATCCGTACGCGACGAGGAGTGAGACATCCTCGCTCTGCTAATATCCTCCTCATATTCAAATTGCAAACAAGTGGGCCAAACAGGTACAAACTTGAACTTTTTCGACCGAATTCCATACGTGTACCCCCTCTATCTCCCTTGTATGAACGGTAATGTGACCCGTGTAGTATATCCTCCTCGACGGCCACGGCATGCCATGGGAGTGCGCAACACAAGATTTGTCAAGAAGACCGCAATATTCTAGGAAGAGATACAGGAAACGAAGCATTGACTACAAGGCCAGAAGGAAACTTGTCCGACTGCGTAGTTCTCATCTTCTAGCTCATCTCGCGCACTCGAAGCATACAGCTCAGATACCGTTAGGGAGGCGGACTGTGGGCGGGGGGTTCCAGGAGCGTGGCGCTCTTCAGACAGTGAAAAGACTAACAGTGTGCAGTGAGGTCATTGAGTGCATATGGCTTACGGTTGAAAGAGGGGAGAGTACAATTCACGAGGAATGGATAACCGATGAAAAAAATAATCCAAGTACCGGCGACCGTCGTGGCTGCCACGGTAGTACGGCAGGTTAACAGACTCTCTCTCACCATGTACTGCGTGCCAAAAACAACCCTCAAAACGAATTCTCTGCAACGAACGTGGTCGAGTTTGAGCTTTGTATCAGTCAGGAAGCAAAAAGAAAATAAAAGAAAGAGGAACAGAGGACTGAATTTCACGAAGGAACTAGCGGTTCTAGGATTTCAGAATTCCATAGTGCGATTACCATCGCGAATGGGGGACGAAAAGAGGAGGTCGGAGGCCTAGGGCCATTATCGAAGCACTTGCGTTCGCGCTTGTCAGGGTCGCTCGCTCCTCATGCCGTGCCGTGGAGAGGGGCCGGATGTCGGTACCGAAAAGGGCAGCGGCAACTCTCCCCCCTGTTGTGCTGCACCTGGCAATGGCGTACACCTTGGCGCTAAGAGTGCACCCGATCCCTCACCAGGGGCTCAAATTTTATTCAGGAGGGCAGGAAGCCCCAGAAAACCCCCCACTTTGTAAATGACCGACGGTACCGTAATGGTACCACACAAGAGGTTCGTGGATACCTAAGGTGCCTTGCGAAGCACGAATATGAATTCCTAGGCGCATTTCGGAGAAACAAAAGGGGGGGGAGGGAGGACAGGAAGACCGTCGCGACATTTGAACGTGTTTATTTTTTCTTTCCTCCTGCATGGAAGGGAGGGAGCTAGTACGGTTTGTTATCGCCTTTTTTCGTCTCTTGAGCTTAGCGAGACAGAGGTTATGCTTGTGTACCGCGCCAGAAAAAGTGCCAGAAACATCGTGGCGGCGGGAGGAGAGAAGAGTTGAGGTGGGAAGTATGGGGGATGTCGCTATAGATAACAACTCAGACGCCCTTCACGCTGGTCAAGTTACCCGCTCGATCATCCGTGCTTTTTCCATTTCCTTCCACCTAGAAAGTACTTTGGAAGGTGTATGTCATTTCCACATTCAGGGATCTTTGTTCGCCATAAATCAAATACGGGTGGAGGGAGGAAAGAAACTCTATGTCTTTTTTCCATTTGATATATCGTAGATACGGTGGGTTATTCAAGAAAAGCGAGTGAGATCGTGGTACAAATGGGAATAGATCGAGCGACGAAGGGATTACGGAGAGCGGACGAGAAGACCAGTAACAACAATAAGAACAACAGAAGCGAAAGAAAAGGCATTGAAAGCGATGGAAAGGAAGCAAATAGTAGCACGAACAGCGGAGGTGGAAGAGGGGGGGGGGGGAACGAAATGACAAATAAATATAAGGATGAGTGTGGAGGGTTTCGCACATGCAGATCAGGGTCAGGAGAGGGGGGGTGCAGGGGAGAAGGAAATGTCCGTGTTTTGTTGCTAAATCCAAGCAGCGTAAAGAAGAGCAATAAGACAAAGTCGAGGAAAGCCACCCCAGCCCAAATAACAACAACAGGAGTACAGATAGAGAAAGGCGGAGGAAAACAAAAAGGCTGAAGAAAAGGGTGGTTGCTTTGGCTCGTCATTGTTGTTACATATCGTCCGTGATTCCCCAGATGTTTTGTATGCGACAAAAGAGATTTTAGTACAGATGTGAGGAACGAGGTGACCGGTATAAAGCGAGACTATAGAATGGGGTATGATTGGATAAGAAGGTAGAAGGGTAGATTTTTATGGAATGAAGAGTGAATAAATATAATAGATAGTGAGTCGACGGGGGCCAAACGGTGAGTGAGGTGATGCGGAGACGCAGGCAGGATGAGTTGGAAAGCAGAAACAACGAGCGCTTGTGAACATCCTCGCGAACACAAGAACGTCAGCACACGCGCTTGAGTGAACGACACTGATCTATCAGAGTGATAAGGGAGATATCATGAGGTGACCTGCACGTCGAGACTGGCACGAAGCTCTGGCATCGAGTCGCGACGGTAGAACTGATGCGATGGCGGAGGACAGGAGATCTGCTGATCTGTGGTAGGAACGAGAGCAGATGGAGAGTCGGCGGTGGCGGCGGTGGAAGCTTCTGGTGAAGAGGCGTTGCTTATCGAGGTAAGATCGTTCAGGCCGGCATTAGGCAGCCGAATGGAGCCAGATTCGGCACGAGGAGAAGCAGAAGCGCGGGGAATTGGGAAGGTGGTTAGTGCCGGGGAATTGAAGGAAGTGGGAGGGGCGGATCCAGAAGAGTAGACAGAAACTGTAAACGGAAAATTAGTGAGATGAAAAAAGAATAACGAATTGAGTTATGAAATGAACGTACCACTCTCGTCCCAGTCGCTGTTTGCGCCAGAGGAGGAAGAGACAGAGCTACTACGTGCTCGGATGCTGTTCAAGTCTCCTGGCTCCTTCTTGACAGAAGTAGGCGAGTTGGGCTTGGAGTTCTTCACGATGGATCCGGGTTTGGAACCGTTGCTCAAGCTCTGCTTGCGAGCCTTATTGCCTGCTCGAAGCTCGTCGAAGCGGAGCGGGCGAGGTCGCAGATGCGTTCGCTCGTACAAGCCACACTTGTTGCAAACGATCTTGCCCGGGTTGAGAGTGGAACGACGCCATGAAGGTGGTTCGGTAGTATGGCAGTTAAAGCAGCGACGTCTGAGATACTGAGTCTCTTTCGAGGCAGCGTCGTCAGTATGCTGGATAGGAATACCAGAGTGTTGTGGGTGGTGAGGGGGCATGAACCCCGTCGAGTTGAGATAGAACGGGTTCTGGGGCATCATGTGTGAGTGGTGATCCTCCAATTTGACGTTAGAGGAAGGAGGAGACATGTATGGAGCGGGTGGACTAGAAGTCAGCGGTAACTGTGAACCGGGGTAGTAGTTTGCTCGCTGCTGCGAGTGGTGGTGGTGGTGCTGTTGCTGTTGCTGCACGAAAGGATGGACGAGCTGGTCGTTCATACCGTAAGGTTGGGAATAGGAGGAGACTGATACGATATCTTCCCTGCTGTCGTGACGAACGTAAGGGAACGTGGCCCTGCGAGGGAGATGAGCAGGAGCATGCTGATGGTGGTGTTGCTGCTGCTGCTGGTGATGGTGATGGTGTTGGGAGTGCTCGTCCACGTCGTGCCAGGCGGTGGGCTCTGGATAATCGTTGTAAGAGTTGTGATGGTCTTTGTAGAGCTCGTGGACCATGGAGGGTGAGTTGTTCCAATGGTTTGGGTCGGCGTCGTAGACCATGGGTCGGGAGTAGTGGACGTCGTCGGGGGAAGGAGTGCGAGGAGCAGAGGAGGTGTCAGAGAAGGCGTAAGTGTCGAAGTGGACGTCCATGGGGGCAAGGCAAAGACCACTCCGCCGCCTTGTTGCGCATAAAATAGCCACATCCTATTGCCCCCGTGCACATTCCCAATTAGGAAGTTGCCCAAAAGAGTGGATCCTCGGCGATGCACAGAGGGTCCGGGGAATTCCCACGGGTGTTCCTGTCTTTGGGATCTGTTATCTCGGGCCTGTCCGCGTTTCACCATGACGCCATTGAATTTGGCCAGTCCCTACGCCACCTCTCGCTTCTCCCGCCAGTGTTTGCTCTTGTTTGGCCTGCGGCTCAACCATTTACCCTTCCCACTCCTCCTCGCAAAACGGTCTGCTATCTGCGAGTCTTCCGGAATCAGCGTCGCCGCCCATGTCGATGGGAAAAAAGACAAGGAAAGACGCGAAAAGAAGAGCGAGAATGCACAGAACGAGACTCCAACTTGGGTTCTCGCAACTTGTCCACTCCGTAGCTCTCGCGTTCACCAAGTCAATTGGACACTCAACAAGAACTGGTTTAACTTTTTCCTCCTTCCTTTTTAGGCAAGGACTGGCTCACACGTCCACCAAGGAGCAAAGGGACAGTATTTTTCGTCCTCGGATTTCCGAGTGCGCCGGTTCTTTGGGCTAATTCTGGGTTCACCGCACTTGGATCTTTTTCGACTCTTTCGTTCGTCTGACCCGCTTTCAGTTCCAACTTCTATTCATTTTGCTGTATCGTCGACTGAGCTGTGTATCCTACTTCAAATCTGTTTTTCCCTCTAGTCCTCAAGCTCCATCCAATCCCCCCCTTCCTTTGTATCCTTTATGGCAGTAAGCTATGAAGAAAAAAGCTACTTCCACTCCATACCTCTCGGACTTGAGCGCGGCTGGACATAATTACAAGTTCATATGCCATACCTTCCCCCAAATCATAATCATAATGCAGACCAGCTGCTGCTCAGCGCTCAGCTGGCAGTGTTGTCAATCACATCGCACTCCGTTCCCACTGCTGTTTTCAGATCTGTGCTGCTACCATCTCCTCGATGGCTTCTCGATGGTACTACTACTCTCTGATGGAGCGAGAGGAAGCGCGACAGCATTAGGTGTCTCTATCATCTGATCATCGTACGTACAGCAGTCTGCCTCTGCGTTCTACAGCCATAGCCCTCAGAAGGGCGGAATGTCATAAAAACTGAGCTTGCTAGCGACTTTTACACAGCAAAAAGAAGCCTGAGAAGGAATCGAGCGAACCGGAGCAATCTCAAGATTTCTGTGACAGTGCCGCTAAGTACAAACTGCAGAGTACCACTGACCAGGTACCTGTGTGCAGTTTGTACCTTGAAAGCTTGACCATTCCCCGAAGCTCATACGCTACGGCTGCAGACTTGACTGAATTACTCTCTTATCCTCTCGGCGTTACCCCCACCGCCCCACCAACCAGCATAGACACAGAACTCAATAACTGCAAGATCCAAAGGCTATGCCATACTCGCTGAGTTCCAATTCTTGTCTCCATCATGGACCTACCGTACCGTCCAATTCTATATCAAAAAGCCTCTCTTTCTCTATCGCTTTCACACTTGCCATACGTTTATCGGTTTTACCGTTTGCACTGGTTTTTAATGAAGCAAGAAATGTCCCGTCAACGCCACGGCAGTCTTTGATCGTATCCTCCCATAATCCTCAACTTAGGCTTCTCTTCTCCACAACCTTTTCATTGAGCTGATCGTGATGATAAGGCGTTGCCAGAACGTGTGCACACTCTGTGATAACCCCAATTGATCTTCCTCCTCCCTAGTGGCCAGACCAGAGCCGCTCACATCAGTTCCTAACTTAACCTTCCGGCTTTCCAACCTTCTCTGATCATATCCGTTTCGAGTGAAGCAACCTCAAAAGTTTTGGCGTGGGCTTGATACTGGTGTCAACGTCACCAAGCACTGTCGTATCCGTGTCCAAAAAATCCATGGGAGTGAGCAGCATAATGGGGATCGATCTTAACACCGTTGACGGAGCTTTCTGAAAGTTTGGCGTCAGCACTATTCTGGCTCTGACCCTCGGGTCAATTTATGCACATCACGCAGATGGCGTTCCCGGTCTAGGGAACACGAGTAAAAAAGGAAGAAGCTTGAAGCAGAATTGTATTGGCAAGCGTAAAACAGGTCAGAGAGGGAGAGAGAAAAAAAAACTCTGGATAGTTTCAAGCCGCTCTGTGGGAGAGCCTTCCCGCGAAGGACTAAGCACCGAAAAGTCGTCAACCCGACCCCGTTGCAGATCCACAACCTTGGTGGTACAAAGCGTGCCTGCACATAAAAATCTGAGACGACGAACTTTGTGGGAAAGAGCGCAATTTGCGTGTATGACGAAGTCGAGCGGAGTTTGGACACTTCTGTTAGCATGACATGTCGAGATGTGCACAGGTGCAGTGCCCACGCTGCCGACGAACACTACAGAGCCTGTGCTTCGGATGTGGGCGAATTGTTGAGATAGAATGCACAAAAGAAGAAGAAGAAAAAGTCATCGCTCTCGCTCTACGCGTGCCAACCGACCATTGGCTACCGAGAGCGGTTGTCCGAGTCGAGATCGATAGATAGAGCCCATACTGTTACCGGTGCGCATCGCAGCAAGTAACCCCGACGGATTGGGTTAGAGTCAGCTCGCAAGCGCGCCTGGACAGCTTACACGGTATTCCCGAACGGGAGCACAAGTTAAGAAACAAGGTACACGATTCGGTGGTGAATCTAGCATAGAGTCGCTATCCCGTTGATATCTTCTCAGGAAGGTTCCTTGAAGAGGGTGAGAGTGACATCTTTTCTTTGCTCCTTCGGACAAGGCTGAGGGAGAACTTCCTAGAGGCAGTGTTTTTGGCAGGTGTAGTTACCCTTGTCGAGGTGTTCTAGATCTCCACAGTGGGTCCCATACGGACGTAGACTTGAAATTCTATGGCCGGACTTGCCAGCGTGAGAGAGCGTTTTAACCTTTGAATCAACGAAGAATCTGGGTGGGAGACCCATCGATTTGGTCCACCTTCAAGTCGAGATGAAGGCTCAGTGAGGTCACGTTACGTAGTACAACTCTCTCCTCGGGATGTCGTTCGAACATGCTATCGTATCCAAAGGTTTCAACTATTCTCCACTGCTGTCGATCTCTGGGGGAACTCAAGACGCTCAATCTTTCGCTTCTCTATAGCCACTCTGATATGCTCTGCCATTGCCTCTATCTCAGTTGGAATTATCGATGTCAAGCACTACTTCCACCTCCAGGTACGGCTTTACACCCCACACAGGTTTCTTGGGATCGGAACAAGCGCAACTCATTTGGATTCTTCTGTGGCTGGCTCCCCCCTCCTTCGAATCCTATGTCGGTGTAACTTCTTGCGTTTCCACCTCTGCACCTGCAACAAAAAATCGAAACGCAGCTGGTGCCACATCTCTCTAAACATCATCAGGTATAGCCCAATTTTCCCGGTTTCATCTCATGCTTCTTTTGTTGCTTATGTTGTGCCCTAATACTTACCCCTCTTGGTTCTCGTCCGCGCTGGTCTGATATGTTTCTGATAGTACTGGAGACTAGCCGCCTCGCATCTCGCCTTCGGCAGTTCCCCAGACCTCTTGGTCGGGCTAATTATACTTTTCAATGTCTCTGTCCCCGTCGAGCGGCGGTTCGGTAGCGTCAAGTTCGCGGTAAGCCTGTGATCTATGTCCCCCTCTACTTCAGCTTCTCCGTGGTACCCTTCCCCTACTCTCATCCTGCCTGTAACTGACTGTGTCTACTTCTCGTTGTAACTTAGTCTTTTCTCGTCGTATCCGCACTGGTGGCGACAATCCTCCAGTTTATGGGGCTCCTGCTGTTCCACAAAGTTGGACTCAACCATATGGTCTCTGGTCCCATAGCAATCACGTTCAGCGTCCTTTACCAGTACTGGAGGCTCTTACCTTCCGTCTACCGATTCCGGATTTTCGGCGTGCCTTTCAGTGACAAGAGTTTCCATTACCTCTTAGCCCTTCAAGTGTGTTTTCTTCCATTTTTCACCTGCTTGCATTCCTGCCCTTGTGTTAGAATCATATCTCACGGTAGTTTTCTTATGTCTGGGCCTTGTTGTTCGATGTCAATAGCTCGCGTTTACCCACGGACTCTCGTCCCTGGCTCCGGCGCTCGTCGGTATATTGACTGGCCAGATATATCGCTCAGATCTAGCCAATCTGAAAAGCTATCGTATCTCACCCACCGTCGTCGACTTTGCAGCTCAGTTCGTCGCTCCATCCTTTGGGTCTACCCGCCCGCCGAGAAGGTCGAACCGTGTCTTTCCCGAGCCACCTTCCACCTCTTCTTCCGCTTCAGCTTCTCTAGGTTCTGAACTGCTCGGCATGGGATCCGTCGCCAGAGCGCGAGCTACGAGAGCCTCAGCCACTACCCGTGACAGTAGCAACGAAATGGTGGCTAGCGATCTTGCTGCGGGTTCTCCTACGGGTGCTTCTGCATCGCCAGTTGCGAGACAGGGTCTGGGCAGCAGTGATTCTGTGCCTGAATCGCTGGAAGCTGGCCCTGGAAGAGGCACAGCTGCCAGCAGTACCCCTTCTGCCGTAAGAGAATGGGTCGATCAGCTTACTGGGCGAGCGGAACGGGCGAGGTCTGGAATGAGAGTCCCAACAGAGGCTGAGGTTACTCAGCTGGGGAGTATGTTCCCGGATATGCCTAGGGACGTTATCGTTGGTGCTTTGCAACGAAGGTGAGTTTCTCAACCCACAGCCGTCTTCCCCCTCTTTTTCCTACCCCCTTGACATCTCCTTCACTCGTTTCTCCGAGGACACTCACTGAATTTGTATATTTGTTCTGTTCTACCGTGCAGTTCAAACACAGAAGCCGCTGTGGAGACTCTGTTGACTTCCCAACTTGACTGAGCACCACCTGTTTCCATAGAGTAACAACTACATAAACCGACGAAAACATACGTAGAACGACAACGAGAATAAAAAAAGAAGTTACCGAGGATGCAGTAGTTTTCCCCATTCATACCATGCTTCCTTTACTCCGGTGCTTCGTTGTTGTCGTCCTCAAAAGTTTCTCCGTCCTCCTCTTCGGTCAGGTTACTGAAGGCCCCCGCTGGAACAGCGTACAGCCGGATTACAGGCTGAGCGGCATTCCGTGAGTTGTTGGAACCATACAGATAAACATAAAATTCCCATGTGATCACTTACCCGGTTGGGGTCCTTTACTAACACATACTTTCCTTCGGGCATCTTCATACACATATCTGTAATTGTACGCACGATACCCCACCCGTTGGCGAGAGAAACATTCAATTGGCCTGCAAAGTCGGCGGGTCTTACAGACGCTGTGCTCAAAATGACATGGCGTGTGTTGTCGCGAGGGTTCGCCCGAGAGATGTAGCTGCAGGAAAGAGAGAGAGTCGCCTTGTTTAGTAGCATAATGAATGTACTCGAATTTTGTACTCACCCGATTTTCATGAGGTCAGCTCCAGCTAGAACACTCTGGACGGTCCATTTAGCCAACTTGCAGCTGTTGTTCTTCATTTCGGTGGCCACCACCGCACCACGCTGAGCGTCCAGCTTCGAACGCCAGTCTTGGGCACCACCTGCACCTTGAGCACGAGGATCGAACTCGTTCAAGGCACGAATTGTTACCAAACCTTTGCCTTCCTGGGGATTTCCCTGACCGGGAGAGTAAGCATCAACCTCCGTTCGCACACAAATCTTGACATCCTCGTCCTCGGTTATACCGAGATCGAAGACACGGTAGCGATAGCCGCAAGAGGCCAAAGGATCGGTTTCGTCTGGCCCATAGAAAGGGTTTGGATTGGTGAAGTCAACTGGCGCTGGCGGCGGTGACTCTATAACGGTCTGGAAGGCGAAATTCTGGTTGATGTAAGTAGCCTCAAGTGAAAGGGATGTTGCTGTGTTGATCGATGGAATTTCTGGGGTAACCTTCTCAGTTGGATTGTTTGGGTTGGGAGGTGCAGGGTCCTGTGGTGGATCCACCGCGTTTTCGTTGACCGTGACCGTGTCGAAGGGACCACCGTCTCGTTTATCAAAGAAGATATTGTTGCCTTCACGGTTGATGACGATATCCCAGGGGTACGCAGACCTTGGTGCACACATGAGGACACTGAGAATCACATCAGTCGTATAAACATTGGCGACATTTTTGTTTGCGAGCTGTCAAGTAACAATAATAAGCTACACCTACATAGATTGCACATGAGCTTCGATACACTTACCTGCTGGATGACAGGATCTTCTGAAGTGGTGGGATTGTATTTCACCCTCTCTACTAACACAAGAGGCTTCTCGGTTTTTGTGGTAACACGATCAAAAGTCTTGTCGTATGCGTATAATCGGCCGTACGAGTCCCTGAGAGATCGTAGTTGAGATCAGAAGATAACCCAGAAAGTCGGAGGAGGAAACGGACAATTCTTCAGGCTCATCCACCTCCAGGCGCAGTTTGGCCAGACGATGGAACTCGATCTCTTCCAGCATTTGCCAAGAGGCGGAAATGACAACAGATGATTCCCTGGTTCGGTGATTCTGAGATTTCACGTAAGTGATCCCCTTGTAACAGGAGAGTATGTACCACATACTTTGTCCCAGTCTCTCATACCCCTACGACCGCCTCTTTGCGCGCCGCCTCTTGTACTGGAAGCACCGCCTCGTCCTCCTCTAGCAGCCCCTCTAGAAGCGTACGACGAGGCACCTCTCGATGCGCCTCTTCCGCCCCTCGAGAATCCACTGCCGCGCCGGGGAGCGGTAGTCTTGTTATCCACCACAGAGAAGCTAGATTCATCTTCGACATGGAAGTAAGTGAAAGCACTGGCAGTTCCACTGCCGAAAGTTTGTGCGCCATCTCTCCTACGGCCTCCAGAAGCACCACCCCTAGCAGTCTGCTGAGATGCAGCGGCGGACGATTGTCTATTGTCCGTTGAGATATCGTTCCAGTCTGCGAAACGACCAAGTTTGTCCGATTTTGAGTATGGAGCGTAGGGAATATCTTTGAATTTGAATCGCTCAGGAAGACTAGTAGCAGGGGGACCCCAGCCTCCATCTGGATTGTCGTGAATGGTAGGCAATGAGAAGGAAGGCATCTTAAAGTTGGTCGTCAGAGATAAAGTGGACTGGCAGATTTTTTGAGAGATCAAATTGATCGTGGGAACTTTAACATTCTTACACCTGACCATCATGAAGTCAGTACGCTCGACGTTCCCCGGTTGACTCGCCTCGCTAACCACCTATTCCGTCCAGTGTTGTACGCGAAATCAACAAAATCAACGACCTTGAACTCAAGCTCGGGTCTACCTCCGCTTCCTGGCATGATGAATACAAAGGTTGGACTTCGTACTCGTCATGACTGAACGCGAGGCATTCTGAGCCTACTGTCGTCCAGATTCCGCCTATATATATGTTGGCGGCCTCCACTTTGACCTGACAGAAGGCGATGTGATTACTATATTCTCTCAGTGTGTGTTGATCTTGAGCTCGATGATATGTATCTCAACTAACATGTCATAGATTCGGGGAAATCACGGATATAAACATGCCTAGGGATAAGGAAACAGGGAAATCGAAAGGGTTCGCTTTTCTGATGTACGAGGACCAGCGGTCCACTGTCTTAGCCGTGGACAACCTCAATGGAGCCAAAGTCATCGAGAAAACTCTGCGGGTTGACCACGTGAAGCAGTACAAGCAGCCCAAAGTGAAGAACGAAGATGGCGAATGGGTTGACATGGAGGAACAGAGCCTCAACGCTCTGCCTAAGATGATCGTTGGTATGTATTCACGCTAGTCCCATGTAGATGCGTACCGCTGATACTTTCTGATAAACAGATGAGGGTGGCGACTCGGACGATTCCACATCTTCGGATATATCTATCGATCCAGAGGACCCTATGTACGAATACCTAGTCGCAAAACGCAAAGAAGAGAAGGCTGCGCTCAAGTCCAAGAAAGGTAAACCATCCAAAAACAAGGAGAAGAAGAAGAAACGCGACAACGAAACTCCGGAAGAGCGCAGAGCTCGCAAGGAGCGCAAACGAGAGAAGAAAGCTAGTAAAAAAGGCGTGTCAGATGGAGTTAGAGGTGTCCAGGACCTCCTCCAATCTCTGGGTGTTGAAAGAGCCAGTCGCCATTCTTCTAGACATCCTTTGGATGATCGAAGTCACCGCGAGCGAACACGATCTCCTGGACGTAACTATGAACATGACTCTCGAGGACGACACAGCCCGGACTCTGACCAGAGGCGCAGAAGGAGGGAAGATTAAGCTTGGACCACGAGCTCGAATATGTCCATTTCGTTCCGTGGGATTGAATCCTTCCTCCAGACCCAAGATTTTCTCCTCAGGGAGCTAAACTAACGGGTTTCCTTTTTGAACCTCGTCTCTTGTCGCAGCTTTGTATTGGAGAATAAGGTCATGGATTCTATATTCTATTGATACAGTCCTAAGGGCAACGAGCACGGTAAAAATACAAGAAATGATTGTCAGGAGATTATAGCTCAGTAACCACTTAATACCAAGGAGCCCACCCTGCATACATCGCTCCCTACGCAACAGAGACCTGTCAGTTTGCTGTTCTTCCATTGATACACCACATACCAGATTGTTAGGGTCTGTAGCCTCCAGGATGAGCATATGAACCAAACCCTCGACAGGTATCTCGCGCTCGACAATTTTCTCCTTTGGACCAGACCCTGGCTGGTATATCCCACTGATTCTCTTCTCGATGGGGTTCATCGACCGTTTCGCTAGCGTGCGCAGGTCCGTGGAGGGTTTTGCTTGATTTCCTTGGGGTATATCCTTACCGGCCCTCATCGGCTTACGAGCTTCACGATCCTGAGCACGCATCATAAAAATCGATCCGTAAAGGACATGACACGAAAGGACTAACCATCTTCCTCTTCGCATCCTCCCACTCGACCAGTGGGTCGTGAAGGAAAGCGTCAAGTACACTCAGCAAAGATTCTTTATTGGTCCGGAAGAGGCCAACGGACTTCTCGCAGGCAATGCGGAAAGGTCCTGAAGACACACGAACAATATCTATCGCATCAGACTTAAGTACTTAAGTAGCATAACAAACAAACTCACCTTCATATCCAGTGACACCAAAAGCCGCAATCATATTCTGAGTGAGCCTGAATGGTACTCGCTCCGGTACTTCTAAGGATTTGCCCTACGCCGCATGAGTTCATGGGCCAGCAATGAAGAGCTAGCAGTCTCTTACTCGATCAAAAAGGCAGTTGAAGTCGATATGGATTGCGTCCCCTGAAGTAACGTCTATCAGGATGTTCTCGAGATGTCGATCGCCCAGTCTGAAGAGAGATATCGGTCAATCCCAGTTGAGCCCCGAAAAATGATAGCTGCGCACCCCAATATCCATCCAATGATGGAGCCGACAGCGGCGGTTCTAGTGAAGACCAATCGTCTAGCGAGCCAAACAGAGGGTTCTGGGAAGGCCTCCAAGAACCACTCATGGAATATCGGAGGGAAGCTTGTTACCGTCACCCACACTTAACGATTATACCTCTCCTACAGACTAAAACCAAGACTCACAGAGGAAGCACCTCCTTCACAAAAAGCTCTCCCGCTTCAGAGTCCCTAGTTCGAGCTTTGATCTTCTTGTAGGTATCGTGCATACAAGGAAGCTATAGGAATGCTCAGTGGAAGCTCGTCAAGTACTCAATGAGCGAGTTAGGTTGACTTGCCCAATAAGGAAGATTCTTTCTAGTTTTGTACAGGTTCAAGACAAAGGTCCGCATAGGTGTCGTATTAGGAACCCATTGTAGAATACCGGAATCTTCGTTCAACGGTACAATCGCATACGTCCTGACATCTACTAACAAGTTAGCATGGACTAAGCTAGATGGGAAGTTGACTGACGAAGCTGCCGACGACGAGACTCAGAATTGGCTTTGAAAATTTGGTTTATCAACGCATTGAAATCCATCAACCTGGCGTCCTTTCTGAGGTCGTCCTTGGGTTTGCAAAGGAAAGGGTATGTCTGCCCATCTGTGCCCAGGATGACAATTTTCTTTGGCTTCGCCAGTGACGGCATGACATCGATGTCCTCAGCGAATTCTTTTGCAAAGATCACGATTGGCATAAAGAAAGAGGGGAGCGGGGGGAGCTTACCTCGGAAGGTGGGTGGGTTGCTGGCAAAGGGTTGGAAATCCGAATCAGCTATCGCTGCGGCGGGTAAAGCGACGGTCAAGGATTCTTGAATAGGGAGAATAATTGGACTTCTGGCAAGTTGGCGAAGTTGAGGGAAATTCTTGGAGATTGAAAGAGTCTTCACTGTCGATTCCTGAGGCAGCTGGAAATCACATAGAGACAATAATTCAGATGCCATGGCTGAGGAGGCGGGTATGAGGATACGGAGGTCTGTCAGAGCGCTTTTTGGATCCGCCTAAGTAGATCTGCGTCATATCTGGGCTGCGAGGACGTGAAGGATTGAACATACCCTCAGTTTGTCGATGATTGTCTTGCCTCGTTGCTGCCGTTCCCTTTTATTCGATTTTGTGACAGCGGCAAACAACCACAATCCTTGTTGAGGAGATTCACGAATGATAGAGGATATCAAGACTGCGAGTAGCCGCCAGACGTCGGGATGTGGATGGCTGACCCGTGACATGATCTGAGGGAAGGCCGTGTACCACTACAGCTGCATATCAGGCAACGATGCACATACGTACCAATACTGGTACGCACCTTGAACCCAGGTATGGTCGTGATACAGCCCCGCATTGTTTCCATAAGGGGGCCGAACTGGGAATGTTCAGCGAAAGCAGGATCTTCACCTCCGTCTAACCAAATGGTCAACATCCTGGGTATAGCCTGGTACACGTATTTTGAGCCATTCTTCACAGCTTTGGCATAATACTTGACGGTATTCCAGTTGAGCTTGACTCCTCTAAAAGCTCCTGTTTCAATACACTTCCCAAACATAGCATCTCCTTGCCTCACCGGTTGATTCTGTCAGGTCCAGGTGGTATCTCCTTGAATCTCTCATCTTGATATTTCCCAATATGGTAAGGAGCACTTTCCCATCTAGATATAACCAAAGGCCATGGCGCTCAGCTCCTGTACAAACTACACACTCTCATGGAGACTCACTCAGGGTTAAGAGTGTGGGCATGTTTGAAAACATCCAGAACTTCAGTTGAATCAAAGCGAGACAGAGTGTTCATCCATCTAGCTCGCAGTACTTGAATCTAGAATTGTTCAAGTCAATCATGGCAATCAGAGCAAGAAAAAGAAGTTCCTCCCTCACCTTGGCGTTGAGACGAGGGTCGCCTGGCATATCGTCCATGATTTCAATGACATTCTCACTGTGTATCAGGGTAGAAGGCTGATTCTCTCTTGCCGCTTGGTGGCGAGTTGCGTTCTCCAGTTCTTGCAAAGCTCTCAGAGGCTCCCCGACAGAATTCAAGAGCTTTGCGCTTTGAATGAACGCTTCGGTCGACGCATATTTGTGAGCGTGCAAGACAGCGGTGTATGCGACTTGCCACTGTTTGGCTTTCCGTGCGGATTTCGCACTTGTTAACCAGGATTGACCTATCTCTCCTTCCAAAGCGGGTGATCTACTATCCCGTACTATCAGAACTAGCTCAAAGCATACGGAATAACTCACATCAGAGAGAAAGCTGTCCTGCGAAGATTGACCAGGGACTGACGAACACGAAAGTTTGGGAGAGTCGTCGTGAGTCGTCGTGACATCAGCGCGGACAGCTTTGATATCTGTTTCTTGCTTTCTCGCTCTTCAAAATCCTGGTCCGCTAGAGTCATCAGGACGGTGCCGATCCGCTCGAGTTCGTCCATCATGTGCAGATCGAGGACTGCACCGTAAGACTGACGGTAGCCCTTGCTTCCCGATGCGATAAGCGGTGCTCCTAGGAATGATCTAGCCTCTCCGAGAGCGAGGGAGAAAGCTGCAGTATCCTGTCTTCTAGCTGCCAGTAAAACTTTGGCGACAAGGATAGACCGGGAACTGGAAGAAGCATCTCTAACAGTGTCCTCGAGTTTGTCCCAGGCCCCCACGGACCAGTAGCTCTCTGCCTGAAAGCCTGAAAGTAAGGGCCTACCCGTGGGATTGCGTGAAAGGACTCCTGAGATATGGTTCAAAAGTGTATCTAGCAACCAATCAAAACCGGAAGATAATGTACAAGAAAGAAAGTATACCATGATGACCCAAATTTTGCAAGCAACGCAGCAAGCCAAGATGTAGCTCCATATCGTTGGGATGCTCCTGTAGCTTCATTTCCCAACAAGTTTGTGCAGCGGTCCAGTTTCCCGTGCTTTCATGTTGCCGAATCTGATAGTCGAGAGAAGGAGCGGGTACAAGGGTAGATATACCCTCCATTCCATCTGGCTCGTCGATCTGGGCGTAAATCTCGTGGAGTCTGTCATAATAATGATCTGTTGGCCCCGAAGTTCCCGATATTGCCAAAACGTGTCGCTCGTAATTCATTAGGGCTCGGGCGTAAGTCTTACACTGAAAGGCGGCCTGAGCCATTAGGCTGTGGTCCAGACTGTCAAGGATAGACTCGACCCTGCTGAGCTTCACGTCCATTTCCTGTTCCATAACGGTAGCTCTTCTGCCTTCCGACTTTTTCAACGAACTTTGTTGCCGCATGAGACGTGTCCATCGACTGAGATGATCTAGAACTGTAAAGATTGCCTAATAACCTTTGCATTAGAAATAGGGGATGTGTAGTCAGTGATCGCCGACCTGAGTGCTTAGAAGCCGCTTATCGTCGCTGGACTTGCTCTGGGGATCAACTTGATCCTCCAAGACTGTTGTTATCTCGAGTCGTACTTTTGCGATACTGTCTCCGTGGTCGGACAACAGAGTGATGAGTACGAGGTGAGGAAGAAGATGTTGGGCCACGGTGGCATCACGATGTAGGGTGATGCAGTCGAAAACTTCGAACATCGATCTTGCAAGGGGAATAGTCACTTTCGAGCACAGGAATCTGACCCAATGCTGGATCCAATCCCTGTATGTGTTGTGTGATCTGTACACAGGACCGGCAAGCTCCTCAAGAGGTTTGATATTTACTGAGTATTTGCTGGTCATGAGAGGGGGTAGTTTTTCTAGAACGTGAGGAGGAAAGCTATCCCAACGTTTGAGGACCCTTGTTGAAACAGAGCGATTGTTGAGCACCTCAGTTGTGATGTCGCATAGCCTAAGAAGTTGCTGTATGTTGTACGCCAGGTACGATTGATATGTCATGTCGGAGGTGGAGGAGAAGAGTCCCATGAGGACACCAGAAATGAACGATGCGGCCCAGTTCTTCGAGGCTTCTTCATCTGAGAAGTCAATTATATCGTGCAGCTCGCTGCTATCGTTCCCAAAACTGCATCTATCTGGATCTAGAGCACCGATAATCCCTATGCATTCGTACACAAGAGCACGGATGACCTCTGATTCTTCGCACTCCCGGCTGGATACCGTTAAAAGTGTTGCGATGGACTGCCCCAACACGGGGTCGAAGATGTCTTTGGACAAAATAGTAGGAAAGAGGCCGTCGGATTCGGAGAGTAGGAATGCTTTCAATTCCCTCAACGATTGCAGAGAGATAGTAGCATTATCATGAGAGCATCGCTCAAGAATATATCCAAGTCTGGCTTTGGGTGATCTGTTTTGGTGCTTTTGAATAGCCTGATGAACCTGTCTGAGCTCGGTTATCGACCCGAGGTCGACAACGTCATTGAGATCGAGGGTTTTGCCAGCCTGGCGGCGCAAGATTGCCAATGCATCCTCAATTAATTGTCGAGCTAAATTCCGACCTGCATCAGAGAGATTGGGCCACATCGTCACAAAGGATGCACATGATGCAGGGAAATGTGCGCGGAGTTCCTCAGGACGAATAGTATGCAGAAAAAGCTTCCAAGTGGCCATCGCTGCCTCTGAAATCACTGGAACTGCAAGCCCGGTTCTCAAGAGAGCAACAAGCTATAAATAAATTTGAGATGAGAAGGACTTGTCGACGACGAAGAGACACACTTGTGGGGCAGACTCGTTGCATCTGTATCCGACTCGCTTGATAAGGGTGCCCAGTCCTCGTATGATGCGACCTTTGAGACGCATATTTTTCTTGATCTCTGATTCTTGCCATCTGTGGTACATATGGGCGAGTATGGCCAGCATATAATGATAGAGACGTTCTTCATTGCCTACACCACGAGGTTTCAGCTCTGGGTCGGCCTCGAAGGTCCCCAGGATCCTATCTAATGCAGAATTCGCCTAGAGCCAAGACTTAAGAGTAGAACCCACAAAATGATGGGAAGACTTACTGCGCCCACTGCTTGGCTGGTCTCATCTCCTGTAGCAATAACAATCTCACCCAGAAGGGGTACTGCACAGGACCGAAGTAAGCCGGCTACCGTGAGCCCCTCTGCATAGCTACGGAGCGCAGTGCTCATGAACTTGATGGCCGTGTCACATTCGGCAGCGTTGAGCAGAAAGATGTGAGAAAACACCAAGTGCGCATAATTCAGAAGCACACGCTCCAGATCATCCTCCATCTGTCCAAGTACTTGATCCAAGACAGCTTTATCGCCTCTGGTGAATAGGTGGGGCAGGAAGTATGTGATTGTCGTTTGGAAGAATTGGCGCGATGACATTGTAAGCAACTGCAGGATTTCCTCAAACATATTAGGCTGTGACCTTAACTGTAAAACGACATATGGCGAAATCTCTGGCAGATGAGGTATCAAAAACTGAGCACAAGTTTTCCTCAGGCTTTTAGCAGCTGAGACAATCTCGAATACTGTGGTTTAGCGATTTTCAGGTAGAGAACCCCTGAGCACATACCTGGGTGTAGGCTAGACCAGCAAGAACAGCTTCTCTGTAACCAAGTCGCGTCACGAGACAGTACAGCGCTGGCCCACGATGCTCAGGCCGTTCGCTCCTGTAGTATCATTAGTGAAACCTGAAAGGGGAGTAACACATGTATTACCGAGCCATTAATCCAAGGGTAATTAGAAGAGTCTCTTGGGCACTATGCTGCGATGCGTGAAGTAGTTGCTGTGTACGAGAAAATAGAAGAGTCCTTTGGTCCTTCTCTAGAAGATGTAAACAAGCTTTGATGCAACGGCTAGATGAATTTTTCAGTTTCTTTGAAGGGAGCCTAATTCGAAGGATGGCATACCCAGATGTGATCCTAACCCTTCTATCGCCATGAACGAGGTACTTGCACAGTATGTCAATGATCAATTGGGTTTCTTCAGCCGGAAGAGAATTTGTTGTATTTAACGCAATCTCGAGCAATTGCAGTACTTGAATCCGCTTTGAAACAGCCATCGAGGAGATATTCCCCCTCAGCATATCGAGAGGGATGCGAGGTGGAATCATACAGCCTGTGATTTTGTACTCTTTAATCGCCTCAGATACCTTGCGAAGATCTGCAAGAACCTCGGGCAAATTCAATAATTGCGACAGTTGTCTAGCCCAGTCAACTAAAAGAATATTGAATACTACTAGGAGACGACTCACTGTAAGGACAAATTAGTGATGGACTCGACAAACGATAGAATCAGCTGGGCCCCTTGCACCTCGCTATTAGTCACAATAGAATGAGCGGCAGGCGATACTTGAATGATCGAACGAAGCAAAGAACGTTGCCATTGGGACTGCTCGTAGTCTGCGTTTTCAATAAGTTTTCGACGTTTGGCTACTTCCTCTCCAGCCCGAGAAATAATTTCGGACATAGAATGTTCGGTGTCCTGATCCGCATCGTTGGTTGTTAAATCGATAGCACAGGACTTGAGGTAAGAGAGCGGTGCCGCCTAATGATGGTTCATCCAACCGTACATATTGCCAGGGAGGAGACCTACCTTCCAGTTCACTGGCTGAGCACCCGGCTCGGTGCGAAGGACCTGCAAAATGAGAGTAGCCATTTCAATTTGATCCTTCGGATACATTAAAGCAAACGCTTCGCTTATTATTCTATCTGGGGACTCCAAAAGGGTGCTGGATTTCTCGTGTGTCCGTATACGCAAGAAGGACTTGGAGAAAGAGCGAGGGACTTGTTCCAACTGCAACTTCTGGGCAGGAAGCGAGGCAGATAGCAAGGAAATTTTAGCAAGAACTTGTAGACGAGCGATCATAGTCATGGGCTGATTGGCCGACGCGCAGCAGTCGTGTAGTTTATTAGCTAGTGCCTTCGCCTTTCGTTGTTGAATGGGTACAAAGTGACTTAGGACCGGACCTGGTATCAAGCCCCATATCACTATCTCAAGCATCGTGCACAGAGCAAGGACTTTCTGGGATCCATTGGTCAGAATGAAGTTGTCTGCGTTACGCTTCAAATACTGTTAGTGAGACCAATGCAATATTCTTGAATTGCCTGAATTACCGTAGAGGGTTGTACAAGGTCCTTGTCATAGTGGTCAACTTTGTTTTTCTCGAAGAGAGAGACACAAAGGGGGTAGGGCAGAGTCCCCCGTAGTAAATCTAGGCCTCTGTCAGCGATGCGCAGATATGACAGAGAACGGACGCCAGACCTTCAGCTACGTCCAAGCACTCCACAGAAACATCTCTGAGAAGGCACCAAGAAGATTCCGTCTCCCCTAAAGTAGCATCCCCACCGAGTGCCAGCAACACTTTCGCTGCCGCTTTGGAGCAACGTTCTGCCAACGATTGTGGTCCAGGTAATTCGGGAATTGGTGTTTCCGTGACAGGGAGACATACGAGGTAGATGCTGATGTTCAGAAGACGAGCAAATATAGTTCTCGCAACGTTTCCAGCCTTCTTGTATACTGTCCGAATACGATGGTGAACACGCTGTATGAGGTCGAGAGCGATATCGACAATACGGGCATGTTCTACGATTTGGTTCCAGTCCCCACTAGTGGCGGCGATAGAGACAAAAGGGGATAGAACTTTGTCGGATAGGTTAGTCAGAACGGAGACCCAGGTATCCACGTCGACTCTGGTATTTCCGCTGTCTCCAAGGTCGTTGACGATGAGATCTTGGACAAACTTGAGCCAACCATGCGTGCTCTCTTGCTCCGTGAGGCCCACTACAGTGGTTTGTGATTGTTGATCCATTAACTGCCAGTGGACTGAGATTCACTGCCTGTATACGCTTACGCCCAGCGGTCTAAGTCGACTCTGGCATTGAACCCGAATCGTAAGCTAGAGGGCGTCCGTTGGATGATGGACTGGAAAGTCAAGAGGCTTTCAAGAGTGCTCCTTGCTTGTTTGCGCGGTCAGCTGACGTCTGCCTATGCCATAAGGATTAATGGTGTTTTTAAGGACTTGCACCGGTTCGCGCCGCGTCCGGCCACACCTCTACCGTCCATGAGTACTACATATCTTCTCCTCGGCTTATGCTCTTTCGTATACTTACATGAACTTGGGAGAATAGAATAGTATTTTAGGGTCTGACTCTCATCACTGTCCATGAACAGTGATGCATGCCTACTGGGTAGTAGAACCATCCACAATCAGATTCCAGAGTGACTCTAACCCACCACGGAAGTGTACAGCTCTTCATGGGCTACCACGGCCTTCAGTGCGTTTAGAAGGGGTGCCACACACGATACTACACTCAACGGGAAACGAACTCGTGGACACTCTAGATTCTCATTTTCTCTTGGATGATTTGGCTGCTAACTTTTTGCTCGTACTAGATGTTTCTGAGGTATCAAGAAACCCTCCAAGGTCCAGGGCATTTCGAGCGGCTTGATTTATGTGCTTGAATCGATCAGGGCCTAGATGAATCCCACCGAAGTAGCGCGTCACCACAACTAATACGTTCTCAAGCTCCTAATTAGGGTAGGTAATTGATTTCAACACGAGGAGAAGAGTGCAACAATTGTCATACCAGAATTTGAAGAAGATGTGCCAATCTACCGCCAGCTGCTGTTTCCCCGTCGTCATCGCTGTCTGATAACATACACTCTCAGTCGGAGGAAACAATGAAGCAGATGGATGCTACTCTCCTTGGTGCAATATATTTCCTGATTTGCATCGCCATGCATGTATGATCGGATGAGCTGCCTTTGCAATACGCCTGTCCATCATAAGTTGGTTGAGAAGTATTGGAACCTGGAATATGAGGCGTAAGCTGGCGGACTTCAATCACAAGTAATACCCAGTCAAGGCACTTGCATCAGAAGGAGCGGAAATTCTGCAAGCACGTCCCACAAAAGAGCTCTTCCTATCCAAGATAGGCTCAGCCTCAACCATCGTAACAGTCAAAGACGATAGCATCATGTCCTCCGAAACAGAGATTTCTAGTGGCGCCTCTATAGGTGGTACGCTGCGGACCGGTTGATCGATATCTCCAACTAGAGGGGCTTGCACTGAGTCTTGCATCTGCCGCCGTGCTGCGTTCTCACTGAGCTTGTCCTGATACCAGGCTGTGCACTCGTCTAGCGCACTTTGCAAGCCATCAAAAATGCATACAGTCCCGGGGACCCAGTCTATGCCTTTGACAGAGATGAAGGTGCGCAAAACGACACCAAACAGTTCTGAATCTGCTGCTATATCCCCAATATACCGCGTTAAAAGCTGTAGCTGGGGTGGGGAGCTCGCTGGGTATGAGGGCGGAAGGGAGACGAGGACCGCAAGCGGAATCGCTTCAAACGGCGAAGCAAGACTGGAGAAGTTTGGCATGAGGCAGTGTGTTTGATGATTCTGACAGCGTACCCACTTGAGGTCCACACGTAGTCTGATCGTGTCTCCAGGCGCAAATATGTCAGGGTGATCCCCATCCTGTGGCCAGAGCTGGATGGCATGGTCCCCGTATATGGACTGTAGAACTGCCGAATGTAATCATAGATCCTAGACTCAGCCGAACGCGCAGAGCCCTGAGAGCTGGTGATGAAGACCTTGTATCTCTGAAGCGACGTCCTGATATTGTGGGTTGTCAGAGAGCTGAAGGACGAGATCCTCGAGTTTTTCCAAGGGCATTAGGATTCCGAATGGAAGAGTGCTTGTTGTGCTTGTGTTTGAGGCCGCTCCTGATCGAACCGTGATGGTTACTGAATATTGTGTACTGATCACTAACGCTGATCAGTTGTAGCTGGGCGTTCCTTTCCACCCAATGGGGGCTATCTACCCTCTCTCAATAACTACTTCATCCTCGCACTGTCCTATTCCTTAAATTCCCTTCTTCTGCACCATTTCATGCCACCTGTTCATGATGAAACCAAGCACTCTGATAATTTCTTTCATACCGATGCAGCAAGCTCCTCTCACAGAGCAACCTCCAAACGAAGCAAGCCGAAAAAGGCCAGTCATGCCTGCACGGCCTGTCGGCGGCAGAAGTCTCGTTGCGAGATTCTAGGTTCGTCTCGAGTCCAGTGCCATTATATTGCAATCGCTTGATGATTCTGTCTCAAAACCTCAGGAATGGAGGATGGTCGTTTAAGATGTCATCGTTGCAAAGTTCTGGGTGCGAACCTCGTCCACCGAATGCTCTGTTTCCCGCTCACAACAGTCCTACAGGCAATATATGCTCATACGAGACATCAGATAAATCTTTACTTCGTGACTTCAAATCTGCTACAGCGCGAGAAGCTGGAAGCTCTTCCCCACAACCACCAGAGAATCCAGAAGCACCTATGGGCGTCATCTACTTCTCCGGCGATGCTCACTATCGGAAAAGATACATCGGAACTCGTCGACCTAGCATCTCTCAATGGAATGTAATAGTTTCTAGCTCAGGCGAACACGAATGGAGCGTCGCGCCCATCCTAGCAGTGCATAATATTGCATCTGCGCAAACTTCTAGCACCCCACCTTGCCCACCATCCACCTCTATCCTCTCATCTACTCAAGACGCAACACTATCGGACATACTGACCCCGGAGCAAACTCAGCACCTAACATACGTGTTCGTCACCTAATACCTATGTTCTTGAGCATAATTTCCTGGCATGACTGACACTGGGCTTACAGCTTCGAAAATCGATTTCTCCCGTGGCTGAATCTACCGAGCGCAGGGCCTAACCTAGGAGCAGGCCAACAAGCACCTTTCCTTGAGCTTGTCTGCTGTACTATTGCAGCGCGATACCTTGAAGGCAAGCTCCGTTCAACACTCCTTCCCAGAATGCATAAGCTTCTAGAGCGCAACGTTGTTCGACAAATGGCCGAGCCTGTGGCTTCAATCGAATCAGTACTTTCTTTGCTCATCCTGGCGCTCTGGGGAAACAATTGCCAGATCGTCGCCGAGACTCCGACGATGAGCCAAGATGCTTTCACGACTACTCAGCTTCTTCACACTGCTGCAAATCTGGCTATCACTCTCGGTTTTAATCACGCGTCCAGCAAATGCCTAACTCTAGCTGACGAACGGACTGAAAACGGTGGTACTCTTAGCCCACCCAAGCAGCAAGAGTATCAAAACCATCTTAACCACGCCCATATAGTGAGTTACTCCACATCCATAGCTCGCAAAATTCTCACAATCGTACCTGAAAGTGGTTGTCCATCACCAACACCGAGTCTATGTGAGTTCCTATGGGCCAGTAACTTGCCCTCGTATTTATTGACTCTCCCGCCAGTCTATGTCTTGGAACAGGTAACTTGCCCACCACGAAACGCTCGTCATTTGATCGTCGTCTGGTCAACATCCCTGCCTCCGCCACTGGCGCCTGTGTACGGGAACTTCGACTAGGGCTGCTTGCAGAATTATTCGACATCGTCGAACAGGGAATGCAGCTCAGGCTCGCTCACGCTGATCAGTTGCAGGATTGGAGTGACGAGATCTCCGAAGTACTGCTCAAACTTGGTCGAATGGATCGTATAATCGCACCGCTGCCAGGTAAGTTTCTGCCATGCACGTAGTCCTGACCGCACTCAAACTGAACCCCGCTCAGTATTGCTGGACCAGGAGTCGTTTCATTTTTACATAACTCGTGTCCTTTACTCAATCGTCCGAGTTACGTTCTTGTATTACGCGCAGGGACAATGTCGGCATCTATGCTCGTACAACACAAAGGAGATTCAGCATAAGCCGTGGCATAAAGGATTTAGTTCGACTGGGGTACACTTCTTTGCCACCTGGTCTCAGGATGCCGTCAGCTGCGCAGAGTCCCTACTCTTACACCTTGCTTCCGCCGCCAAACTACCATCATCCACATCCTCCTACCCAAGCCAAAACCTCCTTACCTCCGCGCCAGATCGAATCTTCTGCATGGCGACCTTCTCCGCCACCCTCTTGGTCATGTCGAAATTCTGGTCAGCCGAGAATGCTGGGATAGAATTCGTCGGCGCCACGGACGGGCTTCTCACCAGAGCAATTACCGTGCTGGAGCAATCAAGTCTTTTCCCAGAAGATCATGCCCAAAAATGCGCGAAGTGGATCCAGAGGATGATCACGGCCTGGGAAAACCGGGATCAGGAGGATGACGCAACTCCCAATGGAATCACCCGAGATGCGTCTCCTTACTCGCCGGCCCCCACCATTGAGCCCGGTTTACCCGAGGTACAGTGGTATCCATCACCCGCTGCAACTGCTTCTTCAAGTGACTGCGCTTCACCACACCCACAGGACCTCCAGGTCGCCTTCCAGTCCCAGCGACCCAGTGGTGCACCGACGGACATGTATTTTGAGCATAACTTCTGGAACATGCTCAATACTAGCATGGAGTTCCAGAGTGGTCAAATCTGGCAAGCCCGGTAACCAGACACGCCTGCCGTTGAACATAGCACCTTCATTTATTTTTACAGGGCTCTTCTTTGGGCAACGATCTCGCTTTCGTTTTATTTATTACTGTTGTATTATAACGCACACCGGCATACTAAACCGACTATTCCCTAGATTGTACCTTACTTGGAGAACCAAGTCGGTACATCCACGCTCTAATGTACATGTTTATGTTTGTATACCTTCTGTTGCAATTCTCTATGTCTTTTTTCGCAGTCAAACTCAACTAGGCCTGAGAGATGTACAGAAACACCGCAACACCCGTGGATAAACGCAGACTTGGAACTTCAAGACTACAGTTTCGCTGGACCGGTGCTCTTTTCTTCAACCACGCGGTTCACCAGAGTCCCGATCCCATGTCCAACCCAAGTGCGCACCTCATCACCTCCTTTCAGATGCACCGGTGGCTTTTTGACGAAACCTACACCCTTAGGCGTCCCGGTGAGGATAATAGTCCCAGGAAGGAGGGTCGTGCCCTGAGAGAGGAAGGCTATGGTTTGGCGAACGTTGAAGATCTGGTCTCTGAGCCCCATTCATATATTTGGATCGTTACCTCATCCGCGAGAGATATGACAAGACTCACGACGTAGTCCCATCCTGAAGGGTATGACCGTTGACGGAGCAAGTCAGTCCAATTTGTTGAGGGTCCTTGATTGCTGGCCCGGATACCAAGCAGGGACCTAGCGGGTTCGTGTTGTCTGGAAAAACAATCATCAGGTTGTGTGGAGGTTGAACTCAGAGGAGACAGTCACCGAAGGATTTGGAAAAGCCCCACTGGGAAACTGCCATCTGATGTTTTCTGAAAGAGACCTGCGAGTAATCGATGAACTGGGTCAAATGTTTGAGGAGTAAAATCTTTCGAAGCCTCACATCGTTGGCTCCGGTATAGGCTAACACATAATCTAGGGCGTTCTCCTCGGAGACGTCCTTCGCTGGTTTGCCGATGACAATCACCAGTTCGACCTCATAATCTGGCAGATTATCTTTTACAGGCTGCGCAACGGAAGGAATGGTTATGGCTGCATTGGGAGCGATGAGCGAAGTGGCTGGTTTGTAGAACAGGACAGGAAACGCTGGCTTGGCGAGATTTGCTTCCGCCTGATCGGAATCAAAGGGTCAATATAGGTGCTCAGTGCTAGAGACTGTGGAAAGAACTTGCAGCGTGATCTGCGTAGTTGAGGCCCAGGCAGCGAACAAGGCCAACTTGCTCCCTCGTCAACGGTGAAAGCAGCGTTTTGACCGTGAGGACGTTCTGGGAGACTGAGGCCGAATCGGGGTGCAGAGTATCGCCGATGATTTCATAGGCATCGATTCGAGCACCGTTGTGAGAAGCAAGACCGACTAAAGGGAGAGATTTCAGGGGAGAGCCAGTCTGAATATGCGAAGAGTACGACTAGCCATCGAGCTTAGGGTCGACTGGCTCTCCGATATGAATCTGGCCGTCTTGTACGGCAACGAAACGGATAAGACGCGTCCAAGGCTACAAAATACCATGAAAGAGGAGATATAAGCCTGAAGAACTCAGACAGAGGCTGGCAGTGGGACCAACTGTGTGTATGGGCATTGTGGTTGGTGGGAGAATACGAGTCGAGTCCGAAAGGAACCCCGTTAGTCCTGGGCTGGGGAAATATGTAGAGCTGACCGGCTTTCCGGGCCGCTGGAATATAATGGGTCACACCAGGCCAAACAGACACCCACAAGTGCCTCTCGTTACGCATGTTGACAGACCTCCATATCCCCCTCGAACAGCATCTAGAGCAGGTATTCCTTACCACACAGCGAACTCAACCATTTCGATCTTGAACTTTTCAATTTATTCTAGATATCCTCCCCCAGATCGACCAATGCAGCCATCCGGAGCGCTCTCAGCTCCCTGGAGCAGATGCTAGCACATTCAGCAGCAGATCAAGCATACAAGCACGCGTTCTTGTCCTTGCAGCTCACATTTCAGTATAACTGTGAGGTCTACTGCAGCTCACATCTCTTGACAGTATCCTGACGCCCCCAGGTGCCTGTCGAATTCTACCTTTTCTGGCACGGTCCACAGAGTCTGTTCAGCAATTGACCAATCACGGCGTAATAGATCGTGAGCCATGCGTCTTGTCACACAACCTGCACTTTGCTCATCATCTCGACTGTTCATGGAACAGCGAACAATTCTCCTGAAATCGAGACAATCACTGCCAACCTCTATGTCGCTCTGTGTTTGCTTCAAGGACTAGCTCTGACACACACAGAAACGAAGGCATATCTAGGCAAACCTCATTCACTCCATGTACGCGTCTATACTTACTTCAACTTGCATTAAATGCCTCTGTGTATCTCACAGTTCCAGTATCATTCTAGACTCTGCTCGACTTGCTCCTAGCATCCAGACACCTGCCTGTCTCAAAGCCGACATCACCACCCTCACCACCTCCTTTGACATCATGCATCCTTGACACGCTCCTTTGCGTGCTGGTGGATCTGCCACAGTCAATAAGATCCTTTGAGACTTCCAATGGCCTCCAGGCTGTGGTCAAAATTCTCAAACGCGCTGGCACACCGCGTGAAGTTCGGTACGCTTATCTTGCATTCTGGTTCACAAGGAGATCCTGATGTAGCTCTTAGGATGAAATGCTTGGAATTTCTTTATTTCTATCTGCTGGATGAAACGACCGATGACATAGTCCAGAGCAAGCATAAGCGTTCCGTATCTTCAGTGGTAGCCATGACCACTCCGTCACTCACACCCTCCCCTTCGTTCTCAACCGCCGCCACCTCATCTCCTCGAACGCCCCATTGCCCATCGACACCGTTTCCAAAAAGACCACCACGCATATTCACCCCTCCGACTCTACAGGCAGGAAAATCGCACGACCCACAGACACCCAGCAGCAAGAACCGTCGTACACCCGCTCATCTATTGATATTGAACCGGCCAGTCGATTTTGTGCCAGTCAGTCCTACCAAATCAGCAGCCCGGGAGTATGACGACACCCTTATCAACGACATTAACCAAGATTGTGATCCAGACGACGAGCAAGACACGTATGTGTCCCCTGAGAAGAGAACGACAGAGGAAAAGAAGAAGTTGCTCGGCGGGTTGTTGGGCAACGTAGATGCGCTGGTAGAGGGGGTCCGTAAAGCCGGCGTGTGGGGTTTAGGATAGTTTAGACTCCTGTATTACGGTGGGAGAGCACTAGGGTGTATGACATGATAGACACATAGCGAACAGAATAAGAGTTGTTGAGGAGCAAGAGTAAATACGAGATGCGATGCCTATGGATTATTTCTGTGGGCAGTAATGTCAAGTCGAGCGCGGAAGGCATCCCAGCGAACTACGCACTTTAACCTCGCCCTCTTTCCCAATTGTTGCTGTTGTTGGATTCCTTCCTCTAGCGGAAGCCGCCAACACTCGAGCCTCCTCATCAACATCTGTGAATTCATCTTGCTTCACTGCCCCGATGGACCATGCCCATATACCTACTCCGAAAGCACCAATGGCAAGACCTGTAACAAGATTCCTGATTCTATACGGTTCCCTTGCTCTGAGCAGACCGGGGGACATTTGCTATGACATCGCATAGATGAGTAACGATTTACAAGTGAAAGGAAGCAGCATGTGGCTTTACACCAGATTTTGGTCTGTAGGACTTTGCTACGCCCTTGCGATCTGCATAAGGTGTAACGTTGCTGTACTCTGACATCGTTGGTTAAGCTAGTGGTTGGTGCTGAGGTGGTTGGTGTTGGGGCTGCCAGACTTTGGTATTTCGCACTGTCGGCGCTGGGGAGGAAGGTCTAGCCAAGGTCTCGTATGCGCCCGGCCCGCCTTCAGACTCTCTTTCTGCTCCAACACTCGAGGACTGGCGCAGCGACTTGACTTACGGAGAGTATCTGGGATACTTGCAATTCTCCTCTAGACCTTCTCTGCTGAGAACTCTTGACTGAATTCGACTGCATAACACTGGCTGGACCACTTCTTTCATCTCATTTGCAATGCGTTTCGTCTCACTCGCTTGGTTTGCTCTGGCTGCTACCTCCGTTCTCGCCCTTCCTATCCCTCAGAGGTGAGCCGCATGCCCTCCCACGTACTGACGTGAGCTAACCTATAGGCCAAACATCAGCCGCACTTTGCTTGAAAGAGAATCTCGTCCATTGACTACGTCGGAACGAACTGAAGTCTCTCAGAAGTTGAACGATAGGTGACTCAGCTTTTCGGCCCAACCGTCGCTACTACAGCTCAAAGATATCTTTTTACCACTACAGCCTACCAGAGGGTAATACCCAACTGGCGGCGAAAATGGGCGCAGAGGTGAGCAAATCCGCTCAGGATAGAGGGTTCTCTATGGTTCGATTGTCCAGACTGGAGCTAAAGAAAGAATACGAGTTCGTACATTTTCCTGCACATTCCGTATGATCTTGTTAACGCCACGTGGGCAGCGCCATCATGGAACTCTACCAAATCTAGTTCTATCTTGGTCCCTGATAGTCGAACTTGTTTGACAACCCCTCGCAGGAGGGAAAGTACTACAATCATACCCTATCAAGTCGCCGGGGAGCCGAAGCATACGAATAGTCAGATTTATCCCTTCGAATAGACTCCGTGTATTTAGCTGCCTAGAGTTGTATTCATCGATTTTCCAACAGCAGGTTGACTGAGTTTCTTTCTGCAATTATGTGTATGACAGTTGTCTTCAACTAGAATCGTTCAGTATTTCAAGTACTCAAGGCCTGTATCACACGAATCAACCACCATAAAATCTCCGAATTCGTGAAACGCGCTGGTTGCTGGTACAGTGGTAGTCTGATTCCGTCGCATCACCTGACCGCATCCTGCCTTATCTTGGAATTTCGTGCCGGTCCCATGTCCCAAGGCTCTCTCTATGATCCCAGACGCCATGTAAACGTGCTGGCTGAGCGTGTCAGGGACGTATCAAGCGTCGACTACCCGGGTCACTATCCTAATGAAGATCATTCATGGGATCTTGCAAAGTTCACAGACGTACGCTATCCTTTAATAAAAGTTCCGTTCAGCTTTGTTGATTTTTTTTTCTTCTTGCTGTCTTGGTTTGTTCTCAGCGGCTGCACGTCGAGGTGCAGCGATTATCTCAGCGGTCTATAGATTTTGATCTTGTTGGCGTAGACGCTGCTATCGCGAACGCTTTCCGACGAATCATGATTGCTGAGGTGCGACTTGTTCGCCCGTTTACCATTGGTCGCCTTCTAATGTGGGACTCGGTACGACAAAGGTCCCGACTATCGCTATCGAGAACGTCTACGTCTGGAACAATACCTCTATCATAGTCGATGAAGTCCTATCGCATCGGATAGGTTTGGTACCGATACATGTCGACCCGCGGAAGTTCGAGATGAAGAATGGTGAGCATTTATTCTTTTCAGAGTGATCGTTTCTGACCTAGCCTATTTCTCATTGAGACAGATGGAGACGACCCAACGGACCGTAACACCCTTGTTTTTCGCCTTCAGGTTGATTGCAGTCGGAACCCCAATGCCAAGAAGGGCGTAACAGAGGATTCCGACTTATACATCAAACATCAGATCCTCTCTTCTGACCTTGTATGGATACCTCAAGGAGAGCAGGAACAGGTGTTTGATGATCCACCACGGCCAACAAATCCAGATATTGTACTCGCTAAATTGCGCCCCGGACAAGGTGTGAATATGGAGTTTCACGCCGTCAAAGGTGTAGGGAAAGACCACGCAAAATTCAGCCCTGTAGGTCAGATACACGTCCGTTCTGCTCCGTTCGGCGTTCAGCTAACATCACGGGTCCTGGTCTAGCCACTGCCTCATACCGTATTCTCCCCCTTGTTGTATTGAACCCCGAGAAACCCGTGCCCAGGGAGTCAGCTGAAAAGTTTGCTGCTTGTTTTGCTCCTGGGGTGATACAGGTGGACAAAAAAACAGGTCATGTTAGCGTCGACGAAAGAAATCTGCGCAAGGACACCGTCAGTAGAGAGGTACTACGCCATCCTGAATTTGAAGGATGTGTCGAACTGAAGAGAGTGCGGGATTTCTTCCTCTGTAAGCGTCGCCTCCTCAGTCCCAGATTTTCTCTTGAAAGCTTACATCTTGGTCCATCCTAGTCAACGTGGAAAGCGAATCTTTCTACAAACCACAGGAGCTTCTTCCGGAAGCCATAAAAATCATGCGGTCCAAAATTTCAGAGATCCGTCGAGCCACCGAGGCATTGCTAGAACAAAGCGACTTCTCGATGAATCATGATGTTGAGATGGCAAATGCATGATATTTCTCATATTATACGAGTACTACCTTGCTAGAATACACGGCTTGTGCAACTCACTCATTTTGGATCTGCGCTGCACATTTGGAGCGCCTTCTTGTCGGAGCGTGTGAAATTGTAGCCTTATGACGACACTAAATACTGCACCAACATGAGCAGTACTTACTCTTCTCCCGCCAAAGTTATTTCATAGGTCAATATTCACTAAACAACATCCACATGCCCGTCAAGCTCGAAGGAAGCTGCCACTGTGGCACAGTGAAGTACACCGTCATGTCCTCTACCCCTGTTCCCTACCAGGTGCCGTCGCAGTACCTCTGACGAGGCGTCATTTTATCGTTATCTCATGCTCAACGACAAACCCTGCTAGCTCTGTCTCTGTTCTATATGTCGCAAAGTGGGAGGTGTTGGCGGTACAATCAATCTAAGTGCTCAGGCAAACACACTCGAGATTCTTCAAGGGAAGGATGCTATCAGGCGAGACAACTACTTCTTGTGCAGGACACAAGACTCATGATATCGATGGACCAATCATTCTCTTTAGAGTTTATCGAGCGATTATGGATCGCAAGACAGGCAAGACAGCATCCTCTGAACGGAATTTCTGCTCCAAGTGCTCTGCGATGCTGTGGCTCTTTGACAAGCAGTGGTAAGCTTCAGCGCTTCAGCACAGGGAGTATTTCACTCTAAATCTAAACACCTCATTTCACAGGCCGGAGCTGCTTCATCCTTTCGCCTCCTCCGTAGACGCACCCGCCCTAGAAGCCCCAGAGACTTTGACGTGCGTCAAAGTTGTTGATAAACCTGAGTACGTCAGACTGCCAGAGGGCAAGAAAGATGTCTATGAGCACTACGGACCACTTTCCATCGACGAGTGGCACAAGAAAAACAAGAGAGTCGTTTGAAAAGAAATAGAAACCTGAAGGAGTTCTCGACCTTCGTTCATGTATCAGTGTTAGAAAATCATATTGTGATATTTCCAATTGGGCTCCAACTAGACTGGCCCAGACCTCACGGAAATAATACAGTCCGGAAACGGTAGAAAGCTGGCCACCAGAAGGTTGAGTATTGCAGAGCAGCGGGCTTGAGGAGGCTGCAGGGTGGATGAACAAGTTTCCGGAAAGGACAGAAGACAGCGGGTAGTCCGCTCAGTGTGATATTCCTCTGGTTCTATTGAAATCTACAATGAACAGTATAATGCTCTAGTCTTATGCACCTTGGCCCTATGTTCTGCAAGTTACCAATATTGAAAAAGCAAATGACCTTGATTTGACATACCCTGATCAGTGAAATGATACCTGTAGCAGTACCGACCATAGTCATTCCCCAAAGAGCAACGTAAGAACCTGTGGTTGTCGGGGAGAGCTGTGAACATGCACCAAAGAAACCGAGTATAGCTACTCACGGACGTAGAGCTTTCCTCTAGGCATGCGATAGTAGATCTTCTCGTGGCTAGCCTGCGTCAAGGAAAGGATTAAAAAAATGAGGTTTGTGCAATTTCGAAGGACATACTTGAACGCGCTTCTGTTGCTCGAGGATAGTGTTAGCGTCTAATGACAGATTCAGAAATTAGTGTTGATTATAATGCTCATGCACGCACTGTTGAAAATTGCGTTGAGCATGGTAGATAAGAAACGAGAGGAAACGTTGGATGGTGGTAGTTGTTTGGGAGCCGCGACGAGCGGCAAATCTGAGTGTCAGGCGGCGGTTGTGGCGGTGCCGTTACGTTCCCGGCTTCGTCTAGACTTTCAACTTTCTGCACTGGACTTGCATATCATCTCTCGCGTGGATATAACCAACCACCGTATTAGGACTCTCTAACATCATGAGTGCAGAACGAGCAAGAATAAGAGTGCGCCTCTTCTTCTAGAACAGTGCCAGCACGGAGCTTTATATATCCAGTACTTGGACAGAATCTCATCATACACCGACCCATAATCTATGGCAACATGGCCAGACTCTTGAAACCAGAAGAACGCGTTGAATCCGTTCCAGCCGAACACACTCATCGATGGACTGTTGCTGTTCGAAGTGCTGCATCCGATCCAGAGTCGGATATCGTGGGAGGTGCAGATGACCTCAGCCATTTCATAAAGCGAGTGACGTTCAAACTCCACGATACCTACGTTAATCCAAGCCGGTGTACGCATTTCCTACGGCGTGCCTGTTCTGTGGGCTTTGCTTTTCTCAATTAACTCCTTCGTTTAGCTGTTGATAAACCTCCTTTCGAAGTTTCCGAAACGGGGTGGGTCTATACATGGTGCACCGGTAGTTCCTCTTTCTCATAACTTCTCCTTAGCTGGGGTGAGTTCGAGGTGCAAATTCGAATAGGGTTCATTTCTGAGTCTGGAGAAAAACCCATCACATTTTACCACCATCTTAAACTGCACCCCTGGACTGCCAATGGAGAGCTCGAGGTCCCACCGCCAGAGGTTGCCCTACAGCACGGGCCGGTCCATTCCTGGCAGTACGATGAGATTGTCTTTTCAGATCCCTTCTCTAATTTTCTAGCAACGCTCACCGCTCATCCCCCCACGCCGCTGCCTGTGACGAAGAGGCGGCCAGCTCCATTTCATGCGGCCTTCCCTGGTGGTTTGGAAGAATCAAAGAGCGGCGGTGTCCCAGAGTTCTCGCAGGCCATGGAAAAGGAGGAGGCTCAAAGGTTGATCAAGGCCAAACAAACGGTTCTAGCAGAACAGGAAAAGTGGCGAGAAATTCTTGCCGAGAAGGAGAAGGAATTAGAAAGGCTCCAGCAACAATTGAACGTTAACTCCTAGTCTCAGTTATACTATAGCAAGCATATTGCATGTACATTAACGGCACAATCAGCTGATAGGCCTTTAGAAAGGCCGACTTGGGTCAAATAACCACTAAATCTGAGCTTCGTGGATATCAATCCACGGAAGGCGTAATGAGTACAGGACTACAAGACAGTGTCAAGAGAATTGTACGAGAGCAGGCTATAGCTCTGCGAGCAACATAGTCCCAAGATTCTGGATGACCTGGTCACCCATGGCTTTCTCGACTGCTTCCTCCAAGTGGCGCTTGGGATCCTGTTTTCCTACGTGTCGTGTTTTTAGTTGTTCAGCGGTCAGCGTTGACTCTTCTTGCACCGATTTGTTATAGGCTTCAGACAAAGATAACATAGACTGGCGTGTTCACATTAGGTGAATTCAGGTAAGACAATCACTCAATACGAACCTTAATCGCCTTTTCGTTGCCTTCCTTGTGCAAATTGAAGTCGCGTAGCTTGAGACCTTCCGTCCAATTCCGTTTATGTAGATTCATTAACATTGCTTGCTCCAGCTCAGTCTTCCGATAGTTCACAGCAATGGAGTAGTAGTGTCTGTTCAGACCGTGTATGAGAGCCTGTATCGAAGGCTTGTTGATATGACCGATATTGGAGGTCGTTTGACGAGGCTCCTTGCCGGAGATGACGGTGTGTGGATTGATGAGACGGAAAGCGTCAATGACAACCTTTCCTTTGACGGACTGGATTGGGTCAATGACGACAGCGACTGAGCGGGAGTTTAGTGATTCGAATGACTATTGAGACGTTCAGCACAATCAAGAACAAGCAGACTGGGAACCGTAATGAACCTGTTGCGTGTTGATATCAACGCTAGACAACCAGCACCCAAAACCAGGATGGGAGTGGTACCATCCGACCACCATCTCTGGCCTGTACCATGGTTGTGAGCGTCGTACAGGCGTGAAGGGTAGGCTGCACTCACCTGCCCGTCTGTTTCAGCATTTCAACCATCTTCTGTTGAAAGACGTGGTCAACAGATTCGACAGTAACTGTTGTCCCTGACTGGGGCATTGCGAAGACGTCGATTACTTGCACCGTGTAGTCGTCGATGAATTCGCCGAGCATAAGACCCATGACTTCCATAGGGACACCGGCTCTTCCGTGTTTCAACATCTAGATGAGTATTTTAGCTTTGGTCGTCCGGGCTTCTCTTCTGCAAACCTTGAGCAAAGCCAGCGACGATATGTGTATGACCTCGCCACTATAAACGCATCAGACAAGATAACTGGTGGAGAGACAAGATCAGCACCACTCACTTATCTGGGGTAACAGCGGTTTCTGCGCGGTTTTGCTGGCGAACTTGAGCCTGCATCATTCTTTCAAAGTCGGCGTCCATGATACAAAAGGTGGGAAAGATGAAAGGTAGGAGTTCGGAGTCTGAGTAGTTTATGGACAGAACGGCGTCGACAAAGTGACGCGTCGCGGTATTTTGATGGCACGTGCTGAATATTGATTCAGATCATTGATGGGATGAGCTATGCACCGAGCCTTGACTGACAGAATTCCAGCCTGTATCCTGGTCGAAACCTGGCATGACTGCCATTTGGGCCCTGTAGGACTTACATCGCACTCAACGACCACCGCAGTTACATTATTCTCTTCTAGTCCCCAGCGCGCGACCACCCGCTCTTTACATCTCCAACAACATGAACCTTATATTCTCACCCAACCACGTCCATCTCTGCGCTGCATGCTACCCTCCCTCATCCGCACTCGCTACCGCCGGACCAGACTACTCTCCCAATTCTCAGGAACTCAGTCGTCTGACTTACTATGCGTGCGTCCACAAGACAGCATGCTTATTCTTCAGCTTACATATAAAACAGGTCCAATCATCCCTCTAAACTGAACAAACTGGGTTCCGAACTTGAGAAGCGGTTGAAGGCAGATTGCAGAAAAGCCGCCACCGGTAATGTTCGTGCAAGATCGTAAGTCATACCCATCAGGTTTCACGCGCCCTGTTACTCACACATTCTGCAGCTCCCTCCTCATTACCCTCAATATTTTCAGGTCACTCGCTACCGAGTGTAGACGAGACTTATCTCTTCTCTCTGCGAGCTTAATCTCTTCTTTACAAGTCACCCTTGCCTCCCTGCCATCGGATCTGGAGGTCTGCGCCAAAGCTGCTAGCGTGGTGCGTTCCGTGTTATCACTACTGTTCTCATCTTACCTCACCGCTCTTAGTTCACAGTGTGGACAACTTACACCAATGGGCAACTCATCGGCGCTGATAGCAGCATGACAGAGAACTACATGTGCATACTCGGCTCTTTTGCTACCATGGGCTCCTTCGAGATGAAGTCTGGGATCCGCGACGAAGAGCAACGTAATCGGTACAGGTCTTCAGCATAATAGCTATATTGACGTCTAATCCAGAGCGCAGGACACGTCTACTGGGATTTGCAGGCCTGACCAGCGCACTGAACTCTGAAGCACTTTACAATGATACAGCCCAATACCGCCTCCAGGTATCAACTGTCATGCGCCCAATTCTGACGACAGTCCTAAACACCTCCGTTTCGCTCCTCGATGCGCAGTAAGTTGCATGATGCTATAAAGATGCCCTCAGCCGTAGACTGACCTCCTCTCAGATCTGCTATGGTCAAAGACGAGCCACTGGTCTCTTACTTCTCTCAGTTCCGATCAAGACCTACTATCGAACGCAGGGCAGCTTCGATTCATGTTCATGTGGACGGTGACAAGGGCCCATCCGTATCTGATGTTGCTAACTCCTGCTTACGAGCGCTGAACTCCCTCCTACATCATGCAAATGGCGCGCAGCTCGGTCATGTCGTCCAAGCATCACTGGATTGTTTGGATCTTCTCAGCGGATGGGATAAGATAGAAACTTGCCGCTGGTTGGCAGGCAAGCTGGTAGATTGGTCCCAGTACCAATACCGCTTTGCAATACCTACTCGGCTGGTTGAACGCCTAATGGGCATACAGGATATCAGTGCCACCAAATCCCAACATCTCACCCTCGCTGCAATGATAAACACCGTGTTCAGCTCTCCAACACCTCTGATCAATGTCTCCACATCAGACGTGATATCCAGTCTATCATCCGTCCTTCTACGACGAATCACTATAGATCCTCAGAGCGCTCTGCCTCATGCACTGGTGGAGTGCATAGCATCTCTAGGTCACCATGTCTACTATTCGGACCAGATACAGGATCTAGCCGTTGGTCAATCTCTCTTTCTTGGATTCCAGTTAGAACTAAGCTTTTTCTTCACTTCAGGCTGAGCTTATCACCTGTATCAATAACATAGACACTCAAAATGGACTTCATTCAGCGAGCCTATCTAACCCAGCATCTCGCTCCGAATCTATCGTGCTGTTGTTGAAGGCTCTTGTCGGTCTGATGCAAGCTGCTCAGCGCGGGGTGCCAAAGAGTGAGAAGGGTACTTCATGGGATGTGCCTAATGGCCAAGGAGGTTCTATGCAGCCGAAGGATCGTGGACTGGCTCGTTCGAGGGTCTCGCCCGATACTTGGCTCGATACACTTCATCTCATCCACGATCCAGATCAGCACGTACGTTCGAATTATGCGACCGCTCTACTTTTCTATCTGTCGAAGGAGATCCCCAATTCGTCAGACGTTCCAGTTTCTGAAGACACTGTTGGCGGACCCTCGGTAGACACCTTAAGAGAAGGTGACTCAAGTCGCAAGCTCTTGAATAATCTTCAAGGTCGATTGTTCATGCTGGCCACCACGAATGTTCTGAAGTCCTCCGACATTGATCCACAAAGTCTCACTCTTCAAGTCCCGAACGGAGTCCCTCGATTGAATGTCCACCCTGCAACGCCCACTTCAGAGCAAACTCTTTCATATGCGCCGAAGGACGCAGATGAACCCACCCCTCCGTCTCCTATGCGCCCTACTCGTTCTAGGAAAGGCTCCAATCGGCTCACAGACCGCTTCACGAACCCATCCATTTCCATTACCGCTTCATCGGTTGATTACAGTCATATAATTAAGATCCTCGCTACGATCATCGAGCAATTACCAGTTAGTGGATTGGTGACAGGCGTTCCAATGCTCGCGCATCTGAGCCGGGTTGCCGATACGGCTGAGCCCTCTGTTGTCCTTGTGTTGCGCGAAGTCCTGGCACGAGTTTGGCTTGTTATCGGGAAGATGTGGGATTGCATCCATCTTTCACAGATGGCAGAAAAGGTCCTCTCGCCTCTATGTATTTCCGATTGCCTAGTGCTAATCACAAGCTGATTACATTTTAGGCAATAAATTCTCTGTCTAGTTACAGTCAGATACCCCAAATCACCTATGATTTAGGTGTCTTCCCTACGCGCTCAAATGAACCGCTGACTTTGTCCAGCATTGGCAAGGATGTTGATACATCGATGGGAGGTGTTGTTGACCTTGAGCAGGTTATGACCGTGTTAACGTCTAGCCTCAAGATCCAGCACTCGTTGAGCTCAGACAAACAGGGTTTGGTCGCTCTATTCACGCGTACATGGACACCTGAGTCCGCTTTGAATGACGGTGCGCTTCGCCAAGAACTTCAATAGCAGAGCAGCCATTGACCCCGTTTCTTTTCTAGCATCGCAAATCGAGGCCTCCTTTGACAGTAGCACAGATGAAGTTTCGCCGTTGCTCAAGATCACGCCGGCACTAATGCACATCGAAAATCTTTCCCTGCAAAGCCTCGCCCGTTCGATAAGGGGTGTTGGCGTAACAGATCTCCGCGAAGCACTCGAGGGACGAAATAGCATGTCTAATCCAGCACTGGCTAAACCACCTTCTGTCTCTACCCTCGATCATACTACAACCTCGATATTTGGGATTGATCCAACCCAGAACCGACTAACACCGATATCATCTAGGACAAGAACGAAAAAGCGGCCGACAATGATCACGAACGGCACTGGTGAAGTGCGAGATGTACTAAATAGGCTAGGGATCGGCAAACAGCAACAGCAGCCCCCTAATTCTGGTAACCTTCTTAAGGCATCATTCCCAGCACTTCAGAGAAACGAGCGTTGAGAAAACGTCACTGGCGTTGTTTGATCCATATTTTCACGTATGCTCGTCATACTCTGTCATTCCTTCGCATTCATGTCTTCCTCTTTTCCCCTCGAACAGTTTCTTACTTCCTTTCGCGTATTCTTCTGGAATATATATTATGCATCACGGAGGACAATTTTCAACTACTTAGCATGCGCGGACAGTTTTCGCTTTACTTCTTCCTCTAACTTAGACCAAAATGCTATTTCCTCCTGGAACTTAGGATGGGCGGTGTGATTGGGCTCATCCTGTTTTCAACATGAGTGAGAGGAGGTGAGAGGAAGGAAGAGGGGCTTACGCTCAAAGCCTGTAGAATAGATCCGTAAACAGACACTTGAGCGGCGGCTTGCGCTGAAGTGTTTGAAGTTTTGGTTGTATACCGGTCAATGACCTTGATGAAGCTTTGTCGCAATCGTAATAAGCTAGATAAGGGTATTAGTATCAGTCAAAGAGAGTGGAGAGTCAAAAGCCCAACTTGGAGAATATCACGGTCTCCTCGCTCTGGCCCGTCAAGGCGACCAAGGCGTGGAAATACGCGACATATCGTCTAGATATCTGGAACATCTATGTGAGGCTTCCCGCGAGGGCTATTAAGTCAGCGATGGAACTAACCTGAGAGACTGAGGACTCTGTGATCGTGGTGGCCTTGCTGAAGTAGCTGCCTGTAGCGCCGTCAGCAAGATTAGTTACCTCTTCTACGTGTGTGGTGATGGCCTTCTGGAAGACCGGCCACATGCTCAATCTTAAGCTGAAGATGAAAGTCTCTAAGGGAGCGGTACCGCGTTTCTGTACTTCCTCGACAACCGCTTCCGCCAGGCGTATCATGGTTAAGAGGGGCACGACAGGTGGTGGAGGCTCGATGACACTCTTGAGGAAAGTCTATACATAGGATTTATCACCGCACCTAAGAGAGAAAGAGGACCACTATTTACCTTAGAATACTCAAGTACCGGATCCATAACCTGCCTCCAAATGCCATCTGCCACCATTCGTTCTTCTCTCGTGAGTGTGGTTGCGCCAGAAACGGCCTCCGCACTTCCAATTCGTCCCTCACGGTTGAGCCCAGGACCAAGAGCCGGGCCTACTATGCTGCTCTTACGAGAAGACGACGAAAGTGGACCAGGGGAAAACAAAGGATATTCACTAGTTGAGGCAGGGAGCGGAACCGGGTTGAAAAACTGGGCGATGAATACGTATTCCGCCGAGGCGTTATCCATGAGGACAAGCATGAAAGAACGGAAGAGAGCTTCCAAGGGCTCTTGCTAGGTTAGTGGATGAAATTCAGCATAAAAGTAAAGGTTCGATAGAGAGTGGCTTTCTCACATGAGATTTGTTATCACCCATAAACGCCAGAGTAACACCCTTGCCAGTTAATTTGGCGTATTCAAGACGGTCAGAATCAAGTTTGATATTTCTAGTCGTGTTCTCCGAGACGAACGATTCGGACTTCTCGATTGAGCGAGCCTGGTAGAGGAGGGTCAAGCAATAGTATGTTTTGGAGCAGTCGAGTACTCACCTTTATCCAGCCCAGACTCCGGATGTATCGACGGAAACCAGTTTCATAGTACGTTCGAGCAGCTCCAACGTAAGAACGCTGCAGTTCAAGGGCAACGTTCGGGGCTTGGCGTTGTAGAAACGAGAAGAGGGGCCGATATTTCATTATCACTGAAGCTTGCAGAACTTGCATGTTCGTTGTGACACTGGTCCTTATGGGTGTAAATAGTGCTATGAAGAAAGCCCTAAGCTTGGTAACTGCCTATAGTTCGATCAGTCTTGTTACTCTGTATACAGATGGCCCAGGACGAACAACGATGCGTAAGCCTTCAAAGACATCGGTTAGGGCTCGGGCCGCTTTCACTCGAGAGCGAGCTTTAGATGTCTGCAAGCGCAACTCGAAATCTTCGAGGAGAGGAACCCACGCCTCAGATACCTGACCGTCTAGAATGTCGGTCGCTAAAGAAGGTGGAATAGTTATGTCCGATATCAGTGTTGAGAGAGGTTTCTCAATTCTCTAGAGCGCGGGTCTTAAGTCTTGCGAAAGAATGAGGCTAGAAGGTCCACACTTACCCGTCTACTCTTCAGTCTATTCTCGATATGCTTGCTTCGATCTTGCAGGTCGGAGATTTGGCCAGAAACCGCAGAAAGATCCTTCTGAAAGGTAGACAGAAAGGATTCTAGCGAGTCTAACAGGTTGAGGCTGGTCTGCGCAGCGTCATTACCTCGACGCAGAGATGGAGAAGCTAGACGAGACTAACATGAACTTGATCGTGTAACTCGACATACTCCTTAGCATGAACGGATGCTATCCACAGTGTCAGCGCCACATAGGCTTGGAGTACTATCCAAAGGGAGATAGTTACGGGAAGATTGGTCCTCTAAGCTCATATCGCCAGTTCAGGTTTAGACTGTAGAGTGTTCCGTGTGTGTGTACTGCAAGGACAGAATAGCTCCTAGAGGACTGCAAGCAAGTCCGCGGTAGCTGGGCTATCTGTGATGCTTAGGTAATACATCCGTCTCCCGCGTCACCTGACCATCAAACGCGTTGGGCTAGCCGTCGGCTTGCTTCAGCCCTCCACTGTTCTAGTCACTTTCTGCACGAGTTTCCTTTTGACGACCCGTATGACCACAATCCGCGCTGTGAACGAGGACGAAGAAGACGTAAGGCCAGGTCAACTATCCATCTGTATCGCTAACTAAATAAGCCGTAGTTTGCTCATTTTCCCATTCCTCGCCTTTTAAACCGACGAGACCGAGCCCGGTTATCTAAAGAAGCTATCCCATGGAAGAACGCGAAAGGATTACTGTGTACCAGTAACACTCACGGCTGGTATGCGGCTGTCACCCATGACTCTAATTTCGGTTTGTCAACTCGATTTTCATCCAAACCACAAACTCATATGCGTAGAACTCTCCCTCTCTCCTCTTTCTGAGGTTCGCTCGGCGTTCAACGGCAGTTCTGAAGCGACTCTTCAACCGCACAGAGCTATCTCTCTTGGGGAAAGTTGCCCTCTGAAGTTGTGTTTCGCGTGCAATGATTCCGTTTTGATACTTGCGTATCAGGACGGTCTGCTTCAGCTCTACGACTCTACTGCTATACTATGTTCTGGGATCACTCAGATATCACCCATTCATCAACTTCGCTCTGCAGGTCAGATAGCAGACGTGGTGCCTAATCCTAGTTCCGATGCAGATATCAATAATCGCGTAGCAGTGCTGCAAGGGGACGGAGTGCTGGGAATGTTGGATCTTAGCACCAAATCAATTGTTTCTTGCGCGACAGGGATTGCTTCAGGTTTATTTCCCCTATGCAAACGTTGAGAAGAGTTTCTGCATATTGACGATATACTTTTAGTATCCTGGTCCATCAAAGGCGATGTACTGGCTCTCGGTCAATCAGACGGCCTACTTACACTCCGCGCTAGCCCGTTCTCAGAGGGTCTTGAACCATCCCAAGCGACTACATTCCCCTCCTTCCAATCTAATCACTACCCTGTGGACAGTCTGAAATGGGTCACAGAAAATGTTCTCTACGTAACCTGTCGCCCGCCCCAAGGCCCGTCCGACGACGGTATCCGTGCACTAGCTTCAATCCAGCCCTCTCGTCAGATGATTGAGCTCTTGAATATCCCTCCGCCCCTTAAGGAACGGGACGACTCCTGTTCATTTGCTGTGACTCTTTCACAGTGGATCGTTTCTTCAGGTGGGAACGGGGCTGTCGTGGTATCAGCCGATGCATGTACCGACGCTGTAGATATTATCGCTGAGATTCAGAGTGAATGGTGCCAACGCTCCGCCGAGAACTCACCGCAACTTCCTATCGCCGAAGAAGGCGAGAACGTCATACTTGCTCTTGCGGTTGATTTTACCTCGACCGAACCCCTCCGGTTCGATATCAACGGGGAAGGACAAGATTTTCCTCCTTCCCCGATCTTACTCTGCTATCTCTCAGATGGAACATTGCAAGGATGGCATCTGGCACATTCTGACCCGTGTGTTGGGATGTCAAAGCGCGCTGGGGAGGCGGGAGAAGTGGCCATGGGTGAAGAAGCTTGTTCCATACCAAGTGTTACCCACACGCCTGCAACGATCGACCAGTCTACGGCTTTTCAAGCCAGCCCGCCACCTCCTTCGGCTCCATCCTCGTCATCGAGCTTTCAAGGATCGAAACCAAACAACCAAGCCGGTTCTGGACAGAGTAGTTCCAGCTCACCTGCTTTCGGGCAGGTAAGTCTGAATACATCTGCTGCCCAGCCTTCGTTTGGGAAACCGACCTTTGGGGCAACCTCGTTTGGACAGCAGACGTCGTTTGGCTCCAACAACCCGACACAGGGAGGCTTTTCTGGCTTCGCAGCTGCACCTGCCAGATTCGGGCAGGGTGGGTTCGGTGCATTCGCAAGCAAACCATCTGCGTTTGGTTCCTCGGGAGCGTCCGCCTTTGGATTCGGAGCTGGCTCTTCCCCCAACACTCCGACAAAGCCTGAGGTCGCCGCACCTGCTCTTGAGACCGCCAGCTCCGCGATGTCAGTCTCAGAACCAACCTTTGATGATCTTTCTATGGGAGACGACCCCAGCCCATCACCAGTAAAGAAGGCATCCAGTTCCTCGTTCGGGGCTTTCGACCAGCCATCCTCCCAAGGCAATCAGTCAACAACGAACGAGCCGAATTCTAACGAGGTACGACCTGCCTTAGGATTTGGTGCGTCCTTCGGTAGCAGCATGAGTGCTTCACCGTTTGTCAAAGCTGGTCAGAACTCTGCCTTCAGTGATACGGCTTCTAGAGAACCGTTCACAACACAGTCTGCCGCTAGTAGTTCACAAACCTCCTCGTTTATGAAGGCGGCCTCTGGCTTCGGGGCTTTTGGTGGTGCTGTCTCCAATGATTCACCATTTGCTAAAGCGGCTGCCTCTACTTCTGCATCTTCAGCACCGGCATTCAAACCAGCAACAGGTTTCGGTGCCTTTGGAAGCCCAACCTCAACCCAGACCTCCGCATTTGCCCCGCCTACAACTAGCACTGGAGCTACTGTGAGCAACAGTTCGACACCGAGTGCTCTGCAGTCTACCCCTATGACCCCTGCTTTTGGAAAACCGACTTTCGGATCCAGCGGGTTCGGTAAGTCTGGATTCGGCACCCCCAGTAAAATTGCTTTCGGGCAAAGCTCCTTTGGCTCTTCTGCACCTGCAACCCCTCAAAAAACTCAGCCTGGTCATATGACCCAAAGTCCGTCCACAGGAGGATTTGGTGCTTTCGCTGGCTCTACTAGCGCATTTGCTTCCGCCGCTAATTCAGCAACTCCTTCACCGAACAAAGCCTCTGCCTTTGCTAGCCTTACCTCAGAAAGGACACCAGCGGTCAAGGAAAATCCGCCGAAATCTACAGATCTCACCGACCGCCGGATTGAGCCCACCAAAGTCGTGTCAACTCCCAGCAAACCACCAGGGACTGAGTCTCCCCCACCCTCGCCTGTGACACCCCCAAAAAGCACTACGTCTTCGTCGTTTGGACAAACGTCCTTCGGGCTTTCTACCCCCACTACCAGCCCACCTGCGTTTGGCGCTTTTGGACAATTGAAAGTAACGAGTTCAGGGTTCGGTGCTTTCGGTGGTGAGAAAGCTGCCAGCACCTCGACGACTCCCACCACGACTCCAAGGAAATCTGAGCTAACCGTCGAGAGTACATCCTTGTCATCTCCGATCGGAACACCACCGACTTTCCCTTTCGGCAAACCTTCCTCCGCTTCACCTTTCGGACAATCTGCTTCAACTTCGCCCTTTGGTTTGCCTTCTTCCACTTCGCCTTTTGGGCAATCTACTTCTCCTTCGCCTTTTGGTCAATCTCCTTCTCCTTCCCCATTTGGTCAGAATTCCTCTACTCCTGTCAAGTCAGCGTTTGGTCAGACACCAGCCCTTTGCTCAAAAGAGAGTGAGAAGGAAGCAAAGATACCCACTAAACCTGACAACGCTGAATCAGTATCAGACGATAGTGATCAATGTTCTGAGTCTGGCAGCGACGCCGAAGATGGTCACTCGGATGTATCCGATGAGCTCTCTCTCAGTTCTAGTGGAGAAGGTCATCTCTCCGTCGTGGATGAAGAGGAAGAGGATGCGGTAATAGTCGGGGAAGAGGAAGAGGAACAAGAGGAAGAGGAAGATCAGGAAGAGGACTGCAGGCCTGAGGGGAGGGAGAAGCAACACGATAAGGAGCCAGGAGCAGCACCGGAAATATTCAAGCAATCTCCCCGGTCATCACCCGAGCCTGCTCAGAAGGAGCACAAGCAATCAACCCACCAGCCATCTGGTCAAGCTACGTTAGGAAGTGGGAACGGATCACTGCTCAGAGCAACCAGTCCCTCTCAGGTTCCCTTACCTTCGTCCAGATCACCGTCCCATGAAAGAGACATTCAGCCAACTTTAGATATTTCCAGGGCAGGAAGTACAACCCCCCCAGGAATACCCATCAAGCTGCAAGTCCCTACTCCTCAGAAAGGAGTGCCCAATGATTCATCGACATCTAGTAGTCCTTTTGGACTGGGATTGGGTCGCCCAAATACAAAGCCCACTCGAAGTTCTCCCCTTGCGAGCGAACCAGTCTCTAGATCATTGGAAGATAGTGAAGAAGATCAGACTATTGACACGCGGAATAGAGATCTGGATAAGGAAGCCAGTGAGGGGCCCGCACTGAAACGCATGAAGACCCCACCACTGCTTTTCAGTCCAAGTCCCTCCATCAAGAGTAATGTCACTCCCCCGTCAACCTCCCCAAGTGTCTCTGGCACAGGCTTTTTCGGTCAGCATTTGCCCCAAACGCCAATTACCAAGCCAGTATTTTCCCTCCCTGCCACACCTGCCTCTCCCTCAACGGGCAGTCTACCTCCAGTTGATCCAACTAAACCCTCTGTGTTCTCTTTCCCCTCCCCGTCACAGGGCGCACAACCTCCTAACCCATTCTTTCCCAAGAGCTTGCCAGTAGCTTCCCCTGTTGTACGACCCTTGGATTCCATACCTCCACAGATGCCCAATCCATCTCCAGCCCCTTCAGTAATTCCCACACTCAATCAAGCTCCCCCCCAACCTGGGCTGCAAACAGAATGCGCCTACCTTTTTGCTTCATTAGCTAAGGAACTAGAAACGGTAAGAAAAACATTCATCCTGTAGATGAATTCTTCTCACTGTCGTGTTAGCTCCGTAATATGGCCCAAGACGCGAGCAAACGATGCGCAGACCTGATGCAGAAAGACCGCATCACTCATTTCGAAAGAGATATCTCGCACTTGGGTGGTGTCGTTGATCAGCTGGAGTCAGATTCCAAGTTCAGTTCACAAGCCCTCAATCGACTCGAGAGTGGCATGCTCAAAGGTGAGATCTCTTCAACAAACATTACACGCGATTGTCTCTCTGACTAGATGTGATGAAGCTACTACACGCAGAGAGGAAGTCAACCGCTTCGCAGAAGCAAAACGCGACGGGGACTTCTCGAAAATGTTAAATTCACGAACATTGGGCCCAGATCACTTAGAAGCTCAGAAACAGCTGAGAAGCAGTATAAATGTGATGTATGTTCCCTTTCTGTTATGACTCTTTACTGATCTCCTAGCAGCTCGTACGTGATAGAATAGAGAAGCTCGAAGCACACCTTACATCGTCAAAGGCTAAGCTTAATCGTGCAAAAACCGAAAGAGCAGGTCTCAAGTATGTCACATTACCCCGCAAACTGGCTAGTATCACTTTTCTCATCTCAATGTTGCTAGGGCTCCGTCTTTGGATACGATCAACAGGACCTGTCGTAATATTGACCTCGCGATCGACAATCAGATGAAAGAGGTTCATATCCTGAAGTCAAGGCTTTCCGTTCTGGAAACTGGGACACAACCCGCGAACTCTTCACCGCGAGATGCCAGATTACCGGACCCCATCTCCAGGCGTCCTTTCAATGTGACTCCCCATGTTGCATTTACCACTGCTGCTGCCTTGAATGCAGAGAGGTCCGCTCAAAAATTCAAGCACGCGTTACTCGCGGCGCGATCTGAGCCTTTCTTAAACAAGACTGCCAAGCTGACCTCCTCTACGCTAAATTCGTTCAGCACTCCACAGAAGCTTTTGGGCTCCCCGGTTCCACCTACCGCTACCCCTGACTTCTCAAATATGACATTGGATGATTTTGGGGATGGGAACTTCCAAATAGGTGGTGGCACACCCCTCACTACTCGCAGAGGCGCTACAAGTGGGTCCCGACGACACCACATCATTCCATTGAAACGTAGTCCCGGTGCCCCTCCAACGTCTTCCTCGCCTTCATTCGATTGGGGCCCGCTTCCTTCTTTCATGCCATCCAGTCCGTCTCCTATCCGGTAAATTAGTGGGACGACAACAGATTCACAGTATCGTGATATTCTACTCTTCTGGATATACTCAGTGTTATCTGGGGGCCTCTGTTTCTTTGTTTCTGTAATAAATCGGCTCAATCATTCATCCATTTTATTTAGATTGAACTATCAGTGCCAGTAATTCTGTATTTATGTGTTCGGTCACGCAAGGGGAGCGTGTACCTCCCTGTGAATCGCGGTACTCGGCTCTTCTGTTGCTGGTTTCACGCCCAAGCAGCGTGTCGGGGTCCTATACTTTGATGAAGAAGTCGGATTTTAGCATATAAGGATGGCAAAGTCGCACATCTGTTTCTTCACACGGTTCAGGATGCTCCGCCTCGATTCCCTCTTTGTCGTCTTTCTCCCTATGATTCTGTCCACAGCCCGAGAAACCAGAACCCTACTTGATGACACACGCTGCACACAACTTGCTCCTGGTAGTCACTTTGAGAATACTACCATTCTCAACTCTACATATATCTCGCAGGCTACCACGGTAGTACCTCAAGGGACCTGTTCTGGAGCATTCTCCGTTCCAGTGTCCGTGCCTCTCTGTCGAGTTGAATTCTTTGTAGCCACTGGAAACTCCTCAGGTGTCCTTGCAGAGGCATGGCTACCTGACCAATGGTATGGGCGATTTATGGTCACCGGAAACGGTGGGCTTGGAGGCTGTGAGTCTTTCTCTACCCATCCATCGTAATTATTCTACCAAGTTTAACGTGGAATTGTCATAGGCATTGATTACAGTGCACTCGACTACGGCTCCTCGATGCACTTCGCGATTGTCGCAAGCAATAATGGGCATGATGGGGACCAGGGTGCTTCATTCTTCCACAACTCCGGAGTCCTGGAGGATTTCGCTCTGCGCTCGATTCATACGATCGCAGTAGTAGGGAAGCAGATCACCAACGAATACTACTCTCGACCTCATGGTAGATCCTACTACCTCGGCTGCTCTACTGGAGGCAGACAGGGAACCTATTCCGGGTTGCATTGGCCAGCTGATTTCGATGGTATTATTGCAGGATCACCAGCCACCGACTGGAACCACTTGATAGGATGGTCTGGAGTACTCTCTACATACGTGGGAGCCCCCCAGGCCGATTCCCTTTCTTTCATCCCCACAGTCCTGTGGGCCATTATTCGCACGGAAATATTCAAACAATGCGACCACTTGGACGGTGTCGTGGATGGAATCATCACCGATCCTGATACTTGTGACTTTCATCCAGAAGCCCTGTCGTGTCCCACTAATGGAGGGATACCTGGAGCGAGCTGCTTGACTGATTCTCAACTAGAGGCCGTCCGGAAGATATATTCACCTTTGTTAGATCGTGATGGGCAGCTGATTTATCCACGATACTCGCCTGGAGCGGATGCGGCCACCGCTGCCATTATATTCGGCCACGATATTTTCACATACACCAACGTAAGTGATCGACCGGAAAGAAGCTGACTCTCTGTGCTCAACCAATTTATGTAACCAAGGATTGGTTCCGTTTCGTCGTATATCAAGATCCTGATCACGACTTCGCCGATTTCGGGGTTGCGGACATTGTGCTTGCTAGCTCGCTGGATCCTTTCCGTATCTCGACCTTTTCCGGAGATTTTCAGCAGTTCAGAGACCGGGGCTCAAAGTTCTTAACCTACCACGGAACTCACGATCAGGTCAGTGGAAACACTTGTCTGTGGGGTTCTCCCTTGACGATCCTGTACCGTCCTCATCTTGTCAATATCTAGCTGATATCCCCTACCAACTCGAAGCGGGTTTATAACCTGGTATCTTCTACCCTAGGCAAGAACACTACCGACGAGTTCTATCGTTTCTTCGTAATTCCCGGTATGAATCATTGCTCAGGGGGGCCTGGTCCTCATAGGTTCGGGCAGTCAACCTCCACACCCAAGAATGATTCACGGCATAACATCGTGTTAGCTATGGTGGATTGGGTTGAAGGGGGCAAGGCTCCCGATGAAATAGTGGGGACTACGGATCAGGGCGCTGAGAGGACTCTCTGCAGATTCCCTATCCGAAGCATTTGGAATAAGGAGGAGTATGTCTGCGAGGATTGACCTCTGGGCGTCGAAGCGTATCCTGTTTGCTCGTAATACGTTAGGCGTGTTGCTGTCTATCTTAACGAAGACGTAGCGCCGATCTGGACCAAGAAAATAACTAGGCTTTCTGTCTCATGTTAGTAGAAGCTGAAATTTTAATGTCCCGCGCTGGAAATATAACGTGAGGGAGAGAGAGAGAGTTGGATGAACTCGGTGAAGCAGGAAGCATTTTTCGACAAAGTTTACTTGGATGGCTCAATAGTGAATCGAAATCCATTTATGTAAACTACGTAAAAACACACGAAAACGCAGAGGAATATACTACAATGGCTACAAAGGTCGCATGCTGAACCTTAAACGTTAAACTTCCTCCATCAGCACTCAAGAGAGCCCACCAAACACAATTAGTTTGTCGTTCATGTATTCTGAAATACCATGACCGCCTTCTCTCCCGAGGCCGGACTCCTTCACTCCTCCAAAGGGAATGCAAGCCTGAGAGATCAATCCAGTGTTGCAACCAACCATACCGACTTGCAATTTTTCTGCCACTCGCCAAACACGGCCAATATCCCTAGAATAAAAGTAACCTGCGAGACCAACGTCGGTGTCGTTGGCCATCTTAATAACTTCTTCCTCAGTCTCAAACTTGATGAGAGCAGCAAGAGGTCCGAAAGTTTCTTCAGAGTTCACAAGGGCGTTGGCGGGAACATCAGAGAGGACGGTGGGCTTGAAGAAGTTCGAACCGGGGATAGCTTTACCACCGATCAAGACTTGAGCACCTTTCGCAAGGGCATCTTCGACATGTGCAGTCACTTTCTCCACTGCACGGCCGTGAATCAATGGCCCATGGGTGCTGTGGGTGGCCTAAGACAGTTTCACGATAAATTCATAAAGAATCTCACGTGGTTTCGTCCAAGCCATTACCAATTGTGAACTTCGCAACTTTGTCCGCCAAGCGGGAGGCGAACTCAGCGTATATGGATGAGTGAACATGAATCCTATTGGCGCAGATGCAAGTCTGGCCAGTTCCTCTAAACTTAGCTGCAACAGCACCTGACCGAGGAAGCTGGAATGAGTCGGTATGTCCATCGATAGCATTAGTTCTACGAACCTTCGACAGCCTGCTCAATGTCGGCGTCACCAAACACGATGAATGGCGCGTTTCCACCAGCTTCGAGGGAAATCCTGCGCAATAAGATCGTATCAGAAACGAACGATATTTCTACTATGAAAGATGACTAACTTCTTCAGTGTCGAAGCAGATAACTTATAAAGCAGCTTCGCCACAGGTGTGGAACCAGTAAAGGTAACCTTCTTTACACCTTTATTTTCGCACATCTCGCGACCAACTTCCGCAACGTTCTTCTGTGTGGTCACGATGTTGATAACGCCCGGTGGGACACCAGCCCTGTGAGCTAACTAAGAGCGATATCAGAATTAGTGGATGTGCTCCCACGAGTGAACTGTTACCTCAGCAAGAGCGAGTGCCGAAAAAGGTGTCTCTGGGGGCGGTTTGATGACTGCCGTGCAGCCAGCAGCTAGAGCTGCACCCAGCTTCCTGGTGATCATTGCGGAGGGGAAATTCCACGGGGTCAAGATGGACCTAGAAGGAAGTGTTCACAGGTGTAGGAAGGAATAATTGCAATGGATAGCTACTCACACAACACCTATTTCAGAAACTTGAGTGAGGTATTTTAGATATTACAGTAGATCACTAACCAACCGGTTGCTTTATGACGACGTTACGAATGGCGGGATTTGCAGCAGGGATGTGCTCTAGACGCTTTGCCTCAGACCTTTCCAGATATCAGGGAACGTCCACGGACATACCGCCGTAAGTCCGAACAGACTCTTCCGCTACATGACTTCAGTTTCAATGACTAGACCCACATGTTCAATGAGCAGGACCAACCAAACCACTAGACGTGTGTGAACTTCAGAATATATGTCATTGAAATGAGAGTAGACCGATACCTCAATGAAGGAGGCACTGTAAGCGTGCTCGCCCTAATGGATCGTCGTCAGCGCAGGCATGGTGTTCAAGAAAGGCTGAATTACTTTGGCTTCGGTCAATGTCTTTCCATTCTCTAAAGTCTGTATTCTTATTCAGTATAGGTAAATCGTTTGATATTGGGAGAGGTGACGGACTATAATCCGAGCTAAGTCATCTTGATGTTGTTGCATTAGAGTGAACATCTTCATGAGAATATCATGTCGGTGCTGAAGTACCAACGTGAGATTCGCAAGAGATGCAACAGTATAGAGATGATGTAACCTTGGCAGAGGTCCTACCCCACGATTCAAAGGCGTCTGACGCTGCTTTAATAGCGTCTTTGGTCTCCTCCAGACCCATCTCAGGAACTGTGCCAAGATGCTCTAGAGTAGCAGGGTCTGGGTGCGTCGTCAGCTATCAAGGTGTATATGTATATATATATATATATCATGAAGAATAGACTAACTAGTGACGGGGATGGTAGCTCCGCTCTTTGCGTCGATCCATTGTCCCGCGATGAGACCCTGTGTTTTGATCAAGGAGGAGTCCTTGAGGGCGAACTGAAGGACTGATGAATACAGGAATAGACCAGGGTGGATCAAGAGAAAGTTACCGCACTAGCAGCTTGAGTGCTGGCCATCCTGAAGCAGCGAACAGAGGGTGAGAATGAGCGTAGGAGAAGAAGTGAGCTCATGGCTAGCATGTGCGCCAATTCGTGAGACGCAACCTCACAAAGTCTGAGTCTGCCACAATTGCAAGTCGGACCGGTCAATTGATACAACTTAAGCGTATACACGTGATCGCTTTGAGCATCTTCAGAGCTTGGACTCCTTTGAAGTCGGTTACATCCCAATCCAGATTTCTATTCGCCTTGCGTCCAATCTACAAGCACTTCGTTCATGAAACGAACCTCAACAGACGATGCGACTCCTCATGGACAGAAAAATACTTACAAACGAGCCAAGTCAATCCAGGTATGAGAAACATCGCCCTCACGCCCCAATCTGACTCCAATCCAGGCATGCACCAACTGTCGGAAACATAAGGTCAGATGTGATCCTCCAGACCGGGATGAGTCTATTGCATCTCGCAAATGCCATAGATGCAAGGTCTTGGACCTCTCTTGCTCACTTGCAGAACCCGACTCTCAAGCACAGACGCCCTCCAACCACTCTGTTGCTTCGAGCTCGAGTGTAAGCACGACGCGATCCGTGCCAGCACATTCTCAACCCCCTTCAATGCCTCCTGTCGCAAGCGCAAGAACTCTGGTTCCTGAAACACTGATGCCCAATCCCGAACATCCCTGGGGAACACGGCCAAGCCCTTCTGAGTTCGATTGGACTGCAACACCCCTTCTAGCCATCCAGGAAATGACTCGACCCAAATCCGCGCTTCTGGATCCGCTACTGTCGAACGCAAGAGACGTTTCCATTGATTCAGTTCTCGACGAAGATCAAATAGCTTATCTTCTCGACATGCACGTACCCCTTACCTATTCAGTTTCAAGATCGCCTGATTTGCGTTCACTGCAGCTTCCAGACCAGATACAGCCCATGGCTGAATCTGCCAACTCGTACCGACAACCTTCGGTCACCATTCCTAGATCTTGTTCGTTGCATGGTTGCCTCGCGGCATCTTGACGACTCTATGCGGCCGATCGTGGTTTCCAGGCTGGAAAAGCTCTCTGAAGACGCATACTTACGTCAAATATTCAACTCTGTTCCAACTGAAGAGTCTATTCAAGCACTTCTCATTTTCTCCCTTTGGGCACCTGTTGGAGAGGTAACAAGACAGGATGGTCGTGACAATCGTTTGCTTGCCGCGTCGACAGTTAGTGTGGCAGAAAACCTCAGTCTCAGCCAGACATGGTTCTTTGTACGAGCTATGAAGGAAGAGGCTGAGAGGTTAGGAGGTGCCCTGCCCCCTGAGAAGAAAGCCGCGTTAATTGCAGCCAAGGACAAAGCCCGTCTGGTAACGAATTTCGCCTTTAGCCCATCTAATATACTTATCCTTTCCACTATAGTGGGGTGCCATAGCAATTGTGGAATCTCTGTGAATTTTTCTCTTGTTCATCTCTAGATTTTCACCAATCTCACTGCCTCTTGCCAGGCTTTGCATTGGTACCGAGCGACAACCTACCGCTGCCACCGCTGCGACTCGCAGTCATAATGGAGCTGCATATACGCCAGCAATCAACACGCTCGAGACTGCTAGAATCACAAGATTACTCCATATGACGCGACTCATGGAACTCACGCGAGATGGCACTGGCATAAAACTGGAAGACAGTCACGGTTTCGATCCTTTCTTCAAGGAGGCCACTTTTGTCCTTGCTCGATTATCCAGCCTCCATCGACGCATTATGCCTCTGCCCAGTGAGTCTTACACACGTTCTACGGTTGTTCGAATCATACTAACGATTCCCAAAAAAAACAAAAAAAAAAAAAGTCATATCCTCCCACGAAAGCTTTTGTTTCCACATTCTCGTGATTTACTGTCACTGCTGCAAACTCCTTGTACTATTTCACCTCACGCGGGAGATGCGTTGCGTCTATTGCCAGGAAGACAGCAGTACGCCCTGGTATAATGTGCAGCGCCATGACATCGCATTTGCGATGGAATGGTTTCGGGAGGCTATGAGCGCTGCTGAGGCAATCCTCACCCACCTATTGTCGCGCCCTGACCCTGCCCTGTTGGGAACTGTACCTGATCACGTCTTCACTCTCATCACATTTGCCGCTGTATTTCTAATATGGGCCAAGATCTCTGTACTGGGATCGCACAAAACAGTGCTTAGTGGCTACAGTGATACAACTCTCACCATGACGGTGGATCTACTACGGGAGGTCAAGCATACTCATCAACATGCGGATCTCATCACTGGCTGCTTCCGAGTTTATAAAGAACTAGTGGCCAAACGGCAAGAGGGTGGTAATGCTGTCCGACAGGCCTTGAGAGAGCCTAATGGGGAGGAAGGGACCCATGATTCAGCTGGACAGGAGCCTGTACTCCCGGGGCCTTGTGGAGAATGGCAAGACTGGCCGCCGTTCTCTGGCTTCAATCTTGACCTTGATCTCAACTGCATGGTCAATCCTTCCTACTTGGATTCCGAGTTCTGGCCCACCTTCCTCAGCAACCTCTCACACACAAGTCCCATGTCCGGTGAACCAAACTAACAGTCACGTTCATCCACCAGGGACATACCGAAGGTTGCTCATAGGTCTGTAGAGGTCTTGTCCCACAAATGGTCTTTGCGCTGCTTGCAGGAATCAGCAAGTTTGTCCCCACAGGCGCATCCACAACCAGTCGGACAGAGTGCAGGGTACCCTTCTGCTATCTGCTTTCTCCAGCAAGAAATATGGGTGATATGATGACATCCAACACAGCACCGGGAGATTCCTACAGGAATCAATCAGGTGGGAAAGTGGGGAGATGAGGAGGAGGATAGATACTACCTTTGATTGTCAGACGGCAAATTGAACAAAGAGGCCTTGCTGTGTAGATACCACACGATATACAAACAGTTCCTTCGTGTGGTGTAGTGTTTCTGCATACGGAGCAGAAACGCGCAAGACCTGAGAGGAGTAAGGTTGTTTTATTCAGCGTAACCTCCATGGAGGAATACGTACCGATGCCATGTTGAGGGGTTTGTTCACGGAAATCATGACCTTCAGCCCGAACGGCTTTCAAAAGCTCCACTCGCTTCATGTACAGTCGCCAATCCAGCAGGATCTGTGCGTAAAGGATGATATGTTCATAGAACTGAGGGATGAGAGTGAGATCTGACAAGAAGGTAGCAGTGCTGAGATATGCGTTTAGATACAGTTTTTCAACCAAACATGATGATATTACCTTTCTTGAGGGAGTGATTTGAAAGAGATCAATGCCCTATTCTGCGTCGGAGGTATGTTCAACTGAAGTTGCCTCATCATTGTAGAGGGTTGAAGGGCTGCAGGCTTTCGCTCAGGCAAAGAAGCCGTCTCTGACCAAGACTTGGAGAAAATCCGATTTTGGCCGTCCGCAGAGAACTCTGGTGAAACGAAACCCCTAGCGTTACTGTTCATCAATGGCCATCTACTAGAGTCCCGATTGGGAACCGGTACTGGATGCCCCCCAGGTTGTTGAGAATCCTGGGCCGTAGGGCTTCCCTCTTTCATCGAATCTTGGGTACCCATGTTGATGACTGAAGCTCGATAGTTGGAGATCTTGAGACTGGTCTTCGAACTCCTCGAGGATCCGGACACAGACGGCTCATATTCAGGGATAGGTGTGAAAGGGGAAGATAAGCCGCGCCAAGTGGTAGACGTGGTAGCGTTGCCCGATGAGTCCTTGGGTGCTGTCATACTGAAATAATCCTGGGAGGCGGAGGACTGAGGTGAAGCGACCCCGGAGGATGGTGATACTGATGTACAGTGATTGACTTCTATAGCAGACCCATAATAAGCAAGGGGCAGGAGAAGCGTTATGATGGAAAAATAAACAAACTATTTATAGTCCGTGATATTTTCAAGAGTAGGACTGAAAGCATAGCAAGCATCTGTATATCCTTCTCAGAGCTCAGTTTCGCGTACCTGGAGTGTAACGATAAGGAAAATATATATGTATATACCAGTGAAAGTACGCACAGTTCGCGAAGAACCTTATCTGCGAGAGGAGACTGATGAGCCGACAGCAAGACCGAGGAAGTTGATGCCGATCCAAGTCTACCTCCACATGAGGGAGGAAACAGCGTTTGGGCCACTTGAAAGATACGTTGCTGGTCGTATCTCCCAACCTGCCTGGCGCTGAGCGCATTTTCTTGGCAGAAGGAGCGGAGACTTGGTGAATTGAAGGTATATTTCCTTGCAACCGACAAATCAGGACCAGTTGAACTTGCCGTGTTGAACACATAGACGATGCTTTGAACAGTAGAGTACGCTGACTGACTCTTGGGGGTCTCATGAGAATGTGAAAAGTCATTATCCTCTGCACTAATATGACCGGTGAAAGTCAGCATATTGGTGATGATGCGGCCCATATCGTCCGCTGCCGCAGGTGCTCTAGATGATGATCGAGTAGTGGGCCTATCGATGGAGATCGCTCGCAATTGTAGAATAGCGTCCGTGATAAGCCATGGGGCTTGTACTGTGGATGTAGCCTCTGTCATAACCTTGGCCGGCTTAGTAGCTTCAGGACCAGGGTGGTCAATAACTCGCTTTGGATCGCGAAAAAAACAAACAAGATGACCTAGCTACGTTTCAGGACATTATAAAAGCAGCACTACGGGACGGAATGCTCACCACTGGGAGAAAAATATCCTTGTGAAGCCCGAGGCTCAGCGAGGTTCTTGTGATTGCGAAGTAAAGCGACTGTAATATCTTTTGCCTTTCGCTGATTGCCGCCCTCGTCATCATCCGATGAGGATTCAGAATGTATATCGTGGGGTGGGTCTGTGCTGGTGTCATCTTGACCGAAGAGAAGAAATCGCAGACAAGCCTCCAAACAAGGTCGGCGATGCTCGCGAATATTACGAAGTCGCCTGAGTATAAGCGCTCTGCTCCTAAGAGAGATCAAAGGGTTCCTTTCAAGATCAACCAACGGCGTCCCTGCAGGACCAGGTTGCGGGTAATCACGAGGAAATGTGAAAGTGACGCGAATGAAAACCATCAAGGAAGATTCTCCCCAGGGGCCATGCAGACCCAAAGTACATGTACGCTTCTTCATCAGGTCATGCTTTGAATTGGTAGTTAGTACCGAGGTCAACGTACTTCAACAACGAAATATACTAACCTTTTCAAGTTTTATTTTCGACGAGGCTAGTTTAGTCAAGACGGAAGTAATCCTAGGTAAAGTGAGATGCGAGTTTGTTTGCGTTATATGGCTTACTCACTCCTCCTGCACCGGGACACCTCCGATTTCCCTACTGGTATCGGTCACTCGTGCCACGACTGGCTGCACGACCTCGAGTCTTCTTCCAGACGAGTTGCGGGAGTTCGATGCCACCCTGGAATCACTTCCGCTACCAGGCCCAGAACTGTCATCTCTCTGATTTCCTACTCGAACGCTAGATAACCAAGCGAACGCATCTGGTTGGCGCACTGAACGACCGCCGAAGTTACCGCGACTCATAGTGCCACCACGACGCAGTTTGGGAGGCACCGCTATAGCATCTTGTCTTGTCTCTTCTTTGAAAGTCGTTCGGTGAGAGGAATTTTCGTGAGGCTGAGTTACTATGTTGCGTGGGTATCGTGGTGGTAATGGTGCTCGAACTTCCGCCAGAATAGAACGAGAGCCAACTGGAGCAGATATCGCCGGGGCATTGTGGACAGGGGATGGTAGATCTCTGTACGAGGCCGCAGAGCGACGGCCATCCGAGCGAATTGGGTGGATCGGTTGATGCCCAATTTTCTGCTAAGCGTTAGCTATGACTCGTGTAGATATTAAGGCGAGTACGATGGCCCACCTGCATCTTATCGTGGTCGACGGGCCAAAATCGCAGGGTTCTATCCTTGGACCAAGTGATAAGTTGGAAATCAGCGCCTGAAACATTGTTTTGAGCATCGCGAATGACGTAGGCGAAGAAACGGTACCTTCACCATGCCGCCATACGAATTCTTTCACAACATCCGTATGCCCCTCAAAGGTCTCGACCGGAATTTGTGGATCATCGTGGGACCACATCTCGAGGGTGGTGACACCTCTTTGGGGAAGACTGAGAAAACCATCCCCGAAAGGAAGGTCCCGTGCTCTCCAGACTGGGTAGCCAGTAGAAACAGTTGCTTTCGGTCTAGGCTGCTGCTTGTCGACTGCATTTACACTGGTGTCCCAAATTTTGATGGTCTTATCAAGCGAACAGGTTAGAATCTCGCTCGAGCGATTATAGGCCCAGTCAATTCCGTATATTTTGGAACCATGAGCTTTAATCTCGTTCACAGGGAGTGAACCTTTCTGCGAGAACAGAAGAGTTATAGGGTGCCTCGGGTAAGGTTGTACACATATTTACTCACGCGCCGGTCCCAAATGAGGACAGAGTCGGAATGCGAAGACGCTAGTATGTTGGGATTTTGTCTGTTCCATTTGACCTGAGTACCACTCGCTGAAGGGAGGGTGACGTTCAGAGCAGACACAAATATATATATATATATATATAGGATCGTCGTACCATTAAAGAGAGACAGACCTGCGGAAGGCGAAGATCAATCAGGGTGCTGGATAAATGTTGCTGGACGATCTCACCAAATGCTGGTTTCGTTGGATTCTGCCTAAGGTCCCACGACCATACCCAGGAGTCAATGCCAGTGCTAGCCACCATGTCCGGTTCTGTGGTATGCCAGTTTATGTCAGTGATCGCGCGATAATGCGCCCGCAGGATGTGTTGGATCGCGGTCTTCTCCTTGGACAGAAGGTTCCAAATCAACCTGGAAAGGTTGAGCAATAAGGCAGCAAGTAGAAGGAGGATTCGTACAGTTTCTCGCAAGAAGTTGAGACGATGTATTCAGAGCGACTCGGGTGTGGATTCCATTGGACGTCTGCAACATCCCAAGTTCCACCCTGAGGCAGAAACCGAGGAATCTCTAACGGAGCTTTCAGATCTATAATGAAAAGCCCTCGCTTCCTGTAACCCACTGGATATGAGTCGATGATAACTCTTGAGTTGAGCGAGCCTCCTACGCTGCGAGCACCAAGTCACGGTTTGTAGGGCTGATGCTCATCTGTGTTCTGTAATGAGATTAACGATTTTCAATGAACCTATGCACATACATTTCCGACGGCGTCACCAATAAGGTCCTTCATGTCGATCTGGAGACTCCTCTGGAGGTTGGAGCCATACTCTGGGGAGGAGCTCTCCTGGAGAATTTGGGCGTTGTGTGCATTAGTGCCTAACGCAGCCTTTGATAATAATGAGATGGGTTGACTGTGCATTATGAAGTAACTCGAAGGCCGTTATTCGAGATCTATGTATACAAGCCTTGGTTAAGAGTTGCTCTGGGATGGTCTAGATGGTCATGGTTAGTCTGGAGAATTCACGGTCACCTGATCTTGATACTCTGAAGTCCAAGTTTCTTAGAATTCTGCAAAGACCGATTACTGCCTTGTCGCGACCCGCGATCGCCTACTAGGCTTCGAAGATATCTTCATTCACTTCCGTCACAGGTATAGCAACGTCGATCGGTTTATTTAGCCATCTTCTCGGGAACCGAACACCGCAAACAGCGTAGAACTCACAGCTAGTAAGGGTAGACCACGAATAATCAAAGATGAATTTCTGCTGTGCTACAAAATACATTGGCATTACGAGGAAGATAATAGGAAGGGCATACAGCCATTACAGAATTTACCTGTCTCTGGACTGCGCAGTCGAGTCAATGTAAAGGAAGTGATCCAAGACAAGTGCCTATCCCTTCTGCGAAGTCAAAAAAGGCACAAACCTGTCACTGTTTGGGCTAGGATCTGAGATAGCCCAAGGAGCATTTGAGATTATATCAGTTGCGTTGCTCTGAAGTTCCTGAGAATGATGCTATGGGTTGATGGTAGTTGTAGCAACTGCTGCTGCCCTTTCGTTCAACGGCAGCTGAGGAGAATTGATGGTCATTCCGGTTACAACCGGCGGTGAGAACGGCGTCGAGACTTCGATAACTGACCCCACAGCTGGTATTGTTGAGGCTGGTGCCTTGTAAGTTGCATCCGTTGGAGTTGGATGAGACCTGAAAGTTGTTGTGATAAGAGCGGGGATCTGACTACGATGAACGACAGATGAGTACCGCCGCTTTTTGTTCGGTAGATCTGGGGAGCCAGAGTTCTTTCCGCTCTTGAGATGGTACTATCAGCACACAGGAGCGGAGAGTCGGCTGCGCACGAACCTTGGGTCGCTTCTGAGCAGAGGATGGTGGGCGTTCACCCGGACCAAAGACATAATCAGGAAGGGCGGTACTAGTAAATCGGTGGGTGAGGGTCCACTCGAGAGTCATGGTAGAAAGAACGGACTTTCTGATATGGCGTACGACAATACCCATAGTCGATTCGTCGAACTGATCCCATGTTCGAACGAGTTTAGTGAAGTCCATGGTTGGATATGAGATATCTAGCCGTCTCGCTCCAACAGCGCCAGCTGTTTAAGTGTGTAAATACTGAGCAATGATCTTTTTGAGCGAAGACAAACTGACGCAGTCTGGGTTCGATTAGCAGGCCAATGTAAAAGGTTGTGGTGTAGACTGGACGGGCACCGGGCTTTCCTTCGATTTCATCCTTGGTGCGTTTGGCAACAACCTCAGAAATTTCTCCCTGAGCAACAGCACGGAATTCATCATCTAGTAAGCAATACGATGTGCGGTCAAATCCTTTGATGAAGGGATGTGCTAATTTGAGAGAATCCACTATTTCTAGTTTCATCACTAACTGCCGCAAGCGCGATTCCACCGTGCCAGACCTACACGTCTGTTAATCACTTTTCGAGTAATGAATATCGGATATTCTTACCACTTTAGCTGAGAATCTGGATCACCACTGGAAGCGGTTACCTGAAGGTAGTACTTGTACTTGTGGAAAAAGTCGTGTTTGATGAATAGGTCCGCCCAGGTGCTTTTGCCAACTAGGATCTTCGCCACGATGTCCGCACCTACACCATATTACACAACAATTGGACATGAAAATGACACACAACCAATGGAATTCTGACCTTTCTTGAACTCTTCCATCATTATATGGTGCGTGGATGCTGTAACATTGTGCGTGGCACACATAGAGGGATACGCTGGTGTGATAATGGGCATACGGTGCAGTTTGTCGGCAGGGTAGATCTGTAGACGGTGAATACTAGAACAGAAAGGAAAGGTATCGTGTGAAGTTGAAAGCTAACTTTCGGATTCCATATGCGTAGCCCCAATGCACCCTCTTCAATAGGCTTCAGCAAGACTGGTTGAGGCCAGGTCCTAATTTGACTTGTAAGCAACCTATCTACCATATGGACGGGGAAACACGCACCATTGATAGAGAATGATGAAGAATCTGCTGACGATAGCCCCGCTAACAGCGTTGGGGTAAAGTTGACATATGCGTGCCACCAACATTGCCCAAGCCACTCCACCTAAGAATCCGTTGACATTGGAGTATATGGCCTTTCCTGAATGCCAAAGAACAGATTGGAAAACTAGGTAATAAGCAAGGAGAATAACGGACGTTGTGCCCAAAGCTTTATACATCGAAGAGCTTCACGAAAGGTCTGAACGTTGGGAACGAGACGAAGCAATTCGTCAACAAGTCTCGAGCCTATAGTGGAGTCTCCATTAGAGTGTTGTCTAGTCTGTCGTATGAAGTTCTTACCATTCAGACTTCGAACACATCTATCGTCTAGATTCCTCAAAAGGTTGTCGTCCTGCAAAGATAGATCATCCGGAACAGAAGACAATGCCAAGCGGGCCATGAGAAAGTCGATTGGTACTCCAGAGATCGTTGCTGTGATAATAGGTACATATGCTTCGGGAACTCCCTGTACGGGACTGAGTAGATTAACAGAGGTAAAGAACGTAGGCCTACCGCAACCTCAGTAGCCCCATCCATCTCGCGTAGCATCGCCTCAAAGACCGTAAAGAAATCTTCTCGAGAAACATGCTTGGGCACAACACAAAGAGTATCAATGTCGGAGCCAGGACCATGGACTCCCAGTCGGTAAGATCCAAAAGTGAATATTTTGCCTCCAGCGGCGTCAGCGGCAGCTTGCGAAAGGCCGTTATTGAGAGCGACATCCCGAACAAACTTCTTCACCAAGGCAGCTACTCTTCCTAGTACAATCTCCCTGTAATAATAAACGTATTAAGCATTAAGATGGGTGCGAATGCCCTAAAACCAAAGGAGCCGAGGCGACCATGCAACAATGCTGCAGACAAACTGAACGGTAACATCGAGCGTAAATCCTTACCTCGTCTTGGATTCTTCCTCTGATTCAAAGCATTTCTGTCTCCTCAGCTCTTGCAGCAGTTCGGTGGTGATTTCCTTTTCCCTGTCAGTTGATGCATTCACAGAAATCGGTGGGGTAACTCCCAAATAGCTGAATCGTGCGATAAGAAACGATGAAGCAAGCATAATAGGCACCGCTGTACCTAGTAGTCGCTGCCATTCACGGTAGAGCTCGTTACACAATACAATGACAGCACACGAAGGTCCAGGTATTGTAATGGTACGAGAGGAAGCCTTGATAGTTTACCCCGTGATCCGGTTCGCTGATGATACGACACAGCCACATTTTAGCTTCCTGTATATCAAGTTTCCACTGCTACATTCGTTCTGGAGACGTTTCCGGTTTCACAAATATCGAAAACTGCACTGGGGATATAAGTTAAATTCTAAAAACTAGCGAAAGGATACATCGATGTCTGGAGGACTAGACAATATTCTTGATCAAGCATAGGATGTACTGCACCAAACCAACCCAGCACATCAATATTCTTCTTTGCGCTGGCTTGCGTATTTCTCAAACAGGACTACGAGACTGCGCCAGGGAAATGCTCGAGCCTGAACCGGGAACCGTCAAAAGTATGCTAGACAGCTTGGAAATTGATGTTCGCAACTTGCTGGGAGGCTTCGAAGAAGTGCAGGTATCTATCACAGCTGGGATTCTGGATAATCTGTTTGTGTAGTCTTCCACCAACCAATCTGCAGGCTTTGGCACCGCCGCCGAACTCTGCTCGCTCACAAGAGTTGGGACTGCCTCTATCCTCTTTCGGCGTCGAATGAGGGCACCGATGGCAAACGCGGAGACAATGACTATGTAGGTCAGAAAAGCTCCCAGGATGATGATTCCATTGCCGACAGCTCTCGAGCCACCATGACCGCGTGAGGTTAATTGATGTGCGTGTAAAGCTCGGTTGCTCTGATGTAAGATAGGACTATCGCTGGAGGGTTGCTGGAGCTCTGCCAAAAATCGTAGGCTCTGAGAGTATTCTGGGAAATGGCCGGCAGCTGGGGATGCATACCTAGTGGACTCGTTATCGCTGAGTGAGAATTATTGCCCAGAGACCTCGCGGTGGAGTGATTAACGAAGGAAAGCATCGACAACAAGACATATAGTAGGAATTTGAGGATGGCTTGAAAGCGATGCATAATGGAGGCTGGGATTTTCAAGGATAGTGACAAAGAACGTAAGAGTATTAGACCCCAGGATACTCGAAGCTTGGAGACTAGTAGGAGGGATGAAGGAAAGAAGGTCAAAAACGCTGGAAACCCACAGCGAGTGCCAGAAATGTGAAACACGCCATAGCGTGAGTCGCGGTGAGCCACAGACAGGCCGTGTTGTGTATGAAGTTCAGCGCTCATCATGCATCAATACTAGCTGGACTGGCTGAAAGCCTTGAGAGATTCAAGCAAAGAATGGTCATTACATAGATATCGTTCATATGGCTCGTGCTCGCTTCTCCCCACTCTCCATGCTTCGCTGAAACCACGCGAAATGCAAGATTGGAAGGAATCCTTATAGATCCAACTAGGGTTGTACGTATTTCAGCCAGGCGTCCAGAGGTCTTTTGAGCAGACTTACCAAGGCGAGATGTCCTCCTGCAACAGGTCTAGCTCTGAAACCATTGACACGGCCGTTGGTCGTCTCATACCAATCACCGAATGGCTGCCTATTCAACCCGTTGGCAGCGTATTTCTTAACAGATGAGATGAAGAGGTCGCGGACCTCAGTGGTGGAGGAAATAGCGGCGGTCCAGATTTCCCAATCTGAAATATGGCTCCTTAGCTGAGGTAGATGAGTATCAAGTGAAAGAAAGTTGAGCTACCGGACTTGGTGTAGGTGTGTCTATAGAAATTGTGTGAACTCATTAGCTCAAGGCATACAAAACACGTTGAGGAAGACGCACCTGGTATCCAGTGGAATACCAAACGGTTCTGTGATGGCGAATATAAATAAAAGTTTTTTTTTGCGAGTGGCGGGTTATTACTCACGAGCAACGGTTTTGTACCACTCAGTTTCTACAGGAATACACTTTAAGGCCGAACCGCATATATGGTGTTGAAAGAGGAACTCACGGGAGTCATAGACACGTTGAGGAAAAAGGTTCAGCTTAAGAAGTTTGTCTCCGAAAAGATTGTAGGTCAAACCCCAGCTAGACCGCTGGTGAGTTGCGCTCAGAGAATTATTGCAACGGAGAAAGTACCTGTTATCGTTGTTGTACTGAGGAAAATAGAGACATCAAGAACACCTCGGCATCGAAAGAAATAAGTTTCTTACGTTCAAGGTCTTGTGAGAACTAGTCTTGGATGCCGCTAGAGTCTCCCATTGCTCAACGTAAGATGCAGCGATGGACTATGGTCGGAAATTTTGAGGTCCAATTAACTCAAGGAGCATGGAAAATGTGCGTACGCTGTAGTTTGCAGCTTCTTGCTCATTCCCGAGCAGCGATGAAATTTCACCCATGGCCCTGATTCCAATAATTCCCTTGATTGCAAGATTGGTCTGATTCTCTAGTCTGCCTGCGAAATCATCGGTGCTGAGCTGATTGTTGGGGATCAGGGAATCTTCAATAAGGAACTGGGTCCATTGGTCTAAGAGGTTGCCCTAACATTATCGAGAAATTTTAATATCTTGAACATGGAATGGCAAGAGCTAGACTCACGTAGGTGTTGATGATAGACTTGTCACCTGTCTTCTGCGTATAACTAAGTGCCATTATGAGCATGTTACCGCTCTCTGAGTTCGCTCTACTCAGTAACCCGATATTCAGTAATCCAGAGCGACTCACCTTCAACTGGCATGGGCTCGTCGTTTCCATCGTTGTGCCCCAGTGCCCTGGGGTAACTAGCGCCTGATGTGGAGGGTTCAGTGACAGTATTTGAATGTAGATGGACCGAGGAGTACATGCTTACCAATATCGTGGATCGCCCACTTGTTAGGATACAGCCCCGAAGCCTGGTAGCGGAAAAGAACGTCCAGGAGGTGTTTGCCCAGTTCAGGGTTAAAGTACAAGAAAGCTGGCCAAGCCGGAAAAATAACATCGACGGTATTCATATTCTGTGAAGGACGATGAGAATCGGAATTGGACAATCTCCCTTCGAGTACTGACACCGTTGCTGGAAATCTCCTTCATAAAGACGAGAAGATCGTCCGCGTTGAATTCGCCCGAGTCAGTCTTCGAGACAGTGAGCTCAATGGCACCGAAAGTCTGCCGGATAGAGAGGTCGACGATGCCGGCATAGTCGTCAGAGATCTTCTTAGAATCGCTGTTCACTTGGGCATCCACGGCTTTAGCACGGGTCAGGGCGTCACTATACTCGGGAAGGAAATCAGCGATCTAGAAGTCATTGTAAGCTGAATGCTGATATGCCAGGCGATGTGACGAAGCGACAAACAATCTGGTTGGCGGATGAGTACTGCGTCAAGAAGTATGGGTGGCGATCCTGCAGAGTATCACCCTTCACAATGTAGTGGATGACCGGATCGCGGACGTGTCCAACCGTGAAGACGGCTGGGGGAGAGGATTGGCCGCTCACAGAGCCGAGAGAGCGGGCCAAAGCGAAAACTGGCCAGCGATCGTTGATGGCACGAAACTCGGTATCCTTGGTGTTGGGCAGTTTTCCAGCAGAAATGAAGGCTGCACGAACTGTCGTGTCTTGCCCCGTCTGGTAGGTCGTCCCATCACCCTAAATGATAGTATAGATTAGTTAACAAAGAGCGCACATACAGAGAATGAGGTGGGGGTCACGAACGTCTTGAGTGGAGTAGTAAGAGGATCCGTCTGCATAGTTCCAATGACAATCAGGACTATCAAACAAGTTGATACTTGGACTGCTTACGCTGAATGTGATCGTTGGCTTCACCGTAGACAGTAGGAGAGACCAGCTGAGTTTGATGTGTGATGATGTTATCGTTGTCGGTGGTCGTCCAATTTGCTCGCAGGTTAACATCACCCGAAACCCATTCACCACTGATGTCCGTGTAGACCTGAACGTCGTGGGATCCGCCGTCATTAGATACAGCAGAGACAGCGAGATAAGAGAAAGGTAGGGATTGTTTCAGGAGATTTTTTGGCTGAAGACAGTGAAGACGTGAGTGACAAGAGAACCGGATCAGAATTTGGATTCTACCTCGACGGGGCTGAGAAACGTGACAGTGATATCGACGGGACCGGCCGCGAGAACGAAGATGCTTTGAGTAGCAGTGAACTAAGATCAAAAGATATTAGAGAACGGCATGAACCGTTGAGAAAATACGATTCACCGTGGCACTCTTCTGTACGGCCTTGGTGAAGGATGACCCCTCCACAACTGGAGCACCCAGGAAACTGTAAGCTACAGACACCACGATCAGTCTGCTGGAATTCAAGGCTGGAACATCTAGAGTGAACCTTTCTCGTCCACCTATCAACCCCCATCAACTTCAGTTCGAGCACTTTCTACAAGTGATAAATTCTGACCTTTACGAAACCAGCCCAACCGATGATAGAGCCTGTCCAGAACTCAGGCCAGACGTCATTGAGGGCAGCTCCTGAGCCTTGGGGCAACCAGGCAGACAGGTATGGCGTCCTCACAGCCAGAGGATAGCTAGGGGGGCTGAAAGGGATCGCATCCCAAGTGACAGCAGCTTGTACAGCGGAAAACAGGGCAAGAGGAAAGACTACTGGGAGTCTCATGGTGACTGAGAGAGAAACGTTAAGACTCGTTGTGGCCTTTGTATTCTGACTGAAGACAGCGCTTTTATAGTGCTCAGAGTTTGTTTGTTTTTACGTTGCTGATACACTTTCTAGGTGCACGGTGGGGAAATTAGCAACTGATAAATCTGGAGAATCATGGGGTGGGCAGCCAAGAGTTGCCCAAGAGAATGGCGTATTTCAGCTGTTCGATTGATAGTAGATACACATGGTCTAGTAGCGCAGGAGGTGAATGCAGGTGGTACTCAGGCACTAGTTGTCCGTTGGCAGGGATCGAGGCAAGGACGAACACGGTCACGAGGACAGGCAGATGTTCACTTGGCCTCGACGCCCATGCCTATCTTTCCATCGCCGCTCCTTCTTTTGTTCTATGCTACTCATTCTCTCACATCTTCGACCGTTCCAACCCACAGCTCCGCACTTATTTCTACCCAATCTCAGATCCTTTCTCTGCCCTCAGATGTTCAATCCCCGGTTTTCTTTCCTCCAGATGCCCCGACTCTAAGCCCTATGGTCATGGGCTACTATCCGTCTTGGGCTGCCGAACAACTACCTCCTGAGAGCATAGACTTCAGTAAACTCGACTGGATCGACTTCGCTTTTGCTCTGCCTACACCCGAGTTTACCCTCACATGGGATGATGCTTCTGCTCCCGCTCTCCTCAGTCGCTTAGTCGTTGCAGCAAGCCCGTACCCAACCAAAGTCAAACTCAGTGTCGGAGGTTGGACAGGCAGCAAGTGAGCTATTGTTTCTGACGGTCATATTCAAATTCCATATGCTCCCTCCTACGTGCTTCCAGATACTTCTCTTCGGCAGTCGCAACAGCCATCTCACGGCAAACATTCGTAAAAAGCTTGGTATCCGTATTCAATCAGTTCGATCTCGATGGCATCGATATCGATTGGGAGTATCCTGGAAGAGACGGTGATGCGGGTAATCAAATCGACTCAAATGACTCTGCTTGTTTCTTGCTATTCCTTCAATTACTCAGAGATTCCTTGCCTTCGTACGCACGACTGTCTGCCGCCGCAGCACCTGTCCCATTCATCGGTCCAGATGGAGAGCCCTTGAGCGATGTTTCTTCTTTCGCAAGAATTCTGGACTGGGTACTCATCATGAATTACGATACGTGGTCTGGTAAGTCCTTGTGCCAATTAATTGTTACGTCTCATGGTTTGTTGACACATGTGAAGCTTCAAGCAACCCGGGACCAAATGCCCCCCTCTCTGACGGATGCAGCAATTCATCGCAACCTGAAGCTAGTGCTCTGGCGGCGTTTGATTCCTGGACTTCTGCGGGTTTCCCGCCGTCGCAATTGGTTCTGGGTTTGCCGGCATACGGCTATGTGTCCCATTCTTCGCAAACCAGCATACGCACACGCACTCCGAGCGGCACCAGCAACGTCAAAGTTAGTCACGAAGGCACTCAGGCATTATTCAGAGACTTAGTCAACGAGGGCGCCCTCATCCAAGCCGCCCATCCAGCTGGATTCATTGGAAGTGGTGGCTTTCTTCGAATTTGGGATGATTGCTCGAACACACCTTTCCTGCGCTCCGAGGAAGTAGGGCAAGTTGTGACGTACGACGATCCAGAATCTCTCATCATGAAGACTAGATTTGCCAAGGAAGTCGGTATGCTCGGTGTGAACGTTTTCTCGATCGACGGTGATACCGCAGATTGGCACCTCATGGAGGCGATCCGTAGAGAGGTGGAGTTGTAAAGAGGGTTCACTTTTCGGATTATATTGTTCCACTCCAGTGTCCTTGTTCTCTAGAAATGTACGGAATCAGACTGTTACAGTGATGGACCGCTGACTTATACGGATCACTCAATTATACTACGGCCTTTGCACCTGGCCTCACAACTCCTGAGCTGCCTCTTCTATGCGGCAAACGGTCACAGTTTGTTTGGTATAGACCATACTACCTGAAAATATGCCTCAGTGTGGGAGAATCAAGTGTAGGCGGCCTGTGGTGCACCGTATAATTGAGTGGTTTTTTTGCCCAAATCAGATAATTTGAGCTTCTGGTGCCTGTAGACAATTCATCCGCATTTTCCATACTGTACAACATGCCTTATCTAAAACTAGACTACATCCTCTATATTTTGAGCTCTTAACGAAGGAGATTGAGCAAGTTGTTGTTGGGCAATGGGTAATTACATTTTGATCGTATATCTCAGCGGTCCATCACTGTACTATCTGTAAGATACTCGTTCACCATGAATCCAGAATCAGTCACCAGTCCAAAAACCGAGGGACAAGCAATTTTGCCAGACGACTGGGCGCTGGTCTGTGGTTTGACACTTCCCATGAAGTAACTCTTGCACATATGTGGAAAAACCTACGCAAGTAGGTGATGTCCTGAAATGGTACTCATCCCTTGAGAGTTCCCGCGGAGCACCGAGGAGTGACAGAAAAGGCAAATTAAACCGTTCTTCGTGTGCCTCTCGAGTCACGTGCAGCCACTCTACTCCGATATCGACAACCACTACCACTATTATCCACCTCTTTGGTATATTTATTCCTTTCTGCTTTAGAATATTTCATCGCAACTGGAAGAGATTGATTTTTTTGACCACATTGGCGCTTGTAACGCGCATACCGCAAGATGGCTACCTCCAAACGCCCCGAAACTATGACCAGGGAATACAAGTATACTCAGGAGATCTCCCAGATGGTGGAGAAACTTTCTTCTTCTGGAAGATATTCAGATTAAATAACCTACAGATGTTTGTATTCGGGGAAGTTCAAGACCCAAATCCTGAAACTGTCAATCTTGTGGAGGACATAGTGCGAAGTCAGCTTATAGAACTGGTCTGTGACTATCATTTACATCTGTCCCTTTTATCCAATGTGCATTTCTCAGATTCTCCAAGCTCGGAATCTCGCCATGCGAAGAGGCGCCAAGTACCTCTCCTCAGAGGACCTCATATTCCTCATTCGGCATGACCGAGGAAAGGTTAATAGGCTCAGGACGTACCTCTCATGGAAAGACGTTCGAAAGCACGCAAAGGACTCCGGTGGTGATGGAGGCGCGGGTCTAGAGGCTGAAGTATTAGAAGATGGTCCAGACGGTGAGTTTGATGTCGTTCTTGCATCTGACTTGCGAGCTCATCCTACACCGTAGACAAGCTAACTGCTAAAGCTCAAAAGATAACGATTAAACTTCCATGGGAAATAACCACAATTTATTCAGAGGTACTTAGGCAGAGTGGCCATCAGTCCGATGACGAAGAGGACGAAGATGACCTAGAAGCACACGAAGCCTCCATTCAGAGGCTGAAGGTTTGTTGCTCCTTCAGCGAGGGAGTCTTTGTGCTGACGCTCATACAGGAAGCGGACGATGCCACTCGTCAAATGACACGAGAGGAGTATCAACATTATTCCGACTGTAGACAAGCTTCTTTCACATACAGGAAAGGTGTGCAAGGCTTCTTTAAACCCAATATTTCCACTCAGCCATCATCTTTCAGCCAAACGTTTCCGTGAATTTCTTTCTCTCCCTCCCCAACTTGACCTTAAGGCCAACGATGACACTGTTGATATCGTTGGGTTTTTGGCTTTCGAGATGGTTCGCTCCTTAACGCTGGCCGGTCTGGACGTCAAGAAATCCCATGAAGAGTCTGAGCTAACAGCTAGCAACGCTTCACCTCTGATGGGTAAGCGGAAAGCTGGCGGCTCTCTTGGCGGACCAACAGAGAAACGGCGTCGTGGCGACGACTCAGATGACGATGTCGAGTACTCACTACCTGCTTCTTCTCTCTTTCTCCCACCCCCGGAAGCTCGTACCAACCTTCGACCAGAGCATATCCAGGACGCCTTTTCTCGTATGCAAACCGAGTCGTCTCATCGGCGGTCTGCTGGTACCAGGAACTGGAGAGGTGGTCTCGTACGGACTAGAATCAGCCTCATCTGAACTACAATACTGGATAACTGTCGTCTGCGTTCTCTGATTTTAGAAGTTGCTCTCTTGTACATATATTGTTGTACTCTACAGATGCTTCGTGCTTCGTTTTACATATATACTATCACCTGGCTATCTAGAACAACAGCGAGGCCGCTGCTTCGACGTTCCCTCCTGCTGCCTCTAGGAGTTGGATCGCTAATTCTCTCGTTGCTCCCAAACCCATGATAGTGCTGATATCCTTTTCACTAAACCGACTCGCACTAGGCGCAGCGGCTGGAGATGCGCTGGATCCTCCAGCTGAGCCTGCCTGCGCCGAACCAAGAGCTCTCCCGATGCCTGGGAACGTGTTCGCACTTGAAGAGGCCGTCCCCGGCTGCTGAGATCCAGAGCCGACCTCTCCAAGCTCTTGCTCGGATAGAGATTCGTGATCTTGCTTCGGAATTTCGTGTTCTGAAAGGAAGCTAACTTCCCGCCCTTGTATCCGAAGAACTCCCTTGGCTAGGTCGATACACGCCTGGTGGGCTTTTAGCATGTCAAGTCCAAACAAGAGGTCCACGCCGCGTCCCTGATGTACAAGGAAGAGGTCAGCCAGTGAGAGTCTTGCCTTGTCCTCACGTACCTCCATCACTGTGAACGAGCAAGGTAAATACAAGTCAGCGACTTTGATCTGCGCGCTGTGTATCCGGCCGAGAATCTTGGCCGTGCCCACACCGACTGCAAGACCGCTGAAACGATGATCAACTAACCGCGTCAACCTGTATTGGCTCATAAGGATCCAATCGTTGTTGACAGCTGTGGCCTCACTAACCCACACTTCTCAGCCAAGTCCGGGCTCACTATACAAGAGTCATCAGTAACGAGAAGTAATAAGAAAACGCGGTGCAAACGCACTTATAGTTTGCTGCGCCCCACTATCTACAAACGCTTTCACTGGGTGACCATTCACCTCCATGGGGATGCTACGAAGGCGCATTAGTCGAATAGAAGAGTTAGACTGTGGAAGACACGCACTAGAGCATGATGACTTTCCCAAAGGCTTCGGGGGAGTATTCCATGGCATGCTCCATATTCTCTAGGATAGCCTGCTTCCGGATAGCCTCCTCGATCTTCTTCTGAGCCTCGATGTCGAACGGGTCGGCATCGAACTGAGAGAATTGGCGTTGCTGCATCTCCATTGCTTCATGCGTGTGTTTGAGTAACTCGGCGAATCTTGCAGGATTATGCTGAGCGGCATGAGCAAGTTCTGGTTGGACCTGATGCCACATTAGCAGAGCTGGGTGTCGACAAGAGGAAAACGCACATCTCGCATCTGTCGCATGAGCTCTGGATCGCCGAGTAGCTGCAGCCTCATCATCTCGGAATCATGCTCCATAGACCTGGAAGGATGCTCTAACCTCAAACGTCATCTAAGTTTGCGACAAGTAGGGTGATACACACCTTCCTGCCACATTGACCCTTCTCCGAAGTATCAGAGTTGCCCCGTCAGTTACGCCGAGAGCTCTCATGGTTGCAGTTGTGTCGCTGAGATCTACGTTGTTAGACGAGATGCTTTGTTCATTGACAGGGATACGAGACTAAGAAATCGACTCTAAGAACAAGTGACGATCAAGGTGAGAGCATCTGAAATCACTTCGACTTCTAGCAAGGCCATAATGCTTGCAAGATCCATACTGGGGTCGATGTCCAGCTGGAAGGACTCACCAAGATCGGTCGTGAAAGTAATCAGCATGCGTATGGAATATGGTAGAGAACGATTGCTTGAGTAGTTGTACAATGATGAAAGGCAGCAAGCCAGAGTGACAGTTGCAGAATGGCAAAGGGAAACAAGTGAGTGAAATGGTCACATGAGTAACTATCGTAAGGATGTGACCGCGCAATCGCCGACGCGTCACTGATGCCCTCCCCTCCCAAACCGACTACGACTGAAGGCAGAGCTACTGAGAAGATGGTTAAAGGTTTATACGATGATCCGTGACTCTCCCTGCTTACAATCGTGAGCTGTGCGGTCGTACGTTCGACATCAGCGCGCTTTCCAGCGCGGAAGCAGATAGACTGGCGTCTGTAGAAATAACGACGTCATGAGGATACGAGAAGTTGATCTGCCAGAAGAGTAGGTAGATACCGCTGAGATCGCTAAAGCTTGAGGCCTCCGAGCCTTGATTACTGCTATCGAAATCCATTCTTGGTGCAGAGCGCAGATGCGATTGTCCCTGTGCACTCCTCGGCGACAAGGCAGGGGGACTTGACGATTTACTAGGGTTTAGATGGCGGTGGAGGCCACGAACAGGCTCTGAAGGGGGTGACGGGATTGAGGGTATAGACCCCTGAGGAGAGCTGGCTTCGGAGAGACTTTGACTGGCGCTCCTACTGCTACTGAGATCATCGTTTCTGGAGGAATCGGATTCGTATTTGCTGGAGGCAGGTCTATCTCTACCTCGCTGAACATTTTTACCGGACATTCTCGCCCTGTTCGAGCTGACGAGCCCGAGAGCATCATTGGTCATCATACTCTGGAGCTCTCTGAGTTTTCTATCGAGCGTTTCTTGTTCCTCCTGATCACGTTCCGCTTCAACGTCAGAATCCCCAGAATCGGAGTCCTCATCGGAAGACAAGGACGATCCTGCAAGAACTTGAGTGGTTGGCTGGGAGACTACAGGAGTTAGGGTAGAAGTCGAGGCAGCAGGACCTGGTCGTGGAATATTGCCTCCGAGTGAAGCCAGACGCGCTCGAACGCCGAGGGGGGTGGACAGTCGAGAGGTACGACTGCTAGATGAGGCCAATCGACTTGCGACACGGGAGACGGGTGACGCATTCGAGAAGTACTCTTCCGTGGGTTTGGCGCTGCTAGTGGGACTCAGTGCACCACGAATGTCGCGAAGTCCTCGTAGATCTTCTTCGAACCGTGTCTGAGCGCGATAGAGCAAGTAGGGGAGCGGAACTTCAAGATGTGCTGCCAGTGCTTTCCCTGCACAATAGGTTGAGTGTACTGCAGAAGGAAGAACTACAGTGTATCACTCACAATCTGTCCCGGCGCTGTCACTGGCTCGCGAGCGGGCCATTACTTTCCACAGGGTATCAGCCTTTTCCTCGTTCCATTCTACCTGAGGCAATGAGGATGAAGCATATAATTATCTATAAATCAAAGCGCACTGGCTGTGGGTCGCTGAGTGGATTTTCTGGTCGATTCCAGGGCAATTTCACAACGACACGGATAGAAGGAGCAGCAGACATGGGGAGAGAATGAAATCGATGATAGATCAATCAAGAAGTGTGATCAATGCAGAGTAAGCAAGGTGACTCTTAATATTATTGATCCTAGGGTGATCACTGTTGTTGATCGTACAGCTTCCGGTAACACACGTTTCCCGACTCTACCATGCACTCTACTGCTCGTCTCTTGCGCCAGCCTCTTATCCAGTTTGCTGGCAAGCGAAGCTGGCCTTCAAGTGTGTGTTTCCCCTTTACGATACAGCCTCGATTGACCTACTGCATCAGAGCTCGAAACGCCGCATTCTCACCCGGCTGCTCCCTCAGAGCTGCAGAAACGCTTTCAGGAGATTTTTTCACGTAGTTCTCCGCCACCACTGAGCACTAGCGGTCCGACAACCAAGAGCTCAAATGCCTCGTCCATCGATTTTTGGGATGCTCCTCTACGATTCACTCGCCCTCGAGAGTACAGTGAACGGGAATTAGGAGCAATCACAGTACGTCATCACATTCCTCCGCAGTCCTTGCCTCCTGTTCATCTCGCTCGTCTTGGATAGTCAGGAGGGGCCTCATTATTCTGATACTCTATCGTCATATCCGCATTTCTTACTAATAATACTGCCTTCCGTCCGAGAGTCGTCCTGTCTTTCCTCAAAGGGAGAAACGTTTGCCAACCTCCAAGTTCCGAGTTGGTTCCGTGTCATGATCAGCTGGACTTGAGCACCTGAGGCTGTTGAAACCCATGGCCATCCGTCCCCGTCATGAGTACCGCCTTTCTACACATCTCGCGGCTTCAGCTTTTGTATTCACACCGCCGTCCTGTTGTGAAAGACTATGAGGATCACAACCTTCTATTACGATTACCACGACCATACTGCAAACTTCTCCAACGGGTCTACACCGTGCCGAGACTCGACTGGCTCGTCAGCTTGCCGATTCCCGTCTTGAAGTACCCCTACGCAAGATACATTAGAGCCTACTTTCAAGTAGGGGGCCTGGTCCTCACATGTTGCTCATCAATGAACGAGATGGACGGCAATCTCCTTTCCTCGCTGGCCGTATTCGCATGTTCCTGTCTCGCCACGAGGAACAGACAACAGGCTGTTTAGCGAATTCCCGTTTGTTTGTCCTCGAATTCCCGTTTGTTTGCTTTTCGAAGCATTGTTGTCAGTTCGAATTCCCGTTTGTTTGTACTTCGAAGCTCGAATTCCCGTTTACGCCAACCACCAGCCTGCGGTCTAGTGAGGTCCTGTCTCTCGTGCTTGTTTGCGGTAATCCTGCCTGAACTGGGACCGGTGGGTTTCAATACGATGTAATCGCGTCATAATTTCAGGAGGCACTCAGCAGGTCGACCACGCCTTGATTTCAATGTGCCATACCTTTCATCCGGAATCTACTAAGATTATCACCGAAGTTAATATGGATCTCCAATCGATGCTCATCCACTAAAATACCCCACTCAGCAGCCTACGAGCGCCTGGTTGATAGGTCTCTTGACCTTCCTTGGAGATGACGACAATCAGCCCCTATGGGAGGTTCCCATAAGTTTTGTGTCCCCAGAGGAAACGTAGGGTACACAGTACTGTACTGGTGAGCTCTGTCGCTGGCGAGAGCGATGCTGCGTGTTGCATGCCGTACCTGATTTTAAAAATGTAATGTTGAGCGTGCGGACTCAAATGCCCCGTGGGGTCATAAGAAACCTCCTAATACGTCTATTCAGAAGGGTCGAGCGACTTATGTCTGTATTTGTGTTAGTGCCTGGTTCAGCCGTGGTTGATGGAGAGTCATTGTAACAGTCTTGCAGATCAGCGTGGTCCGTGTGAGCTCGTGATCGCGTCCAGTTACCCCCCGCACTCACTTGTCCTGTGTTGGTCCTGTGTTTCTCCCACCGAGTTCCTGCTACGGACAACCACGAACATTTGCGATCCTGTGTTTTCCTGCATTCTCTGAATATGATAATCACCTCGACTCCCTTCCCACCTGTGTGCTAAAATTAGCCTTTGAGCTCGTATAAAAACCTTCATAATCTCTCAGTCTTTTCCCAACCTCTCGTACTTGGGACAATTCACGAGCATGAGACTGTCTACTCTTCTACCGCTAGCCATAGCGTCTGTCGTTCAGGCTGCTGTTACCTGGCAAGCTACGCCCTTCAACCCCTCTAGTTTCCCTCTCGCCGTTAGGACACCGTACCTCTCAGCATGGCTTCCTCAGGGCTCTGGTGCAGCTCTTAACGATATCTGGCCTCAATTCTGGACCGGATCTTTCCTGGGTTGGGCTGGATTCGTCAAAGTTGATGGCACAGGTGAATTTCTTACTTCTTTCCTCTGTAACAGCTAAACAAATGCTTACAACGATTCATCAGCTTACAGCTTCCTTGGAAACACCGTCATTGATGGTGTGAGCTTCAACAAGGCTGTTCAGAAGAGTTCGACTGTATGTCCATCCCATTTGTCACCAGCTTCCTTGATCCCTGACAATTTACCAGTTCACTGCTACCCAAAGTATCTTCGTCTTGACTGCTGGACCGGTCGACATCACTGTCACCTTTTTGAGCCCTGTTGAGGTAGGTTAATGTTGAATGTATCTATCCCAGTATCAGATTTACTCATTGTTCCCTTTCTCGTTTCCTATTAGCCCAAGGACCTCCTCAAACAGTCCCTCCCCTTCTCGTACATGACTGTGACCGCTGTTTCCAACAACGGTGGATCACATAATGTCCAAGTTTACTCCGATATCTCTGCTGAGTGGGTATCTGGTAACAATGACCTCACCGTGAACTGGAGCACGACGACAGCGAACAACATCATCACTCATCAGACTCAGTTGACCTCGCCCTCTCTGTATTCTGAGGCTAACGACCATACCCAATGTACGTAATTTCACGTTTTGCGAAGCATATCAACTCATCCTTCCCCACAGATGGATCTTCCTTCTACTCCATTGAGAACGTAGGCTCCTACCCTTTTTGAACTTGCGAGATTCTCTTCTAAACCATATTCCTTCAGCTTTCTGGAACTACCTACCAAACTGGTCAAGACACCGTCGTTCGTGCTAACTTCATCAAATCTGGCAACCTCCCCAACACCCAGGATAGCAACTTCCGTGCTATCAGCAACAACTGGCCCGTCTTCGGTTTCGCGCGTAACTTGGGCACGGTTGGCACTTCTCAGTCCAGCCCCGTCGTCTTCACTATTGGTCATGTTCGTGACCCCTCGATCCAGTACATCCTCAAGGGTGGAGCTTTGCAAGATCGTCACCCCTACCACATCACCAAATACTCATCTGCTACCCAGATCGTGAGTCACCACTCATCTCATTTGTTGTCTGCCACCATCTCACGGCTTCGATAGATCGCCGCCTTCCTTCCCGATTACAGCAACGCTTTGACCAGGGCTAAGGCTTTCGACTCTCAGATCCACTCCGATGCCAACAAAATATCTTCGGATTACGCCTCCATCGTCGATCTTTCCATTAGACAGGTTCTCGCCGCTACCGAGCTTACCGTCTCCAAGGATGGCTCCGGCAACGTCAACGCGACCGATGTCCTCTTATTCATGAAGGAAATTTCTAGTGATGGCGTGAGTTCGAATATCTCTTTCTGGAGAAGAATACTTGCTAACATATGGTGGTAGAACATCAACACCGTCGATGTCATCTTCCCATCTTGGCCCGCTCTCCTGTATCTCAACCCCACTATGGGAAGGTATCTCTTGGACGTTCTCTTCCGCTACCAAGCCTCTGGCCTTTACCCCAATAAGTGGTCCGTCCACGACGTTGGTGAGTACGACTTCGAAGTTTTTACTACGAGTCCATCTAATCGCTGAGAATAAATGTAGGTGGCAGCTACCCCAAGGCTCTCGGTCACAACGATGGAGGTGACGAGGCTATGCCTGTTGAGGGTACGACTCATCGGTCTCCTGTCACTCCATACTTCTCTCAACGTCTCCACAGAGAGCGGCAACATGCTTATCATGACTCTCAGCTACACCCAGAAGACCGGAGACAAGTACCTCATCAATACCTACGTTCGTATCTCGTCGCAAATCAGTCTCATCTTGACTCATGCTGATACCGCTTATCCAGACCAACCTCCTCGACCAATGGACCCAGTTCTTGATCACTGATTCCCTCATCCCTGGCAACCAACTCAGCACCGATGATTTCGCTGGTCGTCTCGAGAACCAGACTAACCTTGCCATCAAGGGTATCGTTGGTATCCGGGCTATGGGTGAAATCTACAGACTCCTTGGCGACAACACCAAGGCCGATAACTACACCGTGCGTGGATCCCTTTCCTACATTCTTGCGCTGATATTGATATTTCCACTCCAGTCGATTGCTGCTTCTTATGTCACCAAATGGCAAACTTTGGCTACTTCCAAGACTGGCCCTCATATGACTCTCAACGTGAGTATACTATTATATGTATTCCAACCTGGGTCGATCGACTGATTTCCTATTCTGCACTCCAGTACAACAACGATGCTAGCTGGGGTCTGACCTACAATCTCTTCGGTGACAGGCTCTTGAAACTGAACCTCTTCCCTCAATCCGTCTATGACTCTCGTACGTTTTCATTACCACGTCCTTCCTCTTGACGAACTCATTTGTCTCTCAAAATCTGCAGAGACCGCCTGGTACAAGACTGTCGCTCGTGAGTTTACACAATATAGATATACTCATATGGATCTCGCATACTTACGCTTTACTCAGAGGCCTACGGTGTTCCTCTCGATACAAGACATACCTACACCAAGACTGGTATGTCCTCCTTCACCCATTTGCGTCCGGTCTACTAACTAATCCTCTTCATCTTAATCAACAGATTGGCAAATCTGGACCGCCGCCATCTCATCCACCACTCAGGTCCGGGACCTTTTCATCTCGCTCGTCAGGAAATATGCTGCTGCTGGAGTCAGCAGCCAGCCGTTCGGTGATTGGTACGAGACTACTAATGCAAATCCCGAGGGCTTCCGCAATAGGCCTGTCGTTGGAGGCCATCTTGCTCTGGTGCGTTCGTTCGTAGGCAGTCAACGCGAAAATTGCTCTAATCAGTCACCGTGCAGTTGGATCTCTAGGCTCTTGAATTGTCCAACTAGTTTGATACCGTAGACCAACAAATCTACAGACATTCGGGGAGCTACTGGTAGTGTATATGCACTCTTATAAAGAACGTATGTGTCGTAGAAAGACAACGGATATACCAATAAAATTATCTGCGTCATGCAAAATTGTCCGTTTTGATCAAGCTAAATAATGAAAGGAGTGTGGTGGAACTTGGGAGTGTTATCGAGGTAGAAGTTTGGTTATATCACTATATTACACCGGTGTGGCCTACAGGAAGCCAGCTGCTCGTAGATCAGCTTGAAGACGGCGCTCGGTCAAGATGCCCTGGATGACATGCCTATCCCTTTCTGGGTCCAGAGTGGAAGGGACCATATAATCCGTCTCTCGAGCGTCCAATTCATCATCGTCTCTTCGAGCGCGACCTTCCTCAGCGCTCCTGATAACGTTATCCGTGTCTTGCTGAGAGTTGCCGTGTCTATCACCACCGAAGCCGAAACCAGTCCTGAAGAGCTGGCCTGGGGACAGACCACGAGGGTTGATTATCCTCTCAAGTTGGGATACAACAGGAAGGTCGCCCGTGGGGCGATCACCCGCATGGGGGTTCTCTAACTGCGAAGTCATGATGCCACGCTCCCATCGCTTGACTCTCCAGAATCCGAGGAAGGAGGTCAGGAGGATGAACCAACCTACAGGTGAAAAGGTGGTGTCAGTGATACGAGGGAAGGCGATGAAATCATGAGGGAAGATTTCAATTATCCTGATACTCACCAACGGTCATCAAGAAGAAGGAGAGCCACTCGGCGGTGGCATCAGCTACAAAATTGTTCGCTGGATCGTCCGTGATGCCTCCTAGCGTGGTGTTGGTGGCAGATGCATATGCGTCAGCTTCGCTGGCGCTTGAGAACGTCGGCACAGGATCCTCTGTCTTCCACTTCCAAGTGTCCGGATCATTAGTAGCGGCGTCACCATCCATCTTCTGTCGCAGAGCGAACCCGTACTGAATCAGTGTAACGCCTAGACCCGCTCGACTCCCGAGTCGTGCAGCATGGGTAGTGTGCAGCAGGTACGTGAGAAGGAAACCGATGAATTGGAAGCTAGGTAAGGGTTGATGAGATCAGTCCTAAGACAGTTATAGCACATGGAAATAGCAAGAAGCTTCACCTCATTGAGATAAGTAGGTTCCACAAAAAGGAGAACAGGGTACCAGTGGGGAGAGAATCTATGATGAGCTCCGATGCGTCAGTGGCGAACGGGACGTGTATCGTTGTTTCCCAATAGGGAGGCACAGCATCAGCCTGAGCTGAGGAATATGACTAACAGGTGTTCATATCAATCGTTGAAAAGGCTGGAAATGAGCTGAAGGACATACTGGTGGAGCTTCAGCCCTGCTGTCCTCTGGGACAAGATAGGTATCATCGCCTGAAGGAGATGCATGAGTCTGAGAATCCAGAGTAATATGATACGCATGACATACCATCTTGCACACGAACTGGTGCCGATGGTTTAGCAGTCACATTGGCGAACACCCCGTCGTTATTGCCTCCACCTCCCACAGCACCTGAGGGCCTGCGTGGCTGCATACGAAAGATATTCCTCAGCCAACTCCGGCTTGACGATGGCCGTGCGGTAGTGTCATCGAATGAAGGGACTAGCCCATTGGTGTTACCGAATTGATTGGGTAGAGCGGTGGAAGAGGGGGGCGGAGGAGAGCCAGGTGGAGGATAGTCGTAGTCTACACACTCAAAGTCATATATTCCAGACTGCTGGTGCTGGCGAGATGAAGTGTTGGTTGGAGAATGAGCGGTATAAGGTATACTTGTCCTTGTATTTGTGTTTGAGACAGGATGTGCCGGGTTCAAAGGAGAAGATTCATCGTGCTCATCGTCCGAATCATCGAAGGCATCGTCCATTTCTCTCTGGGCATTCAAATCGGGAACAGGATTGGATGGAAGAGGAGCATAACGAGTTGACATGGAGGGGTCAGTAGTAGTGAAGTTCAAGTAGGTAGGGTCTCGTGATCACATGCGCAGATAGAGATTACATAATTCCAGTAACTGCGGGTCACCGTGCTATGATGGTGTACAACTCTCGCTTGTTCGCACTGCGAACCAGTCGTGTTATTCTTTGGCAGCTTTGCGCTCGAGACTCTACCATCGCTCCGAACATCTCTAGAATCTGCAATGCATCCTCTTCTATCGCGACCTTATGTGACTTGAGCCTCCTGTGCGAACGTGAGCGTGGCGACGCTAGTGGCGAAGTTGCTGGAGTGCAGTTGCTATCCTCATCTTCCTCCTTCTTGATCTTTGGCTCGTCTTCAATCAGGTCATGTATCGACAAGCCGACTCTGTCTCTCTGGTTCGCCTCCAGACATCCGATGTCTCTGTTCTGTAATGCCTCCTCTCTGAGGACGTCTCTGGCCCGGCTGACCCATTCTTTCTCTTGGTCTTGCAACACGATATAAGGCCTGGATGAAAAGCTTCATAGGAAAATAGGCACATACTGTAGAATTTGGTAAGAGAATCCAGAAGATTGACCGTTGATGCGACGCAAGGGGGTGCAGTAAGGTCTTGTGCATGCGAGGGAATACAAGTGGTTGAATACATCGCTGACATCAGAGTTTTCCCTGGCAGTCGATACGTGAGAAGTGTGAGGGGAATGTAATCGTTAAGGTCGCACCCCCCTCCTTTTTATAAGCCTGGTACAGAGGTCTCGACCAAAGAAGACGGAAAGGCGAAGTAGCAACTTCAGCCAATCGCAGACGATCATGATATCCAATCACCGTGCGACGTCGTCTCTCCTCCAATCCCGTCCCTTTCCGGTCCTTTTCCTATTGGTCCTCCGCGTCATTATCTAGACTCCTCCTCATTCACTCCAATTCCGTTTCTCGACTTCCACGCTGCCTCTAGACTTTGGCTTTTCTTCGGGAAACTCGTGAAGCTACATCGTCAATCACCCGTTTTATTCTTTCTGTTCTAACTAGCTATCTGAAGGTGTATATATCTCTTTATATCCGAAGGTTCACCCGGACAGCTTTCACGGCTTCTGTTAGTTGCAGATCCCATCCCCATGCAGCTGGCTGGGCCAATCTACTATGGAACTGACTTATGGTTGCAAGCTTCTTCTCCACTTCACCGTCTTCTTTTGATAGTTTCTTCACACCGTTACGAACCCAGTGTGCCTGTGCGTTCTGGTTGCGGTTGACGAAAAGCGCCGAAGATCGAGCCAGAACCTTGAATGTGCAATCTCCGCAAATTCACGATACCCCGAAAGGTCCTTCTACCCAGGGTCGTTTGACAACTCATTTGTAGTGTTCCGCTCTGCTCTAGGTGCTCTTCACGCCCTCATGAGTCGCCTTAGCGAGTCATCTGCCTCGACTACTAGAGTTTTGAACTCAGAAAATTTATGGGCCCCTGGTAACCAACCTGCATGCGCGTCATCACTCGTGCCCGTAGCGTGCGTAAACAAGGTCTTCCTTATTCCACGGGGAAGGCTGGATCTAGACGAGGGGCCAGAACAAGTCCGTTCGAGCCCAAATTCCGAACGGGTCCAATAATCGCGATGGCATCCCGGTAAGCGAAGCCATTCATCAAAACCATCCCCTCGCATACTTTCCTCTGGACAGTCGCATTTGTTGATCTAACTCGTACTTTGTAGATTCATGATTATCAAGGGATCCAAGGCAGTTCGCCTTTTGAAACGTGATGCATGGAAGCCTGGTGTAAGTTATTGTTGATTGTGATATGACCTTTCTCACAACTGAGGCTGCCGTGATTTTCTTCAGCACTATAGGTTCGCTGTGCAGAGACCAGTCAGAAGTCTAGATTCACCGCAATTTTTTTTTTGTTCGCTCGAGCTGGGCTAACCCTGGTTGCATGACGTTCTGGCCCACCTGGCATTTTCTTCTTGTTCTTAGACCTATTATGATCTTCTGGACTGGTCTTTCATCTCTCCTTTATCGCCTCTCGGAATATATAGCATCAGCCAATGTGCAACCAGCGTTAGTGGTGGGGCCTGCGCCTACGCCTTCGTCGTTCTTACATAGGCCAGGCGATCTAGACTCTGGAATATCCATCTGTGCGAGACCTGCATTCGATTCACAAGGAAGTCTGATTAGAGGCTGTTTATTGCCTACTTCAGATTACTCCACAGGGCTTCTAGGCCGCCTCTAGTCGACTTCGGCCGAGTGTCCTTTTGGAAATGTAACGGCAAGATTCGGAGTCAATCGTCTCGTATACCTCTAAAGTTCCTCTCAGAGCTTCACGCCCTCTGATCTCTTGAGTTCGCTCAGCATTGCTACTTCAGGTAGCCCTGGCGTTCCGTCTATACGGTAGACGGTAGACAATAAGTCCTCTCTGGTGAGCAACTCTCATGGACTCTAGGCATGGGTTTATTGACTATTATCTCTCCTGATCACCGCTCCCTACGATGAGTATTCATCCCCTTCTATCTCGCTTCTGAATAGAAATTTCCTAGCTCTGGACTCCGCCAAGTAAGGATGATATCACCATGAGTACCCCTCTTAGCTATCTCTGATTTCAATAATAAATCCGAACTCCTAATCTCTTCTTCCACCCCGTCGAGGTACGAGTCTAGAATCATAAAATTTATACATCTTCTACCGTGCTTCTTGCAAGGATATTGAACCAACCATGTTCCTACGCTTTTGTTCAACGAGCGATGGTGCCTAGAACATAAGAAGCAACGGCTTGCCGCACTGGGGCGCGCGTACTATGAGTAATGGCCATGAGTTTCTCCTGCTAGTCCTAGAGGCCGTATGTGGTATATGGTGATCTCACCTCCACCACGGCTGAAAAATCCCTACACTGTCTTCTCTCATATATGCAGTATGCGACATGTTAGTTTTTTTTTTTCTCTTTCAGGTTATATACAAAATCTTCTCAGTTCTAGGAAATTTGACTTTCATCCGAGTCGGAGTCTACCTAGGACAAGAACCCACTCAAATTCGCCTCCTTCTTTGTGAGGCTGCGCTCTAGTGCTCTCAAGAAATACCGCGGCTTCGACTGTCCAGATTACAGTTTATACGAGTCGCGTACTAATGGTTCATCACCTCAAGACCTAGCCTGCATAAACCTCAACATATCCATGGATCTCCTCCTCCATTATCTGAGAGTCTGGATGTGGCCTAGATCAATCCTCGTGGGTTTATTCTTTAGGTGCAATGTCTAGGAAAACCGGCTAGCACATCGATTTCGAGATGGGCGAAGCAGTCTTCTGATTCGGTAAGGTAGGAAGATGCATTCCTCAAGGAGCTCACTTTCTGGATCGAATGAATAACTCACCGTCGATTTTCAGCCAATAGCAACGTAACTTGAGGAAAATCGGTGTGTTCAACGACCAGGCTGAAATTTGTGTAAGGATCTTCGGCGAATGATATGCCCACTGGCACCATAGGCCCCCGCCCTACGAATCTCTCACGTACGCTTCTACTATTACTTCTCACTGCTCAGGCCTTCGAACTCAACGACGTTACCGTGCTTCTAGTTCTTGCCAAGCTCCTTCCATGATCGGACTTATGCCTACCACCAGGGAGGTCGAGTTCCGACTACCAGCTAAGCTCCAGTCCGCGGATACCAAACTGTCTAGGAGGCTGGGGTCTTGCTATTGTCAGACTTGTTTCTTTGGGACCGCTCAAACGAGTACTCAATCTTGTCTCGATTCAGGGAGCATCGACACTTGATGAGGCCCTTCTGGTGCAAGCCAAGCTGCTGTGGCGCATTTTCTCGACTCCCACAATTCCACTCGACTATCGATTCACGCTCCCTCTGACATGCCTTCCATTTCGTCATCTGGGGAACGATGTAAGCAACTCCCTCTCTCCCAGTTTGAAGATACGCTTACCACACAGTCGCTCCTCCTACATTTCGGGTGACACCTTCTAAATCCGGTATTTCACGCTTTTCTCTCACATCTCACAGCCAGTCAGCCACTGACCGCAGCGCCCTGGTGCGCCACATTACACTCATCCACGGATATGACAGGACGACGATGGGTTTATCACCTTGGATCATCCCGTGCGTGATGTACAGCTGCGCTAGCCTAAGATACTCTTATCGACAACTCATTCATGTAACGTCGGCGCCACTAGCAGGTAGGTACTAGCTCAAGGTCGGGATCCCCCTTCTCATCAATACGTACTTACGAGGCTAGTACCTCGACTGTTGTCCTGAGTCAACAGCCAAGAGAGGGGTTCCCTACTCGGGCCACATGAATCTCTCGACCACGAAGGGGACCTTGCTTGTGTCGCTGTGTCTATATCGAGTCTCTATCCGGATACGACGCAGTAGCTATGCGTCTAGTATAGGCGGAGCTATGAGTTGTTGAGGCTGAGTCGGATGTCGATTGTCAATTAGGGCGCCATTATAGTACTATGAAGACTCCATGAAATTTAATCGTAAAAGGATTTCCAGTACTTCCCTTATATTAGCTCCCTCGGATCCGGAGATTAGTGCTCGAGCTTCGTGGGACACCCCTTAGTACTGCTACTAGTGCCGCTTGGCAGCTGTGCTGTGGACGTAGGCTTTGGAGTCGATGCAGATGGATGGCGTTGGTTTTCGCTAAATGTTATCTAGACTTACGACACCGAAGAGTGGTAGATTTACCCTACCAGGATACGAGATCACACTCGAACCAAAGAGCTCCTCGCAGCCATAGTCCCTCCCTCTCAAGCAGGACGTACATATTCCATCCATCATCCACATATATCTAAAGATATCCTTCGCGCGCTCGTTCACTTCCTTCAGATCGCCTATAACTAGATGTTGATCCCTCCTAGGCCTGACTCGGATCCCTCCGCCTCCGAGTTGTCCGGAAGGCTTTGCGCGCACCACCCATCACTTCACAGTCGCATCAAAAAACATCGCTGATAAATCCTAACCCTACTAAGTCTACAGACAGGAACGTGTTTTCTCGATCAGAATTGATCGCAGTTTCGGACCGATGTTCCAAAGCGTCGACTTGCGATTTGAACGCGCCTAACGAAACAGGCAGGGCTGCGCGTTTGACGAGATCTCGGGTAAAGCTACAAAACGCGTCGATATTTTCGAGAGAGTCGTACATCAGAGACGAGGACTTGTCTCTGGAAGAGGAAGAGGAAGGAGAAAGAGGTTTGTTCTTTCAAGAGACGCGGCTGTTCGATCCAATGTATCAGATATACAGGTATTGAATTACCATGAGAATACGGGGGCGGATCGCCCAAGCTATTTTTCCCAAGATGACGACCGGCACTTGGAATTTCGCACCAGCGTTTGTCGTCAGAGATTGCGTATCATATCGATACCATCAAGTCAATACAAGAAAAGAAAAGAAAATGCTGCGCATCCAACACGGTGTAGATTGGACGAGCGCGGAATTACTGAATACTGTACAGATGACGATTATTGGGGGTTGATGTGTGTAAGGGTAAAGATGCTAGACTACGAGGGGCAATTAGGTTGGGGATATGTAGGGAGAAATAATCATGGGCGTGAGTGAAGGTGACGGGGGATGTACAACAGAAAGAAATGCGGTTTGAGGGATAAGTAAAAGAAAAAGGCTGTTGAATGAGTCCAGTCCGTGAAAGTTGATGAGGGGGGGTGGAAAAAGAGAAAATATGCACAAGGAACGAAGAATGGGCAAGAAAACCAGAACAAAAATGGAGAAATGAGCATTTGTTGCTCGTCGGAGGTGAAATTGGTACAACGAAGGGGCCGACGGAATACGGGTCACTATCCCGATCATCCAAACAAAAAATGATACTGTCATTGCAACAGCAATTGCAGCGTCTTTGTCTCTGCATGCCTCCGGTGCGCACAGAGTCCCGGAATGCAATGCCCTATGCAACCACTGCAGTCCCGCTACTCGCCGTCCTCGACGTGTTTCTCGAATGCATCATCTGCATCACAGTTGTTGGACCCCCTGGGTGCGAGGACGATGGTGCGAACGAGGTCCGTGGCACGAGCGAGATAGGCGAGATGACGTCGTCCCGCGACGACACTGGTTCGAGCGTACACGCTATTGATTTCGGAGACGCGCTGTCAAGCATGAAGGACGGGATAGGAGGGACTGGAGGCGGTGGTGATGCAATGGTTGGACTTGGTGGAGGAGATCTGTAAGGATGAGCGAGGGAGAGTGAGCGTGAGCTGCTCTTCCGGGAGATGACGTGCAGAGAGCTTGGGGAGTGTGGAGGAGTGACTGGGAATGTGCTTGGTGAAGGTGGTTTGAGAGATGAGCTGGAACGTTTTACGAGGATGGAACGTTTGGGAGAAGGAGATGGTTTGTTGTGAGTTGAGGAGAAGTTTGCGTCAGCGGGAGGAAGACGGATAGCAGCTGGAGGAAGAGCTCTGCGACGAGGAGTAGGAAGAGGATAGTGCTCGTTGTCTGGAGAAGGTGTCCTTGGGGGAGTAGAGGGGATCATTGGAAGGACTGAAAAGTACTGGGAGACTGAGAGCCAGAATAAAGTGCAGGGGCAGGAGGAGGAGTTATTAGCTGGATTCCCCTCAAAGGGCGGTTGGTTCCTTATATATCCAGCCCAGTCACTTTTCACATCAATAAATTGTCAACCACTTGCTTTGTCCCCACCGGTTTCTCGGTCCTGCCGACTGACGACCCTGCAATTCCCCCCCGTACTCACCGTACTCTCCCAGACTCTGCCCACTTCAATCTCCTCCCGCTTTTCCAAATGGGGCTTCCATCATGTCACTTTACTTATTCACTTCCACTCATCCCCAAATGAACATAAAACTTAATTATACTCGTATAAACCAACTCAACACGCTTCAAGTCTCCTGCCATTCAAGTCTCCAACTCCCTTTTCTCTTCTCGATCTCACTCCAGATCCAGACGCACAATGGGCGTCCCACGTCACTCAGAGTCAATTCATACATTAGCATCACAACTTCCCTGCAATACATCCAGCGCCTATCCAAACCTCCTCCTACACGATACGCGGCTTATTGAGCAGAATCTAGGGTTCCAAGACTTCGCATCTCGGATGATATCACATCTTCATCTAATTATCCTCGTTCGTCCACAGCTGGTACATCGTCTTCTGGAACGGCTCCAGATTGAACTCCAGAGCCGAACAAGGGTAGGTGATATCAAAGTTTGCCAACACCGTAGGATGAAGAACTCCAAGAACCCCAATCTTCTGGTCTTCCTTCTTGTGTAAAGCTTCCTTGATCGCATCCAGAGTCGTCCGACTCGAGGCCTCAGAAGGAGGACGGAAGTAAACCGTTGCAGCCCGTCCCGGGAAAAACGCAGCGTCTGTGTGTTCCAATCAAGGAAAAAATGGCCGCCTCATTAGATCCCTTGTGTTACAGAACCCTGAGGAGAGGACAATGCAAGAGAAATTTGATTCTCGCTTTGTCCGGCTTACCGTCGGTTTCCTTGATGTAGTACCCGCTTTCTTCCGGCCCAGCGTGTTGAGAAATTCTCTTCACCTCCAGCATCTTCATCACCCTGTCCAACATCCCGTGCACCACTTCAAATCCCGCCGTTTTGTTGCACCACACAGCCGCAGCGTGTCGCACGTTCCGTGATTGCCGCTCTCGGGACTCATCCTTGAACACGACGTCCGATGTCTCAAAGATCTTGATCGGTAGTGGATGTGACTTGTTCTCGCGGACGGTCTTGAGCAGACCCGGTAGGAGCGACGTTCGAATAACTTGGAACTCGAGCGTCTTGGGATTCGCAATCTTCACTGCTGTCTTTCCATCATCGACGTGATTCAGGAAGGTAAAGTTCTCGTCCAGAGAGCACTATATGAAAAGAGAAGATTGATTAAGTAGTAGATAAAGAAGTACCGAAGAGAAGCTGAGTGAGTGCTTACCAAAGTGAAAGTGAGAGCTTCGATCCAACCGGATAGAGCCCACTCTGTCCTTACGATGTCGCAAAGTCTGCTGATCGCCAGAGGTTGAGCGACAGTGCTCGTGGCAGGGAAGGTATCAGGAAGGTTGTTGAAGCCGTAAGCGATCGCTGCGTCCTCCATGATATCGCACTCATGGAAGATGTCGGGCCGAGTCGGAGGTATAGCGACCTCAAGCTTATCTGGGTCCTCGGAAGACACCTGCGCATCGAGACTCATCCGAGTTAACAGCTTCGACACCTCTGGCGCCGTCAATGCTAATCCAGTACATGAGTTTATGTACGAGGCGTGGGCAAAAGTGTGGCGCATAGACATATCCGGACAGATCTTTGGGCTTCCGTCTGGGAGGATGACCCGGACAGGTTCGATTCTAGATACGAGTTCACCGTAAATGGGGCTGTACCAGCAAGGGAAGAGAATGGAACTGTCTTACGTGTATGGATCCTCACAATACTCTGAGAACATCGTCGCTACAATGTTTACGACGATATCTAGCTTCGTCTGGTCAGTCGCAGTCACGTCGATGAAGATGTTGCGCGTATTGAGCGTAATCTTGCTGTGCTCCGAATTGATGATGGGAGGCATCGACAGCACGGTATTCTCAGTGTCATAGATAATAGGGTACACTGGTGAATCACGGATTATAGGGAGGTATTTAGATAAATGTTTATCCGTCTATGATACGAACCATTAGTATGTTCGACGCATGCAAGGGAACCGCCCAAAGCTAATTCACCTCGTAAATGGTCATCAACTCCTCAGCTGTATGCGGATTCGATTTACCCAAAGCCGTGAATTTGATATCCTTAGGTGGCCGCGCCTCGTATCTGAAAGGGGGCTTCAAAGTGTCGAGGTCGTGAGTGCCGATAGCGACCAGCTGTCGGCGACGACAGATGTTCTGGTGTAGTTTGTCCTGGAGATCGATAAACGAAGCGTACGATCGCGGTGTGAATTTAACGTTGCGGAGGACAGCACAGGCGAAGAGGGGCCGAATTTTGGCGGTCTGCAAGACTGTCGTTAGATTTATCATAGAGAGACCAGCTGTGAACGTACCTCAGGGTCTACAATCGTTGTGATAATATCCTGGTGAGCAGGGTATACGAGCTGATATTTGACAGGCTCCTGAAGGCCTAAGTATACTCGCAATGCCCTGGCTATACCCTCTATACAGAGTAGATCATATCTGTTAGCGGGTACTTCTATTTTGAGTTGCTATGGATCGAGTCAGAAATGGGTATCGCTGTACAAGTTGCTCGAGCGAATCAACACGTACTGGACGATCCGCAGGAAGTCCTTTCTTTATGAGCTCTTCTACTTCCTCGGTGGTCTATGCACATGATGACAAGCTTCGTCAGTGTGTCGTACGCTGAGTACAGCAGAGGAAAGAAATAAACGTACATCCTCGTCCAGCTCCAAGCCATAATCAAAGCACAGGTTATCGAATTCTTCAGTAGCTATTATACAAGCTTTAAGTCAGCTCTGTGTTCTATAATACCATGATAGGGCTAGTTGCTGACAGTATTCACGACCGAGTCGCTCCCAGAGCTCAGCCTTGTCGCAAGAGATGGTGGGCATTTTGTAGAGATCAGAGATGGCCTCACGTGGAGAGATAGCTCCTTTGATCTCTTCTTGTGATCGCTTCATACTTCTATCAGTATTACTTTTAAGGCACTCAAGAACTTCAGTCATGAAATATGTAGCTCTCCTCAGCGGCGGCAAGGACAGCTGCTACAATCTTCTTCATTGTCATCAAAATGGACACGAGCTGATTGCAGCTGCTTCACTTGGGCCAAAGCCTGGTTCGGGTGCGTGTTTGGTTGGTTCCAATCCATATTGCTATTGAAGGAAGACCGTACAGAGGAGATTGATTCATACATGTATCAAACCGTTGGCCAAGATGCGGTCGAACTTGTTGCTCGTGCACTCGACGTGCCTCTGTATAGACACGTCATAGCTGGACAGGCGATCCATCAGGAGCTGTCGTACGGCGAGAGGCTGACGAAGCATGGTGTCGAAGGAGACGAGACTGAAGATCTGTTCCAGTTGCTGGCAGATGTCAAGGTACGAACCAAGATTTTTTCCTGGTGCTCAATATCAGCTGAATGCTTGGATGATATCAGTCTCACCATCCTGACGTCCAAGGCGTATCTGTCGGTGCAATCTTGTCGAGCTACCAGCGGACCAGAGTGGAACATGTGTGAGCTTGGTCTCTGCCTCGCATATGGGTTTCTACCTGTATTGAGAGCCCTTCCAATCTCCCTTTCTCAGCTGCAATCGCCTCTCGCTTACACCCCTCACCTACCTCTGGCAACGCGACCAGTCTCAGCTCCTCAATGAGATGATCTCAGCAGGCCTTACTGCCGTCCTGATCAAAGTAGCCGGAATCGGCCTCTCGACGAAACACCTAGGGAAGAGTCTATCCGAGATGCAAGGAACATTGGAAAAGCTTGTTGGTAACTTCTGTTCGTTTTGCTGTGGACTCTTCTCATGCTTTCGTGCTGAACTGTGCCTATCAGAATAAGCAGTATGGGTCCCATGTGTGTGGCGAAGGGGGGGAGTATGAAACTCTGACGATTGATTGTCCGATGTTTAAGCAGAGGATCGTGCTGTCGGTACCATTCATGCTTGCTAAGCTCTTGGTCCTGATTCTTGACCTTTTCAGCGGGAATGTCGAGACTGTCATACACTCTGAGAGTGACTTTGCGCCGGTCGCCTATCTGCGCGTCAAGAAAGCTCGCCTCGAAGACAAGGAGACCGTCGAATGCGATCTGGTTGTACCACCGCTGCTAGACGACGAGTTCGCCTCACTCCAGACTATAATACCGCCAGTTCAGGATAAGGGGACTGGTGTGACTATCCAAGAGCGTTCCAATGGAGGATCAGGGGAAGTTAGTCCGGCTCTCGAGACTACCTCTTCCGTGAATCTTCCTTGGCTCTTCGTCTCCAATATCCAGACCTCTGGGACAGCTCAAGCCCTTTCCTTACAAGCTGAGGTAGAGCAGTGCTTTCAAATCATGAAAGGTTAATCTCATGCCTCCTCAGATTGCCTAATATCAATCTCATAACCCCTCTATAGAGCACCTCGCATCTCATTCCCTCAATTTATCCCACGTCACCAATATTTCTATCTTTCTTTCCTCAATTGACGATTTCGCCCTCCTTAATCGAGTTTATTCCATGCATTTCGGCACGAACCCTCCCTCCCGAGTATGCGTTGCTGTCGATCTTCCCTCTCCGATACGCGTGAGACTAGATTGTGTAGCCAACTCTAGAAACTCAGCCTCGGAAAGACAAGCGTTGCATGTGCAAGGTCTTAGCTACTGGGCTCCGGCGAATATTGGACCCTACTCTCAGGCTGTTTTGGTGAGGGCACTTTCTCATTGTTAACCTAATCAAACAAGGTTCTTAATTAGTGGGAACGAACAACGTAGGTCGAAGAACGGATCCACATCTCCGGTCAGATCGGTCTCATACCAGCTACCCTCCTGTTACCTTCGCCGCCCTCTCTACCTACGGAGACCGCATTGTCTTTTCAAAACACGCAGCGTATCGTCGATGCACTCAGCTCGCACGCAGGGAATACCTGGCCCGGTTGTATTCAGGCCGCTATCTATTGGCTCGACGATCCACAGAATATTGCGTTCGTTCGAGCTGCGGAGGGTTCTCACGAGAAGGTGATTACCTTTGGCTTATGCTCGCTAGGCCGTGGATCCATAAGGTTGAGGAGATTCGCGCTGACGGAATTTGTTCTTCTAGACAGTCAATCACCCGGCGTTGTTTGTATCCGTTAAAGCGCTGCCCAAGGGTGCCCTCGTTGAGAAGCAGGTGCTCGCTCATACTGGGCGCTGCTATATCCTGGACGAAGATGAGGATCTTGTGATGCAGATCTGCCAGCCAGTCTATGAAAGCGGTATGCTCAACTCCCTAGATCATACATCTCACTAGCACTCCAATAAGAAACTCTCAGGTACACTCTCAGACGACTCCGGCACTACCTCAGCATATTATGAGTTATCGTCATTCAAAGAAAACGGCGACTTCAGTTGCGTCATCTTCGTTCAAAACCAATCTCTCAGTCAAGGTCAGTTCTCGACTAGTTTCACCTACCATCAAGTAACTGAAAAAATCGCCGTGCTAACCTCAAAAAGATGAGTCGGATACGACTCAATGGTTGGATGGTCTCCAAGATCATGTCCTGTCGTCTTGTCGGGACAACACGACCGCCGTGCGCGCGTTTTGGGCGCCGTGGAATAGATCTCGATGTAAGTTTCCTGTGCTCTAAGCAGTTGGACCGCATGTTCCTGGTTCGTCGGGGGAAACACCCTACTCACAAATATACTTCAGGCCTGGCATTTTGTAGTGCATTCTTCAACAGCAAGCTATCGACGGCAGATGTTCCTTGTCGGCATATTGCTTCGAGAGACCAAGAAGATATGGGATTTGCCCTTTGGTTGGTTGGGAAAAGACGGGACCAAGGTCCACGGGACTAGTGATTACAAGACACAGCAGATAGATACTATTGAGCGATAGTCGACGAGGAAAGCTACGATAACATGCATACGAACGCAGTCCGAGACAGACAAGAGTGTCATTATAATATCAGATTATCAAAAGCACGAAAATCCCTGAATCAAAGAAAATATAAAACAAACACACAACCCTCAGTAGCACAGAGATCATAGGTTCACACGTCAAGCGAGAGCAGGGTCCATCTTCAGTAACTTCATCTCAGCCAGTCTCCTCCTTATATCCTTCTCAGTTGGTGTCGGCGGTACCATTCTCGCGAACACTGCACCAAGCAACGTACAAAGTCCCCCAAAGCGGAGGACCCAGGCTACGCCGTTCTTGCCCAAGTAGGTATTGCTACCTCCAGGGTCCATAGGGTCAATATCCACTTCATCGACAGCCTTGAAGATGGCGCTGGAGACGACAGCAACCTATTTGGGTTTCAATCTACACCTCGACCTGAAAGCGGCAGTAAGATGCGACTTACGATGAACTGAGGCATCACGATTGCGAGGTTGTGTATGCCAAGAATTGTACCACCGGCCACAGGCAGATCATTAGACTCCTGTATCTCTGGAACATCGGATTGATCTATCGAGCGTCTGCGAAGGAGAGGTTGTCTTTCCCCTTGGCGATTGAGGTGCGCGGGGTGAGATACGGAGCGACTGTGCAGGGGTCGCTCTGGATTGGATGATTTGACCCGCGGGAGGTCTTTGAGAAGCTGAGGGGTCGTGGGATGAGTTGGGTTAACATGATAGAATCAGGTAACACGAACCTCCATGATAATGGCAAAAGGCACCCAAACCGCGACTGACCAGCATATGCCTACCAAACTAACCAAAGCCGTCGCCTTGAAGTCAAAGTAAGCTTAGCCACATCATAGATCCTTTCTGTAGGAAAGAAGCATCTTACCTGGGCCACAGTCTCCACGAAGAATGTCGAAAACGTCAGGAGCGAGAACAAAAGCAATGCGCCGGTCCAGATGTTCCGCAACAAGAACGGTTTGATGGGCAGTCTCAGTGGCTTGCCTTGACGAGCTGCGTCGACTTTCCATTGATGTACGGTGTTCCGTAGACGACTGAGTTCTGTGTCTTCGTCTTCATCACCCTTGTGTGCGACAAGATCACGATCACGATTTGCCAGGTGTGGAAGGAGGGTACCCGCTACAACGGCAACTATGATGGGGGTATGAGAAAAGATCGTAGCTCTGGGTAGAGGAGATGATTACCGAGACTGTACAAGAGCATGGCAAACTCCCCGGTTCTAGTGGCATAGTCAGGGTCTGGTTCTGCATTGTTCTCGTACGCCATGACCTGGCCAATGTACGTGGTTCTACCAGAACTTGGTCAGTTAGAACTGCAGGTGGTAAAGTGGTAGGACCTACGAGTAAAATAAGAATGGGAACCTGCACAGATCCATCAGCATCACACCACTCTACGTTGTCAAACCGACTCACCACCCCATGAACGCGAACAACTGCACCACACAAACCCTCTGGATCGGCCTCGGCAGTTCCACAATCGATTCATAAATATTGTTTAGCACGTCCTTCAGCTGACTGTTTACCGCATATCATTAGCCATCGCAGGGAAATCTTGACACTAACAGCCCGGATCGCGAAATTTACCTGCGCTGTTCGTCTTTCTTGTCTGAAACCGGAGGTACCTCCTCATGACAAAGACATGTTATGGCGACGGTAATGACGAGGATCACGATGCATATTATGCAGAAGTTGCGAAATTGGTTGGTGCCGAGTAGGCGAATGATAGGTAGGCTTGCTAGGGGGAGGAATCCTATGAAGAACCAGAGACAAATCAGTATGTTAGTAAAGCCAAGGTAAAGATTTCGAGAAGATCAAGCGGAGATTGTACCGAAGCCATAACCGATGATGTTCCCGGCGTGAGTCATTCTGCCATGCCAGGCGTTCCCTGCATTGAGCTGCGTGGGGGGTGTTACATCCAATAGCAAGTTACGCAAAGACGCTTGTAGTGCGTTCAGAGCAAAATCGAGAAGGTAGAACGACACCACTGCGAACCCGATCGCAGTGCTGGCGACCTTGAGTGAACCGGAAATGGTCGTTACACACCCTCCGCCATGAATATCGGTCGATAACTTACAGCCTTTTTCCGCTCCTCTGACCAATCTTCTTCTCCGACAGCGAACATATCTACGAAGAACGCAGCTATGCTCTGGCAATAGGCTAATATCAATGTGGATATCACGAGCACGAGCGTGGAAAGTCCTATCCAGAACCGCCTGCGATACTTGGATCTCGAGGAATCAGATATTGCGCCTGAGCCATGAAAGATATCGTGATCAGCCCTTGAAAACATGCCGTAAGAGATGATGCCGAGGAACGTTTACCTATGAGCGGTTGTGCAACGAGGCCACTAATGGGGCCGGCGAGCCAGACGAGACTGGTAAGCTGCTCGGAGAGACCGAGGCTCAATAGGAAAGGTGTCCCATAACTGAGGTTGTAAACCAATTCGATGAGCACGCAAATACTGATACTGGAAACAAAATAAAACCCGTACCCCAACTCAACAGTCCAAGCGATCTGCGCACCTGCCATAGAAATCGATAGCGTAACAAGGTTCCACGTAGAGAGTAGCTTCTTGCCGCCCACGTCAACCGTCTTGCTCGACACATCCACATCTGGGTTAGAATCATCACCCGCAGTGCGTGAGGCGGTACTGGAACTCGAGCCGTCTCCTGGAAAGCCTTGACCTAAGTGAGCACGGTGCCGTGTACTCGAGGGCCAGGTGATTTGTGAGGTAGGATCTGGATCGCTGTCGATGGCAGGGATCATGGCTCCAGTCCAACTACAGGTATAAACCTATACTTTAGGGTGTTTCGAGAGCGCACGGGTCGTGGTCGGTTGTGACAGCCAGGTAGCAGCCTGGAGGAAGGGTGTGAAGGAGGTCTGGAATGGTACAAGTCATGTTCGCCTCGGACACTTTGACAAGGGCGGATCAATACAAAGCGTTCCGGCGCTCACTTCTTCCCACAAACCTCCATTAGGATTTCGGGGGTCGAATCCTCTCGAAGCTCACACATCCAAGAAAGAGCAAAACAGCTAGATACGAAACGGGGCATTGAACAAAACTTTGCATTGCATGCTTTAGAACATTGCGTCTAGCCGTGATAGATACTAAGACATACAGAAATATGGTGCAACGACAAGAACAAGAGGTTTGCAAAATACAGTGGAGGGGGTTGTGTATCAAACTAATCACCAGAATCAAGAAGCGGATGTAGAAAAAAAGGGGAGAATACAGCAGAAAGTAAGATCAGTGACAACGGAGAGAAAGAAAACACGACAACAGGGAGAGCAAATATATATAGTTATAAAAGAAGAGTGGTGGTAGTACGTATTGTGGTGGAATCTACCTTACACAACGGAGGAGCATTTGCTGACGAGGGCGAATTCGCCAGCCGCAAAATATATCCTTATGGTCCTTTCAACCGCTCCGGAGAGAGGTCGCGGACATCCCACGGCGGTGAATCGACCGGTCAAGAAGCGACGAGTCTAGACTCGGTTTCGACGACAGCAGATGGAATCCGATCCTCCTCGTATTGACAGTGGGGGTGTTGCTCTCCTGGTCAGGGGGTTCTGGGGGATCAGGAAACGTAGCATACTGGCTAGGAGGACCGGTGTAGTTTTCTGGTTCCTCGAAGACGCTGTGATGTAGAACCCGTGAGCTATCGGGGGCTCCTGAACTGCCGTTGTGTCCCAAGGAGGGACGAGAGACGGATGGGTTGGTACCAGATCTCGTTCGCACTTCGCCGTTGCCGTTGATCTGATGTCCGATGGCATATTGTGAAGCGAGTGCCGAGTCGATTTTGAGCTGAGAAGCTGATGCAGAAGACCTCAGACGGCGAGGTGTCGTGGCGCCGCTCTTGGGAAAATTCTGCATCTGTCGAAGTTCGTCTGTGTTTGTTGGTGGGCCGGAAGATGAAAAAGTTGAACCGGTCTGTGATTTGGTGTCCGTAGAAGCACTCCCACTGCGAGTGCGGTTCATGTACTTCTCCATAGCGTCGGCGTCTCGCTTTCGCATTTGGTTCACAATCTGCTTCGAGTCCTTATCCGATGGATGCGTGATGTTTACCGCCCTCGAAAGGGAAGAAGCAGGAGGTGCAAAAGTCCCGTTATGCAACGAGGGTCGGGAAGTAGCCTGAGCGGATGTAGTGCGTGAGCGAGGATTAGGGGATGGAATTTGCAACGAGGAAGTCGAAGATTGATACGGAATAGCATCTACACTAGAGGCAGTGGAATTAGAAGCTGATCGATTTGCACCCAGGTTATTGCGCGGTTGTGCGACAGGAGGCATGATTTCCTTGGGTCTGGATGTGCTGGGCGTGAGGGTAGGAGTTGGAATGTCGTCCAGCCATTCAGATGTTCGCGCAGCGTTTTGATTCAACATGTTCCGGCTCCGAGATCGCTTGTTGTCTTCATACCGTATGCGTGCGGCGTCTTGGAGAGTTTCGAGGGTGCTGAAGCTGGACAAGATGAGAAAGAAAAGATGTGTGAACGGATGGGGATACAAATCATGACAATTCTCGTACGAGTAAGCGTAATCGGAAGCAGAACAATTTTCGTTGTTCCTAGTAGTGTATTGGCATCCACGCTCGATCAAAAGTTGCACGATCTTTTTAGATGCAAGAAGCATAAGGGGGCAATTCATTCCTGGACAACAGATAAGGACCACGTACTGGTATGTGATTCCATGAGCTGGCACTGTGCGTGCGGAATAAAGTAAGTTCTCGTGAGTACGTGAAGTGAAGCAGCGGAGAGGACGGGGTGACTGACTAATGAAGGGGAGTGTTGCCCTGATTATCCGCGAGATCAAAATCCGCGCCCAGGTCGCACAGCAGCTGGAAGGGTCGAAGAAGATGAGAACAAAGATCTGAAAAGGAGAGAATGAATAGGTAACAACATACACGAACAAGATCTTCATTGCCCTTGAGGGATGCGATGTGCAGTGCTGTTCTGCCGTGAGCGTTGGACCAGTCCAGGATTTCAGGCTCGGCCTCTGCGTATCGGTCGTAGTACAGACGAGCCATCCTGACGGCTGCAGCGGCATCGGAATGAGAAGTGGGTAATTGTTGGTCTGCTAAGAGCATGAAAACTGTATTGTTCTCCGAATCCTTCGAGGAGACAAGAGTAAGAGATGAACGGGTGGAAGAGGGTGAGATGGGCTGTGACGTACTCTGCTGAGTTCGTCGTCGTCGTGGCCGTTGGCGAGAAGATACTCGAAGGTCTCTTCATGGCCGAGGACTGCAGCCCAAGCGAGAGAGGTGTAACGACGTGTGACGGGGTCTGGGTTTCGCAAGTCTGTTCTTTGGATGAGTCTCTTGACGAGGAAGAGGTTGTTATCTGTTGAGATGAGTGAATAAGAAGATGAGAAGGTAAGCCAGATGTGAAAGAGGAGGAGTTGGACCTTTAACAGCTCTCCTGAGACGAGCAGCAGGGTCTTTCTCAGCCATAGCTTGGGAGGCAAGGGGAGAATAGCCAGGGTAAGCGAAGCCACTGCTGTTTAAGAGACCACAGGTGAATGAATATTACGTCAGCACCATGCCCAAGATCGTTTCTCGTGCTGCCGTTTCATCTTCCATTGATGGTCTGTTCCATTTAGCTGTTCCCTTCGTCCAAATATTCATTCAGTCCTCTTCATTCTGTTTATTCATTCTACAGCCCAGCCAACCGCTTCCTCTGCCGCTGCACTTCGCGTCTACTGCAAGCACAATCTCATCTCAATTCTACCCAGCCAATCCTCGTCCTGATCTCCAGCCCTAGATTGCCTATGTGGAGAGTTCATCGTTTGTCCACCTCTTCCTAGTTCACATCTGTCAAACCCTCAGTTCGGCTCCTTATCCAACTAGCTCGTCATCGACAAGAACATCGCCGCCCTCCCACGTAGAAAAACTGACAACGCCATTATAATTCGTTCTCAAGACGGTGATCCCAATGATCCCAAGGCGAAAGCTTGTGTTTTCAAACTGAACGTGACCCCGACAGAGCCCTTGCTCATAGAAAGGTTCGTTCGGATGTTTCATGGCTTATCATCCGTCTCAATTTTTCTACCTCTTCTTCGGTTGACGAACACTCCGGCTACTACTGTATAGAACGGGTGGTCATGAGCGGCAGTATCGCTTCAACTGTCCCCGCTGTTCGCTGCTCATTGCGTATCAGAACTGTCCTCCTCCCGTCAAATCGGGTCCGTTCGTGTACATTCTACCCGGTGCATTGACTCAGGTACAAGGTCAGCTTCCCCCAGATGCTTTCGAGGGTGATCCAGAAGACGCAGAGTAGGAGCCCCTCCAGTACATACCATGTCCCGCGAACGATTACAATACTGTAGAATTTGATTTTCGCAGACTTAGAAATGCAGAGGAACACGAGAATATTGATAGACAAGTGAACAAATTGACAAAGGAACAAAAAGCGCACTGGCACTGTTGTGATCTGACCTGACGTTTGAAGGAAGGAGATCCGACGCTCCTATCCCCTCTTCCATGGACGACTTTCCATCCACAAGAGAGATTCAACTCGAAACACTTATCCGTTCCAAAGACGACCAGCTCAGCCAACTCAACGTACGTTCACCCCTTCTCTTGCATCATTCCTCTGTGGGACTGACCATTTGTATAGCATGAAGTACAGCGACTGCGGCAACAATGCGAGCAACAGGGCCCTTCTTCACTGACAGACCCAGTCACCTTACCACCAGCCCTCTTGTCCGTCTTGACTCCGTACTTGGAGCAGGCTTCTTCTCTCAAAGCCAAGAAGACTCCCGCTTCTTCGCAATCCAACTCAGTCACCTCCGCTCTAATTGAGAGAGTCAAGTTACTCCAGGAGGAGAACGACGAGCTCTATGCTATCCTCAAAGATGGCGAGGTCGGTCGACTCAAGGAAGAAGTAAATGGGCTGAGGAGAGTCGTTCATGGACTTGAAGATGCCTTGCGTGGTACGTACTCCTCTGTTTGTTATCCCTCAATACCGACGCTGACCCGCTATCCTATCCACGCAGAATCGCACGACACGATTCATACACTAACGTGTGTCTCATCTAACTCATCTACGCGTTCAATACTCACCAATTCATCCCCTGATAGCTCTGAACTGGACAAAACATACGACGCTTTCTATCGTTACAACAAACTCAAACCACCGCCCGCCCAGTCCCCTCGCGACTCGTTGCACCAGCACCAGCCTAGCCCTAGTTCGCCCATCCACAGCAACGCCAACGGCTCCACCACTAGCTCAAACTCAAAACCGCCCCCTACTGCGCCACGAGCGTTCAAAAAAGCTCGTACCTCAGATCTCCGCCCCGGTTCGTCATCGTCGTCGCAGCCGCCACCGACAAGCCCATCTGCCCAGTCTAGAAGGTTGTCTCCTGCCGGCGACGGACGGGACAGAGTGAAGATGGAAGTGGACGAGGAAACGAAGAGGTCTCCCCACTCACAGTCTCAGTCGCACTACGTCAACAGTGATAAAGGGCGCGACAGTCGAGATGGCCGTGACGGTCGCGATCGTGAGAGGGACAGGAACAGAGAACGTGGGGGTGGAAGGAGGGAGCGGGACAAGTTCACCTCCTCTTCTTCTTCCTCACCTAGGAAAAACGCCGGCCATGTTCACAGTAAAGGCTCGTCGTCGTCGAACTCCAACGCAAGGCAGACCAGTCGACGCAAGGATCGAGGATCAGCACCTAGTCATTCTGGGTCTGTGCAGACCAAAGTGGATCGTACGTTGGCGGAGAGGATGGGCGTAGCGCGGTGAACGTGTTATTCGAGCCTGCGGGAAGGTGTTGGTTTTGGTTCGCACCTCGTTCCTCTGGGTCTTGAATCTGTTGATATTTCTTGTTTGTCGATTCTGCCTTCCTTATCCTTGCTTGCTGGGTGGATGAGCACATTCTTCTCCTTGATTCGTATCCTCTCTTTTCATGTAATGTATCCCGGTGAGCTGTCCAATTTTTTCCATCGT